>JAZDUA010000088.1:0-600000 GCA_038098605.1 Gryllus longicercus
TAATTACTTATTAATAATCATAATTTTAAATTAATTACGCCAGCCACTTTTTATAAAATTGAGGGTCAACTAGCTTCAACCTTTAGCTAGCTAGCCACAAAACCAAATACAACAGAAAAAATCAGAAAAATTTAACAAAAATGAATAAATTTATTACTATTTATGTACTCCATTTCGCCAATATTATAAAACGTAATTGGTTAAATAATTTTAAAATGTCAACAAAAACAAAATTTATGTAAGAAAGGTATGTAAAAATTCTTAAAACAACATTTTACCGGCGAACCCCAAAATTACTAACATAATATTGCTGCTATCTCTTTATATTTATTGGATAATTAGGTTCAAAATAAATAACTGTAGGCAATTATAAAGAAGCACAAAACTTTACACAGGCTATATGAAGTACCATCAATAAAAACTAAAAAACTCTCACTAAAAGAACTAACTGGCGTAATTCAGAAATACTTCATAAGTTCTTGCGTAACACACCCATTGATTTAATAACAGATTGTTTAAATTAATTACGCCAGCCAGTTGTAATTAAAATCAGCCAACGTTTCGTAAGTACATAACATATCACTTAAAAAAAGTTGAAAATTCTTAAAATTACACTTTACCGGCAAACCACAGAATAACAACAATTATTTGTTACTACTCCATTATATTTATCAAAGAAATCGCTCCGGAATTAATAACTCTATTCAATTGTTTATAAAGAAGCGCAAACCTTTACACAGGCCATACAGGTACCATATATTAGACAAAAAATTCACAGTAAATAAACTAACTGGCGAAATCAAGAAATACTTCACAAGTACTTGCACAAGACACTCGTTGATTTAATAACAGGTTGTTTAAATTAATTATGCCGGAAAATTTTGTTTAAAATCAGCCATAAGTACATAACATATCACGCAAACAAATTTAAAAATCTTAAAATTCTACTTTCACGACAAAACACAAAATTAACTCTATTGTTTTGTCACTACCACTCCATTTATTTAATAAATTACTTCAGAATTAATAACTGTAGGCAATTGTTTATAAAGAAACGCAAACTTTTACACAGGCTTAACAGGTACCATATATACGAGAAAAAATTCACAGGAAATAAACTAACCAGCGAAATCCATAAATACTTCACAAGTATTTGCACAAGACACTTATTGATTTAATAGCAGGTTGTTTAAATAAATTACGCCGGTCAGTTTCGTTTAAAATCAGCCAACGTTTCATAAGTTCATAACATGTCACGCAAACATATTTAAAATTTATAAAATTCTACTTTTTTCGGCTAAACACAGAATTACATCTATTATTTTGTTACTACTCCTTTATATTAACTAAATAAATGGCTCGAAAATTAATATCTGTAGGCAATTGTTTATAAAGAATCGCAAACCTATACACAGGCTATACAAGTTCCATATATTAAGCAAGTGCTTTCACAAGACACCAATTAAATTAATAACAGGTACTTTTAATTAATTACGCCGGCCAGTTGTTTTTAAAATCAGCCAAAGCTTCGTAGGTACATAACATATCACGCAAAAAAATTTAAAAGCTCTTAAAATTATTCCTAACCGGCTTAATTTATTCATTCGTGTGATTTTTTTTAAAATTTTCTGTTGTATTTTGTTTTGTGGCTAGCTAGCTTCATTTTGAAGCTAGCTGACCTTTGAATTTTTTTAAAAAATGGCTGGCGTAATTAATTTAAAATTATGATAATTAATGAGTAATTAATTAGTAGTAAACGATTTCATGTAGTTTTTTTTTGGTTCGCTATAGGTGGCTAGCCAGCTTCAGAGAGGTGAGATGGGAGCTTGTTGCGATGAGCTGCGGGGTGGGGTAGAGGCCGAGGACCGCGAGGCAGGACGTGGAGGACGGGGTGCAATGGGCGAAGAGGGAGGAGCGGAGGTTCTGGATGCACAGGGCGGGGAGGACGAGGAGAGTGGGGAGGCGAGTGTGAGGCGAGGAGAGCGAGGCAGGGGGCGCGAAGGGAGGCGCGAGGCGGAGAGAGCGAAGGGGAAAGAGGTGGTGAGCACAAGGCGTAAAGGACGAGGGGAGCGTGAGGCGGGGAGCCGATTTGTAAGTGGCCTACGTCGAAGAGTGTGATGCACTGAAAATGATGGGAAGGAAAGCGTTTTATGGTGCGAAATGCCACACGGTGAGTGGGATTGGGAGGATGCGCGCCGCTGAGTGGTATAAGAGCCGGGCGGGAAGAGTGGGAGAACGAAAGCAGAGGGATTCGATGTGCCTGTTGCGAACGGCACAGTGGGCTGAAACGAGCTGAAAAGCGCCCATTGGAATTCACGAATAATTCATGTGAAAATAATGAGTTCAAAACGTTGCAAGCTACAGATATTTAAAATAAGATCTCTAGTATTTAACTTTTTGTGAAAAAATTGCCAAAATGGTGTCACTTTGATTTTGAATAATTGTTTCATGCTGTTTTGACGGAATTTAGAAAGATAAACAAGTCAAACGGATATATACTTTAGAAAATGTAGTATGGCAATATGTTGTCCCGATGTACTATTGGGTGCTAAAACGTAGTCAATTTCACGGCCGCAGGTGGTCGCAGCTGGATTTAGGCTTGAGATGTCTGTATTTAAGTAGACTAATTTTCCCAAAAACCCTAGCTCGGCACTCTGATGCCGAAAACAGTTACAGCTTGTGTGTTTGTGAGACTTTATTTCCCATTTAAATAACATGGCTATTATTATTACATTTTATTAACAATATTGCTTAATTTTGAATTATTTTTGTGATATCTTTCGCAATCGAAATGTAATTTAAAACTTGAAATTGGAATCTGGAACTCATAAATAGCTCATCAATGGCGGCATCAACACAATAGTGATCTAGGCCACATTTTAAGGAAACGCAGAATTTTAAGAAATCGAGTCTAAGTTTTGTAGTCCGGTAAGAAAGAGTGGCGAAGAGAAGCGACTCATTCTTAACTTTATGGAGAAAAATTGGTGAAACTACCAAAATATAGTTAACCTTCTTAGGTAACAAAAGGTATCAATAACTCATTTTAATGGTTAGACCACTATTGCGATCAGCTCTTCAGGCCATATGAATTGCAATTTCTAAGAATTTATTTTTTTCTTCCAATGCGCGCATTTCGTCCTATTTGAGCGCACTGTGCGACGGGGCAGCACTGGGCAGCGCTGGGCTGCTAATGAACGTGCAGGTGAAACAACGCAAGCGCCCATCGCACACGCAATTTATAAGGCATCGCCCGCGGAGGCACCAAAAGAATTAATTGGCTCTCGGTGGACGTTTGCGCGCGGTTCAGGGTGTTATTTGGGATGCCGTCTCTGTAAGCAAGCTCTCGACCTGGGATGCGAATGAGACGTTAATTGCTCTGCTTTGAAACATGAAATGTTTCGGGTAGAGCGAGTGTAAGATTTATTCGCACTTTTCCCACTTCTGTTTTAAAATATTCGGAGTCCACAGCTTTTTTTATTTGTATATGTGCGTAGTAGGGTTGGTTTGTCTTGAAGGCCCATTAATTATGATCTCGAAAGAATTCAGAGAAATGAATTGGAATTATTGTTGTACGTAGTAAATGTCAGTGTCGTATTAAAACAAAACCTAAACCGAAAACCAGGCCTACTGAGAAGTATGGGAGTCCCACCCTATGCAAAATGCTCTGAGAGAGTCCACTCATTTGAAAATAGCGTTATTTATGATTAAAAATTCTTCATTTAAGATACACCTACTTTAAGTTATCACTGTGAATTCAAATCTAAGACGTTGGTGGTTTTAATTGATTGATAGATTGTTATTGATTTTGGGCGCGTCAACTACTAAAGTCATTATTCCCGTAGTGTATGGTGGTGGTGGTGGCCTTCCCCCGCTGGTTGGCAAGGTCCAGCGCCGACCACCGTGGGCTAGTGGGACTTTCCCTAAGCAGATATCTCCCACCAGCAGACACCGTGCAACGCGGGGCAGGCTTTAAGCTCCCCACCGGACTCCCAGCATGTGTCGTAATGCAGTGCATGTTGGTTTGGGTGTAAGGGGGTGAGGATAAGAAAAGAAACAGGTAGCAAAAATCGCGCGGGGTCCATGGCTCTATTGTTAGTTCACTGTTTCGGCATTCGCCTGGTGTTGATCGGAGAAACCACGGAAGACGACCAATCAGGGCAGCCGGCCGCTAGAATTCTCCTCCAGACTTCTGAATTCGATCTAGCTAGAGCCTAAAATCTTTCCGCAGCCGTCGGGATTCGAGCCCTAGGATCTCCTGGTCACAGGCGCTGCGGTGACAATAGTTGATAGCCTGACCGTTCGGTAACTTAATGAACACGCATTTTGTATGAAGCACCCAACAAGACACTGGGGGCAGTAGAATGGGAGCTGCAGATGCGGGGCGGTCTGGTGTGGCGCCGAGCAGGACATTGCAACGGGGGAAGGAAGGGACGGCGGAGGCGGCGGGGCGTGGTGTGGTAGCAGCTGCTCTCGCATGACCGCCCGGCTGCTTCCAGCGCCCCGACACCCACGGGCACTTCCGCGTGGACGCCGCGGGACAAGGCACAGAGAAGGTACGGGGTCAAATGCAAAAGAGGATGGTTTATCGTTGAGTTTCCAAGACTATAGTGCGCAGTGAATCATTTGTTCAGTGATTGATTATTTTGTGTTTCCGAGCGTTCCAACGGCAAACATTAGATCCATAAGTGTAGTGTATGTTTTATCGCGAGAGGTGACGGTCTTGTTCTTCCACTGGATTGCAAGATCCGTGCCCGATCTACACGTCCATTTATGGGGGTTTCCTCAACAAGGTGTCTCCCACAAACAGGACACCGCCCCAGTCGAGACAAATTCTTAGTTCGGGACTGATCTCCAAAAATGTGTGGTAGTGTACTGCATGGAAGTGTAATTGTATGTAAGTGAGGGGTGACAATAGGACAAGGAAGAGAAAGGAAAGATCGTGCGTGGCCCTTGGCTTGTTTGTTAGAGTACTGCTCCGGTATTCGCCAGATGCTGATCGGAGAAACAACGGAAAACAACCGATGAGAGTAGCAGGCAGCTAGAATTTCACTCTAGTCAGCGTTTTAATTCGACCAAGCCTTCTAGTGTCGAAAGTCTTGTCACAAAAACCCTAGGATCTCCCGGCCAGGTGCACCACAGTGACACAGTTTCCCTGAGCCATCCCAACCTGGGCAACACTCTCACAATGATGTGTTGAACAAGAGTGAAACTGTTCAAAGAACTGCTGGCGTAGAAAAAAATTGCTGGAGGATAATTTAGCAATTTCCTGCCTTCCTTTATTATTTTATACCTTCCTTCCTTTTACATATGAAACTTTCTTTGCCGATGGCGCTTCGCCTTTTAGAGACAAGAAATGCCAATTCTAAAGCCTGTATGTGAGTGAGAAAAAAGAGAAAACCTACGTCACAAAACATTGATGACGTTTTATTTTCAGAAAATATTAGACTGGGATGTTGCGCAGTAAATGGTGATTATACACTCAATGTAACACGTTAAATGAACTATTACGACCAATGGAAATCGAACTCGATGTACAAACGACAATAAAAATGACACTTTAGTGTAAACGCTTCATATCAAAACTCAAGGGACCGAGTAAATATCATGTGTTTTCGTTATATGAGGAGAGTGTATAAATGTGTGTTTATAACGTATACAAACTAAAGTCAAGTAATGTTAATGGTGTATGATGTTTTATTTATAAATAACTTATAGTGTCATTATGGATGCTCAGTTTTTCTTAAGACTGTCTTCTCTTGTTGCTTTTGTCCCAAAAATCTCTAATTCTTATGAATCATCTTTATTTTTACATCGTTAATTTTTATAAAAATGTTTGTTTAATACAATTCTTATGAACTTAAGTTATACGAAGAGAACATTTTCACCCGTGAATGGTTATGCGAAACTGGTACAGCGCACAATGTTGCGACCATGTTTTTTTTCTGAGACGAGTTTCATAATGAAATAACATTAACGTAAAATAAGTCATGAATTCAATTCAGTACAAGTGAATATTTGACACAAGAAAATTTAAAACAAAATTTTGAAGTATCATGTCCTGAAATCCAATCTCCACTTCATTAGCATATATCTGTGAAGTGAGACCAAACAATATTTACTACTGAAAACAATTATAATATAAGGGATAGCTATTATTGAGCGAATAAAATTAAAGGGGGTGTCTTTTGAAAGGGGATTTTGTGTCCCAGCCCGCCCCTTATCCTGCGCAAACGGACTTTAACCGCTGCTTCCAAACGCACGGCGTCCAGCGCTATCGCTTCCCGTTGAAGGTCGCTTCGCCTCCAGTCGCAGTTCGGCCAGGCGCCCGCGAGCAGCGAGCTGCGCAGCAACTTCGCCGGCGCCGGCCGTTGCTATAGGAGCCACGTGCAGCAGTCCGTAAGTAGCCGATTAATTATTAACGCCGTGACGGAGCGTCGTAATAGCGTGATATAATAATATTCACGCCTTAACGTAACGCAGTAGTCATGGGCCGATAGATAGCAAATAATTGACACAATTGAAGATAATGAACCGTCGACATTTATTACAAAATAAGCCCAGTATTTGTGATATCACTAGTGTGTCGTTCAGTGCTTCTTGTAGTACGACATTAGAAAAATATCATTTCTAGGAACACGTCTACTCAGACATTATCTTTAGCAACAACTCCGTTATTTTCAATGTCTTTAATGTACGGCGAACTGTTAAAATCCTTAACGGCCACCGGCCATTAAATGTCTTTTTCGTAACTGTACTCGGTTGCTGGTTTTGTTTTGTTTGCTATGGTTAAGTCGACATAACACTAACTATTTTTAAAAATATCTATTTATTTCTAACATATTGTATGTAAAAGTAATAATAAATGTTCTTCGCGGCGTATTTTATTAATGTTCTTATTTAATGATGAAGGCAGACATTATATTTCAATTCGATTTACTTCATAAGCAGAAGAAACCGATGAGGTTATTGTAGATAAAAATATAAATGTGAGCTGAAATATTTAATAGTGTGCGAGAAAGTAAAAACAAAATTGTAATAATTTATCAGTTTATTATCTGTTTTTGAATTGAGATACTGTATGTAAATATGTCAAGATATGTCAAGAACCAAAGACTGAATATTTTAGAATACGGAGGGAAAACGTAAGAATAACTACGTTGCTTGGTCTACTTATAGAATAAGCAAAAAAAAACATTTTAATTAGGCGTTAAATCGTTATAATGAAGTTAGTAAAGTAATGAAGGTACTAAAAACATACGTAAGTATAAACGGTTTTTTATATAATTGTACTATTGAGAAGAACCCATTTATCTGCTTCATGTCGAAGTGCATTGACCGTTAATTAAGACATGAACTTAGGTAGAATGCTTAGCCTTGATAATAAAAATTAGCTAGATTTTTAAAACGAATCTGTAAGAATCACATCTTTGTGGTTACAATAGCGATTTTCAATTTTGCCTATCATGTTTAAAATTAAAATTTTTGAAAATAAATGTCTATTTTGCCTAAGTTCGTAGATTGCATTCGTAGAACATCTTAAAAATATGAACTAAATTAAAACGAACTAATTAATTTTAAAATAACAGAAATCGCCCGTTACAAACATAAAAAAGTACCCAATTTACACAATTCGACTACTTTTTTTTGTTTCTGGATTGAGTTTTCTTTAAGAACAAATATATTAATTTCTTTGGTAAATAATAAACAATTTACATGTTTCTGGAGTATTGATATTCTTCTAAAATGCTATGTTTTGTCTGGAAAACAATTTTTCAAATCAA
This sequence comes from Gryllus longicercus, assembly GCA_038098605.1. Lineage (NCBI taxonomy): Eukaryota > Metazoa > Arthropoda > Insecta > Orthoptera > Gryllidae > Gryllus > Gryllus longicercus. The sequence continues at coordinate 7,782 of JAZDUA010000088.1, forward strand.
TGTTTGAGTGCTTATTTCGACGCAGCTATTCGAAATATTAAGTATTAAGTTATTAGACAAAATATGCTTAAACTTGTCTTAGGGCTTATTTTCGAAGTTTCGACGTTTTCTCCCCGGACACCGCGTATTGCTAGTGTCGAAAAACCTGCCAACTTCGGGGCTCTTACCCCAGGACATCTCGATCACACACTAGTGACATCAATTTATGCTCTGAGCTGCCTTAGCTATTTTTTATATGAAGGTTGTAATAATTTAAATAAACAATTTCATAATATATAATAAAGAACATATTACAAATTATGTAAATTTAAATGGAAAATCATATTTTATAATGCAATTTTATTTAATACATAATTTAAAGACAATCGGAAATCCACTTGGAAATCTAACAATTAATTTGTAAAATTTTGAAACATAATTTTGTTATGGTATCTCAACCGTCGGTAAACGCGATACAATTTGAAAACCTTTGATGTTTTTAAACGGAATAGGGATGTCTAGCTCTCCGGAATCCCTCGTGCCCACTGTTCTGATTTGACCGGCAGAGCTCGCGGCGGATTGATCGTCGGTACGCGGCGCGGCGCGTTCGGCTTTTATCACGCTCACGCACTCCCACGCCCGCCCTTTCATACGCTCGTAAATCGAAGAGTGAAATAACGCGGCAATTTTAAACGCCACGGCCAGGTACAATTTTTGCGATGCTAAATCAGCAACAATGCGACTAGTGCTGAGCGGCGGCCATCTCATGCAAATCGGGCGACAGGCGAGCGCGCGAAATGGCCGCGGCCAAACGACGCGAATATGGTCTCGTTCCCGTGAAATATTTCAAATCGAAAAGAGGCGGCTGTGATCATTCTGGCGGTATCGCCGTCGCATAATGGTACACAGAGAGACTAAGTCATTTTTTTCGGGAGGGGGAGGGGATGACAGTTGAATGAATATTTCATTTTGCGAGATAAATATTCAAACACGAATGTGAAAAAGAACATAAATGTTGTCATAGAGAACAATTTACTATTTCTTTCTAGACGTTTTCAGAACATTGGTTTTAGAGATGCGTGAATGGAAATTTTCATTGTTGTACTTGTATGAACGAAACTCAAGAAAGAGAATCGACTCATAAAAAGTTACGATATTTAAGGAAATAATGTTCGAATGCCAAATTTCAGTTATTCCATATGTTGTCATCTTCAGCACAAATATCACCGCAAATTATTTACATTTGGTAAAAGTTGTAGATGATTTGCTATGAGATCAGAAAGCTTTTGCAGTAATTAAAACTAAGATCATGTCGCACCTTTGTAGACGCATCGACAGAAGTGTAAATTCAAGAATTGTTTAGAAAACGCATGTGAAGTTTCGAAGTTTGTGTTGCGTGGGACATGGACCGCAATGCCACAAAAACACATCCGCTCTTACGGGAATAGGGAAGATAAGTCCTGCCTTTGTTTCTGATGATAAAGTTTAGTTTTAGGAATATAGTGGTATTAAAAATTCATTCTATTAATCATTTACCCGTACGTCATTCTCTCTCAAATGTTTTACATTTACAAACATTCAGATCTCGGGGTCAGAGATACATGCTCACTAATTTACACATCCGTCTTTTGCTTCTGTAAAATGTCTGCTGTTAGATGATTTCTCAGACACCAAGTATTATATTAACTATAATACCCCATACTTTCAACTGATTTCTTTTAATTCAAGAGGAAATTATTTGTTACAGTTTTAATGGATACCAACTTTAACTCTTTTTATCACTGAATGACAATGTTCTGTTTGTTTTAGAATACTCAATTTCAGTGAACATAGGTGAGATCAATTAATCCAAAAAATTAGTAAGCTTAACTTTGAAGAAGTACTCTCTGGCTTCGAGAATTTCTCAGCTCGCGTACTCAACGGGTGCGATTTTGGTTAAATTTGTCACCGAGGGCAGAAGTATCGTCCGAGGTGCCACAGGGAAGTGTCCTAGGTCCGTTGTTATTTATAGCTTATATTAATGATATTTGCCAGGGAATTGAATAAAAAATACGACTATTTGTAGATTACTGTATAATATGTCGGGAAATTAATGACAGAAGTGATAGAGAAATAATGCAGGTTGATTTAGATAGGCTAGAAGCATAGGCTACCACAAATGAAATAAAATTAAATCCCGGGAAAGTTCATCAGGTTCTAGAAAGCGCGTTCTAGAAAGACAGATGACGTCACATATAAATAGGGAAATTGGTGTATTTCGAGGGCTGAAGGCTGTAAATATTTGGGAATTGTACTAAATAAGGATCTGGGGTGAACAGAACACGTAAATTATGTAGTGGAAAAGGTGTGGAAGACCTTACACTATATGATTAGACTGCTTAGGAAAAGAAGTGGAAAATCAAGGGAATTAGGGAACTCATCTCTAATCCGGCCTATGTTGGAATATGGCTCCATATGTTGGGGCTCATGTCGTCTCTAGGGCCAGTACATAAAATCTCTCGAAAAAGTACATAAATATGCTGCAAAATTTCTTAGAAGAAAACGTTCTCATTCGGAATTTATATTTTGGAAAACTTCGATAAAACGCGTAGAGAAATCGCGTCTTGTGGGTTATTCAAATCAATACAAGGTGATAGTCCGTTGAACAAATAAGTTGCAGTTGCATCAAAGAGAGTAGGTTAGTGGTGAGACATTTAAACCAGTCAGTAGTATAACAAATTTACATTATGCACGGATTTTAATATTGTGTGGCCTTCTGCGATAAGTATTCATGACGGCTTTTCTTGACAATGTAGGTAATATCTTAAAACAGCGTTCGTTATCAGCATAAGACATAACTTAACCCGAAGACGTGATTTCAACTTCTTTTTCGCGAATTTCTAACATGTCACCTTTCCTGCATTTTCCGTTCATTTTGCCAGCGATGTGGAGTTGGTAAGGAATAATTGGAACTGCCTCACATATGAGAATCGGTTTATCAGAGTTGCAAAAGTGCATCCTTTCCTGTTTTCAGGTGGCTATTTTTCTGTTTGTAAGGTGACCGTAGACTCCTACGGGCGTGCATTATTTATGAAGGTATAAGGTTGTACATTCGGCTTATGGTAAGACGTTATGGAGTCAAGGTCCGTCACGTGACGATTAGAGCATAACGTCTCCACCTAGCGCGCGGCGCTAAAACTCCCTAACATTTTCGTATCCCGCCGTGACGCGCGTTAGCAAACCGCGTTAGGCTGCGGCCGTTGAGATTGCAGCCCACCGAAGCGCGCGGCGGACGGGAAAGTGAAGGCGCGCCTTTCGCCGGGCTGCGCGTTTTCCAGAAGACGCGGAGGTGAAGTCAAAGCGGAGGCGCCCGCGGGCGACGGGGGGGGGGGGGGGAGGCGGCAACAGCGGAGGCGCGCCGCACCGGGGGATTCCCCCGGGGTGCGCGAGATTCCGGCGGCGGCTGCCGCGCGTCACAAACGCCGCGGCGTTCCCTCGCGGCGCCAAAATTAATTAGTGCGCGCGCCTTTGTCGCACACGCCGGGGGCGCCGGCGCAGACGGCGCGGACGGCGCAGGCGGCGGTTGCGATGAGGAGGCGGCGGCGGAGACGGCGACGGGGACGGTGGCGGCGGAGACTGACAGCGATGACGGGCGTGGCGAGGCGGCGGTGACGATGACATTGACGATGAGCTGTTGTGGCGAGGCGGCGGTTCCGGCACAGACGGTGGGAGGAGACTGCTGTGGCGAAGTGGCGGCGACGGTGACGGCGGTGGCGTTTGGGAGGAGACGGTGGAGAAGATGGTGATGGTGTCTGTGAAGGTGGCGGTCACAGTGACAGACAAGATGGCGATAGCGATGGTGGTTGTGAGGAGCCGGCGACGTCGGCGAGGACAGTGGTGGTGATGGCGGTTGTAATAAGGAGGCGGCTAGAGTGACGTTGACGGCGGCTATAATGAAGGTGAGGGTGGCGGCGGTAACGGAAGTGGGGACGACGGGGGGGACGACGCCGGGGCGGTGGCGGTTATGGTGCGAGTGATAATGGTGATGGCGATGGCTGTCGTGATGAAGTGATGGCGTGGTGTCGGTATCTGTGGCGGTTGTGAAGGGGCTACGATGGAGGAGGCGGAGGCGTTGGCGGTGACGGTGAGGTAAACGACTGTTATGATGGTGGTGAAGATGATGAGGCGACGACAGCGGCGATGACGGTGGTAGTGGTGGTGACGGTGGAAGTTGCGATGAGAAGCGGTGGAGGCGGAGACGAAGACGGTGACGGAGCCACGGGGGTCATGATGAGGCGAATGACGATGACGGTGACGAAGAGGGTGGCGGCGACACGTCGGCGGTCGCGACGGGGGCGGAGGCGGTGACGGCAACGGTACAGGTTCGGACGAGACGGTGACGGTGACGGTAATGGTAGCGGTCGTGTCGGAGGCAATGGCGGTGTTCGAATAGGGATTGAGGCAGCGGTGAACGTGATGGCGAGGCTGAGCCATAGCAAGAAGGTCGGCAGTGGCAGTTGCGACGTCTCTGCGACCAGATCTCCAGATCTGCGTGGGGGGTCAGCATGGGGGGGTGTCTACGTTTATGAGTCTGGTATGTGAGTCTGCGTTAGGGGTCTGAGAGTCTGCGGAGAGGTCTGAGTTTGAGATTGGGCCGGGACTAATGGTTCGGGGTCCGGATTGGAGGAGGCAGTGGTGAGGGCTTTGAAGTGACAGCGACGGTTCGTGGGGCTGCGGTGGGGGCAGGGGTGACGACGGGCGGATTGCTTCTTAATTTCGGCGAAGCGAAATTCTGGGGCTTGTTCTGCGAAAAGACTCTTGGGAAGCGACTTACATTATAGTACTAAGACTTACTTACATGATGTTGTAGAGCATCTCTACGGTGTAAAGGGACATGATTATATAATGTAATTTCTTAACAAAATATATTAATTTAGGGAGTAATTAATTGTGAACTGTGGTTACCATTTCCTCTAAACGCAAAATATTAAAAAGGAATATTTTTCTCTAAAGGAAAAGCAAACCGTTAATCACTTAATTCAAATTTACACTTTAAAAAAATCTTATTTTCAATTAGTATTGATCTCTTAAATTATCAAAACGCGTGTTTATATCGCACGTCTGGCAATATTCGTTTGATATAATGAATGGGTCCGTCAAAACCTTGCACGATGCATGAGATTCAGCTGTAGAGAAATCTCTGATGCCAAACATTGAACCCCTTTGCTTCATGTTTCTGTGTAATAATGCTGCGCTGTTGTCTTTCGGAGTTCTTGAAAATCAATAAAAGCCATTTTTTAATGAGGTGGTTATATGAGAGTCATTTAGAAATGTTATACAAAGTTGAGTTGTTCAGCGTATGTTTGCAAGCGTAACACCAAGGCAACAACCACTTGTTAGCCATTTGCAAACCCAAGGCGCCACCCACGCGTAACTATGTGCAAGCGAAAGGCGCCACCTACCTGTAGCCACGTGTAACTCAAAGGCGCCACTGACGCGTAACCCAAGTGCAACCCAAAGACCCTTCGAGCACTTCACCCATCCGCAACACAATCGTGCCAATCACGCCACTCACAACTCGGCAGCTCAAGGCGCCGGACACTGCTACACAAAGGCGCTACCCAAACAGCAAATCTTAACCCACGCGCAACCAAAAGGCGCAACCCACCCGCAACCCATAACGTAACATGTGGCCTAAATGTGCCACCCACACGCAAGCCAGGTGGCCACCTATGCGTAATCCAAAGATGTCGCTAATACGTAACGAAGCCCAATCACGCGAAAAAGGAGGAGGCACCCGTGCGTAGCCCACGCAGCAGAGAGCAGCCACCGTGTCACAAAGCGCAACCAGAACTTGCCACGTGGCTCCTGCCCACGCTGCTGGTGTCACCCGCGTACATCAAACGCAATACATACCCGCCATCCATACGTCTACCGCGTGCCACGCACGCGTAACCCAAAGTCGCCACCATGCCGCCAACGCTGTACCAAACGCCTCCCACGTGGCCCCTACTCGCTACCCACCACCCACCCGACCACCACGCGGCCTACCCGACCACGCTCAACCCACGCGGCAATCCGGCGCCACTCACGCGCCGCTCACGTCCTACATACGCGCCACCCACGCGCCGCTCGCTTCTGCGCGTCTGGCTTCCGCGAGCCACCCCCGCAGCCAACCGCCTGCTATTTAAATATTTGCATTAACGAAATAGGATTTTGTTAATTGATTTGTAATCTATCCATGAGCGTACTGGAGCGTTTTCGCGGCGGCGGCGGCGGTGGGGGCGCGCATCGTGGCGGGCCGGTCCGGGCTCGGCCGGCTGCTCGTTCGATTGAATAAGCTTCATGTTTTATAAAAAAACATGAATATGCAATTGGTCTCTTTGGGCGGCGCCCGCCCGCGAGCGCGGGGCGCAGCCGAAACAATGTGCCGCTCGCAGCCGCAGCGCCCCCCCCCGCCCCCCGGCCCTGTTGGCGTGCGCCCGAGCGCTTCTTGGCTGCGGAGCGCGGCCCGTCCCCGCCCAACCCCACGCAGTTTGTGGATTTATTTCTTGCTGATACGTTATTCCTTGGTAATGCCTTGATTCGGAGTTCGACAGCCGGAGTGAGAGGGTCGTGGTTACGAGGGAAATATGAAAACAGTTGAATGATGCTACTCATATGGCGGGAATATTGGAAGGAAAATATGAACAGACAAGTCGAGTCAAGTTAACTTCTCGATAATTAGTAAATACGTAAATCTGATTAAAAATAGGTAGAAAATAAAATATTGTATGTACCGCGTATGTTAACTGGTTCTAATGATCGACCGGCCACAAAAAGCCCGAGGCCCTTCCGTTTTTTGTCCCTGTTCGATCATTCGAACCTTTATAACGTCCTTGAAGCATAAATAACTATTATTTACTACAGATTTTATCTAAAATCGGGAAGGATAGACATGGTGTAAGGACATTAGAACTATAACAAATACAACTGTTTAAGTCTTTGGTAGAAAGCACAGTAACATACGGCTCTAAAATTTGGGTACTTAACCAAGTTCTGAAAAAGAGAATTAATAGTGTTGAAAACAGTTTCTGAAGAAGATACTATGGAGTCACACAACTTGATACTGTCAAAATAGACAGTAAAAAAGCGATTAAATATAGAAGGATGTTTAAATAATGTCGTTAGAAATAAACAGTTGTTATACTACAACTATTAAGAAAGAATGGACTCCGAAAGACTGCCCAGAACGGTTTATTATTGGACGCAAGCAAGAGGGATGAAAGAGGTCGGGCGAGAGTGCAATGGAACGATGGTGTACCGGCAGCAATGGAAAGAAGAGATGAGTTGAACCTCAAATTCCATGAGTCCCCCCCCCCCCCCCCATTTCAACTTTGGTAGGCTACTGTTAATGATTCATTTTAATGAATAGTAGTATGTTGTTTATTTTCTTTAATACTAATTTTAAGTTTTTCGTAATTTTAAAGTAATAGGTGTTCAAAATAGAGCTTCTGGTCCTCGAGGGAGCCTCAAAATGATTTCAGACGCTCCCTGTATTTACCGGCAGGTGAAAAGTTCGGCTACTTGCGAATTGTGTCCATTGGGTTGTCACGTCTGTTAGAGGAATTCGTTTAGTTCCTCTGATATTGTTATAGACGTTGAGATGTATTTTGTCATCGGAATCCAACAGCGTGCGTATTGAATATTCTATTCAATCGCGGATCAATAACGTGATTCTATATTTATTTTTATGAAGAGTATCTAGTGTATTTTAATGTCTACATCACAGATATCTAGAGGTTTTGTTTCGAGACACCTCATAAAGCAAGAGAGACGTCAATCAAAATCAATTTAGAAATGCTCACTCGATATGGCTGTATTTCGCAAATTCAGTTTCCATATTGTCAAACGCCATACTCACTAAAAATACGAAACCTTACTGCACGCGAAGAAAACTATCGAATTGTACCGTCAGAGTTGTTGCAATACCTCTACAATTTATGTAACTAGCTTGTCAGCAAGTTCGAATTGGTCGCTGTCTGACAAAGAATTCTAGCGGTCAGCTGTTCTGATCGGTAGTTTTTCGTTTCACACTAGGCGAATGCCGGAGCAGTACCGTACAAAATGGGCCACGGACCGCGCGCGGTCTTTCCTACCTCTTGCTAGTCCTATCCTGTCCCCTTACACACACTTAGACTAACACGCACTACACAAGCTCACATGCCGGAGACAGGTCGGGAGCTTAGGTCTCGTCCCCGCAGGTGGAGGTACCTGGTTGGGGACAATCCCCGCGAGCCATCGTAAGTCTGCAGCGCATCTCACCTGCCAGTAGTGGCATATCACCGCCACCTCCCTTGATGAACTACACTTACGGGTCTAATAGCATCTATTATTGAAGCGACGGGGATCACTAATCAATCAATCAATCCACTTCCTCAAACTTCACTATATCGACACGTAGATGCAGGAAATTGTTATAGATTTGAGTTAAGGGAGCACATATCGAGAGTTTAGAGCTTTTCCAGGTTGGGTCGGTGTCTTACTAGAGAAATGACTTGATGCGGAAATCTCGAGATGAGAAATCACCACCTCTTGGATGTAACCACTTCAAGATACGTACCGGAGAAGACAACTGATTCTGGCGTAGCAGGCAACCTCATTTGGCGGCTTGTACAGCGATAGTCTTCATGGAATTTGCACATCTACAAAAGTCTCTTGCCCCGTTCGTGGTATCGTACACACTAGAGCAACGTCAGATCTATGAACTGGCGTAGGGTACTCTATGGAACTGAAAAATGTGTCTAAAAAGCGCTGTTAAAACCTAATTTATTTTATCCTCAGAGAGTCTACGTCAGGCCTACTCTACTTAGTGGCTCCGCGGGCCAATCTGTGTGGAAACCGGCGTGCGAACCAGAAGTTCCGTTCGCGAGCTGCGATGTGTCGAGGAGGCGATGGACGTCACTCAGAGGAAGGAGGAATGGGCCGGGAGGGGCGCTGCATTCGAAGCGCGACACAGGCAATGCCAAGTATCCTCAGCTCCCCAGTGCTCGCGCTAGGCTGAAGCGAGTAGTGGGGGTCTTGGTCGGAGTCATTAAATGAATCTGGTTAGCATGTGGTTCTCAATTCTATTTTCAGAATGTGTCAAATAGTTAATAACAAAACTTCAATTTATTTGGGGCAGATATTTTAACTTTTTTCTCTGTCATATTTAAATTGGTACAAAATGTTTATGAACACTCTAAATGATCGGAAATTCAGACCATTGAAATATATCAATGATAATTGCATATAAAGTAATAATACTTGAAAATAATATATCTATTGATTTATAAATTTGTTTTACTTTAGTTATTAGACTTTTCATAATGTGCGAAGTCAGCAGTAAGATTTACTTCATAAAACGTCCAAAAAAAGAAAATGATTCAAGAACAGTGTTGCTTTAGAACTTCACACTTTTCTGAAAGAAGAGAAACGTCTTTCACGAAGTTAAGGGGATGCCAATCATTCTCGGAATCTTTTCTTCAGATTCTATTGTAGACACTCACAAAGAAAAGATTCCGGCGGATTATTTTCATTTCTCGGTTTTGCATATCATCGCCTTTTAGACTCAGTAAATGAGGTTTCCGTTCTTTTGAGCTTTTATTTGCGACTAAGAATAAAATGAAACAACGTTAACAACAAAACGTGCACACATATTGAAAACTAATTGCACCCATATTGGAAAATAATTACCATTACTTCAATAAATGGTTTTCTAAAAGAATGATTACGAATATTTTAATTATTTCCTAAATTAGTTTTATTTTTAATACATGATTGAACTGTTCAAATAATTGTCTACCCCGCACGGGAGTCGAATTCCTATCTCCTGGTATTCGACCAGCTGCTGTGCGAACAGGTGGTAACACGTGTTGATGTTTACAAGAATCACGGTCTAATGTTACTTCGGCCGAACTTAATCCGAATGTTTTTATTAATCACACATCACTGCCTTTTGGATTATTAGGAAACCCTAACCTACTTACGAAACCCCGTTAACCCCGACGTCCTTCAACGATGTCTTGAAGTTTTCTTCTATTGATGTTGTGTAGGAATTACATCATTATTGGTCATATTTAGAACATAACACGATGACGTATAATGCTATACTGCAGAACAATCCACCATCTATTTTCCTGCTGCTTGTACCAGGCGAGTGCCGAACCGCTGCAAACCGCCCACGGACCGCACGTGGCCTTCCTTCCTCATCTTTGCTCCTTCATCATCCCTTAACGTATGCATATACAAACACGCTGACATGCACTACAACCGTATACGTCGGGAGTACAGTCCGGGGCGTCTAGCTTGTCGAGTAGGTGGCGCCCCTGGTGGAGAAAACGTGTACGTCGGCGCTGCATCTTCTGTCTGAGGGAAACACCACCACCTCTGAGGATTAGCCATCCTAATGCGCAAGGGTTGCAGTGGACGTGCCCGTGGTCACCGAGCAATAAATAAGTCTCCCGTCCTCGTGCTCTTCGCGTTTAGATTCTCACTAACTTTTCTCGCAATGGTAGTTTGCATATCGTCACCTTTGAGAATTATTAATGAAGTCTCGTTTCCTAGTCTTTTATGTATTAAAAATGATTTTAAGTAGTAGAACTTACTATATTGATTCTTCAAGGAAGGCATCTGGAACAATTCAGACATGGAAATGCTCACAAAAATTATGTCTATTCAGTTTTCAACTCTTATCTACGCCAGCCTATAATGAAAGTAGTTTATCGTTATACCGCACCTGGAAGAAGTCGTATGAGTATTTTCATCGTCCTTAAAGATCAAGGGATACGACGGAAGACGTGGTATTGTTTTTGCATAATCACTTTCGAAACGCATTAAGTGAGTGGCGTCGGGCGGTGCGCGTAGGCGGTGCGCGAGGGGGTTCCGTGGGCGGGTCGCGTGGGCGGGTCGCGTGGGCGGGTCGCGTGGGCGGGTCGCGTGGACGGGTCGCGTGGGCGGGTCGCGTGGGCGGGTCGCGTGGGCGGGTCGCGTGGGCGGGTCGCGTGGACGGGTCGCGTGGGCGGGTCGCGTGGGCGGGTCGCGTGGGCGGGTCGCGTGGGCGGGTCGCGTGGGTCGGGCGCGTGGGCGGGCGTTGGGCGTGGGTAGGCGGCGGGCGAGAGGGGTGATAGCGGGAGAGAGCAGCTTCTGGCGCCGTGTGATTGATCGCGGGGATTAATTACGACGGAGAGGCGGTCGCGGCGAGGGAGAACGGAGCCCCAGTGCTGCGCCCGGGTGATTCTTGCACCTTCCGCTTCGCGCTAGCTGTCGTGGCGTCTCAAGGGCGCGCCCTTGCTCTCACCCTCGCCATCGCCCATCCCTCGCAACGCTCTGAAGGCCAGACGCGGACCGCCCCACTCTTTGGGCCTCATGGATATTATGTCTACAACTCTCTTGACTATTATCGTGTAATTATTTTAAAATATTTATTTTTAACTGAAACGTTATAACTTGTTATTGGCTTCGATACGGAGCTCGATGTACAGTGTATAACTTATCTAAATTGAGAGGATCGTAGTTACACGGAATATAAGAAAACGGTTCAAAATTTTGAACCGTTCTCTTTTGGAGGGAATTACGAAAGGGGAGGGAAATATGAAAAGAAAAACCAATTCAAGTTAAGAACTAGTGAATTCGTAAGTAAGTAAAACTGAATGCATAAAATTTGGCACAACATAAACTGTAGACGCATAATGGGCGTTAACTGGCTCTAATAATCTCGAGCGACAAAAAGCCCTCGGGCATTTTGTTGCAGCTCGAGCACTAGAACCATTGGTGCACAAGTAACTATTCTATTTATTCACTATCCTCTTTAAAAATGCTATATAATAATTAATACAAAATATATATGCTTTAATGATATACCCGAAAGTGTTTATTTGAATGAAAACATTGCGATCGAATTCAAAATCTACGAGAAGAAATATTTCTACTATTGCTTACTCTTGCAGGCCCATTTCCTCCCATTGAATAAATCTCTCTCAATTACATTCTATGGTGCGGTATAGTAATCCTCTAAATATTTGTTTATTGAATTTTAATTATGATATCATTCCATATTTACTGAGTGAGGGACAACATTTTCATATTATCTGACCTCAAATCAGTAAATTGAGCACTCAATAAACTGTTTACTTATATTGAATTCCGGAGTAAATATGCATTTATACACAATTCATGCTTTGCAGTACGCAGTCTCCTGTTGCAGGATCTTCTTTTACAGAGACGTGATTCATTCGTAGAGAATTGCCAGTGTTAAACTTTTACTTTGACATCTAAACATTCAAAAATAAATGTTAGGTATTTCACAATAAACGGTTGCGAATAACTATGTTAAAAATTGATGAACGAGATTTATATTTGTATTAATATAAATGTTGAATGAAAATAACGCCAAACATATCGTGAAAAACATCAAGTTGACAGATTATCTATAATATTTTTAGTGTTGCTATTCATATTTCCATGCAGTCCAATTTTATATTCTGACAGAAAAGAAGCCCACAGTTATTTGATGCCTCTTCGACTGACAAGAGTAAATAACATAGTGACGAAAATTTTGCTAATTAATGTAGATAATTTTCGTTGTTTTTTAAAGGAAATTATTTTCTATATTTCAACATAGGCACACTCCGATTTCATTTCAATATGTAACAGCGGAGAATGCAGGAATCTCACGCTTGCCCTTGAAATACACGGCCTCCGGGAAACATCCGGCTCCTTGGCCACCCCTCGCCGGACTGTCGGCTCCCCGCCCCCGAGCCCCGCCTCCCTCGTTGAGCGCTCTCTGCCGGCTTATCCCGTCGCCGCCCCGCCCCGCCCCGCCCCGCCCCGCCCCGCCCCCCGCCCCCCGCGCATCGCTTCGCCTCTGGACGTCGGGCGCGGGAACACCTCCCCCAAAAATAATGGAACACCGCGCCGCAAGGCCAGGAGAAAGCCCTTTAAAATTAGATACCAATTCGCCGGATGACAAACGACGTCGCGAAGGAGGTCTCATTCCAGAGCAGATTTCCTGGGGGCGAGGTGCTGGCGGCGGTGACATGAGAGGTTGCGATGGGGGAGGCGTCGGCGGAGGAAGTGGTGACTACTGAATGCGCGCGATTGAGATGGTGGTGGTGGTGGTGAGAAAAGATGTTCCCACGGAGGGGATGGCTGGCATAGGGGGAGAGAGTGCTGACAGCGGGGCGTTCGAGACGGAGGGAGAGCGTTGAAGATTGACGGGGGCGTTGGAAACGGAGAGCGGTCAGTGTTGACGATTGGTGACCGAGGGGGCAGTATCGACAGAAGGGGTCGTTGGCGACGGAGGGGGAGTTGGCGACGGATAAGCTGATCGCTGGAGGGACGAGAGGCTGCTGTGACGAGAGCAAGCGAGAGGACTGGACTGTTTGCAAGTGCGATGTGCAGGAGCGTCAAAAGTGACGGGGAGTTTCGGTAGCGAGGCGGCGCGTGCTCGATAACGATGTCACCGCGTTAACGGCGTGTAGTCGGACACCTCGTAGGCGGCTGATGACGCCGTGGTGGGGTAGAAATGGCGACATGACCGAGGAGGAAGTGCAGCGTTGAAGCCGGGGGTACGGGTTGATATGTGTAGTTTTGTGACGGGCAATGTGCGAGTGCCGTGGGTGACGTGGGAGGTGGGACAGTGTGTCGACAGTGGTAATGGCTGGGCATGGCTGAAGCAGCGGGATGCTTCGGACGTGGGATGGACGGACGTGGACGGACGTGGACGGACGTGGACGGACGTGGACGGGTGGGGACGGACGTGGACGGACGTGGACGGACGTGGACGGACGTGGACGGACGTGGACGGACGTGGACGGACGTGGACGGGCGGGGACGGACGTGGACGGACGTGGACGGACGTGGACGGACGTGGACGGGCGGGGACGGACGTGGACGGGCGGGGACGGGCGGGGACGGGCGGGGACGGGCGGGGACGGGCGGGGACGGGCGGGGACGGGCGGGGACGGGCGGGGACGGGCGGGGACGGGCGGGGACGGGCGGGGACGGGCGGGGACGGGCGGGGACGGGCGGGGACGGGCGGGGACGGGCGGGGAGGAGGCGAGAGTCCGTGGACGTGGGGTCGTGGCCTGTGGGAACCAACGCAGGGCCATTGGTTGTGGGTGGGAGGCGTGGGCGGGGGCGTTCATGATGGTGGAGACGGTGGAAGCGCGGGGGCGGCCGCGGCGTTGTGGGCGGCAGGGGCGAGCGCATCGCCCTCGAGCCTCAAGGACGCGGCGGGGGCGCGAAGGAGCAGGGTGGCCATTGAGGTGCAGCCGCCGTGTAATTAATTTCTGGACGAGTCGCCCTGGGGCTGCAGGGCTCCGCTTTTATGAAATTTTAATTTAATAAATAATAAAGATAGGTCATTAGAGGCATATGAAAATATTAACATTGTTCGATACACGAAACAAATTATTTCTTAAGCTTGTGATGTTCATGGTTTGCTGATATTCGAAATTTATAAAGTGAAAGAGTGATGTATTAGAAATTTACTTTGTGTGACATCAAAGCTGTTTACAACGAGCGTATTGACTTCATGTGCAGATTTGAATCGAGAAAGCGTAAAGGTATTATTTAATTAATTTTATTTTTTAACTGATTCTTCTTTAGATTTCTTCGACATTAAAATTATATGAATTACTTTTTCAGTTATGGAATTTCTGGACATGAGGTTGCGCAGCTACAAATGTTTTGCAACCTTATTCTTAAAGTCAGGTTCGTACGCTTGAGTTGGAAACGAATGAAAACATTCCGCTGATTCTTCAACAAAGAAGCAGGTGAATGAAGCCAAAGTGATTTTGGACGTTAAGGAAGTAGGAAACAGTGAAACGAAAAATTGGAATAGAAACCAGACATGGGTGACCGCACGTAGACCTTCCTGTGAGAAACAAATTCAATGAAGGGAACATTTACGAAAGCGTCTCTTTTAAAAATACTTTGGAACTACATACACAAAGAAAACACTGCTAGCGAAAACGACGCGAAGCGAAACGGAGACAGCCCCCCCACCGCTCCTCCGGGGGCTTCAGTCTCTAAGCGGAATCATTTGCGTAATCTTGATATTTCACGATCTTCTTCTTCCATTATTCATATAAGGGAATAAGGAATGAGAAAAATCTAATTTAGGTTTTGATGAAGTTTACGGAGAACCAGTCGCCCCCGCCGCCTCGTCTTTGCGCCACAGTGCGCCTCCTCAGCGGTTCCCTCAAAGCCGCTGCAGTCGTGGGGAGTAGCGGCTCGTGGCCTGAAAGTCAAATTTAATGAAAATACGCACTAGCGAAAAAAATACTCCTAAGGAACTCAAGGAATAAACGTAGCTTCGAGGTTTGGAGGCATGACAACTATTTTTTTGTCAGAATACAAGCATTGGTGGAAAAAGTGAAATATTGACATGCAAGGGCATGGTATAAATTAAGTGCATGGGCAATTAACGACACACCGATATCGAATTTCTCATAATTATTACGGTATTTGAAATGATTACTGCTTTCATGTTCCAAAAGCATTTTACCACACACGAGTTCACAACATTACAAAAGCATTACATGCTCGTTGTAAACGTTCGATTACGCAGCTGCTCTATTATCGCACGTGCCACATCGGTCTGAATACTCACAGGTCGTCACGTGCGGTGCTGATCACTGGTTGCTACGCGTCCTTGCAGATCCTCTCCGTGCTCCTCGCAACTGTCCGGCATGGAAGAGCATTGTTCCGAAGAGCCTCCAACAAAGTCCCTATGACGTTCTTGGACATTTTCCCCATGAGGGAACGGCTGTCATGCAGTATAAGCGCTGCCCGAAACACCTTTCATTCATCTCGCATGGCGGTTGTCGGCCAACTCGGTGAGAGAATAGGAAAAGGATGAGGGAGAAAAAATCGCGCGCTGTCCGTGGCCCGTTTGTTAGGGTAATACTTCGGTATTCACCTGACGTTGATAGGAGAAACCACGTAAAATTACCGATCAGAGCAACCGGTTGCTAGAATTCTCCCCCAGACTACGAATGTATTAGACCTCGCTAAGTATCGACAATCCTGTCAACGTCGGACTCTCGGACCTCCCAGTCCGAGACACTGCAATTAGTACTCGTCTGTGCGAAGCAATACGATGTACATCGTGGACGTTTTTAGTTTCTTCCTGCATTCCATTATTTTTATTCAATCAACGAATTTTGTTGATCAATGAAAGAAATCTATCTTCAGCACGTGATACTTGAGTTACTCAAAAACCAATATGATTAATACTATAATATAATACTAACAGCTAACGTATTTAGAACAGTAATACCAACTGATTTACCAAACACGTATTGCTTAAAGTTTTTTTTAATGAAAAGATATACTATGTAAAGGTTTCAGAACCCATTAAAGATGTGTAAAAAATAATGAAGCATTGGCAATTAACTCTAATTGTTCAAATGTGATTTGTTCTTGTTAATTTCAGGTAGGGATAAAAAACCGACATAGGTAGGTACTCTTTTACAGTCCGGACAAAAACTGACTGGAACAATCTTTCTGCTGCACTACTTGCAACTTTTCCCTCTAGTGAGCGTTGCTTCGGGAAATGTCTAGGGAATTGCGTGTGATGCCAATATTTGTATATTCCGTATCATATGCTTTCTAAACTTTGTCTTTGTACGAGTCTGTTCTGTATAAGCACTGCCACCGAGCAAAATATCATTAGCACAAAAATGTTATTATTGTTTGTTTTATTACTAACCATTACAATTATATTTTAATAAATGACAAGGAATCTCTGCACGAAATTTTAAACAATATTTAATCTCTCTCATTCCTTTTTGTAGATGCTAGTCTCATTTGCTTTTTTGTTGTTACAGCACAGAGTCAATTTTACTTATTTAATGTTTTGCTACGCATACGGTAATACATATTCATATGCACCACTGCACAGGCGTATCATGTCCATACGATAAATAAATGAACAGATGCACTAAAAGCATAAAAACTTGCATAATCAAATTGATATGAAAATACCACCCATTCCTATGCGTTCACCGAAACCTCGACCACTTCAATGCGCCAGGTTGCTGTATCCACTGAGGCCAGTACGGAGCTCGCAAAAGAGTGAGAAACAAGCTGGCTGGTATTCGAAAGTTAGATGATAAGCATTTTAAGCATAAGATTTATCTTGCATGTCCTGGTTATAATAATGAAAATAAAATAATGATTATAGAACTACAGTTGAATGACTAACGGAGAAACCACCATTCCGAAAATATCTGCCACGTACGACTCGTACTACGCTTTGCCCCAAAGAGAAGCGTGCGTGCATGCGCATACTGGTTAGCATGAACTGCGAAAGAAATAACGGTTAATAAACAAGCCACATGTGTACGTATGCGTTATTCATCTTATACTCAGTGGTACAAAAAAATTCAAAATCACTGTAAACGGCAACGAAGAAGGTTTATAAATCTTTTTTTTTTTGGTGAAATAACCGTATCCGTTCTCGCGCACCCACACAAATGACAGGTCTCTTGGAACTATGCGTTGTTCAAAGATATCTCCTGAGCACAGGTCGTTATGAAGATCTATTTGTATCTCTGTCTTTCGACATGAAGATCTCCAAAATAACATTTTAAAACTTTTATAAACAATTTCTGCTGCTGTAATATTCGTTGCTCCTTTCTATTTATCTGCAGTTCAGCAAAATAAACTTTATGCATTTAGAATTTGACTGAAGAAAGCAGCCTTCAAAATACTGTTTTTGGAGACCGTATTTTATTTCAGTACTCTGGAGAAAACTACGGGCAAATTAATGTGCAGAAAACAGCACCACTTTTTCATGTAGGTACGGCAAATAAGACAATATCTCACGTTTTTGTCTTCAATATGATAAAATATCCCCAGGGTGCTCGTGTCAGATTTTTAAAGGAAGTATCATACAAGTTTCGTGGACTTGCAATAAAACCCCACTGTCTTCCCATTTCGCAGAAAGGTCAGCCCCGTCTCTGTTGAGCGCAGCTTGAGATGTGTCCCAGGAGAGGCCGCTTGGCGATGGCTCCCCCTGCCCCGGCGTCCGGCCCCGCCCCTCTTGCCCCTTCTCCACCCCCCGGCTTCCGCCCCACGCTCCGTGCCGGGCCCGCACACGCTCCTGCCTCTGACCCGCTTCACCCCTCTTCCCGACCGGTCTCTCGTCCCAAAAGGCTCTGCACCGCTCCTTCCTGCCCCACCCCACCCCGGCTCTCCCACCCAGTCCCGTCCTTCTCCCCGCCCCGCCTCGCCCCGCCCTGCCCCTCTCCTTGCCATCCCGCCCCGCCCCGCCCATCCCGTCCCGTCGTGCTCTGTCCCATTCACCCCCGCCCTGTCCCGGCCCGCCCCGCCCCGCAACGCACCCCACCCACGAGTCTCGATCCACCACCCAGCTTCACCCTTTCCCGTCCCTGCCGACGCCGCCTCTCCCATCCCGCTCCCCTCCCCCCCCCCACTGTAGCCCGAGAGACTCCGCCGCCACCGCCGCCGCCGGCTGGCCTGCTCCGCCTCGATCGCCGAAGGGAGGAGCACGTCCTTCTAAAAGGCCCCGCGAACGCCCCGATATAGCCGCACAGTTCAAACGGTACCGTTAGAATCACTCGGCCAGTGGCGGTCGAAAGTACCACGATTTGACGCGAAACAGTTGGGGACGGCAACGATTCAATGAAACACCTCGTAATATCTCGAAACACTTTCATGTTGGTGCATCGAAATCAAAACTGTTCCAATATTTTATCACACATCGAAAACAATTACAGAATTTTAATTGTTTATTCAACTAAATCCTTTAGTATCTCAGATCATTCTCTCAACACATTCATATCATATATACACTGAATGTGTTTGGTCAGTCGATGTTTACAATTTGAAATTAAAATTCATTCTAACTTTTACACGTTTTTAAATATAAAAATATAAAATTTATCATTCTTTTGGAAAAATTAAATAAACTATAAAAGAAATGTCTATGATTGTATAATAGAAGATATAGACTATAGTAGTAATAGTAGTACATCTCTATGCCAAATTGACGGCGAGGATACGGGCGCAGTGGAGAGCGGTGGCTGGGTGGCTGCGCGGCGTGCGCGAGGAGGGCGAGGTGGCGAGGGGGGCGAGGGGGGCGAGGGGGCAGCCCGGAGAAGCGGGCCTGCGGGGCGCGCGCGGCAAATTACCTGTCCCCGGGGCCTCGCGGGGCCTCCCTCGCTTCCCCTAATGAAATTCGTTCTTCGGCGGCTGCTTACTCGGTATTGTCAATACGGCGAAGCGGACACGAGCAATAGGCGACATGACGGAGAGTAAAGCGTATCGCCCAATTTTAGGGTAATATAATTTAGAAGTGGCGGGCAGCAGCAAAAAATGCTGTTGAAGGAAGAAAAAAAACACCCAAAATGGTACAAACACCCAAAGTAGCACAAACTCTTTTCAAGAACAATTCAGTTGGTACGCGCAGCATGAGAACAGGCAAAGTAGCACAATTAAATGTTTGAATTTTACAGTTAAAATTCAAGCTCCCTTGTTTTCGCTAGTAGCATGCACCTGAGAAACTGGCATTGAATAAAACCGCACAAAATGATTTTCCAAAAAGTAGAACCACAGTTCTCAAGAACAAGATATACAATCTCTGATGGATCACTGCAATAAATGAAATGTTTGAGCAAAACCCGTGTTCACGAATACTACAATAACACAGTAATTTATTTATGACACACAACAGCTATTTGAATACTAAAAATATTTAAAACAGCTAATGTGCCATAACGCAACATGTGAATAGCAAATATTTAATAGGGGCGAACTCTTCTCCGATCAAGTTATCGCATGGCATCAATGTGATGAACTGAGTATGAGTATTCAGTCGGTTGGGCGCAGTATGGGAATAGACGAAGTAAATTAATTAAATATTTGCATTTTCAGTAAAAACCTTAACTGTTTAACTGTTTTTGAATTTTTACACAGCTGGTTTGTATCTAACGAAACCGTCGACACCTGGCAAGAAGGTGTTTAATTTTCTCAACTTCTGTGTGTATACGAAATAAGTCATATAAATATATTTATTTTTAGATTTGTTATTGCTTGTTATTGAATTCGATACGGAGCTGGATATGTGCCGCATAACTTGCCTACATCCAGAGGATCGTGGTTTTGAGGGAAATGGAAGTTGAATGATGCATCATGTTAGATTATGCCCGCGGGGCAAAGGTCTTTTTGTCGCTGCTGATCTTTAGAAACCAAATAACGCCCTTGATGTTTAAATAACTATTTGTACTGAACGTGTAGATAATGTTACAGAACCTTAGAGTACATAGTTACGGGTCTGCAGGTTCGTATATCGGAAGGCGCTTGGATCGATACCTAACCTCTCAAAAACGTCGGCAGCCAGAAACCGGGCCCAGACAGGCAACTAACAAGATCGGAATTCTATAGTCATCTAATCTAATCCGTCGATTCCGTATTTACTCATAAATTATACCGGATGAGTGTCTTTTGAAGCGGGGCACAAACAGCTGGCGATCGTTCCGTCCCCGTTCTGTTCTCAGTTTGATCGTCAAGCCTACGGTTCTCCATCTCCCCACGAAGTCCAAAGTTTCTCGTAGTCCTGAGAGGTGGGTGGTGATTTATTGGTTGCCTGTTTGTTTCGTCTTTCCGGGCGCTGCAACGTCCAGGATCATGAGTTTACCTTCGGAGGTGGCGTCACCGCTGTGTGAACGCCTGTGCCGACCTATACGTGGGTTAGCGAGGATTTCCCCTGCCAGGTATCTTCCTCAGCTTGCGACAGCTCCGGCCGAGTCAATCTCTTCGCTCCTGACTGGTCTCCCGCTATATACGGCCGTGTAGTGCATTTCAGTGCAAGTGATAAAAGGTGAGAGGAAAGAAAGATCGTGCGAAACCCATGGACTGGTTGTTAAGGTTCCGCTTCGGAATCCACCTGGTATTTAGCGACAAAACCATGGAAAACTACCAATCACAGCAACCGGACTCAACAAATCTCGCCGTGAGAGCGATTGTATTTATCTAGCTACTTAGCCAGTGTCGAAAATCTGACAACGGGTCTCTCTATTTCTAGGGCCTCACTGTGAGAGACACAGACACAATAGAGTGTTTTTTCTGAAGTTTCTCAGCCAGTCCCAAGGATTGAATGGAGCTGTGGTTCTACAGGTAGAAAAGTGATTTAGTTTTATTTAGTATCTGTTTGAATGCTCTTTGTGAACATTACATTCCCAGTCTCGCAATAGGCGGCGCGTGCTGTCTCTCCATTGCCTTTGGCAAGTTTATTCCCCTGAACACACGAAATACATGGCGAGCGTCCCCCGTCGCCTGAAGCAGGGGAGAGCGAGTCGGGTGCTGCATCCCCTTGAATGGCAGCCGCTGCCCTGCGGGGCCCAGAGGCACAGGGCGGGGCGGGGAGGGGCGGCGCTGGAAGGCAGGGCACAGCAAGAGCTGGCCGGCGGCGAGCGACGGCGCGAAGGGGTTGCACAGCTCAAATTGGATTCCGCGCACCCTGGCGCCGGAGCGTGCGGAAATCGCCCCCTCCTTTCACTCCCCCCCGCCGCCCTCACCCTCCCACCGCCCCCGCCGAACATCCACATCTACCGCCAATTCTGTCTTCCCTACCTCCATTTTTACTAGGACCAATACTACGTACTTTTTTACCTCTAGCACTACTGCCCCTACTTCTACTACATCCAACATCTACCTATCCATCTACCTATTCTATATCTACCTCTTCAACATATATTTGTACGGTATGACTATTTCTATCCCGACTTCCACTGCCTCCATTTGTAACAGCACCTATATCACTGTCATTTCTATATTCTCCTCTACTATCTTTATTTCTATCTCCTGGCTACCTCAATTTTTTCCTTCTCCTCTTTAACTTCTATTTCCGTCTTCCCCTCTGCAACATATTTATCTACTTCCACTTCTATTGCCTCCAGCTGTATTTCCAAATATAGTATCTCCATTTCTACCTCAACTTTATATCTACCCTTAGTTCTACCTCTATATTTCTATCACAGCTCTGCCCTTTCGTACCGGTTTTCTTGGCCGTCGCCGCTTATGCCTTCCGACGCTGTTGTTATTTCCACCACCAACCTCCACACTTTCCACGCACGTCTACTTTCTACTCTTCTTCTTTCACATCTACCTTTACTTCTGAGCCTATATTCCTTTCTTCCTCTACTTCCATATCTATCTCCACCTTCACTTCCGCAGCTTCTTTCATCTCTACCTCGACCTTTCCCTCCAGCTCCATCTCCATCTCCATCCCCAACCCCCCCCCCCCGCGTAGCCACCGCCGATGGCAGGCGAGGGTTCTCCCTTATAATTCCTCACAGGAAAACCGCGCGTCATTTAGCAGATTTCGCTGCCTTTGTTCGCCCAGCCTCCCCTCTCCACCTGCACTCGCCGACCGCTCCTCGCGCTTTTTTATTCTTTTACTTTATTTCCTTTCTCTTTATTTTCAGCGCCGGGCATGGGGGTGGGGCAGGGGCGGGGGCGTGCCGGGCCGGGCCGACAATGGTGACCACCAGTTGGCGATCGGCGTCTCCTCCCGCGTGGCGATATGCTTTTGTTTTCGCGCCGTTGGAGGCCCCGCTTTGTTCGCTGGGCGCAGGCTCGTGTTAACATTTTCACACACGCGCCGCCGCCGCCGCCGCCGCCGCCGCTCGTTCTCGCAGGCAAGTGAGGTCCCTCGATGCCCGGCGTCGAAGCTTTGTTTTGAATGACGGCTGGAATTTATGTTCCAATGAGGCTGGATTTCTCGCCGCGTGGGTTTCTCTGGCTTAGGAGGCCCCGCTCGCGGTGATCTGCGCGGCAGCCCCTCGTGACGGCGCGCCAAACGAGCCTGCTGCAACGCCCATCAAACACCGATCGCAAACGGTGAACGCTTTCGTTTTTGGGTGTTGTAACGTGGTGGCGACGCTGAAACGGTTAGCGTTTTGGATAACAAAACCAGAATGTGTTCGAAGCCGAACCAAGTCATAGATGCATTGTTCATTCGCTTTTCTTCAATGGGGAAGTAAAGCTTGTAGGTTCATGTCAATTCCAAAACAACCTCATCCCTAAGTGAAGACGGAACGAGATAAATTTTAACGCAGCACTTTGTCTTAGTGACTCTTCCGTTCCGCAGGATGCATTGTAGAAAAATACTTTCCCAATATAGTTTGAGGAGAATTCTAGCGGTCGGCTTTCCGCGTGCGTTCTTTCTTGTTCTTTCTTGCCCTATCCTCTTCCCCTTACGCACAAACACACACTTATAAGCACTGCACCGCCGCTAGAGTCAGGAGTCCTGTAAGGAGCTTAGAGATCGTCTCATCTGGGGCTATCCCCGCTTGGGGAGACACCTGCAGAAGGGAAATGTAATGTCGACAGATACGGATAGATGATTTTCGACAGAACTCCTGTTGTTGGATGCACGTTTGCACGTTTTGTGGGTCTTTGCATCGGAAAATCAATTGACGCTGAAACGTTCGTCTGTCTGTTCCTCCATGCGTGGTCAAAGGCAGCGCCTAAATCTTTCAGAACGTTTTCTCTAAAATTGATATTCTCAAATCCACATAATTAAACTGAAGGCTTGCGAGTTTTGTTTTGTTGTTGTTTACTGATGCGGATATTTTGATGTTAGTGAGAACTGTACATGAAAATTCAACAGAGTTTTCATAATTTTCTCGGAAATGGCTCCAGATGTTGTGATAAAACTTTGTTCTCGAATAGCATAAAAACGCGTACAAAAATGGCGCAGATGTAATTTTCGCTCAAATCTTCAAAATTACGAAATTTGCAAATTTTATTATTTTTCGGCGTCTTCCTACAGCTTAAATATTACAGAAGGATTTTTTGTGGAATGAAATCGGTTCCTTAAAAACAGATCCTGAAATATTTTTACGTACAATATTTTGAAAATTTCAAGTGTTCATGAAAAAATGCGTGAATTAAGGGCAATTTTTGACAATTATTTTCTAAAAAAACTGCTCCTATTTTATAAAAAAAATTCCTTGTAAGTAGCAAAGCACGATAAAAAATGGTGCTGTCCAATTTTAAGCACACTCTCTAATTTAAAATATTGCAAAACTGTAACAATGGAAAAGTTCAATATTGATAATAAAGATTTTGTTCTTAAACGAAATCTATTCTAAAAAAATAGAAATTCAAGAAGAGTAATATAATTTGTTTGCTAAATCGAATTGTTTTTGCTTAATTTCTTTTTCAAATTAATGCAATTTATAAAAAGTTCACAAAAACGGCTCCAATTTTTTTCTTTAATTTTTCCACGGGTTGAGGAAACAAACGTCTCTTAAAAATGACAAAGATCTTATTTTCATCAAACTCTCGGAATTTTGGAAAATTGGATTAGTAGAAATACTGCGAGAAACTTCTATTTAAAAAAAATTAAAAATTTTTGTTTATCCAGGCAGCCACTGGTGGGGGTGCGTCTATTGGCATGTTGACTCGAAGTACCCGAGTCCAAATCTCGGCGTGGAAAATATTATTTTACAGGGTCAAAGCACTTTTGCAAATCTCATAGTTACATAATATTGCAAAGCCGATACAAATAATGCAAAAACGTGTGTGTTGTAGCACCACTAGTGTACGATAATAACCTGATTTACAGAAATTGACCTTTTAATCGTCTCTCCTGTCAAGGTCACTTGAACTGGCTTGTAGAGGTGAAGCTAAGGAAGATATTTTGAACTGAATGTTTGCTAGTGGGTAGAAAATCAACAATAATCACTGATTGAGGAGACAATCAACAGAAGCATATTGTAAAGCTACTAATCAAATTGACAATTGCATTAGATTTAAAATATTCATTATTGAAAAAAGGCCGTGGCGTGGGCATCTTCCGTGCATTTCAAAAGAAGGGCAAACACCTAAACGTAGATAAAATATTTCTCTCTGATTAACATTTAAAACGTTAATTACAGTTAAATTGCAATTCTACAAGACTTTCAACAGTGATTGAGCATTGTTGAAGAGAAAACGATGAATTGATACCATCGGAATACCTTCTATTTAATAAACAGTAATCATAGGCAGGAGGGCAGAAAATTAGATAAGCTGAATGTTTTATGTGTGTCATTGACGGTGTCTCTTTCGATCCATCCATGAGTCCCTCTCCTATGCGCGCACCACTGTTCATAGGTAATCAAAGAGGCAACATTGTCATTTTTGCACGGTAGACTGCAAAACTGACCCGGTTAATGGGGCATATGCTTAGTTATTGGGAATAGCTGCTTTTGAATTTTTATTAAAAAGAATGTATTATATAAGTAAAATTCTTATGACTATATTACCTGATGGCGTTAATAGATTAATATATATTGTAATTAATTTATAAGGATTTTACGTGATGGTTTATAAAAAAAATTTCACATTAACACCAGATTTAGTATTCAGCTCACCTCGTTTAACAGAAAATATATTTCAGAAAACAATATTTGGTTCTGATTCTCCTGGGCATTTCTATATTGATTGGTAGAGTCTCTGATATTCGTAAAATATTTTAAATCTTTAATTACGATGTAACCGTAGTGTTAGTAAAGTACACAATCGGTAGCACATTTAAGAAAAATATATGTTTTGTGTAGCAGAACTTCCATTTCAAATCTATTTCAACTAAAATTGTGAGAAAAAGAAAATGTATGCCGTGGACCGAAAATTTAAAAAAAATAAACACAAGTTTAATACGTGCAGGCACGAAAATAGTTTTGGAATAGAGGAACTCCTTCGCTGAATGATGGTGTACTGTGAATATAAAACAGTATCAGATATTACCTCGAGGTCCATTTATGTTTTGAAAATCCTCGTTACACATTGTATAAAATCCAAGGCTTCTCTTTTGCGCAATACTTTCAGTAAATGTACGTCAGTGTATCGGGCATTTGTAAAAATGCGGAGCGCAAATCGGTAGTTGAGTGCTTGCAGGCTGGCCAACATTTTATTCCCGCATGTGTAGAAAGGCGCAGCAGCCGAGAGCGGCCCTGGCTTAAGAGCATCATTTTCAGATGCGAAGTGGTATTGCTTTCTCTATTGATCAAAGTGCTATTGCAGGCTCTTTACATATACAATGTGCTATTGAATAGACGGGTACACATTTAATACTGAAATGTCGATTGAAAGGTTTAGCTCTTCTTGTTCCTACCATCCTATTCAAACTGTTGAGCACGTTGAGAGAGTCCTCGTGAATTAATGGTAGAACACCCACTTAAGCACTGGATTAAGTACTACAAGTATAAGTGTACGGTTAAATAATAAATTCTAGAATTTTATGTTTCCATTAAGTAGAAGTTTGCACAGTCTTTCATAAACTGAATATTAAAAAATGTCTCTCTAATATTTTGAAATAGTCGTTAAAAACATGAAAATTGCTCATAAATAGAGATAAATACGCAAATCTACATTTATGTAACATGGCTGAAATCTACACGGTTTTTGGAAGAGCGACTTACCACATAGGGAGTCTAAAGTTTATTCAAACGAAAGCTCAAAATCATTACTTTTCATAGGTGAATACTTATATATTCTATATATTCACCTCTATTTTATGTTACTCTAGTTTTAATTAAGGAACCCGTTAATTGAACGGGCAAAAGTTGTCATACCACTCTTTGAAGCAGCTCATGTTACGGAGATCCTAAGCATCGACATCCGATGATGGCAAATTTTCGACACAAGCTACATAGCTAGGACAAATTCATCCACCGTCTAGGGAATTCTACCGGTCGGCTGTGATCGATTGCTTACCATGGTTTCTCCGCGGTTTCTCAGGCGAATCCAGAGAATTACTTAAAAAAAAGTGATGTACGGACTGCTTGATCTTTCTCCTTCTGGAAGTGGGTACAACTACAGAAGGTTGCAAATCACTGTGAGAGAAATGTCGCACAAGTTAGTTTTCTATTCTCTTTAGTATGGGCTAGCCTTTTCGTTTTGCTCCACCGCCCTTTCTAGTTGCCGTCTAATGGGCATTTTTTCACATTTTCTCAATTTGTCGCCCTCCAAATGAGAGTATTAAAATAAGTTATAGAATATTATATAAGCTTTAAACTTGGTCATATACGCAAATTTTTGTTGAAAAATGTGAAGCCGCTTTAAAAAAAGCATTTCAGCGTTTATGAAAATGCACAATTTTGATCCCTTTTTCACAGACAATTATTGAGTACCCTAGAAACTTCATTGAAGCAGTTCTTCTCACAAGTAAAACACTGCGTAGGTACAAATCGCCAGTAATGTATATATAAACAACATAAGAGATATTTTGAAAAGTGTACTTTTTTAAAAACTGCCCATTTTTCTTTACCAAAACCTTTAAAACTATTGTACTTCCGCTACACACAGGTTTTACTGAATTACATTCACAAACGCACTGCCGTCATTAAGTGCTTCTTACCGCTTTACTTTCTATTAAATATTTTTGTTCGGCAATGCCCGCCCGTTCCGAAAGAGGTCGCGCGGAACCGCAGCGTCTGCGGTGCAGCGAGCGCCTGATGTGCAAACAATGCTCCGCGGGCCGTGCCTCAGCGGCAACACGCGGGGCGTCGCCGCGCGCGATTTAGGGTTCCCCTCCCCGCCCCCTCTCCTGCGACAAGGCGCGCCCCAGGGGCCTAATTTAGGGTCCCGCGCCCCCTGCACCGCGACACGCTCAGCGCGCAGGCGGAAAACGCTGCGGAGACTGAGATTTGAACCTCACGGCGACAACTGGTCCTGGTGTTGGGGGATGAAGTGTACTTCGCTGCTAGAATCGATCTTTCGTGTTTCGTTTGATTTTAAAATTAGAATTCATTGAATCCATACTTTTGTTATGGCTCCTTCCAATTAAAGTTGGTTTCTCTCAACATTTACATCTCGTCTTCCACGATTCGTTCTCCGCGAACCGGCTCGCAGTTCCATGAGTGCAATGCAGGTAACGGCTGCGTGGTAGATTGTACACAGTCTACTTTTGTCTGGGTAAAATACTACTTACATTAATACACAATTACCTTAGATTTTACACTGTATTTATCCACAAGATCTTACCTTTTGGGTGACTCATGGGCAGTGTGCTAGCTTTCTGTGAGTCGGTCCTGGGTTTGATTCTCTACCGGAGCAAAATTGAAGGTGTAACTTTCCCATACAAAACGTCCCAGTTTCTTAGCCGTATAACGAAAGAATAATGTCAAACCGGCCAAGAATGATAGATACAGTGAAGGGAATACGTGTCTCCCTTACCCCCAGTTGTGGACGATAAATACTAACAGGGCCGAGGCCTGGGAACACCGCATGCTGGTAAATGTCGCATTGTCACGACTCTAAAATGTTAAATTAATACACACAAAAACATCAAATCGAAGTTTCTTATGTGATGGCTATTGTAAGAAAATGGAATTATTTTCATTAATATTGTAGTTCTGAGGCTCAATTCATTAAGTTTTATTATGGAAGATCACTACTTACATTAATGGGTCCATATGTTTCTGGCCTCTCTAACATCTATTTGTGATTGGAAGAAACATTTATCCTTTCAACTGAATCTTTCTTTACTCCAACCAACATTTCACATGTGTTCATTAACATTTCTTAGATTTTGAAAAAAAAAATCAGAAGTTTTGTTCGTAAAATAGCAAAACATTGCTTGTTTCAACTCACACTCGTCTGAAAACTTTCATATCCGAAGTTATTTCTTGATATTTGATAAGAGGTTGTAATAGCCGGGTGTCGAAACTGGACTGCAGGGTGAATGTTGCAACTCCTTGGAGCCACAGTAGTTCAAAGCATTCTTTGCAATCAAGGCAGTAAGTACCTTTGCATTATCGGGAAAAAGCTAAGCACCATGAGAATTTACGCATCGCATTCAATTCAAGAACATCTCTTCGCAAATATGAGTGAGATGGACGCTGCAAATTTATAGTGAAACAACAATGAAAGACAATATTATCTACTGCTCAGAAGGTTTTTTGCCATTGATCAGTATAATTTTGACCAGTTCGGAACCGTATAATACCGCTTCTGTATTTTGACCATCCCGTCGTGCTTCCTCTTCATTACAATTATTTCCTTACATCTATTATGTATTTACGTGATACACGAACTCTCTGTTTATAAATATTTTTAAATATTCTTTCCAGCACGAACGGCGTTGCTATTGGAAAATTTATTTTGGGTCGTGGGACTGACGTTGTCTCTCTGTTCAGGATAGGGAAAAATGATTTTTCTCATTATCTTATTGGTAATGGGAGGGAAATTATCTTTCTTTTTTTACAAACCAAGAAGAGGCTTGGATATTATTCAAATGTATATTCAGTACCGGGCTCAGTGGTACCGTTCGTTTATTCGGCGGCGTTAATCTGCGCCGTCGCCACTTCCTCTGTGACGCAGCCGATAAAATCAGTACACAAAAACAAGAAACCCTTTAATACAATAACAAAAAAATCTGAATTCAACACTTAATAACAAAATATTTACATCATTGTAATTATGACGGTCAGCCCATGCTCCCAATACACCTCTGATTAAAATTCACTCCCCCAAACCACGAAAACTTGCCAGCACATGTCGGCTTGGAATCTATCATCCTTCTGTGTTCTTCTCAACTAGTATAGTCTCTCGTTTGGTTTTTCAACAAAACAACGATCGCTTTCCTATCACCGAGGTCTTTTGGAATATTTTATAGTTTTGTCAAATTTATTCTGATTTGGCAATTTTTCAAGGTTCTGAAAATTTTACTTTGAAATTCGCCGCGTTTCCCAAATTTTTATTGCCTTCTGGTTCACCTGCTTTGCCGAAGTTACAACTTGTTTTGAAAACTACTTACATGCCTACACTCAATTGTTATTCCGTGTAAGTATCGTTTTGCCTATTTAAGTTTTTCTTTTACATTTTGTTACCCCCATTTCGAATTGCTTCCGGATGATTCTTAAAATAGTTTATTTTCCTAATGCTACAAAAATTCACCTGTTACTCAACGAGAATATAAAATTCGGTTCCGCGGACACGTTGTCATTTGTGCCTGCTTCTTATATCGACTTATTTACTAAAAAATATTTTATAGACAAAAATGTTTATTTGCGAAAGTTTGTTGGACTGGGTCTTGCATACGGTTACGGTATGGTTGTAGAATTAAACCACAGAAGAACAGTACTTTATGTAGCAGCATCAACGGATTACCAGGAAGCGGTGGTTTACTGAGTCGTCTTTGGGGCACTTGCCCAGAAGGCGCTGCCCTTGCCCCTTCGCGAGACCCAGCGAGCGCGAGTTGGGCAGGCTTCATTTGCGATCTAATTGAACGTATTGTCAATCGTACACTATTCAAAAGTTGGTTGCGGACTCTTCGGTTTCCTCACAAAGTCAAGACATGACTTCGGATGACAAGGTAGAAAATTCCTGCACAAAGTAGTATTCAAATTTGCTTCCGTTTAAATAAAAGCGCGATGCGACAAGGCTAATTATAGAAAAATGCATAATGCGTGTTTGAGTGGCACAGAGCGCGGCCGTTCTACTGTAGGAGGGAGTCAGCCTGGCTTTGAAGAGAGTCCCAGCACTGTTCGGCGTGGACGGGCAGCACGACCGTCGCTCGGTAGGGACAGAAGGGCGCTCTCGGAATAATACTTAACGATTACTGCGGAGCTAAATAAATAACATGTTGCGTATTCAGGCGAGAACATGCTGGCATTTTTTCACCAGGCCGATGTTAGTAGGTGATGGGAATCGTTCTCTGCGCTGCCTGCGAAAAGGCCCTGTCCGACCGTCCCCTGACCTACGCTGCCCCCGCTGCTGCCTCCGTTCCTGATCAACTTTGCCTTCACCGTCAGTCCCTCCGCCCTCCTCGCTGCCTCCGATGTCACCGTCTCGGCGGTCCGGCCGCTGCGACTGCTGACACCACCCCCGCCATCCCCCAACGCCTCCGCCGCCTCCGTCACCTCCGAGGTCTCCGCCGCCGCCACCAGCGCCACCGCCTCCACCGGTGTCACCGTGCTCCGCCGCCTCCCTGGCCTTCGCCGTCACCTCCGCTGCCCCCGCCTCCGCCACCGCCACCGCCACCGCCACCGCCACCGCCACCGTCACCCCCTCCCCAGCGCCGTCTCTGGACCCCAAGATTGCAGTGCCGCGGTTGGATGAGCAGCTGGGCCGCCCGCGCTGTCCGCCGCCGCCGCTGGCCTTTATTGATTGTGGCGCCGCCTGCGGCCAGCTGTGGTACCGCCTCGCCAAGACGCACACCGCCCACCGGCTGCCCGCAACGCATCGCCCCCCCCCCCCCACGTATCGTGGCAGAGCAGGATGACGTTCGCAACTTATTAAGACTTCTTCATTAATTCATAGAATCGGCGCCGGCTCCGATATTCTGCCTGGGGCGTTGGCGTCACTATTGGCCAATCCGCAATCGGATTTTCTTAGTCCAGCTGTCAAAGTTCGAGCCCTCAGCATTAGCAAAAGTTCGTCACCAGCCAAGTATCTGCACCGGTCGACGTCCTTGCATGTAGAAATATTGTGTAGTAGTCGGAAGCGATTGTCGAGGCCTCAACCGCTGGTAATTGAAGCCTGAAGTAGGTGTCGCGGGAAAATTTTACATTAATACAACGCGAGAATAAAATAACGGATCTGTAACGGAATTTAAACTTTCAGTTGTGAAATATTAACTTATTTTTTTTTATTCACAAAAACTAGTTGCTGGTTAGCGACTATCGGAAGCTTCTTCAAGCTAGGCAATTTTCGGCTGCAGATGGCGCTGCAAGCGGTACGCAATATTTCTATATAGCGGGCTGTGGTTGATAGAAGTTGGCTCCTGGAAGTTCGCTTCTGTGGTTGGCTCTGTCAAATCCAGGCGGATCCGGAGCCATACTTTAAAGCGGCGCTGCTGAAACGAAGGCTGGGATGCGGACTGCCCGCGGTGGCCCTCTGCAGCGGCCCTCGTCAGTTGGATTTCCGCCTGGCTCCCCTACCAACTTCCAACTTTCGACTTAGCTAGATAGCTTGGTCGAATTCAGCTGCTGTCTGGAGGAGAATTCTGGACGCCGGCTGCTCTGATCGGTAGTTTACCGTGATTTCTCCCTTCAATACCAGGCGAATACCGGAGCAAAACTTTAACAAATGGCCCAAGGACCGCGCACGCGATCTTTCCTTCCTCCTTCTTGTCTTTTCCTCTTCCCCTCAAATACTTAGACTTACTTACGTGCACTACACTACCACACACGTTGGAAGACCTGTCGGTAACGTAGAGCTTGTCCCGGCTGGGGCGTTGCTGTGGTGGGAGGTACCTGATTGAGGAATCTGGCCAGCCAGAAGATCACCGCCAACACACACACACACACACACACACACACGCGATTAACGAATGCACTACACTTACGGGAATACGCCCTTAGAAGTTGACTCGCCAGGAATCACTAATCAACCATTCAATATCCCTACCAACATCCCAAGGCGGCATGATCGCTGCTTCTGAGAACTCCTCATCTTATCTCCTGAGGATTATCGTTGGTAGATTGTAGTTGTGATAACCTGTTGATTGTAGTTGTAGTAATCTGTTTGTCTTTTAAATGATTTTTTGGGGGCAAAATAGCTTCTGATAATTTGAAACATAAAACTGACTCGTTTATTTAATTCGAAAAGGGGATTATACTACTTTTATAGATAACGCCAGCGGTTCGTAATGCTTGATTTTCAAACAAACGTCTAAACTAATGGATCATTTCCTCTCCCGTCAACTGCTAATTTTATTGGTTCTGTAAGTGCAATGCATGTTTTGTCGCGAGAGGTGGGGTGATCTTTCCCCGCGGGGTGGGGAGATCCGCCTCCGGTCTGCCGTCAGCTTCCGGGTTTCCCTTCATCAGGTGTCTACCACCGCCTCCCCTCTCGTCACGTCGCGGCTCTACTTGCATCGGTCGCACGGGGCCACGGTACCCCACGTGGGCGCTGATTTGAGCAGCTGTGATGTAAAATCCCCGCACTTGTCGTCACATATCCATCCTAGCCTTCGCGCCAGACAGTATGATCAGACAGGGTGATCTTCCATCCCACCTTGACCCAATTACCACCACCTTGAAAGACTTGGTGAGCAATTGAGAGTCAGCGTATGTAGGTTCACACTTAAGGGTATATGAGACAGAGAAGGGAATGGTTATTTCATCGGGGGCGACGTTGGGGTCGGCGTGGGAGCGGCGCGGGGGCGTAAGCGGCAGAGAGAGCGGTGCGAGGTCTGTGTGGGGGCGGCGTGGGGGCGGCGTGGGGGCGGCGTGGGGGCGGCGTGGGGGGCGGCGTGGGGGCGGCGTGGGGGCGGCGTGGGGCGGCGTGGGGGCGGCGTGGGGGCGGCGTGGGGGCGGCGTGGGGGCGGCGTGGGGCGGCGTGGGGGCGGCGTGGGGGCGGCGTGGGGCGGCGTGGGGGCGGCGTGGGGGGCGTGGGGGCGGCGTGGGGGCGGCGTGGGGGCGGCGGTGGGGCGGCGTGGGGGCGGCGTGGGGGCGGCGTGGGGGCGGCGTGGGGGGCGGCGTGGGGGCGGCGTGGGGGCGGCGTGGGGGCGGCGTGGGGGCGGCGTGGGGGCGGCGTGGGGGGCGGCGTGGGGGCGGCGTGGGGGCGGCGTGGGGGCGGCGTGGGGGCGGCGTGGGGGCGGCGTGGGGGCGGCGTGGGGGCGGCGTGGGGGCGGCGTGGGGGCGGCGTGGGGGCGGCGTGGGGGGCGGTGTGTGGGGAGGCGTAGTGTTCTACAAGCTGACGAGGACGACGGGAGTGTCAGGGGTGTCG
The DNA here is from genome assembly GCA_038098605.1 of Gryllus longicercus. NCBI lineage: Eukaryota > Metazoa > Arthropoda > Insecta > Orthoptera > Gryllidae > Gryllus > Gryllus longicercus. The sequence continues at coordinate 41,454 of JAZDUA010000088.1, forward strand.
GGGCTTAGAGGGCGCCGGGGGCTTGGGGGGCGAGGTCCGCGAAGGATTTGCCGGGGGGCGCGGGGGCGTGGGGGCGTGGGAGGAGCGACGGCGCGTACACAGCGGAGCGCGGCGCCATTATTTTCTTGCGCGGCGCCGGCTCTTCGCGTTACGTATGCACGCAATTTGCGGCGGCGCACGCGCCGTATTTTATGGATTATTGGGGCGCCATCTGCGGCCGACTGCGGAAGCATTCCGTGCGCGCCATCGCGGCTGCGCGAGGGCCCAGCGACGGCGGCGGCGGGGCGGCGGGGGCGGCGGGGCTAAGGATGGTGGAGCTGCGTCGTCGGAAAGCGGGGCGCGCGGAAATGCACGTGGGCGGGGCGGTGGGGGTGGGATGGCGGGGAGGGGGGGGCGGAGTGGGGAGGAGAGTCGGGGGGTTGGTGTGTAGGGATGGCAGGGTGGAACAGTGTTGCTGGGTGGGAAGTGCAAGGAGGAGAGGCGGAGCTTGGTGTGTAGACGAAGCTGGGTATAGGAGAGGAAGAGGGTGGCGGGGAGGCTGTTGGAAGGGGCGCTGTGGCGGAATGGAGAAGCAGAGCTGGGAAGAGCAGGGAAGGGAGGGGGGGCTTGGTGTTTAGGCGAAGCAGGGTAGTGGAGCGGAGGAGGGTGGCGGGGAGGGTGTTGAAGCGGTAGTGAGGCGGCACGGAGACGCAGTGGGGAAGAGGTGGGGAAGGGGTGGCGTCCCTTGCAGGTATCAGGTTCCAATGACTGCAGCGCTATGGAATGCACAATGGCACGCGTTCGAGCGCGTAAATAAACCAATGCAAGCTCTCGGTTGCATGAATACAGAAAATTCGTTTTTCATGGAATGTTTTTTTCTATTATCTATGCCGTCCTCTGTTTCGATTCGGTGTCTACTTTGTACTACTTTCTTTCCTCTTTTATGCTTTCCATTTATCGTAGTCCCAAATGCGACCGAGGAATGGTTGCAGGAGGACCTTTGGAACTTTTGGTAATTAGGGGTTGTATAATGAATAAATTATCGATATTTACAGCGAGATGTTTTTTATGGCTAATGTTTATTTGCAATGTTTATTTAACGCTATTAACATTTATGTCTTGTTATTTAATTCTTCAAATGTCCGTACTTACGCTGATTGAGAGTTGTGTGAATGAAGTGCTTTAAGAAATCTTCAATCTGATTTTCTAATTAATGATAATTCCTGTTTGATCACTTCTGGTGACAATTGTCATTCGTAAATAATGTTCATTTCTTGCACGATATCATTTTGAAATTTGTTTCCCTTTTATATCTCCCTCTACTTTGGGATGATCAATAATTCACAACCATTAGCCAAAAGCGGCGCTGTAAGCAGCTGTACTTCAGCAAGTAAATTTAATTTAGTCCTGTAAACACTACTTAATTCTTATATTTTATTTTCTATACTGAGGTTGGAAGAAGCAGAATGAGTAGCCTAAATGTTTGAATAGTCCAATATTCGATGTAAGGTTCCCAATAGTAATTTTGAATTCAGAAAGTGTATTATAATGAGTATTTCATGAACTCTAGATCATAGCTGAAAAATATATTTTATTATCTCCTAGAAACTTTTACAAAAAGACGATTATATTAAAAAAGGCAGTTTCACCAAAAGTAGTCTTGTTAACTGCCACAAGAACAAGTTAATACCTTCAAAATCTTACAATGGTTCTCTTTTCTCTATGAGGTAACGTACTTATTGTAATGGTAAATGCACCTACGTACATGTGAAGTACGCATTGCTTAAGAAGAGCAATGAATATTTCTTTCAAACTGTACGTGAAAGAAATATTACCCTTCATGCTTAAATTAAGGGGTCGCGCCGGGAGCAGGCACCCTGGCTACGGTCAGGGATGATTAGGCTCCCCGAACCGCTGTCAACGCTAACACGATCCAGGCGTGGAAACAGGGACGTTTGGGACTCGTGAGTTTTCAAAGAGCAAAAGTCCTCTGATAGTTATGTCGATTTATGGCGTCCAGGGCGTGCCGAGTTCTGGCGGGGGGGGGCGTAATGGCCTCGTTAAACTCTCTGTTTCCCATATAAGGATCCTCTAGCGTTGAGAGGCAGGAGAGACAGCCTAAAGACTTTGCTGTGTACACGTCACGCTGCTCTGCAGCTCTCTATTTTTCTTATATTAAAGTTTCATACTTCATCGGATTTGGTCTCTGTAATTGAAACCTCGCTCACCACCACGCTCCTCCAGGGAACGTAGCTTCCCTGCGAACTCAACTTTTATTGCATCCTGTACTGGAAGCAATTGTAATTGCCTGCAATCGCTGCTAGTAGCACTACACCTGCAGCGAAAGGCATTACATTATTACTAAAAGATTTAGACGATTAGAATATTGAATAGAACCAAAGAATGGTGTTATTTTATATAACAATGTCAGTGATGAGCTATTACAAAATCAGATCAAAGAAAGATGAGATCAGATTCGGAATGTCAAATGAGGCATCCGGATTTCTCCCAATGAGGCATCAGATCTCTCTGCTATAAGCCTCCCCACAAGTGCGTAAGCTCTAAGCCTCCCCGCAAGTGTGTACGTAGTGCGTATCAGAGTGTGTGTGTTGTGTTTTGTGCGAGAAAGGGGAGAAGGTTGGAAAGGAAGAGGAACGAGATTTTGATGCGGACTAGGGCTCGTATGTTAGAGTATTGCGGCGGCATTTTTTTGTATTAATCGGAAAATTGACGGAAAACAACGAAAGAGGGCAATCGATCACTGGATTGCTCCTCCAAACAGGGGTTGAATTCGAAGAAATTATGTCAAAAACCGACAACCGTCGACAGTCGAACTCTTACGCCCGTGTTACACGAGACATAGACGTGCGTCGTACATTAACACTCTATTTTATGCGGAAAGACCAAAGCGCTCGTTTGCCGCTTCGCATAAAAAACTGCTATTCTACGACGCGCGTCACTTAACGCGCGTCAACGCAACGCTCGTGTGAGGTGGCCTAAAAACGTCCCAGCCAACGATGCTGCAGAGACAATATCAACTGTGGGCTGTTGCAGCCCGTAAGCTGCAACAGGCCGAAGGCTTAAACGCACAAGAAGGAATTCTTTTGCAAACAATATGTTTCTGTTTCACGAGTACAAACGATTCTTTGACTAAGCGATATACAGGCAACAGCCTCACGGCTGTTGCAGCCCATAAGCCGCAGTAGATCCAATGCATAAACGTACCAGAAGAAATTCTTGTATAAACAATTTTTGTCTCAATTGACTGACCAAGCGACCATTACGTACGCAGCGGTAATCCGCAAACGCTGGGCGAGACACGCCCGCCGCGGCGGCTTGGGGAGACTTCACCTGGACCGCGGGGCGCGGCAGCGGCGGCGACGGGCAGTCAGAGAGACTCCTGCAGCTTCCGCTTTGACATGCAAATGAGCGAGCGCGTGCGTCCCGCTGGACCAGATTACCCCCCCCCCCCCGCCCCCCGCGCTCCGGGGGGCCTGCGGGGGAAGAGGCGAAGGAAGGAGCAGGTTGGGGTTTGCGCTTCGGAGGCGAAAACACCTGCCGGCGGCTGGAGGCGAAACCCGAGCGCGCACACGCTGAATGGACCGGGTGTTGGCACTGGGGGAGGACGTTGCGGACACTTCGGGGACTCTGCGTGAGGGGGGGGGAGGGTGCGAGGATTAAGATGGTGGTGAGCGATATGTATACTTCTTGTTGGCCAAAACGTAAACACTATTGCCTTGTAAAAATGTAAAAATGTAATATTTAAATTATATATATTGAAATAAAATATTATAATATAATATTATAATAGTATTATAATATTGAAACTAATCACGCTATTGGATTGCTATTGGACGCTATTGGAGTAAAAGTGTGGGTTGGAGAGGGGGCGAGACGATTTGATTGATTGATTGATTGAAGTGTGTTTCCGGACGCATCTACCACTAAAGTCGTAAGTCGCATGTTTGTCATCGCGGGAGGTGGTGGTGATCTTCCCCCGCTGGATGGTGAGATCAGCGTCCACCTACATGGAGGCTTGCGGGTTTTCCCCAACCAGGTATCTCCCACCAATGGGGCACGCACCTCGCCAACCAGGACAACTCTATCTATAAGCTCCTGACGAGTGTGGGGGTAGTTAGTGCATGTAAGTGACGGTGTGTGTAAATACGATAACGAGGATATGACAAGGAAGAGGAAAGAAAGATCGTGTGATGTCCTTGGCCCGTTTGTTAGGATAATACTCCGGCATTCGTGAGGCGTTGATCGGAGAAACCGCGGAAAACTACCAATCAGGTAGAAACTTGTTTGAACCTGTAGCATATTGCAATATTTTAATGTGAATCGTATATGTAAATAAACACATTTCTGTTCACTTTTCAAATATGATGTCCACTTTATTTCTGCAGTAGCCCCGATATGAACAGAAACTGTCAGTTTAATATTTATTTTCAAAGGGAATGCGACATCGATGTTGTCAAACATCAATTGTCGACATTAAAATGTTGATGTTAATAACTCATCTAGTACAAACCAGAGATGTTTTTAAAGATGCGGATATGATATTTTATAATTTGTAAATTAAGTTAATTAACCATAAATTTGAAGTATAAATTAATATGGAACGTTCATCGTATTATTGCATAATCGCAGGCGATCCCCTAGGTTCCTCATTAATTGCAATGTTTGATTGTTTTATTCATGGCGTTCTTAAACTCTCAAATTTGGAAATAGCTTTCTTTTTAGATGATATATCAATGTTTACTGCATGTAAAGATCTGACAATAAAAAGAGATAACCTACAAAAGGATTTAAAAATTTTATCTACTTCTTCCATAAAAATTAAAATAAATTTTAGGTTATCCAATGGTGAAGCAATTTTTTATCTCCGAAAATTACGAGTTATTAATAAATTAATTAATTAATTTAAAAAGTCAGATTCCAGAGCTTCATTCTATCATGACTGTGACATATTTAGGCTTACAACACGAGTAGATCGCATACATACCTGGAAAAATCATAAATTCAAAAAAGTTGTAGAAACAGTGTCCTATCAATAAAAATATCTAGAATAAAAACGGCATTAACCGTGTTCAAATAAATCATTCGACCATCTCTACCTTAGCCTCCCAGTATTGGAAGGTACTGCAAAACTATGTTACATAAATATAAGCTAATTCAAAATACGTTTTTAATCTGTGCGTAAAATACTCCATTCAAAATTATCAAATTCAAAAAGAACTTTCCATCAACTTCTTAAAAAATTGATTTCAAAATTATCATTAAGATTTCATTTCATTCTTCCTTACGGTACTTCTGTTACAATATTTAATCTTGTCAAAACTTTACATTCCTTACCCAAAATTAAAACTTGGGGCACAAAGGAAAAACAATATGTCTATAACAAAATGTTAATAATAAAATTGTGAAATATTAAATAAACAATCCTTCTTGATGATCGTTCATATTTTATTTTTGATGTTTTTGTAAAACTTTTTTGTAAGGAAATAATTGCTCATAAATCAAAATTTGTTAATAATTCTAAATTAAAAAAGGGTGATAAGAATTTGATGGGAGTCACGATTTTGTTTTCTTTAAGATCATATTATTAAAAAGTAATGTCAATTCCACACTGCCTTCAATGCAAAACGTCGTTTACATATTGATTATGCAGTTGTTGTCTCATGCTCCCTTTTCTTTCCTGTCTGCCAGTATCTGCAGGCAGGTGGTAAACAGGATGTGTTCTGTTCGGCGACGAAAGCGAAAATCAATGAAAATCTTGCGGCATATTTGATGAGATCCTTGTGCTCATTGTTTGCCGGGAAATAGCTTCAATGAAAAGAGTGTCCTTGTGACGAGCTTTCTCATTTGTCAGGGTAATGGCGCGGTTATTTTCTGCGCAGCGTGTTTGTCCCATCGTCTCCGTATTATCTGAAGATTAATCAATCATTTTTATTAGATGTAATTTACTTTCTGTTTGCGAGGACGTTCGATAGAGACTTTAGAATCGGAATGTCTTTTCTATCGAACCAGTAGTGATAACTTCATAAAGTTTTGTTAGAATTACAATGTCATCCAGAAAATAACTTTTTTTATTCCTGTAATCCGTATTAAAATTAAAATTTGAATGGAAAATGTTTGGGTTAAGATTTAATGTAGAGAATATTGACGGCTGTTTTCTTGAAAATTGAAGAAAAATAATTGTTTATTATTTCTAATTAGTGCTACGGCGTGAATAGTTTCAATTTTATCCTATATAGAAATGTATTTTTCATTTGAATTTTTAGACCCGTTTTTTTTTCTTTGAAAACCTCCATGAGCACTTAAGCCTTTCTCTGAACCACATTCTAATTTTATGTGACCATCAGATCAAATCATCAACTTATACTCGTAAGGAGGCCCTAGGTGATCAATCATTGCGATCAAAAGCTTGCATGAACCATGATTGACCGTCTAGGAACCCATTTGAAACTTGATCCATCGTTTTCGAGATTGATAGAAAATTTGAGTGGTTCAAGAGGTTGACGAAGATGCTGGACTGTCTAGCCAAATTTTTAACAAGCATTGCATCTCTCGCTTCATGCATATTTGAAACATTCTACTCAATTTTGGACCAAACTAACTTCAGAAAAAATAAAAACACTCTGGGTCCATTCCGAAGAAGTTCCTGTACTCTTCTCTTTGAACGTTGAGTAAATTTACCACTCCTTGAATCAACGTCGTTTTCTATTAAATTGTTTTCTCCGCTTGAGGACAACTCAACGGAGGTCGGGAACTCACCTGAGAATGATTTTTTCAAAAGATTAAAGTAATGATTGAAGGTTGATTGAAGCGTGCGTCAATCAATTGACAGACCCGGTTGATCAAGCAATTTTCTCGTCTAGGTTTTACTTTCAACCTACCTGAGCGGAAATATGGACTTCTCTCACCGAATGGAATGGCATAATGAATTGCTCTACATTACAGAATAGGCTGGTGATAGCATTTTCTTAATAAAACCAGTTTTGGATTCTTCTTGGAGGTGCGCGTCCAAAGCATGTTGGCCGACTTCGTCATTCTGCGTCCTTCTTCAGGCCAATCTGCTTTATTCAGAATGTGCTCCTCATCGCCCGGGTACCGGTTGGTGGCACGATCGGCCAATCATTACGATTCCATACCGTAAGATTCATTTTTTTTCTGCTAAGTGATTAGAATTCTAAACTTGTCTTCAAAAAATGGATGACACTTTACTGTGTTTCATTCCGTTTTCGAAATACTGTGTTCAGCAGTTACTAACACATTTTTGGTTCTACCCAAGGTTTACATCAGGTCGAGCACGCGCATTGTTTATATTTTTGGCCCGGAGCATGTATAGAAGCGTCACACTGCTAAGTCAATCCATTTCAAGTGGTACAGCACAGCGCTCGGAAACGGACTATCTCAAAATAAATCACATTTCCTACACAAATTTCCTTACTTTTTGGCTGTTCAAAAACGTCTTTGATTTGTCATGTATTTGGTTTACATATGGCGGCCATTTTTGCTTTACGCCGTGCGCCATTTTTTGCGCTTGTATTCATTCACTCTTTCCTAAATTACTCAGCTCTGGGTTATTCTAACATTCTAGAATAAAAATATACTATGAACTACAAATTAAAATATATTTTACATACCTTCTATGGTTTTCTAAAAGTATAGTTACTTTTTGTAGACTATCATTAGTAAATAACGTACCGCTAAAAAAGTAGAATTTTGGATAAAAAAATCAACTGTAAAATCTGTTATTTCAGCAGATATAAATCAGAAAATTACACTCATTCTAGATTGCTGAGATACCGAACTTCAATAAAAATTTTAATTTTCATCTTAACATCTACGTTTGTAATCGGAAAGATGGTCATCTTGGTTTTAAAAGCTAAACTAGCTAATACAAAAATTGTTTATAAAATATAACAAATAAATAAATTCAGCGTTTGATTATTTTTTTCGTTTAAATTTGTTATTCTGCTTATTGTTTCTGAATGTAGCAAATAGAAATGACATGATGGTCGAGCGACTAATTTATTAAATTCAGAACCACTTAAAGATTGACCCTACTACATGAATACTTGTCTTCAAGCATCTCAAAGCACTGTTCTTTCCCTACATCTTTCATGTGTGAGCATTTCTTTGATTTACTGTGCATGGCCATAGAAGGTTAAAAAAATTGGTCAGACTGGACATGATACTGATGCTTTTAACTTGTTGAAAATCGGTTACAAATGGTAACTGTCTGTACCTTCCTTTGTAAGGAACGTTCGCAATGAATTATTTCGCCCTTAAACGCCACATACTCTTTAGTGTTCGAACAGTGTTTAGATCTATTTTAATATTTTAGTGTATCGATTGAGTTGACTCCACAAACGGGCCCCCCCGAGGTACACTTTTCAATTTTCGGTCGACTTATCTTTACAGAGCATCTTCATTGTTTAGAGTAATCAGGATTAGACGAAAGGTCAGTAGACGGTGTGAATGAGTCCATGTTGTGAAACTGTTCCTAACTTTAAAAGAGTTTAATTCGTATATTTGATGTTCACTGTGCACCGAATAAACCTAATAAAGCAGAGGAGCCTTCCAAATGATTGCATCGGAAAATCTGTTAATCAGGCAACTTGAAGTGAGCCGTAACAGATGGTTGTTTGCTGTGGAACTCGATGAATTGCCTGTGTCCTTATCACAAGATTTTAACGGCCGAAATTGTTTCATTGGTATCAAAGAGATTCCTAATTGATACGGGTCTGCGGCAAATTCGTAAATTGATAAAATCGCAACGCACCAGTGAACAAACTCGGAGGCATGGGCCTAGAAGCAAGTCGATGGAACTTGGGTATCTGATTATACAACACAAATTAGATGTGCATTAAGTCTGAGATGCCCGACGTATTTCACATATTAGGCTTTATGAAACGACAATATGAGATAGGGGTCGAAACAGATAGGCAATTGAGCGAGTTAGTAAATGGGCTCATGGATCCGTTCACTGGACGGAAAATCACATCTGCGGCCCACGACGCCGTTCACGCAACTGACGAATGCCCTGACGCGACTCGCAGCGCGAGGAAGCCGAGTCACCAAGAGACTCCCGCGACTCACAAAACTACGCATGTTTTTCAGAACGCGTTGCTGATTAAATCCTCGCTTGTGCGCAGCTGGTGGGGGCCGGCCCCCCGGCCCCCCCGGCCCCCGGCCCCCCTGCCCCCCGGGGCCCTGCCGACCAGCGGCGCCGGCGCCCCGCGTGGCGCGCCCGCGCTCATCCATCAATTAGTACAAAAGGTATTGTCGCGCGCCGACGGGCGTGCGGGGCGAGGCCGGGAAGGGAGGGACGGGCAGGAGCTGTGACGAGGGGGGGGGGGCTGAGAGGAGAGGGCGGGGCTGAGAAAAGAGATGAATGGGGATGAGACGAGAGGGGCGAGGACGGGCTGGGAGGAGGCGAAGTGGCGGTCACGAGAAGGATGAAAGGGTTGGGCACATGGACAGGGGGCGAGGAGAGGGGCGGAACTGTGAGGAGAGGAGAGGGGCGGGCTGGGAGGAGAAGAGAGAAATGGGCTGAGAGGAGACGACGAGCGGGGTGGAGAGGAGAGGAGAGGATGGTGATGGTGACCACTGGATGTGATGGTGAGTGGGAAGGGGTGACTGGCGTGCCGCGATTGGCTGGTGATGGATGGCGGGCGGTGGTTCGCGGTGAGTGGAGGGGGCGGTGACGTGCCGTCGGTAGCTTGCGAGTGGTGGCTTGCGGGCGGTAACTTGCGGGCGATGGCTTGCGGGCGATGGCTTGCGGGCGATGGCTTGCGGGCGATGGCTTGCGGGCGATGGCTTGCGGGCGATGGCTTGCGGGCGATGGCTTGCGGGCGATGGCTTGCGGGCGATGGCTTGCGGGCGATGGCGCGCGGGCGATGGCGCGCGGGCGATGGCTCGCGGGCGATGGCTCGCGGGCGATGGCTCGCGGGCGGTGGCTTGCGGGCGGTGGCTCGCGGGCGGTGGCTTGCGGGCGGTGGCTTGTGGATGTTGACTGGTGGGAGGTGTCTGGCTGGCGGACAGGCAGAGAGAGGGCTTTTGGGACGACCTTAGAGAGGGGGATCCTTCAAGAAGAGATAAGGAGGCGCACGAGGTGGGCCGTTATTCGGGGAACGGTGGTGGCGTCCGCCCACCCGGAAGCAGGCAGCGCGCGCCCTCTAGCGGCACATTAGCGCCCCGGTCGCCGATGCAGCGAATCTTTTGTTTAATTAATTTCGTGCCATTCGATTTGCCCGTCGCGATTGGAGTATAATTTAATTAATTCGCTGCAGTTAATGCGCGGCAGCGTTCGATAAGCAACCCTTCCCACTGCAGCTCCGCGTGCGGTTTATGCATTTGTAGCAAGAAATAATTACACATCAATTACTTCATTGTCATCTGCCGCGCGGGAATTTTTAGAGCAGATTTTCGTTTAGTGTCAAATCATTGCTTTCGTACGTTCCACACGTGCAGCGTACGTGCTATAAACCTGGTGTGGTAGCTTTACTAGAGGGGATGTTGGGAATGATAAAGGGAAAGTGAAACAAGTTATCATCTTCCCTTACTGCCAAGTAACGTTTACTTCAAATGATTAAGATTAAAGTGCTTCCCTTTTCTTTCTTTAAAATTCGATTTTATTAAATAAAATTCACCGGTGTAAAGTAAATTGAAGATAATATGAAGTCATATTTAGAAAAAATAAAAGAAATATTAATGCAATATTTCCACTCAAAATATTTCGCCTCTATTCACAAAGCAGTTCAACAGGTCTTCAACGATACAATGTATAAACATATTGTAGACTTTATTAACCCCGATTGTAAAGAAACAAGAAATCGCAAATTTTGGGTAAATAACTAATTTTTAGTTAGCCTTTAGTAAAGGTGGTCCCTTCAGAGCATTCGATGCGAGCTAAAATTTGAGCACTAATGGCAACAGTTAAACGCTGTTCGAATGTTCAGACAAAACGGATATAAGAAATGTGATTTTGGCTTAAGTTTATTCTAAACCATAGTACACATAATTATCTTTGTGGCTATTAATATTGAAACTACAATTATTGAAATTGTTTGTAATAAGTCCTTGGATTGTAGAGGATTTGAATTTGACAAATTTCCCAATTGCTATGAGTACTGGAAGAATATTATGAGCTATTTTCATCTTAATTTAGAGCGAGCTTTCAATATATCCCTCAGCGACGGAGGAACGTTTCCACGTGCAGTGTCTTTTAAAACAGTGAGATCCGCACCAGAGTCTGCTAACATGGAAGTAAATGTTCTTCGGAAACAGTGACCACAATCACCATTCGTTTCTGACGATTTGAAGAAACTCTGGGCATTTTCTCAAAAGTGTTTTTATCAACGGGTTAGTAGATGCATAATGGATAAATAACCTTACGTGACTCTCAGTACTTGGTCGGAGAGCTCTGTATTTCTCGATTTTTTCCAAATACTTGCCAACAACACAAAACTTTCACGGAACTTTGTTTTTGGTTGCTGGTACATTTACTATCTATACGTTACCCACATCATCAATATCATTCACATTCGGTTGTTACAGTTCAGGTCGGCGGGATGCACCGAATACTCTCATAATTACATTTTTGACAGACAACATTATTAATCTGGTACATGTTTGATAATTTTCTCAATGTTCTTGTGTCAACATTTTAGATTTTTTGGATTGATAATTCACAGACTTTGTTTTAAACCTGCAATCAGCGTATAATGTTACTTATATCATCATTCATCTTAACATTTAAGCATGTTTTTATAACCGGATAATTTGACCACACAGTGAACGTTTCCATATTACCGACATTTATCCAATAAGCTAATAAGCTAATAATGTATTTTCACTGTAAATGTTTGTTTTTTCTGTCTCTTCGGTAGGCACCAGTTTGTGAATCTATTAAATGAAAATTTACATTGATTCAATGGCATTTGGGGTATTAATCCTAAAGTTGCTCTCCTTGCTCCAGTAATTTCTTCTGATTCGCATACATCTTCAAAATTATTCATTTAATTCCGTATGTGATCTTCACGACACTCTAGAATGAAATTCATTTTGCAGTGTTATTGGAACAAAGAAAAACAATTTTTTTCGTCTATCAGCATCAGGTTCTTCTGAACTTAGGGACAATCCTTCACAGGATTGCGACACGAGGCCGATAGGCCTCGGGTAGCAACATTTCGTACTCGTAAAATAAAATGCCATTTTTACTAGTCGTATCGTATATAAATATTTTGTTATCAGACACTATCGAAATTAGTATTTATTGTGAAAATCAGGAACACGAAAGTTTGCAAGAATATAGTCATTTTTTAAGATAAATATAAGACAAATAAAAATAAGTTTTTTAAAGCAATATATTGTAATGTCAATTTTCAGAAAACAGCATATTTGCTTAACATCTTGAAAAATGTAAGTCAATTTTCTTTGTTTTTGAATCCACAATTTCAATTTCTATCAAGAATCGGGAGGACTATTACAAAAAATAAACATTTAGTCAGTATCCTTTTCTAAAATACATTATTCTGATCCTGAAACAAATTATTTCTTCAAAATCAACAAATACAGTCCCGTGTAGCTCAAGGAGTGTTTATTGTAGAGAATTAGAATTGGAGAAACACCCGCAAAACCTCATTGAAATGTCGTTTGCGGCAACTTGTCGGTGTCCACGATCGGAAGAAAAGAAGTGCCAAGAAATGCATAGAATACATTTACATGCCGACCCGAGGAATGAGATCTGCCGAGACTTTGCACCGTTTCCACAAAGGATCGCGAGCGTTAAGTGGCAGGTTCGTCTTTGACACAGAAAAAGACGAGTAGAAGGAGGAGGGGCTGAATGCGGTTTCTGCGCCAGGAAATTCATTGCCATGTTCTTCGGCAATTGTCAGGCTTCTCAAAAGAGCGCTAGTCGATTGGAAGATTGCATTTTCAACCCTCTTCCTTTTTTGTTCCCTCGCCCTTTTCTCGCGATAGAGACAGGAAATTTATGAGTTTCCTTTTGTGCTTGTACCAACACGCAGAGCGTGTAGCGCCAGCGAGCGTTAGGTAGTGGGTGGGTCGGTGATGGCGGTTAGTGGGGGCGGTGAGTGGTACTTGGCAACTGGTGGGCAGGAGCATAGATAGTGAATGACATAGACTGGTGGGTGTGCTACTTTTGTCTGACCCTGGTTCGTTCAATTTCGATAACACTTCGTGGAAACAATTCACTTAAACACAAATCGATTGCTTTCCTATTTTTGTGTTAATTTTTTTTTCTGAACAAATATATTAATTTATTTTGTAAATAACAAACACTTTACAAGTTTCTGGAGTGTTTATGTGTTTCTACAATGCAAGTTTTTGCATAGAAAGATTTCTTTCAAACTAACGTTTGAGAGGTTGTTACGGCTCCGCCATTCGGAATGTCGGTATCATGGACACAAAAAACATGATTCTTACTACACAAAGCGTTACGTATGAACAATATTTATTCTCTTATTCTTCACCACGGCCCGAAAAACGTTTTTAAGTCGAAAAATCCCTATTTTTGGGCACAAGATTACAATATTTTCTCTTCTTAACGAAAAAAAGGAGTAAGAATGTTAAATAAACTCTTATACGATGGCATGCATTTAATAATATTACATCATTTAAAAATAGACTTTTAGCACATATGTTAGGAATTGAAATGTTATTTCTATCGTGGTTGTTAAATTTTACTTTTTCTCAGTTCATATTATTACATAATTACTAAATAATCACTCAATAAAAAGATTACATTTTTTTGTGTCAAATAAGAATTGTGAGGCAATTCAAAGTCTATGTTTTTAAATTCAGGGTTCGTGTTATGGACGTCGTATGTTCCGGTGACATGGTTTGAAATGTTGACAATTTTTTTTTCTCCAGTCGCCGAAACATTAGTTAAGGTGTCTTAGAGAATGGGTTTTACAGATAACTGATGAACTTTCAATTATTGAGGTAGAGAAAACAATTCTTACTAAACTGATTACAAAAGTAAAACAGAATTCTTGTGGAAGACAACGATCATCCAACCGCTGAAATACTCTACATCGGTTTACAACTATGAATCTTGAGCGAGAGAAAGAGCGTTATGACTAACAAGCAGATTACATGCAAGCGAATTTTTGAAAAAAGGACGTGGGTGCGGGGAGGACGGGGGTGCGCGGAGGACGTGGGTGCGCGGAGGACGGGGGTGCGCGGAGGACGTGGGTGCGCGGAGGACGTGGGTGCGCGGAGGACGTGGGTGCGCGGAGGACGGGGGTGCGCGGAGGACGTGGGTGCGCGGAGGACGTGGGTGCGCGGAGGACGTGGGTGCGCGGAGGACGTGGGTGCGCGGAGGACGTGGGTGCGCGGAGGACGTAGGTGCGCGGAGGCGTGGGTGCGCGGAGGACGTGGGTGCGCGGAGGACGTGGGTGCGCGGAGGACGTGGGTGCACGGAGGACGTGGGTGCGCGGAGGACGTGGGTGCGCGGAGGACGTGGGTGCGCGGAGGACGTGGGTGCGCGGAGGACGTGGGTGCGCGGAGGACGTGGGTGCGCGGAGGACGTGGGTGCGCGGAGGACGTGGGTGCGCGGAGGACGTAGGCCGAGAAGGTGTGAGCGTGGAGGACTGTCCCAACGTGGTGGTGCCGTTTGAAGGATGGGGGCGTGGGCGCAGGCAGAGCGGCCAGCGTGAAAGCCGTGGGCGGGGGGAGCGCGCCGGCTTCAGAAGCGAGGGCGTGGGCGTGGGCGTGGGCGTGAGTGGGCGGGGCTGGTTGCGAGGGCGTCAACAGTGTCGTTGGCGGGGTGGCGTGCGCGCGTTGAGTCGCCGCGATCGAAGCGCCGCCGCTGCCGCCACCGGCGAGCGCACGCACTTCCGCCGCGAGGAAAAGTTACTCAGGGCGCGTCGCTGCCCATTCCTGCGCGCGCCCGTGCTTCTGCACTCGGGGATGAGTGGCCCTTCGGGAGGTGGCTCAATTGAGGTCACTGCAGTGCCTCTGATCGGTGCCGAAGGTGGAAGGATTTTCGTCATCAGAATGACTGAACTCTTAGCGACTGAATGCGACCAAGCTGACAAGTTAATGCTGAAAATCCTGCAACTCTGCAATACTGCACTCGAACCTAGAACCTCCCGGTCAGAGGCACTGCAGTGATATCAGTTGATGCCCTGAGCCACCTCTCTTGGTAACTATTCCGTTACTTTACAAATTTGTATACGAAAGGAGATTTTTGCGGTAATGCTTAAAAGAATTGTCAGCGCAACGACTAGTTTAAGCACAACGCGGGACATTACAGAAGAAGAGAATTCAGCAATAAATTTCTTGTAGTAACGAAGCGTTTATCAATGAAATGAAAGTCGCATTTGTTCATCACCTACGGAGGCCGATTGTGATTTTGTTAACTAAAACGACTCGCTCTGTGCATTGGTCAGGAAAAGGAAGTTGAAGTATTGAAGAGGAGTTTGAGAGTCCGTCAATGTATCGCTGCGTAATTCATTGCACAATTAGTTTCACTCTCTCGCCGTCATAAGAAGAGAAAAAAATGCAAGCATGCGTCGGACAAGGTAAACTTTTGACCAAAAACTCTTACGTCCAAAGCCCCCGCCTAAAAGGCGGATGTATCTTGTTCCTATATTTATTAAATTACTTCCTCTAACACGTGGAGACGAAATCCATGTTTTGTTGGTCCACGACACCGAAAAAATGCCTGATGACTGTCGTTTTTTTAATTGCGTCTGCCTCACAGCCTGTGGTCACGACTAATGCCTCAACCATTCAGACGATTTTCTCCAAAACTTGTATTTCTGGGTATGGAAATGTCTGATTTTTTTTTAATTGCAAAAGTTAATTTTTCCGCGCTTTTTTTGTTGCTACAAGTAGAAATTTGAAGGTAAAGATTTTTATCCTGAATGAAATCTGTTGTTTCAAGACAGATCTTGAAATAAAATCTAGTACGATTTTTGTACGATTTTTCAAAATATGTAAGTTTTGACTGAAACATAGGTTGTTTTTAAATAACTATTTTCTCTAAACCGGTTCCAATTTATTCTTAAACTTCTGCTCGTGTGTATCAAAGAAGGAAAAAAATGGGCTAGGTCTCATTTTCGGCGACTCTATGTTTCGAATATTCCAAAAAGTTAACGTTGCAAAACTGCGAACAAATTGAAAAGAGGTGTTTTTACTTCAAACAAAATCTGTTTTAAAAATCAACTCTTTAAAAAAAGAGTACGAACAATTGGAAAAGCCAGTCGTTTTTAGTAATTTGTGCATGGAATTAATGCAATTAAAGAAACATTTTCGACGAACTGGATGTCCGAGGTGGCCAAGAGCGTGTACAGAAGCGTTGCGGGTTCGAGTCCCACCTTGGCCACGGTTGTCTCCCATGTCTCCCATGTATGTGTTGTCGCGGAGGGCGTCGCGTTCTGCTGACACCAGATCAGAGCAGCGCGCAAGTGTGTTGTGTCTAGTGTTCGTTCGAATATGCGTCCGTAGCCGGCTGTCGGCAGGTCTACAACAAAAAAATATTCTCAGGAAACACTCCAAATTTATCTTTTATTTTTCCTCGTTTAAAACAGAGATCGCTTAAAAGTATGATGCAGATCCCATTTTCATTGAACTCTCTAAATTGTTTAAAATTCAATGTTGGAATTAATGGAAGAGGCAATTCGATTCGTAAGCGTCGGCGCAAGTGAATATGTCTGTCCGACTCCCAGGTGTAGCCGTAATGTGCACGGCGGGTTGACTTGATGGACCTGAGTTCGTCTCTCGCCGCGGAAAATATTTTGGTAGTTGATAACACTTTTGAAGGTTCGTGTAGTAGTATAATATTTCAGATCCCTTGCAAATAATGCGAACAAGTTTGTTCTATTTTAGCACCGTTAGTATTATTTTCTTGGTCATTTGTGTACCAACCTTCGTATATTTGGTTGTTCGTCTGTTTGTTATTTGTACTATCATTTATATAATACTTTTAATAAATGTTTAGGTAATTGAGATATTTATTTATACATTTTGTATCAATAAAATAAAGGTTTATTAAAGTAATTGGTTTAAAAATCGATTAAAATTATTTTTTAGCCTGCTTGAGCAGAAACAATTTGTCATACCTATCCCTTGAGATTGCTTTGGAGACAAGGACTCGAAAGCCTTGTATGATGCAGGCAGTTAGCATGTTCTTGTTTACCTTCGACCAATTGAGTATGTTGAGACGAGAGTATAAGTAAATGCAAATATCTCCTCGACGATATAGAAAAAGTCGAGGCACAGGCGTTGATTAAAAATTCATTGTCAAGTATTCTGCCGAAAATTCATTGTGAAGTACTCTTCGTATTTATTTGTCGAGTTATGCAGGAATGTTTATTTCAATAAAATGGTCAGACAGTCATTCGAGTAATATGTTATCAAATGGGACAGAAATAAAAACTTATGATTTATTGGTGTTATAAAACTTTCCGTTGTACTTGCATATCTCGTAGTTCTAGATTAGGGCGATTTAATCTATAACGTGCAACGAGTGTGTAAATCAATACAAGTTCTTTGATTTTAATGCTGTTCAGTAGATTTATGACTGAGATAAAACAACCAGAAAGTCGGCAATAATTTCAAAATAGACAGGCACAGAGTTGAATCGACACAAACCTCATGTAGTTGCTCTGTGAAGTAGCAAAAAGCTCTGAGATAACAAAACAAAAGAACAACATGTAAAATTCTGGTTCCTTTCGTTTCCACTCGTAGTCAATCATTTATTTAATGTCGCACTGAAAACGGACAGAACACACAGAGATGAATTAATAACGTCGAGTCTGGATGTTAATGAGGAATGCAATATGTTAGAGTATGTGTCATTAGCGAGATACAAATCTCAGTTGTCAGGAGAGATATTTAAAACAATTCGTTTCAGTCTGATGCTAGAAAGATTTAAAGCATCATTGTCCATTTTTTGAGTATGGAACAAAATGGATGCATATAATGCTCATATGTCGAACTTATCTTTGCAAAGATTAAAAATTTGTTGTATTTTTTAATTACTTAACGTACCTATTTTATCTTTGTGTAGAATGTAATGAGATAAAAATGTTATGTAATATTGGCAATTAATGTAAAATCGTAAAGAAAGCACATATTAAGAGTTAACAACGTGTAAAAATATTAAAATTAAAAAAGTTTTTATTTTTCAATTCAAAATTTTCTTTAGGATATCTGAGTGTATCTCAGCATAATATAATGAGCATCTGAAATAAAATAACCACAATACAAGTGATCATGTTAACTTGCTCTATAAAAAATCAAGCACTGAAATAGACGTACTCGGCTGCTGAGCGTCACAGGTCAAGCAAGAATAAATACGAATACAATAAAATCTGTCCAAACCGGAACCTATGCAAGCCGGAAACCTGTCTTAACCGGAAAATTTCTCCTTTGAAGTTAAATGGCATTTTACATAACATGAGACGGAATCTTTCCAACGCGTAAACGGAACGGGTTTTCATTTACTGTAAGGAAAAAAATTATAAACCGGAATTCCTGTGAATTTAATGCAATTGGCTGAGAGACGCGATATATTATTAATGAAATGAATGCATCTGCAAGCGTGTTTAAAATTCTCTATCGCTGTGGCAGACAGACATTCAAGGAGAGAGGGCTTGTGGTGTCAGCGTAGAATACGACCTTGCGGTCGCTTGTCTCTCAAGGGCAAGGCCTTAGAGGAATTCTCTCTCTTCCGACTCTATGGGCGTGGGAAGGCGTTGAGCATGACTTCTGTTTACGAGTCTCCCTGCTCCGCGTTTAAAAATCATACCCCTCGATCTGATACGCATTGCTCAAAGGCATTGCAAGTGTATCAGAAAGTCGTAGCCCTGGGTTGTGATGCATTGTGTGGTGAGATAGTCAGCAATCAAACCGAGTATGAATGGTAAGGTGTGAATTTTTTAACTCAGAAGTTGACAATGAAGAGTGTTTAATATTCTTTTATTGGCCATTTCCTCCATAACTACGTTATATATATATATATATATATATATATATATATATATATATATATATATATATATATATATAATGTATGTATTTTGATAATTATACGAAATTCATGTAATTTACTACTTTCAGGGAAGGAACGTCTATATCACATAATGGGTTGATGACCTTCGACTTGTCCTTAATGTCAAAGTTCGAATTTTCGTGGTTTCCTCACGGATTCCTTGCGTTCCCCCTTGAGAATTTCTCGTGAA
Organism: Gryllus longicercus; assembly: GCA_038098605.1. NCBI lineage: Eukaryota > Metazoa > Arthropoda > Insecta > Orthoptera > Gryllidae > Gryllus > Gryllus longicercus. The sequence goes on from JAZDUA010000088.1 coordinate 60,659, forward strand.
TATTTCCACCACCCTCTTCGGGTAAAGCTGGTCGACAAGCAAGACGAGTCGAGTAAAATCTACTCGCAGATTGGACACAACCCGCAGACATCGGTTCGTGGTCTCCAGTTTATATAATTTTCAGGTCCTCGACCTTCTGTTCTCTCCTTCTCCCAGGCATTATCCTGACGAATCCTAACTCTACTAGGGCAAGAAAGACCTGTGTCATTTAGAAAAACTGTCCAACTAATTGGACAGGGGAAATGCTCGTATAAACCATACGCACATGTATGAACAGTCCCTTAAATCATATACATCACTGAGTAGAGAATTTATAGTCATTTTTACTTTCTCGCAATTTTCATACACAGTACAGAGAAAGTTATGTAATGCTGCAGCTAAAAACGACGATTTTTAGCCACTAAAATTCGTATTGTATGTCCCTGATGCAGAAAAAGTGGATAATTCTTGTTCCATTATTAGTAAATTACTTTCTCTTAAACGTTGTAGAGTTAAACTCATGTTTTGTAGATTCTTGACACAGAAAAATTGGTTTATGTCAAGACGTGTCAGTCTGTCCGTCCCCGTCCGTCCCCGTCCGTCCCTCTCCGTCCCTCTCCGTCCCTCACCGTCCCCCTCCGTCCCCCTCCGTCCCCCTCCGTCCCCCTCCGTCCCCCTCCGTCCCCCTCCGTCCCCCTCCGTCCCCCTCCGTCCCTCTCCGTCCCCCTCCGTCCCCCTCCGTCCCCCTCCGTCCCCCTCCGTCCCCCTCCGTCCCGTCCGTCCCCGTCCGTCCCTGTCATATAAGATACAGATTTTTCTTATGAATTAAGCCTGTTCTTCAAAATTATAATTTTAAAAGATGCCTTATTTATTTTTTCAAAATGTGAATACGTTTTCAAAATGCGAATATAAATGTAATTTCATGTAGAAGCTTTTTTAGAAACAAGGTTTTCTCATAATTGTAGCTAGTTTTATTGTATTATGTGAAGTACAATTACAAAATTGGCGCAAATGCTTTTTTCATTGAACACACTGAATTTTTGAATATTGTAAAAGTTATTAATAATGCGAGAAAGTATGTGCTTGTGATATATCTCCATTTAATGAATAGTTATGATTCTCATACAATTACGTAGAGCACTGTGTCGTTTCCGAGACTTTGATCTGTTGTAAAAGGATTTGCTTATTCACTAACAACTAATTATTTTCTTATTTGTTTTTAACTAGCGAAAAAGAACATAAAAGGACGAGTTCCCTACCACCAAATTGAGATACGTAGAACTTATTTGCGCCAAACCGAGGACCGGAATGTGTGTGTCTATTAATTACGTATGGACGGACTATTGCAGGCTACCCGAAATGTGGCAGGTATTTTTCAGTTCATTTTTCGGTACACATTGGAATCTATGGACCAAATCAGAATACTGTACATGCTCGTAATTAATTACGACTGATTTCTCTCGACTAATTACTAGGGCTGCGAGTGTACGAAAATTCTGATCGACGTGTTCCGAGTTTATAAAAGTAAAATGAATCAGGTACATACATTCGACGACATATTGGTCTCTACTGATTGACACGAACAGATGACGTTTGAGTGCATTTTGCGTGGAGCTTTTACGTTAGAGGCGACCGGTTTCTTTCCATTCTCTTTGCCCTTTGTGCGGAATAGTCACCGAAACCCATCGCCCGACGCCTTCCCACGCCCCCCCCCCCGGCAGCGTCCCGGGGGTCGGGGATATTACCCCGGCGTCGGCGGCGGTCTGTTGCTCATTTTTCGTGTCGGCGACGGTACCTAGTCCCATCAAACACTGCTGCTTTGTAGGGAAATTATCTCAGATGATGCGACTTCTGAGACAACCCTGGTGATTGCATTAGTGCAGACAGTGACAGCCTCACCGTCTATCGGATATCACTCTCAACCTAAAGCGTGGAGCATTGCGGTTAGACGCGGCTGTATTATTTCCTTTCCACTTGCCCTTAGTGCAGAACAATCACCGCAAACCCATCGCTTGACGCTTGCCCTCGCTTGCCCTCGCAGCGCCCCGGGGCCGGGGATGTGGCCCCGGCGTGGGTGGCGCGGGCGGCGCCGCCGCATTGTTCGCCAGGTTGCTCCTCCGCGCTGATGAACTGCGGACACAATGACGCGGCCGCTACGCAATTTGTCATCGCGCGCCCTCCCCTCCCGGGCCCCCTCCCCTCCCCGCCTCTTCGCCTCGGCTCCGGAGATACTCCGGACCGGAGCAGAGGTTCCACAGGGTGGAATTCCTGGAGGCAGAGAGCAGCTTCTCTCACTTTCTATTCCTACCCACACAATGACGAGTTAACTCTCGAAACTCTTTCAGGTTCATTTTTATGCTCGGGAATGTGTTGTGCTTTTTAATAAATCCATTACAATGACAGCTGTGCGGTGTCGATGAGACGAATTTGATATAGTCTGACAATAAATTGCTTTGCTTTCAGCCCTGTCGGCCACGTTGCGCCCATCTTCAATGTATAATAAAACATTACATTAATAGTAATAGTAATAAATTGTGTTACAAAAACAATTCATATTCTGTAGGATAAAGCATAATTAACATATCTTTTATTGAAAGGTCTGCAGCGGTGAGGCTTGTCTGCGCCGCTAATATTCTTTGCTTACCGCGATAATCGCCCGATGCCAGTTGAAGAAAACGTTGCCCGTCAACGCTCAGGTGCCGCGCAGGGACGTGGGAGGGCTGCTCGGATTGGTGAGGCGAGTTGGATGCGCGTGCAAGGTTTCAAATTTACTAAAATGCTTGACTATTACAGAAGGCATCAAGAGAAGTTGGCTGATCGTAATAATAGATATGCATGTTGCTCTCATATTGGCAGTTTTTCAGGCAAAACTATCAATGTTCAATTACTACTTCAAGATATTTGATTGCCACCAGTGGTATTGGAACTTAATTTCAGCAGCAGGAGAGAAGCATAAGATTCTAAAGCAATTTGGGAATAATGTTTCCAAATGTATACTTGTATGTATATATCTGTATTGTGTTTGTACTCATCCGTTAAGTCACCCTGATTTGAAGTAAATTGCCAAACCATTTCATATCGTTCGCTGCTCACCCAGTTGAGTGACAGATACTGTATGCAACTATTGTAATAAAATTATTCTACATAGATGTAATATTATGTGTTTTGTAGAAGTCATAGTTGTGAAATATAATTTTATATTTCTGGTGAACTTTCTACTTTAACTAATCACGACTCTTACGAAAAGGGTATGTTCAAATAACTCACGTCATGCAATAAATTAAAATTGTTTTGTGAATTGTAATCATTTAAAACAAATCTCTTCGTACTTTCTTTTTGACGTATCTCTGTCGGGAACTAATTTGATGGACTATCTTTGATGTTTGGTAAAAACATATGAATTTGCTCAGTGCGATGGGATTTGCAACCGTTGTACAGTGAGTTGGATTGCATAACAGATTTCAGTTACGAAACATCATTCCGGAAAGCTTTTCAGATACAAAACCTCATAGAATCGCAGCTTAAAGACCTTAGAGGCGCAGCTTCTGCAGTCGAGAATAAAGCCCGCGCCGGGAAAGAAGTGGAGTGGAGTGGCGTGTGCGGAGCCGAAACATTTCTCCGAATTTATTTCCTCGTGTGCGCGCAGTCGTGGAGGAGTTGGTGAGAGCGCTCTTGCCGAGCCGCGAGTCCCTTGAAGGGCGCGGTCTCCGGAGGGCGTCACGCCCTTTGTGCCCTTTCATCGAATCACTTCCACGCCGACTGCCGGCGCCGCAGCATTTGCCCGGAGACAAGTGGAATATTACATAACGTAACGTAATATGCGAGCGCGCCAAGCTGAGTGCCCCTGCGGGAGCCGCTGTTCCTTCTTCGCTTCTTTGAGCTTCATTTCTGGGACCCACACCGGAAGCGGCGAGCTCAAAGATAACGACTTGCGGCCTGCGCGAACCAGTGATTGAGAGGTTGGGTTATCACAGCAAGGCGTTTACGAGCTTTCGTACTTGCGCTTGGCGTCGCTGAGTTTGTGTTACCTGCTGGAATCGAATTCGTAGAATCAACACTAGTTAGTAGTTTCATACCATAACGTAGCGTCATAGCGATAATCATACTGTAACAGAGAATCATTTGCAAGGAATGGGAATGAGGAGAGCTACGAATTGCTACATGAAGAATAAACGCCACATCCGTTCAGGAGGAGTTTCAGTAGAGGGAAGGAATCTGGCGCCAGGGCGTCGCCACGTGCAGCACCGCGACGTTTGAGGTAGGAGGTCACGTGGTCATATGACGTAGGATGGCACGTGGTTCGGTCCTTTTTGTGGGAGAGCCGCGAAGCCACCCGAGGGTAACGCGTTGGTTTCTGCGCAATGAGACTTCAAAGACTTTCCCCTTAGGGGGGCGCGGATGTGCTGTGTGCACGAGGTGTTCCGATGAGTTTGGGCGCGACTGAGTGGTTCTTGGCCACTGTAGGGCAGAGAGGACAAGGCAGTTGCGGTTAGGCCGAGATGGCTACACGCTGGCTGTATAGATGGAGCTGAAGAGCTCTGACAAACACCTTAGAGTGAGAACTGTGTGTGTTGTAGATATACTGTGTTAGCTCACTCGTTTCCCTTTCCCTGTGTTGTACGTCTCTGCTCATAACGTCACAGTGACACGATACGCGAGCGCGGGACGCGAAGTGCCCCTGCTTCTTTGAGCTTCATTCTCCCCAATGAGGACTTAGATGACTTCATAGACATCGGCTGTCAAAAGTCGATGTTTGGAGAAGAATTCTAGAAGCCAGCTGCTCTGATCGGTAGCTTTTCGTGATTTCTTCGATCAACGTCACGCGAATGCCGGATCAGTACTCTGTTGAACGGACCGGGGACCGTGCGCGATCTTTCCTCTCTCTTCCTTGCCGTAATCTCACCCCTTTGTTAGACTTACATGCACTATACTACCACACGTGTCGGGAGAGCAGTCGGGAACTTTGAGCATTTCCCGGCTGGAGTGATGTACCGTGAAAACAGGAGCTCCAGAGTCCAGTTGATTCCCAACACTCATGCGGCACATGCTGAAGGGTGAAGACCAACGGACAAATCAGATCTTCACTGCGGCTGGAGTCTTGTGGGCTCTGTAGATACAGAGATCTAGCTTCAACAACCCAGAGCAGCTCCCCCGACAGATAATATAGAGGATAGTTCAGAATTAATGTGACAATCTTCTAGGCTGATAGGGGAGAGAGAATTTATCACCCTTTTCTTTGAACACACGGAGAGGGGGGAATTCGTAAAATGGAATTTACGCATTACCTGACATTTTGAATCTATTCGCAACTCATCCTTCACTGATGTTCGGAATATACGCACACTATCACTAAGAACAATATTGAGAACTTCTCTCTCTAGTGTTCAGCATTGACCCGTGATAACGTGCGTTGTCGTTACCACGCATGCGGCAAATCTTGCTGTCTCTTCAAGAATTTTGTTTCATAAGTGGAGAAGAGATAGGGTAGGGTTGCAAACACAAAGGGGTAACCTCGGGGCCCGTTGCCTGTGGTTGAATGTTGACCGGAGAAAACCACTGAAACGCTAGACAATCGCAGCCAGGTCGGTGCTATTGAATTATATTTAATATTTGCTAACGATACTGAGTTATGTAGTTCATAGAGTGTCACTTTTAATATAAAAAATACTCATTGCTTTTCACATCCACGTCGAAGAGGAAAATTATTTGAAAAGTAATCTTCAGCTTTAAAATTGTTCTTGGCGTGTTCTTGAGTTATACTTTCTTGAAAACTCTTGACTTTCGCCATTATTAATCGAATCTGCCTAGTGAAAGTTTCTTTCCCTCGTTTTCAAACTTCAAACATAATTTAGTTAAATGTATAAAATAATAAAAAAATATAATTATTTATGAATGTTGTCTCATTAGATTTTTCGTACCTGATAAATACATTGTTACATGAAATTAATGCAATAGGTTACAAAATGTGTATATTATAAATTCTCATGTTTTGTACAGCTTTCACATTGGCGATTTTAACTGCCTTAATACAATAGAAATGAACTAGCAAATGTGGGGTCGCCGACACTGTGAATCGTTTTAAAAATAGTTTCATGTGTTGAAAATTTTTTTCATACTGCATTTTTTCATACCCAACTTTGTTTAAATATGTTCTTTCAGTATCTGAAATTGGACTAACTAATGAATCGTATTAGCTGATAATGTTATGTTCCCGTTCAAACGTTTCTAACACCCAATAATCTTGTTTGTTACTTCCATAAGAGATATGAACTGTTTTTTCTTGCGATTTCAAAATTATGATGCCGTAAAAAATACTTGCAGGTTTGATGCTAATAGTTAAATTGTATCATAGCAACATTTTTACACTTTTTTGGTAAATTGCACAAAAATGTGCATATTGTTGCACAATTTTAATGGTACTATGCACAAAAATTGTGCATATGCACAAAAAATGTGCATATTTGCTTTAAAATTAATTCTAAATGCAAAAATACAGATCATTCCAATTTAGTTCCGACACTTATATCGCATCATCTTCTAAACTACATTTGATTCTAACCTTGATTTTCTTAAAACTTCGATATTTTTCATACGTAATTTTTGAAGAGATTAAAACTTCACAAACTCAGTTCAATGGGTGTTCACGTCTACTTCTGGAATTGCTCTATTAATCGTTTTATATGCAAATGTAGCGTTGCATGCGAATCTAACATTAACTAATGTTTATGTGAATAAGGTGTTCGTTTATTTGAATGAGTTTTGGGTCACATTCATTTGAAAACGGTATTTGCACACATATATATGAACGTTAAAAGGCGAAGTCGAACATTCTTTCTCTAGCATTACTCACAGTTCCGTTTTCTCTATATTCACTTGAAATTCTTAAAGTTCAATAAGTTCAAGGCAATACTGTTCCTAGGTATTCGCAAATTTATTTTTAAAAATATAACAAAATAATTTGACTCTAAATAGAAATCAAAGTGCTGCGCGATTTACATGGCAATTCAATTGTTGACCTAAAAATGTCAACATCAGTGTTGCCGTGAAAGAAAATTATGATGTAATACCAAAAAATACCTTTGGGTTCTGGTATTTAATTAACACCACCTACATAGAGAAGGCGTTTGTTTAATTCCCGGGATTATCACAAAGGTCGCAGCTCCAAAACATGAAAAAACACATTTTTGGAAATATCTTTAAATATTCTAGCGGAATCCGAAAACAAATTACGAGTTCTTTATCAGGAGACCGAGAGTCATCCAATGACACCTTATACGTCTCGATTGGTGCACCAGAAGTTGTATAGACGCCAGTGAGGGAATGGAAAAACACACATCCACACGTTCGCACACTCAAGAGCTTTACTGAAATGCTGTGTCGTGATGATTGTCACGGGGTAAAATTTCGTCAGATTGGAAATTTTAGTTTTGTCATACAAAGCTTCATTAATAATTGTGAAAAATATAGCAAATGACTTCATTTCTTTGCGACCCCTCACATGCATAATTAACACCTGAGTAACACGAACTTCTCATGATTGCCTATCTCAGAGATGTTTGTCGTTTTTCAGGAATACACGAACGACTCTATTCATGACTTCATTCTTCATTCTCTGCATATTTTTCAGATTTTTTCTGTACCCAAATATTCTCACATACGTTAAAAATGTCCCTTCCCTGTTTCACGCAATAAGGCATACTTAGGGCACTTTGAGCAGAGGGGCAAGGTATCAGCGCTCTCAATCTGGCGCTCAGCTCGGCCTGTTCTGCCCTCTCCGCCTCTTTCTCCTCTTCCTTCATTCAGCTTCTATTCTTTTCGTTTCCTTCTGCCTCACTCCACTTGTCCAAACCGCTCTGGTTCTCCCCTACGCACTCTGTTGCAACCCTCTCCGGTCTATTATGTTCACCATCTGTGGCGCTTCGCTTTGTCCCAATTCACTCTGCCCCGCTTCGGTGTCGAGATTCTCTCCGCCCAAATTCGTCTCGCCTCACTCCAATCCGCTTCGCTTTGCTTCGTTGCTATTCAACTTGCTTGGCTCCGTCCCACTTCACTTCGTTTTACTCCGTGTGGCTTCATTTAGTTTACTCCTTTCCGTCCCATTGCACTTCGTTTCGTCTCGCGTCACTTCACTTCGCGTCGGCTAGGTTCACGTCACGTCGGGTGCTCCACTCCTCTTCGTTTTGTCACCCTTTATTTTACTTCGCTTTGCTTCTCCCGTTTCGCTTTGCTCGCTTTTAGCGTTCCTCTTCACTTTACTCCAGCCTCTTTTGCTGTGCCCCTCCCCTGCCCCTTTGTGACGTACCCATACTCTCCCTTCCTATTGCGTTTTGTTGCTCTTCGCCCCGCCCCGCCCTGGTCCAGCCAACCGTGCCCGTCTGGGCGGCGAGGTTCGAGAAGTCCGTGGACGCGCAGCGCGGCGCTGGTTCCTCACCCGCCCTTCTGGGCGCCGCCTTCGGGCGTGGCGCGTCCTACCCGCTTGGCGGCTGATGCCACTGCGGCGCCTCTGACCGGGAAATCCTAGCTTTCGAGCACCGACGGTGCCAGGATTTTCTACAGTAGCCAGATGGCTTCTTCGAATTCAGCTACCGTCAGGAGAAAAATTGTAGCGGCCGCTCTGGTAGGTAGTTTTTTGTGGTTTCTCCGGTCGGCTCGGGGCTACGCACAGCGCGCGATCTTTCCTTCCTATTTCTTTTCCTTTTCTCACCTCTTACTCGCACACATCAACATGCCTTACATCACCACTCATGCTGGTAGATCAGTCGGGAGCTTAGAGCTTGTCCCGTTTGGAACGGCAGCGAAACCTCCGCTAGCCTACGTGCAGGTCACCATCCAGAACGGAAAGATAATTTGCCAAACCCTGACGAAAAACACGCACAACACTTAACGAAGTAATGACCTTGGCAGTTGCCCCGGAATCATTAATAAATCTCTTCGTTTCGTCCCCCTTCGCTTTCTTCCACTTCGCGTCGTTCGCTTCGTCCCACTTCACTCCGTCCCCTTTCGCTTCTCTCCGCCCCGCTGCGACCCTTTTCGCCCTGCTCCACTTCGCGTTGGTTCTCTCCGCCCCCCTTCGCCCCGCGCTGCTGCTCCCAGCGCCCGCCCGGGCGGCGATGCTCGAGGTGTCCGAGGGCGTCGCGAGCGCGCGCTGCGCGTCCTCCACCGCCCTCTCGCGGCGCCGCGCTCGGCAGCGGCGGCGGGCGCGGCGCGGGGGCGGGTGCGCTCGCGGCGCCTCGCTTTTTGCGGCGCGCGGTTATTGTAATGGCGGTTTTTCCGGCGTTCAATGGCCGCTCCAGGCGAATGATTGATGGAGGCCCGACCGGGGGCAGCGGGGCGCGGCGGGCGAAATAAAAATTCCCTGCCCCCCGCGAAGGCGCACCCACCTCCGCGAGCCTTTGAAGGGCGGCGCGGGGGAAATGTACATCGCCCGAGCGGCGTGTTGAACCACTGCATTTTAATATAATTTATCTCCCGACGTTTGAGAAGCGGGCGGGAGCGCAATTATTTATTATGCTCGAGGAATTGGTTTCATAAGTCAACAGACCTGAAGGGTTACGTGTGGGAAGTGAAGGCTCTTGAGGTGCTCAAAGTGGGCGTCAAGAGACGTCTGGCGTTTGAGAAAATGGAATGCTTCCTTGCCGACTTCTACTTGTCATCACTCCGTGGAAGTTGCTTGGTGTGTGAGCGACGTTTCTGATGAACAGGTGCTTGCATTTTGCGTGTCACACGTCGTGAAAGCATTCAATTTTCATGGAGAAGGACTCTCAGACATATTTCAATGAAAAGGTATCCTGTGGTAGGGGGTGATTTTAATGAATATTTTTTATGAGCTTTGAAATAACGATTGTTTGCATCAGTCTGTTCCAGAGAGATACCAAAGTAGTTAATAAAACAGAATGTTTATAATTTTATTTCATATAATATAAAAGTAATAAATTAATTAGTTTGTCTTTAAACTGTAATTCTCAAAGGATACGCAGCATAGATTTTTTCTTAAACATAAAAATTACTAGTGGTGCTACAGAGTGGCCCAGACTTTCCTGTGTTATTTTTCTATTTCCTTGGTCTCGGCTAGCCACTCGTACTTGTCACATACTCTTGCCAGCTGCCATCTATCTCATTTTATGTAAGGCAAATTATGGGAACATACAAAATTATGCCCCCCGTTAAAGTTTAAGTACAAATTTAATTTCTTGGAATATATAAAACTAGTTGGCAATGTGGACAGAAATTTAATGAAAATAATGCATCTCAAGGCATGTCTATGGCTTAGTTACCCAGAAATTTGACAGATTCGATTTTGACGACAAAAAACAATACTTTAGTAAATGTAGCTTCACTATATGCACGTTTCGTTGAACTCTCCTTTTACTTGTGGTGATAGGAGTAGAGGTAAGAGTGAGCTTACTAGTTTGTTAGCAATGCAGAAAAATCAAATCTGCAGTTTGTTTACTGTTGCAAATACATTTTCTATAATTCGGGAACGAAAATGTGTAGTTTTTCAATTGTTGCTAATCTCGCACTTTTTTTAAATTTTATTCTTATTTACTTCCACTCATCTTTCAACTATTTACAGTTAAAATGATGGGAAGGGTTTCTAGAACTCAAGAAAACGTGCGCAGATTATCGTCTCCCTCATACGTCACATACAGTTTTGTATTGTTTTTTGACTAAATAAATCTAAATTTGATTCAATTATTCCGCTTATTCTCGTACTGTGCCTACCATCTCAATTCTCGTTCACAGGGCGTCACTTACAATAACACAGCAGAGATCATATGTCAGGAAAGCTAAAAAGGATCAAGCAGCCTGCTTTAGATTCCAGTATTTGCTATTCCCGTGTTGCATCATTGAACAACTACTCTTTTTAATTCTTGGCCTGTAAAAATTATTGTACTGTAGACGATAGTATGTTGTTGCAATAATTATAAAGACTGTTTCTGTTAAAATGTTTTTCATTGGTGCTATAAAGTGGCTCATGGGCACCGCACTTGCTTCCAATAGTGGGATCCTGGATTCGATTACCGATTGGGCAAAAATAGAGTTGTAGCTCTCGTTTAAAATCGTCTCAACTTCATTAGCTGAGTGACGAAGAAAATCTTAGGCAGGCTGAGTTTTCTACTTACTATGAAAGGAATGTCATGTTTGCCACATATCTCTCTTACCCCCAAGCATTGGCTAGAATCTTGGTCCAAACATGGGGATACTGTTAGAAAGCCGGCAAAATCAGACACTTGACTAAAAATGTCAAGCACGTCATTGTTATTACGAGTAATTCGTTGGATATAAAAATTATGTTTCAGAAAGTAACACATATTACATAACGAGTGATACATCGATAGAACTGCAAGTTATGAACATCTTCGTCATATTGTGGCGTCATATCAGTCGCCTTGTACAAACGTGACAAAATATTAGCCACGTGCATTTCATGCTCATGGACAGGCTGGCGGAAGAGACGCCGGGCGGAACAATGGCAAACATAGGGAGCGGAAGGGAAGGGGTGCCGTGTCGTGGGTGGCCACTTGTGAACCCCGTAGACCAAGTGGGGGCAAACTTGTGAACCCCATAGACAGGCTAGCTGTGGAAACGCGTCGGCGGAAACAGCGAGATGACGCAGTTCCGTCAGCCGGCACAGAAGGTAATATAAACGGACCCCGGACCTAATCTCCTTCTTCTGGTTCTTGGGAGCGTCGGTAGGAAGTCGTGTGGGTTGTGCGCGGCGCTGCATTTCAATGCATAGGCTACTGAGGCCGGGAACTGAAGCCGGCTGCTACGTCGAGACGGGAGGTGCGGCATACTCGCTTGTATGCTCACGTAGGCTACTGGTGCATCACACCGAATAAGATATCTAATTATCAAGCCAGCGGTGGTGGTAACCCGGAACATTCCTTCTGGTTAGTAGTCAATATTGTTTATTGTAATAATTGTACATTATATTCAGGTGTTGGAGCATTGTTTTCAAATAAATACTCAATAAATTACAAACCGTTCACGTCTGTGATTTATTGCCCCGGCAAAGACGCCACAATATCTCGATGGATTCATTGTGATTTACTAAATAGATTCCAAAATGACGAGTATGCAGCAGAAAGCGTATTGTATTATGGAATATGAAATTTGTGGTTATTGCCATAGCTTAAAAGCAATTCAGAAAATGTCGTACTCCAACAAAATGGTGCTCCTCCTTTGGCATTGGCTTACAGATGTGCGTCGTTCCCCTAATGACGGTTTCGCGATGTGTTGATAATGACTTGGCGCTGTTCGCATTGCACCTTTGGTCTCCAGACTTTACAGTTCCTGATTTTTCTCCTTTGGAGGCATCTCAAAGACATTATTTGCGTTCCTCCATTGCTAATGACAATAAAGGAACTGAAGAATTGCCTTGTCTATCCTGTGATGTCCGTTTCAAAAAGAAATGCAAAATCGGATTTGAGCGAAATGTTTCGTGTGACGAAAGAAGGATATTGATCATTTATGATAAGAGGACAACAACTTAAAGAGATTGAACTTGTATGTATCACCTCTTCTGGTATGTGTAATACTTTTTGGAATATACGTTTTTTTAATCCTATGAATTATCCCCGTACATTCATTTTTATTTCAGTTATACGAGAATATTTCATTTTGTTTTTGTGTAGTGTCTTGTTTTTTGGAAAACCATTTGGTGTTGTTTCATTCAGCAGCACTCTTGCTGCTGCGTGGCACTGGTTTTCGTGTGTTCCCGGCGTGCAGTGTGCCGCATGGCGTGTGAAAGGCACGCGTGGTCTTCGACGCAAGTGGTCGTGAGGGCGGGGGGGGGGCGGACGTGGGCGCGGGCGCGGTTGCCCGGGAAACGGTATTTCAGGGCCTGCTGTTATCAGCGGCTTCGCGCGAACTTATCTGAACGGACAGAAGGGGCCATGATTTATCGGGAGGGCCCTATCGCCCGTTGCGCGTATTTCAGGTCCATCCGAACTTCGCTCCCACGCCGCGACCAAGACGGCCGCCCAAGGCAGGATCCGTTCCGGAGAACACGCCCTCGCACGCCCTCGCACGCCCTCGCACGCCCGTAGTTTTAAAGGTCTCCGTACATCTCGAATAGATGGAAGAAATAAACTTTAACTATATATAATGTTATTGTATTTTAGATATTAATCCAATTTATTGGATTTATTTTTTCTATTCTCTGTACTCACAGTTCTTGAACTGTGATGTCATAATTATTCCAATACAAACAATTGCAATTCTTTTTGATGCTATTTGATGGGTCGTTACTTACAATTGTATGTGAGCGCTTGTGCGGGGAGATTTTTCACTTCCTACTACCGTATGACGTATTCATGTGTACCAGATCTGTGAAGCCCATCTGCCTCATCTTTCAGCTAGGACGGATATCATTTAAAAAGCCAGGGCGGAATGGTCACTGAGTCCTTATTGTGGGTAATCTGATTCATCTTAAAACGACGAATCAATACGGATTGTTCTTAACGGAATTCTTCTAGTCGATTCAGAAATAATTCTAGAAAAAACATATTTGGAGAAGGGGAGATTTCAAGCTACCCATGAATGAAAGCACGATGTGAATGAATTACTGCTTTCCCGTTAAAAAACGAATCGTGACGATTTATTCTATTCACGATAATCAAATGCGAACAGGCAACTGTATGTTTAAACTTTCCTTTTATTATTAACTCACATAGAACGAACAAACGGTACATAAAGAAGTGTCCGCATCTAAGGCGCCACACTCAACTTGTACAAAAATTGTGCAATTCAACAATGAAAGTAAAATAATTAGTCACTATTGAAATAAAAATTTCTATTCACAGAGAAGAAAGAATATATAAGTATTTAAAAACCGAATAACAAATATGAAATATTATTATTACTATTATTATTATTGTTATTAATAATGTATATTCTGTTATATTTCAGCTAAGAATTGTTCACATGCTACACCACGTCAAATGGATTTGCAAAATATTTGTTCTGATGTACTTTGGAAAATAATTACTTATTACATTATGAAGATGTTACAGTTAAACAGAGTAATGATAATTTGCGGTGCTCTTTAAACCTCCAATCCATATTTACATTGTGAGTTACGATAGTGCCCGCAAGCATTTGTAATGAATTAAGTTCACAGAAGATCAAAGGTAGAATATTTGATTTAATGTCATATACATAAAGAAATTATTTTGTATTGTTAAGCCTTCATCCAGAGGAAAACAATTAAAAACCTTTTGATGTCTGCTGGTAACAGAGTTTACACAATTAAGACGAGTGTTCAATAAAATTGCAGATGATAATGAATTATCAGAACTAATTATAATGAGAATAATTAATTACTAGTACGTGAAAAGACGAGAAGTACTTATGCAGTTGTGTCAATATTATGTAAATTATTGTCAGTTTTGCGGAAAGCTAAACAATAAAAAACGTTTGATATTGAGGAAATAAGCTTTCGTTATCAAATGCACCAGAATATTTTAATGCGTCGTATCAAAAAGTAGGTGTCTTTCTCAACACCTAATCATAATTCGATTATTTTTTAGCGTTCATCTGGATGTATCTTTGTTCTTAATCTATTCTGGGAGAGAAACACGCTGGTAGCCATAGCGTATGTTCCTCCTCCACATCCTCATTAAACGACTCACTTTGGTACCTTGCCATTTCGGATGTTAAGAATATCATTCCCTGAAATATGAAAATGTTATTCCCTGAAGTAAAATTGGTGGCTACCACACAAATCTTCACAGTGTCGACGATACGGGCAGACCGGGCGACCGCCCGGGCCCCTCTAGTGAAGGTGTCCGGTGGGGAAAATTAATTAAAAATTGAAAAAGAAATTAGAACACAAGAAAATCGTTATCGTGCTTTTATAAGAAGCTTTACTATAGTCTGATATTTCATAAAATTTTCAATTACTTTTTTACCTTAATAAGTTATAATAATTACTCATAAGGTAGTACTTTGATGAAATTAATCAAATAACACTAATAGGATCTACTGAAATACATATTTATTATTTCATACATGAAATAAATGTATGTATTTAACAAGTGATTTTATTAAACACTAAGTAAAGAAAACACAATTTTCAGCATTTTAAGTTTACTATGGAAATAGTATTATTTGGTCTCGAAATACTTTTGCTTAAAACTATTATTTAAAATGTAGTTCCAATTTTTTTCTAAATTAAACGTTGTAATTTTTGATATTTGTTGAAAGAAATATAATAACTCAAATAGTTTCTTGATAAAACTTTCTCATTTTTAATATTTTTGGGAGGGTGGATACGTTTCAGGATTGCCCGGGTCGCAAAATTTTCAGTCTCCGCTACTGAAAATCCATATTGGAAGAGTCAAGGGAAGTAATCTTCTGGAGCACTAGGGTACTGGAATACTTGGCGAGCGCTGGCACTGCAGAAATACACTTGAAGCATGTTTGCTGAATAGACTGTAACGTCTTCATGTACTTTTAAGATACCAAATATTTTTTGCGGAAGATTATTTCAGGTTACCTATCCTATCACATAATCAAGAGTTGCTGTATCACCCACGCTTTAAGCAAACACCGGATCACCTGAACAAGGATTGACTGGCTTCAATTACTCTGGTTTTGATAATGGTTTAAGCTACAGTTTTAAAATAAAGTGAATCTTTTATCTCTCCAACCGCCAGGAGCTCGAACACAACTATGCACTAGGGTCATTCCATGCAAAATTTCAGGATTTCTCACAGTGAGTCTCGATTTTTAAATTTTCTTAGAGCATTAATGAACGGTTAAAAGTCTATTTATGGAATTAATATCTTCATCAGTTTAGCAACAATTATGGGTTAAGCACGGAGGATGACGCAATATACTCAATAATCAAAATAATTGTGATGTTTATAGAGTGAATAAAACTGAAAAGAAATGTACACTATTTTAAAGACAAATCAAACTATTTTAAGCGGTTGGGGGCTCAGGGCATTATCTGATGTCACTGCCCCTGAGGAGGAGGTTCTAGGGTTCGAGTCCTGACGGTGGCAGAATTTTCGCCACTGGCGAAAAAGCTAGGTCGAATTCAGCCGCTGTCTGGAGGAGAATTCTAGAGGTCGGCTACCCTGATCATTAGTTTCCCATGGTTTCTCCTACCAATACCAGGTGAATGCCGGAGCAGTGCCGTAACAAACGGGTTATGGGCCGCGTGTGATCTTTCCTTTCTTTTCCTTGTTCTATTCTCACTCCTTACTCACACTTGCACTTACATGCACTACACTTCCAACAGGCCGGGATACCGGTTGGGATCTTAGTCTTTGTCCCGGCTGGGGCGGTGTCGCGCTAGTGGGAGATCCCGGTGAGGGGAAAATCCCGCTAGTCGATGGTAGGTCGGCATCAGATCTCACCATCTAGCGAATGAAAGATCACCGCCACCACCAGCAATAAAAACATGCACTTCACTTGCCGAACTAATAACCTTAGCAGTTGACGTAATGTTTTTATTTTTCACATTTCACACGATGCAGAAAGATCCAATAAATAACAATTATGCCTACAGTCGCGAAGGAATCTTAAAACGCGCGTAAGGTAAGAAATGAGAAGAATACGAGCATTACGGTCTTAAAGTTGAAGCTCACGTGCCCTTGTCGCGTTCAGTACCATCGTCAAGTTCATTCCCTAGGAATATTCTTCAATGCCTTTCAAAGGATCATGACACCAGCTTACAGATTTAGTTATCTTGTGTTGCTGTTTAATGATATATCATATCATAAACCTCCGATGATGGTAAATATTTTTAACAGGATTGGTGCTGCAAAGAAAGTAATGATGGAGAAGAAATGTTGACAAAATTCAAAGAAAAAATTTAAATGTGAACAAAGGTAATGAGAAATGCGTTTTAAACATGTTTACGAAAACGTTGAAGAGAACAAAAAATGGTCGAATTTGGAATATATCTTGAGGTTGCTCGGACAGCAAAATAAACACAAAATCAGAATGATGTCATGACTTATCCCAACGTAAAATATCAGCGTCATTTTCCTCGTGAAATGTGCTCGTGTCCTCTTCTTCGAAAAAGAACTCGTAGATTTTGTGAAGAATACGAAATCTGTCAAAGAAAGGGTAAAAAAGTTAAAAACCGAAAACGACTACTTTTAGGGAATTTGAAAGAGCTGTAAAGAGAATTTGGTTATACGAAAAAAAGGCACCCAAATTACAAAACGGGTTTTCGAGTTTTGCAGGTATGAGTCACAGTCATGCGTGTGTACAATAATGTAAAACACGAATTTCTTTGTGTAAGCTCGCAAAAAAATTCATCAAGATAATGAACAACTAGTTTAGCTGCTCAGGGTATCAATTAATGTCACAGCACTGCTTGTAACTAGTTCGTATTGTTCGAGTCCCGACGGTGACAGAACTAATTAAGCTGCTGTCTTGATAATACTAGTGGCCGACTGCTCTGATCGGTAGTTTTGCTTGGTTTCTCCGATCATCATCAGGTGAATGCCGAAGCAATACCCTCACAAACGTCCCACGGGCCGCGCGCGATGTATCCTTCCTCTTCCTTGACCTATCCTCACCCCTCACGAACACACACTTGCACGCACCACACTACCACACACGTGGGAAGCTTGTCCGGGCTGGGGCGGTGTCCCTCTAGTGGGCGACACCTGCCCGGAGAAAATAGCTCAAACCGACTTGTAGGTTGGCGCTGGTTCTTCCCATTCCAGGGAGAGTAGATCACCGCCACCTACCGCGTTAGAAACACGCACTACTTTTATAGGACTAATGACCTTAACAGTCGACGCACTTGGAAAGACTAATCAGTCAATCAATCACATTATCTCTGCCCCCACCTTCACCACGTACTCTATCACATTGTTCACCACCACCCACCATCACCTTTTGCTCACCAGCAATGAGGTGGCGGTAGTGGTTCCACCCCTCTTTCACCTCGCCACTCATTAGCCGCGGGGCTGGCTCTCCTGGCCGCCGCCGCCGCCGCGAAAGAAAGTTGGGTCGCCGCATCGGTGAACGCCGCCGCCGCCGCCGCCGCCGCCGCCGCCGGTCCATTGTTCCTCGGGCCACGCCCCCATTCAGCAGGACGAGCGCGTCGTTAATCTAAAGGCGAACTTCGACGCAGCGGCTGCCGGGAGGCCCCTTCGGCGCCGGCGGCCGTGCACTGTGGGCCCGGCCCACGCCCCGGGCGCGCTCGCAAGGGCCGTGATGACGATGAGCCCTTCAGCACAGGCAAAGGAGAAGGCTGCGCATATACCTCTCTTTGTAAGAGAATAGGCCTGGGCCCTTAACTTTTCTGGACAGATATTGTCACAGGCGATTTGTCCTTACCTTCCATTGGATGGGTGATGTTGAGTGAATGAGAATTAAAGCTTAATCATCATGAATTGAGTGATGATTCTGTGGTACGAGGCGCCAATCATGCCTCATCTACGGTGTGATATGAACAATGCATTTCTCGGGTCCTGTGCACGCAATCTTCGAGTTCATGTTCTTGAGTGTTTGTATTGTACTTGTATTTAGCCATTGTATGTCCCGTAAAGGGCAATTGACCTCGGCGCCGCTAAATACCGTGGTTTCTAATCGGTCACCCAACCAGGAACACGCGGTGTCTCGAATTCAATTCACTTTCGTGGCGTAGTTAATGAATTCGGTTAGCGACAGGGGTTTCGACTAGCGGTTTCGCAATTGTGACATTTCAATAGAACCATTCCAGCATTCGCCTAATATCCTAGAGAAACCACGAAAACCCCGGTGAGAACGGCCGGCACGGGGATTGAACCTGGGACTTCCAAAGCCAGCACGCTCCGCCCTGAACCACCTCGCTCAGTGATCTTGAATACGGATAACACTGCATCCCGAATCTTTAACGCCATCGGAGACTTAGTGGCTCGAGAAAATAAGCTCGTCTTCTTGCTCCAAGCAAGGATGTGAGGACAGATGAGGAACGAAGGATAGTGCGCGATACCTAACTCGTTTTATGACTGATCTGGTACCTGGTAGAAATTGATCAGAGTAAAGCACAGAAACGACCGTTTAGAAAAGCCTGCTTCTGTAGTTATCGCATAGACTTGAGAGACACCCCAAACAGCCACTTACATAGCTTGTATGAAAAATTCCACTTATGACGATTTTAGGTTTTAGAACTCTCCCACTTCACAAACCTGCAGTTTTTAACTCGTAACTACATTGACTAAGAATTTTATTAATGAAATATTTTATGAACTGTCCGTTTTTGTATGCGCGTTCATTAAGAATTATTTCTTCTTTCACTGAACTATCACTCTTTTCACTTTGGATCAGGAGAAATACCTAATGACAATAGTTGAAAATGCATTATTTTCTTTTGTATCTTATTCATGTGGGTGAGTAAGCCACCACAATGAATACCGACTCAATTTTCTTAATTTAATATGGTAATAATGCGGGTAGAATTTGGAATATATGTATTGGTGTGTTAATTGTATTGCGGTGGCCATTTCGATGAGCTAGAGAGTTGCTACTTCACAGTTAGGAACGTCAGTTGTGCATTAGTGGTATTCTATGCTATGCAGGCACATCTCTTAGGAGCATTGAGGCAACAAACATTAGATGGAATATTCCTTAAACGTTCAAGGGTTCGTTCTATTACTGTTTCAAAGAGAAAGAAATATGTTTAGGTACAATTAAAAACTTCGATTACATTAGCAGTAAGAGTGAATGATTAAAAGATATGAAATTATGACAATTAAATTATTAAATATTAATGAAAGAACCAATAAAAATCAATTCTCCTTTACCAGTGAATCACATAGAGTGACTGGAATGTTAAATTCACTCTCTATTGGTTTTTGGACAAAGCTAATCAGCTGGTTGCACTACTTTCGATGATCCCCGCATTGTCAAGTAGAAAGTTTACCCTTATACACTGCGCTGAGGACGTTACGAGACTGCAATTGAAGTTTCGTGAACTCGCAGGTCCAAGGTTCGTGACTCGACAATGTTCGATGTTCTCCACCAACAAAATAGCTGGTCCGAGGGTGTACATTGTTTAAATGAGAATTCTAGAGAATGGCTGAATAAAGAATTAATGAAGAGAGATAATCCATTTTGGTTAGCATGCTAGGCATTTTCGTTATACAAAACTTTACCACACCATGACCACAGGGTAAAAACATTCGCCTTAAACAAGACGCGAACTGACAGCCTTGGACTCCACGGTCTGAGACGCTGCTCCCAGTTTGTGCTACGACATTGATAACTAAGAATCGATGTTATCAATCATTGATATTTAAAATTAAACATCAGTTCTAATCATACATTGACCAAAAACCAGCAATTTTTTTAAAAGTCGATGTTTTAAAGCTGGTATAGTAACCTCTAACTTTTAATTCGAGCGCAACAAAATTTAATTGGCCAGTGGCCGTTTTATTTTATAGTTAAAAATTAATTTATAATTAAGAATTAACTGAAAACAAAGTTAAAAATATTAATAACAATTTACAAGGCAGGCTGAGAGAGGCTGCGCCTAGGGTCTTCTCAAAGGGTCAGCGCTCACATCGCCGAAGGGTCCGGGAAGAAGAGGAGAGGCCTTACGTCGACGTGTTGACTGCCTCTCTGAGTGAGAAATGCGAGGATAAGCATTGGATGTACCAGTGCATCGGGGTCATCGGGTGCGAGAGGTAGTCTACTTGATGAAATTCGAATAAACAGGTACTCGTTTGGTTCACGTCAAAAACAGACCGTGGTCCTATCAAATTTTATTTCATATTTTAACTAATACGCTAGTGTTGTCATTATGGGAATTTTTTATTCACAAATAAAATATCAAACATAAAACATTGAAGTTACAAAAACATCTAATTTGGCATGTCGATGTTTAAAACATTGATGGCTCTATAAAAACATCGATGACTCATCTCTACTCAAGTACCTGCACCCCCGAGATAAACACTTAACTTGGTGTGCGGTGCGCGCTTGGAGCCGTTTGGACCCAGTGTGCGGGGCCGTGCTGCTGCCGTCGCTGCTGCTGCTCCGGGTGGTTGAGTGCGGAATCAATGACGCGGCCCGTGCGAGTCGAAGTTGGTGGCGCGGGCCGATTATTTAACCCGCGGCGCCTCGCGGGGCCTGGCGGCGCGGCGCCCGCTGCGCTACCCCACCGCGTGCCTGTTGTTCGTAACGATTCTTAAAGAAAGAATGTCACTGTTAGTTCAATAGAAAGTTATGTCACTGTTGGAGTGGTTTGTGTAAATTAAACGTCGACAATTTTTGAAGTATGCTGATGTGTACATTCTTTGCGATGAGGGGGGGGGGGGGGTTGACGCGTGTGTAGCCAGACCGGAACTCGTTCAGACAGCTTCACCGCTGGTGTCGCGGTTAGATCTCCGTCCGATCCAAATGGCCTTTGAGGTGCACCAAGCGGATGTCGGGGACATTTTCGCGTAGTTCGAGCGTGGCGCAACCATTGCTACATGATTGTTACTATATAAAACAATTTTTGCATTTTAAATTTGGCGTCGGGCCCCTGGTGTGCCGTTGTAGGCTCTCTTTGGGTCGCATCAAATCTAAGTTAGCGCATTTTTTATTTTCACTCGCTCGAGAGAGCCTTTAATTCTCCCAAAATCGCGTGGCTTTACTTACATAAAGGACAGTACGTTCCAGCTTTCCAATTGTGAAAAATACACAGGTTTCGTCACTTGACGGCAGGCCGCAACATGGATCTCAGACCATAACGTCAATCGAATTCCATAAAATTTTAAGTAGGTACGCCACAGATTCTAGAAATGAGTTGCGTTTCTTTGAAACGTTGGTTGAATAATGGAAATGCGAAGCGAACCTTTGAAAGTGATTTGCTGTAGAGGAGCTGGGGCTCTCTCACAATAGCAGTTGGTCATCCTGTCAGCGCTTATAAATTTGTTATATATTTACAGCGGCATTTCACGATTTCACGCAAACCGGCCAATCTAAGTGTGATTGAGATCTACCAAATTACCTAATAGAATAGTTAATTATCAATAGACAGGTGACCTCTAAGCTTCTTTTTAACGTTTTTAGTGATTATGACAATATTTTAATGCTCTGATGTTCCGACATTTCTTATTATATTGAGGAGATGACGTTTGCGTGCTCTACTCCGTGTGATTTTTGCCTTTACAAGTAGACCTTTGGCTTCAGAATATGTCTTTAAATGCAGTAACAACGCTGTCGTGATCACATTTAATGCAAATATTTACCCATTTTGTTATACAAATGTTTTTTTCTTACAAAGGAAATTGTCGTTTCCAAATCAGTCTTAAACCCTTATCTGCGAAAATCCCTGGGTCATTGACGTAAAGTGTAAACAATACACGATAAAAGAAAACTAAATTGCAGGTAAATCAGAAATATCCTTAAAGTAAAATCTCCCAAACTAATGAAGTACCTGCACTCCAAAACTTAACAAATTAGGAACTCGTTTTTTATTGAAAACTTTCTCAGTTCTCAGTGTCCTCTTCTGGAGATAAGCAAACAACTTACTTTTGTGAATGATGTTTACTAATATTCCTCTCATATTTCTTGCAGAACGAATTCCTATTATTATTATTATTATTATTATTATTATTATTATTATTATTATTATTATTATTATTATTATTATTATTATTTGTCTCGCGAATCGGCCGTAAAGAGTCCACCCGAATTGTGCATCCCACTGAGGCTCAGACTTGATTATCAGGTTAGGTCCACGTTACTTTTCTATAAGCGGTAATCAGCATTTTAATGATGATTCCATTTTTATACCCCAGCGTGGTTTACCGAGGAAGATGGGATGAAATTATGATGATCATGATTGATGAAATACACACACAAACATACAGACACACACACAATATAACAATGCCCGAGGCGGGACACGAACCCGCGATCTTCTGATCCGAGACCGCTACGGCACTACTGTCTTAGAGATCTCGGTGGCCATCGACATTATTATTATTATTATTATTATTATTATTATTATTATTACTTTTACCTCTGTGTATGCAAGTATGCGAAAAATATGGAATGAGCTGAAATTCAAAGAACGGAAGAAAGGGAAAAAGGATAAAAGGAAGAAAAAAGCAATGAATAGGAACGATAAATGTAATATATTTAGTAATAGATATTTATTATTCCTGTATGTAGGTTTATGCAACCTGCTGGCTGAACACTGCAATTTACATATTACAATTAGGAGATTATAATACAATCTAACTTTAAATTATTTTAATAATAATAATGATAATACACGAATGACAACAATAAAGGCATATATAGCATTAACTCTATATTGTATGTCTGTTTAGCACTAATATTTTAAACTAATAAATACAAGACATTTTAATCACACTGCGCTCCTCTTCACTTCATTTCACTTTTCTTTCTGCTTTTTTATTGTACTACACTTCACAACATGTCACCACACTTCAATACGAGTACTACTTTGAATATAATTATCTATTTAATAAAGCATTGCATTTAATAGTAATTATCCCAATACTAATAGTAATAATAGTAAAATAATAATAATAATTAATAATAATAATTAATAATATTACCCATCTAGGGAGTACATGATCTTGACGTTGGTGGTGGAGCTTCAGTACCCTAACGATCCTGAGAGCTATGCCGATGGTAGTTTAGCTACTGGTAGGGTCTCCCTTGCCAGACAGGCCGATGGTGAGGGGACAGACGAAGTACTCCAGAAGATGAGGACCTCAACAACATCACAAGAGGACCAACCTGGCAGTAGGAATAAAATGCACCCATTTAATTTAATATGGAGACACGTACTAGAAAGAAAGCCTCGAAAAATATACCGCTACCCGAAGAGCGTCGGGGCACCTCTGGAGCCATCGCTGGGGTGACAGTAGGCGAGCCGATGGTGACCGGGAGTTCTGCAGGCGGGCCCTGGTCGTGATACCCGAAATGCGACAGCCTGAAAGCGAACCAACATCGAATGGCTGCCCGGCTGAAGGTGTTACGCAGGGGCTACAACCAGTGCCCACCCAAGCAAGGCTGCCAACACAACGCAGGAAATGGCCAACGGCTGTTAATGAACAAATAATGCGGATCTACTACCGGATCACAAAAATTGGCACAGATGTGATCGGATACAGGCAGAAATTATATAGGGAATTTCAACAACGTTTTCCTGAATATTCCGTGACTGAACAAAGAGTGTCTGATCAGTATAGAGTAATTCTGCGTAACAAACTGATCCCTATGACACGGCTCCAGGCTATACAAATGGAAGTCAGGCGTGAGTTAGAACTGGATGAAGTTGTGGATACACAGCCTAGAGAATCGGAAATTAACCCATATACCCAAATAAATGTCCCTACAGCAGTTGATACAACTAGAACTGAAGACGAAAGACTGGTGGAATCGCTGAAGATGGACTGAGTGAAGCTATGCTCCAATTTGTAGGGACTGGCCCAACAATGAGACCAGCGTTACCTAAGGTTAATACATCGAGACGAATGGCACGTATTATAGATATCATGAATTGCGAGGTGCAACCAGAGGAAATTAAAATGGCGCAAAATTTACAATCTCTCCACTTCATTATAATATTGTGCTGCAGTTGTAGTGGTGAAATCGCTGGAAATAAACTGCGATAAACTGACTGGGAAAAAACAAACTGATCGGATGATGCCACCTTGGGAGAGACGTCTCGTCAGGAACATAGAAATATAGAGAGGTGATATCGCCCGTATAATAAGTTATACCAATGGTATCCGATCACCAAAACTTGTAAAGCTGGTAGGTCGTATTGTGGATAGAAATAAAATACACACTCGAAGAGATGAACCTAATACGACAGTACAACAGTGCATCGACACCCTGAAACAGAGATTATCAGTCTTGACAAATCGATTGTCCAGATACAGAACAGACAGAAATAGAAGAAAACATTTCGTTTGAAAAATCTGAAAATAATTTTTACCGAAAGCTGAGGAGAAAGGAAGAAGACAATTATAGAGGACTGTATCCAACACTTTGTTGAAACTCAAATATCTGAAACACAACATGGTTTCAGAAAAGGTAGATCATGCTCAGACTGTATTTTTGTACTGACACAACTTACCGAAAAGCGAAGGGAATTTAAACTACCGACATACTATGTCTTCATTGACTACGTAAAAGCATTTGATAGCCTTAAAAGAAGATTATTATGGGAAACACTGAAAAATATTGGACTCCCTTCCCATCTTATTACAGCAATTCAATCCTTATACAGAAATAATAAAATCATGATCCTAATGCTAAGAAATGGAACAGAATCAGCATATATAAACCAGGGAGTAAGACAGGGATGCCCGCTCTCGCCAACGCTTTTTAATATATATATATGGACGTGATCATTAAAAAATGGTTGAAGACTTTAAATGATGTTTTTAAGATTAATAATGTCGAGATCCCAACATTACTTTTTGCCGACGACCAGCTTATCATAGGAAAATCTGAATATGAAATTCAAATAGCAGTCCACAAGTTAAGTCAGGTTGCTAATGAGTATGGTATGAAAATCTCACCAAGTAAAACAAAAGTGATGGCATTTAAAGGACTTGAACCTTTAAGAGCAAAGATAGTTATATATGACCAAATAATTGAACAAGTAAATGAATTTAAATATCTTGGGTATCATTTTAATTATATAAAATCAAGGGATATGGAAATAAAGCTGAACAACTTCACATATTTCTGTGGAACGTTACAGCGAACTCTACATCATAATGCGCAAAAGGAAACTCTTCTCAGATTTTACAAAGTTATTGCTTTGCCATTACTACTTTATGGAAGTGAGAGCTGGACATTAACATCAGATCAGCTGCGCCGAATTGAATCTGCAGAAATGAGATTTCTTCGTTTTGTGGCAGGATATTCACTATTAGACCACAAAAAAAGTGTAGATATCAGAGAAGAACTAAATGTTGAACCGGTTATAGATACCATAAAGAAATATCGAGAAAACTGGAAAGGTCATGTCCTGAGAATGCCAGAACATAGAATAAGTAAAACTATTCTTCAATATGTACCTAAAGGAAAAAGAAGTGTAGGACGTCCCTTGAAGAGATGGCATGATCAATTCTGAGACGGAACAGACCAAGAGGTCTAATCCTTGCTGTCGATGATGATGATGATGATGATGTATCCAACACGACAACAGATAAATGATTTTTGTGGTAAGTAATTGTCCGGTCCAGAAGAAAGTGATGCGAGAGCGAGCTGGATTGGCGAAGAGAAGAAACGTTGTGAACATCTTACAATGATGCATCGCCAAGAATTAACAACTGAAGCTATTGGTGGAGTAATCCAGAACCTACTGAATTGGAACGCTCCAGGTCCAGATAAAATCCAACATTTTTGGTATAAAAGATTATGGTGTATTCACCAAAGGCTGACTGAATTAATCAATGAGGTCATACAACAACCAGATAAGATGCCAGAATTTCTTACCCAGGGGGTTACATATTTGATATCGAAAGATCCAGAAAAACAACAAGATCCAACAAAATACCGTCCTATTTCTTGCTTTGCTAACGATGTATAAAATTATTACTTCGTGCGTTTCACAACGAATATATGCGCACTGTAGTGACAACGATATTATTGCAGTTGAACAGAAAGACTGTAGCAAAGGCTCCTTGGGTTGCAAAGAACAATTAATTATAGATTCAATAGTGTGTGGTCAAGCATATGCAAAACATCGCAACTTTCACATGGCGTATATTGACTATAAAAAAGCGTTCAATTCTGTACCACATACCTGGCTGATAGAAATAATTAAGATCTATAAGGTTGATACAAAAGTTGTTTCTTTTTTGGAACATGTGATATTGAATTGGCGAACAAAAATTTTCTTTACTCCTGTTGACTACATCCAAACTGATACTATCAATGTGCGAACAGGTATGTTTCAGGGAGACTCGATAAGTCCTCTGTGGTTTGTTCTCTGTATGAATCCACTAACTAATCTCTTGATGTGGATTTGCTATTGAATCGGGCACACGAACGCATAAATCACCTTTTGTATATGGATGATGTGAAGATATATGCTTCGACAAAAACTCAACTTGACCAACTACTGAGCATTGTGGAATCATTTTCTAAAAGTATCAAGATGGAGTTTGGCCGGGAAAAATGTCGAACATTGAATATTGTAAGAGGAAAGTCCCAGGAGAGGGCCTATGAACTTGAAAATGGGCAGTTGATACAAACGATGTCTGCCGAAGAAACGTACAAGTACTTGGGAATGAGACAGGCAAGGCGCATTAACCAAAACAAAATGAAAGTCGAGCTCACGGAGGAATTCATACAAAGAACCAGAAAACTCTTGAAAACAAAGTTGAATGCAAAAAATATCATAAAAGCTATTAACACATATGCTGCCCCAGTTCTTCACTACTCATGTGGCATTATCAAGTGGAGTGAAACTGACATTGATACCTTGCAACGAAAAATGAGAGTTTTAATGACAAAAGCACCTGTACACCATCCGAAATCTACAGTCGAACGTGTTACTCAACCGAGAAATATGGGTGGAAGAGGACTCGTGGATATTGGTCACCAACTTTACCGGCAAGTGAAGAGCATGAGATTATATTTCCACTCTGCGGCAATACATCAACATTGTTTAAGGCAATATGTGAAGCTGACGCCTGTCGATATGAAAGCGTCGAACTACTGGCTTACATCAGGACAAACCTTTCCAGAAAGTGAAGGTTTATGTTTGCTATTCAGGATCAAGTTATCCCAACACGTAGCTATCTGAAGTGTATTGCTAAAGATGGAAATGTGCAGAACGATTCATGTCGTTATGGTTGTCCTACTGTTGAATCAATTTAACATGTTACCTCAGGTTGTACACATCTGGTAGGCACTGAATATAAACAACGACATGATGCAGTGGCCAAAATTTTACATCAAGCGTTTGCTCAGAAATGTTGCCTTCTGACTGAAGAAAAGGTACCGTATTTTAAGTACCAACCTGTGAGTGTACTGGAGAAGGAAGAGTGGCGCATGTATTGGGATAGAACTATCTTAACGGACCAGACAATGATTCAAAACAGACCAGATTTGGTGGTGATTAACAAGTGTGAGATATGTCATGCTTGTTGATGTTTCTATCCCAAATATAGGTAATATTGAAAGTAAATACACTGAGAAAATGAGTAAATATGCATATCTTGTTGAAACCGTTAGGAAATAGTGGAATATGGAAAGAGTCAACATCGTCCCGATAATTGTTTCAAGCACCGGAGTCATCCCTAAGTGTCTGATGCGGAATTCCAAGCAGCTAGGTTTGAATGAAGACATGTACAAACTTATGCAGAAAGCAGTAATTATCTCAACAACAAGGATAGTACGGAAATTCATGGGAAATGATGTACTATGAATTCTTTTAAAAATAGATGTATTGTACTTTGATTTTGTAAATCTGTACAATAATCCATTTAAATGTACCAACGAAATGAGAAAATAAAAGTAATAATAATAATAATAATAATAATAATAATATAATAACTGTTTTGATAAGCATAAAGTACTAATTACTTAAGTTTACAAATATCATTAGTTAATTTATTTTTAAATCTTTAAACACTTAGATAAAAGGGTTCCTAGGCTATCGCAGGCAACTTATTCGAGTCCGTTATTGTTCTATTTGTAAAGAAAAAAATGTTCGACATCTGTTCTCCGTGGCCTGAACTGAATTTTATGCTTGTGATCCCCTCTACTAAAGTATGTGGAACTACTGAGTCAGTTGAAGATATATTTCCAAGCTGGATAATCGGCATACGCTTTGTATAGGACACATAGTCTTACCTTAACCCTCCTGATTAGTTTAATAATTAATGGAATGGAATGAGTAATGATAAATATAAATATCAATGAAATGTATGAGTAATGCAACAAATAATGATCAATGGAAATAGACCATATGTTCTGTGCAGTCCTTGCCAAGCGATTACGTACAGATCAAAGAAAAATGAATCTCATATTCACTTTATCGGTCTGTAGTTGATTGACAGAAGATATGCCGCGAAATATCGTCAAGGTTACCTTAAGTCCTAGACAGAAACAATAACTACACTTTCGTCGTTTATGTGTTTTATAATGAAGTAACAGCTGATCAATACCACCGATAAACATTGAAAGTCCTTCGAACGACCGACGAGTCTGGTACATTTACATTTTACAACTCGGTCAGTGGTTGTTGCCCGGAGGCCCTGGGTTGCGGAAGGACGAACTTTGCAGAAGACCTCTAAGCAGGGAAGCGTTCTGAAATCCAAAAGAGCTACGGCAAAACTGAAACCAGATCTAGGCTATAAATTTCTTCATAAATGGAAAAAAATACTGAAATTTATGAGTTATTAAGATCAATTGTGAATAATGAGGGTATTTACTTTTATTTGCGCTTCGTATATTCCCGTGGATGTCTTGATGTGCACTTAGTGAGAATATTCGTATGAAAATAAATTCGTTATAAACTAATTAGGACTGTACGATTAATCTATAATGGTCCAAACTGCCATGTACGTTGGCCTGTTTAAATGTACGTTCATGGCATATTATGCTATTTATAAAAACATAGTCTTCCAACCTTTGCCACCCTCATCGCGAGTGATGACAGCAAAGCCGTCGCAAGCCGTCTCTCTAAATAAATACGAATATATTAAGTTCGCGGAGATGACTTCTTTTATTTCTTCATAAAAAAAAAATTGCACTACTATACTTCAGGTTCCTGTGATAAGATAGTGTCTTGTTCCTTGAGAGCATTCTTAGGATGTTTCAGAATTGTAGGACAGTGAAGATTTTTGGGAAAGACATGTAAGTGTTTGAAGTAGTATTCCCGAGGAGTTTGCAATCAAAAGCACTGGAATTATAACGCAGCGGAGTGGAATTTCTTTGTAATGTGCGCGGTAATCCTACACAATCCCGTCTCGACATTGACACCGACAAAATTCGCAGCTTTTCCTTTACCTGCTCAAACTTACGGCTTACGCAGAAAATTGGAGCACATTTGAAGATCGACACAAAGTTCCCAACTCCGAAATGAAGCTATTTATGATTTTCCGCTTGGATTCTTCCGACTTCACCTCGTAATCGAAGTTTGGCGTATCTCTTCCTTCCGGCTGGCAGCTTCTGCTCTGTCGTTGGACGGGCAGACGTCTGGCGGGGGCGGGGGCGGGGGCGGAGGCGGGGGCGGAAACGCGGACGGAGTGGGAAGATGGAGATTGGTGTCGCGTTGTTGCGTCGTCTGGAAATCCGGTCGTTGCACGCGCCAGCAATTCCGCTGCCAGGTGCTTGGTGCAAGGCCTTCTCCGAACGCCCGAGCCACGGGGAGAGACAGGGCGAGGCAGCCTGCAAAGCGCTTACTACCGCCCATGTATCGAACCATCGTATTTTTCACTATTATTAGTAAACAAAACTCTTAAATTTATTCATATTCCATATTTTTACATTCCAAGTCAGTAGTTAACTTGCTTAAGGTAATAATTCAGAATCCGAGTGAACTACAAGCAACCTTAAGACATCCAATTCTAAATGTTATCTGTTGTAAAATATTTTTTAGACAACCACTAGTAAAACCTGTTCTTTCAGGGAATGCATAACGTGCTAAGAGTGCGAATATACTTAACAGTACAGATAAATCTGTGAGTGCAACAAAGAAAAGAAAATTCTTTAGTCTGATCGACTCAGCTACTAGTGAGCGTAATGTAACAAAGTAGGTAATTGAGTGATTTATGTACTTGAAATGAAATAAAATGAAATTCAGGAAGGCTATCTAAACAAATCGTGTATGACACGTGGTAAAAGTAATTTTAGTTCGCTCGTACGATGACGCCCCTTGGCTGGCCGGCCTTGTGTTTCAACCTTTCCTACTCGCGAAAGAAAGTCCCCGTTTTCCTGATCGCATCATAAATAACTATTTTGTGGTAATTTGTTCTTAATTTCCGGAGTCAATTATGGATTTAACAGTTATCCATCCCTTAAGAACAATGGAATCAAATGAGTTGTAGCTAAGTATAATTTATAAGTAAGGTTATTACAAGAAATAGTATTTTTGTTTTATTTTAATAAAAAAAATAATGTTATTACGAAACGTATTGAAAGACGTACGGTCGATGACACACAACTCAATTGGTTACGAACCTCGGTTATCACCGTGGCTTAAACATTTCAATCGTGTGTATTATTGTAGTTCCTCTCCTTACGGGATTAAGAGCTAGATCATCTTTATAAGAGAAAATTGTTACATATTAAAAACATAAGAGAAATAGAGTTCCTTTATACAAAAAATAGCAGACTTGTTTGCGTCGCAGATTTCCCCGTTTCATAATCACTTGTTAGGAGAGTTCGAATCACCAATTTATCTCAAACCAATAACATTATATTCGAAACTCTGCATAATATCCTCAATTAGTATTATTTTTCCTCGAATCTATACTGCCTGTAGGGGTGGAAAGATATTAAATGGCGGTGCCTTTTTAGATTTCACGTTTTGCTTGATGTAAGACTACTCATGGATTCATGAGGAATAGAGAACAGGAGATACGAACACAAACGGAAAGCAATGAAAAACAATGTTCATGGAAGAGAAATTGGTTGAAGTTTCTACAAATTATAATCGTATAGTTTATTGAAGTAGCCATCAGACATTAAATCTTCTTCAGTAACGCTATTTGCTGTTATGCTATTGATCTTGTGAATCGCCATGAGTTTTTTTGATAGCAGATTACAATTAGCAATTTATGAACCTGAGTGTTCATCAACCTTCCTGTCCCTTTGCATTACGTTATATTAACCAATATTATTTTTTGTGGATCAGTACACAAATATTCATCACAGTTATTTATTTGTTACAATAATATATATTGTATACTGACGATGCACGATTGAACCACTATTTTTTTCCAAGCGATGACTACATTGTAAAATACGTACGTAAGGTCTACGTTAATCAATTGTATATTTTGTTATTTTAAGATGTTTTGATTGCTTAAATATGGTTTTAATCTTTTGAAGCTTTACGTGATTTAAAAAATATAGAACACGCTGGAAAAGTAATTAATTGTGAAATAACTCGTTTGTATTGTGCGAAAACTTGCATAAGTAGTGGAAGTGAAAATATTCCTAAGAATATAGTATTATTTTTGATAGTTATACGTAGATTTTACTTTCTTGCTACGTCATAGAGAGAAATGCAATGCAGCGCAAAAAATTTCGGCAGAATATCGAGATGCTAAATTTAGAAAAAAAATCCTTTAACACGTTGTGTAGCCCAAACCCATGTTTCGTTTGTCCTTGATACAGAAAAACCAAATGATGGCAAAACGTCCGTCTGTCCGTCCACGTGTCAAGTCATGCAAGATCCCGATGCAAAAGTGTCAGACACCTTATTTCTAATATTCGATAGCTCTTCAAACTTTGGATATGTGGGTTTTGCATGGTCTACCAGCTGGCGAAATTTCTGTTCAATTCTGTGTATGTTGAGAGTCGGGAGTGATTTAAAATAAATGTAGGTCGAATGTAATGCATGGAATTTTTAACATTTGTGACTCAGACGTGGAAGACAACCACGAATTTGAGAATGTCATCCATCATTAATCAACGCATTATCATTAATTATTAATTTCCCAGTAAAATTAGGCCTGTAACCAGACGAAAGAGTGAAAACTGTATTAAAAAGAACACTTTTTCCTCACGAGGTCGCACGTCTTCATTGTGGCGACGTTCGTGTCTTCCGTGCGCCATTGTCAGCTGTAGGCAGCGAAGTTCTGCTGCTCCCCATTCCGCTCTGGGAGCGCGCGACCCTCTGCGCTGCCTGGCCTTTCTGTTGCGTCGATTCCTTAGGGCGGCTGCGCGCTTCCTGTTGAGCGGCTGTGCCTTGCTCGCCACCCCTCAACCACCACCCACACCACGCCGCCCCGCCCTGCTCCGCTCCGTCGTCCTCTCCTCCTCCCCAACCTGCCCCACCTCACCCCTTCTTGCTTGACATGCCCAGCCCCTCCTCCTCTTCAACACCCTGCCCCACCTCGCCCGTCCTCACTCGCTACCCAGCCCTATCATCCCACTCCGTCCCGCTCTGTCCCTCCCCACCTTGCCCATTACGCCTACTCCGCTAAAACCCGCTCACCACGCTTACCCATCTCACTCCGCCCGCTTCTCTCCACCTCGCCTCACCCCCCTCTCTACTCTCACTCCGCCTCACCCACACAAGACGTCCCAACCTGCTAAATGCACGCCCTGCCCATTACGCCCACCATCCCTTACTATGCCTACTCCGTTCCACTCCGCCGACCCCGCCTTCCCCGCTCTACCCCGCAGCTCTCGCACCCCCCTCTCTCACCTCCCACGCCACACACCTACCTCCCCTGCCACACCCGACCACTGTGTGCCATACCCCTCCCCTTCTATGCCTACACTTCGCCCACTCTACCCCACTCCATACCACCACACTCATTCTACTCATCCCACCCCACTCCGCTCCACCTCACCCCACTTCGCCCCACTCCATCGCTCTCCGCTCCATTCCACCTCTCTTCACATCACCCAGCCTAACCCCACCCTTCCCCATCCCACCCTCCCTACCCGACTTCACTCAGCCAACTCCATCTCGCAACAACCCCCACCGGCCTGCCCTTCCTGCCCCTCCCCGCTCCGCGCGAGGGCACCGCCGCCGCCGCTCGAACAAAGCCGGGGGCGCGTTTCGGCAACTTGAACTAATTATTGCGCGGGAGCGGGTGCGTTCAGAAAACGGGATTATCTGCGCCCAGTTAATTAACTACGTGGACGGCCCGAGCGGCGCGCGGGAGCCCTGGCGACCGAACGGGGCAGAGGCGCGCTCCGCGGAGGGTTGGCAGGGCGGGGCTGGCGCGGGGTTGAGATTCGCTTGAGGCGGGGAGGTGACGATGAATTGAAGCAGGGTCTTCTCAGGCCGGGTCGAAGTCGAGTCAAATCCGATCGACTCAGGTGAAACGCGGACGCGAATCGAATGCAGAATCAGACGGATCAGATCAATTCATTGATAGATAGATTGATTAGTGATTCTGGACACATCAAGTGCTAAGGTCTTTAGTCCCGTAAATGAAATGAAATTTTATCGCGGGAAGAGGCCCGGTCTTGCCCCCGTTGGACGGTGAAATCCGGTGCTGGCCAAGGTATCTCCTACCAGCACCGCCCCACCTGCCGGCACCCCCCCCCCCCCCCAGCCGGGTCAAGCTCTAAGCGGCCAGTTGGTCTTGTGACATATGTGATAGTGTACTGCATATATGTAGTGTAAGTGTAAGTGCAGGTATGTTTGTGTAAGGGATGAGAATAGAATAACAAAGAGGAAGGAATGATCGCGAGTTGTCCGTGACCCGTTGGTTAGGGTATGATCCGGCATTCGTCTAGAACTGGTCGAAAAAACCACGGAAAACTACCGGTCAGAGCAGAAAGCTGCTCCAACAGTGGCTGAATTCGACCGAGCTCTGCAGCTAGTACTGAAGATCCGCCCCCCTTCGACCTCCGTCGACCTTTCGGAGTCGTCGGCGGTGGGTGCGGCGGCGGGGCCGCGCAGGTGGAGGTCGCCGGGGGCGGCGCGTGCGGCGAGGCGTCTGCGAGCGAGAGGCGAGGCGTGGGAGCGGGGTTGGGCGGGTGGCGCAGCTCGGCGCGGGCATTAGCGTTCCGAAGCTGACGAGATTTTAATTTTGCCTGCGATTTGGGCGGCCACTGTTTTTCTGCGCCGGACTCGCGGGAGCGATCGCCCACGGCCGCCGACCCTCTGACCGCGCTCGCGCGCTCATTGGCTCGGCATTTCCTTTCAGTTTTACGTACGTCGCATTTAAAACTGTCAGTTTAGCTGCTACTAATGTATTGCTGAATTATACAAGCAAATGGTAACGCACGTGTGAGGTACCGATTGACTTTACATGTGTATACTTGGTCACCTGTGATTGTGAAGAACGTTTTCGTTCAAGTCTTTACTGGTTCTTGTTTCTCACTTTGTTCAGAATGCTGTAAGTTATAGCCTATAAAACTTTCCTAAAAATGTGGCTTCACTTGTGTCCTATCATCGCACACTTGCGTCAGATAGTTTAGGAGACAACGTGCAAGCACATAAGATATTTTAAATATATATTGCCTGGAAAAAAACTAATATCCGAATTATTTGTTTATTATTTGTCTAAAACTACTAAAGTTTCTACTTTAGAAGTGAATTTGCGCTGGATATGTAGAGGAATTTCTTTTTGTTGTTTTTTTATTTCGCACATTTTTATATAATGAATTCTTATTAATAATAGATGCTAGAAAATTTTACTTGTCACATGAGAACCTCAGATTGCCCAGTTTTCAACAAGTCCCGCGGTGTCGCGAAGATTCCGAGATTTTTTGTAATTTTATGGGGAATTATAGTTGTCGCTTTTTTTGTTGGTAGCGGATGATGAACTCCGAGGTCGGTAGGGATCATATTCATCTGACAGAAAAATTATCTGCAACAATTTCGAATGACCGATTGAAATAATAGAATAATTTCTATCATTTTATCATGAAAGAACAACTTGCCAACGGTAATTGTGTGTTTGAACGTCATTCGATTTTTCGTAAGAATTGTTTAAAATGTATTTCTGCCCTTTCGGCATTCTCTTCACATCTTTTAACTGTTGCTATCATCAGATTTCGTTCAAATCTGAAAACTTTCTTCTTACGTCCTTCGTTTTGAAAACCTGTACCTTGCTATAATTCTCAACATCATAAACTAGTTGCATAATTCCACGCTTCAATTCATTTTATTTCAATGAATAAATATTTACTTTTTAATACCTCTTAGTAAAGAATGGATAGTGATTTAAGGTGGTACAAGGAAGTCGTGATATATTTTGGAAAGTATCGTAAGTTGCGTAAATAGTAGCGCGACATAAGAATGTTCTGTGTGCTTGCGTTGGGGCTTGCGTCAGCAGGTCTTCTCCGTCGCTGGCGCCGCGCCGCTTGTCCTGCGGACGCGGTGCCTACCTACCTGCCTGCGCGCCTGCTTGAGGGCTCCCCGGGGAGAGCCGGGGCGCTGAAGAGTCCCACGGGACCCTCCCCCTCCACGGGCGGTCTGCGAAGATCCCGCGGGATGAGGAGGAGGGCGCCGGGCGAAGGGACACAAGCGCGTATCTACGTGTCTCGGCGGAGAGGTGCTCTCCGTGCAGCTTATTAGGCGATGGCATCGAGCGCACAATGCCGCCGCCCACCCATCACCGCGGCGACGCGCTTTGTTCCGCGACACGGCCACTTGGCGGCGCCATCGCTGCGGCCGCCGGCCGCCAGCGCGACAGGCGCGGCGCGGCGCGGCGCGGCGCGGCGCGGCGAGCACGCCACAAATCACCGCTAGCAGGCAGCGGGGCGCAGCGGGGCGTGGAGGGGGTGGGTGTTGGACGGGGCTGGGCGGGGAGGGGCGGCTGGGCGAGGTGGGCGCGGAGGGACGGGGCGGGGACGGGACGGCGCAGCGCGATGCACTGAGAGTTGGATTTCTGTGGCCGCGCGCACTGAGCGTGCGTGCAGAGCTCGTGTGTTAGTAGCAGCCAATATGATACGTATTGCAGCGGTGGAGAAGCGAGAAGCGAAAGCACTTGAGGAAGTGCAAAAATTGAATGAAGGTCTAAATGCAGTGTTTCCGAACGGGGTCGGTATTTACCCCCTGCGATTTGATGTTATTTAAAAAATGGTCGGTGATGATTAAAGTGTCGAATGCGGTCAAAAGCCGATTATGCACCGACAACTGATCTGTGCAATGAAGATCCTACTGATTTCGCAAAATATAAATGAAGGTTCAGAACATCTAACAATATATGTTTCTGTTTCTAAATATTGAATATTATAAAGGTATAAAAATAATGAAACTTAAACATAATACACTAATGTTTACACACGTTTGTTCGTATTCTGTTTATGTAATTGTTATAAATTAATTTATGAGCAATGATTTGTGTTACGATTATTTTGTATTTTAACTATTACAGAAAAAAGTCGAGGTGTTCGATGAAGCAAATGTTTCTTTTAAAGGGGATCAGTACAAGAAAAGTCGGAGAAATCGCAAACAAGCGTGAACTTGAGCATAATTTAAAAAAAAAAAAACATTAACAACAGAATTGTATGTAGGCAAAAAACTCAATTCCCTGTGCGTGAATGTAATCAGTATTTTATTACACATTATTATAAAACAAATGAAACAATTCCATACATAATATTAAATATGCTTACGGGAAATTTGAAAACTGTTTCATAGTAATAATGTTAAGTTCGGTTGGTACGGAATTTCTGCGGGCAGGGACGTCTATTCTATGTCTGTCATGAATGTGAACAAAAACCATCCGAAGTCCATAAGAACATATGAAAATGTATTGTGCACATCCCCGATATATCAAAATACTTACGTGCAATGTAGCTCTCGAGATGCTCAACTCAAGATGCCCTACGACATCGTAATCACAAGTTGCAATTTCCGCGTTGAGCAGCGGGGTTAGCAAGTCACAATTTTTGAACCTGCGATCAGACCACGTTTTTTTATATCTTATCCCGTTTGACATTTTTCGAATACTACTTGCATATTATAAACGAAGTACTTCAATTCTGCAGCGGTTTTGACAGGAAAACTCGTAATGTGGGTTTCAGATACAGAAAAAATTGATAATTCTTGCTCCTATTTAGTATCAAATAACTTCTTCAATACGCCGTAAAGTCACAATCTAAGAGTTATTGGTTCTTGATACTAAAAAATTGTTTCTTGGAAAAACGTCCGTCTGTCCTTTTGTCTGTCTGGAAAAAACGATAGCGGCAATTTTTTTCTTCAAACTTTTTCTGAAATAGAGCAAAGTACGCTTATAAACATTGTGCACGTTCAATTACTATTGAATTGTCTAAATTTTGCAACATTGCATTAAATAAAGTAATGAACATTTTCCTCCAACTTCAATACTGTTGGTAGAGTGCTCAAAGAAGATTTTGCCTTTTGTTACGTAGGCAGATAATAGTTCTGATGATTTGCAGATATAATCTTGGAAAGAAATTTTCTCTTTAGTTATCTTACTGTACATAAATTGATGACCACCATATCCAGAAAAATTCCATCCATTGAAAAATATCCAAAAACCATATCCATTGAAAAATACGTGCCTCGACCACCATTTACTCCCGAATTTCACGGTATGCAAGCGCACCATTTGATCGAATATGTAAACGAAATATTTGTTTCACTAAAAAATTGTATAGCCACTGGAAGTTTCTTGGAGCTGTTTTCAACAATAGTTACAATTTGATGCAATGTTTTTAAGAATCACATTTTTATTTATTATTCCCTGAGAGGATGCCAAAGTATTTAGACAGAAAACCTAATTCCTTCGCCCTTTTAGTAGTATTTGTAATTCCCGTATTTAAATTTCAGTACATATCTATTTTTCTTTAAATGTGTAAAATATGATTAAATAGTAAGTCACAAAGCGTTCAATTTAGAAACCACATATACGAGAATTTTAAATGAAAAAGCAGATATTTTTAAGTTGTTTCAAGCAATTTTTTCAAATGTTTCGCTTTATTTTTGAAGATAAAAGTTTAATTTGTTAATTTCAATTCAATGAAATATCGAAGTTTCGTACGTACCAACAGAGAGTATATCACAAATATAAATCACTACTATTAAATTTTCTCTCAGTTAAAGGCGAAACATTACCAAATTACTTTAAAAGCTTTGCTATTTCATCACGTCTGAAATCAAGACACTAATAACCTTCGCTTGTTTTCCTGTCCAACTTGCGTAGAGGCAAAATGGCCTGAACGTACAATTTCATTACGTCAATGTACTATTTTGTCATCAATTTTGTTTAGGGGAGGTCAACGAAATCTCTTTGACTGCGCCAGAACGGGCCTGCCAAACACCAGTGCATGGTAAGTAACCTATCAATTAAGGGCAAAATTCACATGTGTCACTTTTGGAAGAGGTTTCCAACAACATGTTCATTAAAGGTATGACGTTTTGCCTACGAAATCATTGATGTGATGTTCAATTAATGACTAAAGTTCAGTTGACAGTGTGTGTAAGATCGCCGTTTAAGAGGCAACCTTCAGGGGTTCTAAGAGTGTCTAAAAAATATGGATATGAAGTCAAGAGGAAGAAAATATTTATGTACATTCGTGTGTGTAAGAAAATCTCCACATACATGTACATTTACATAATCTTTCTTCAGGAGGGCACGTCAATTGTGAGGCGATGTTTTGGTATGCACTTTCTTGCTTTGTTTATTTCATCCTTTAGATTTCATATTCATATTTTTAGGCATTTTAACTTCTCGTTTTTATAACATCTGAGAATGGCCACGAAAATGCGGCCAAGACATTGTTCCCGTTAATTTTAACCTTCAACTTCAATTTTAACTTCTTGTACTGATTTTACACGCTTATACTACTGTCTGCTGATCGTTGGCCAATAATTGATCATTCAGTTAACATGCTCATTGAATTGATTTGAATTGAATTAATGCCTTATTTCACGTGGCGAGACTCGGGCCATCAGGCCCGCTCTTCCGTCTGACCACGCAAATTCCGCTACGCTCCTTTCACCAACTAGCAGAGGAAGGATGTATTTGTTGGGCGACGGAACAGGTTATTTGAATTTAGGCTTGAGGATCTTTTACATGCAAGTAAATGTGCAAACAGCCAGCCTTACTTCCCCTCGGAAGGAAGGCGTACGAAGGATTTTTTTGCCCGGCTTCGATCGGGTTTGAGCACGCCATGGGTGTAACAGTCCGATACGCTAACCGTTACACCATCGCCGCGCATTAGAAATAAGTTATCATCTTCGACACTTCCCCATCCTATAGAAGTTTGTTACATTTATTCCATTTCTCTCTGTGCACGTACTGTCAAATATCTTACCTGATCCGCGTTTTCATGGATGAAAATAGTTGCACTATTTGCTCAAAGAAACATGTACGTGTTTGGCATTTTGGGTCGTCGTCCGACTTTGCCAGCTATCTAACCGTGTCCCCCATACTTAGTTTACTCCCCACGCTTGGAGGGTAAGAGAGACATGTGGCGAACATGTCACTGTTACTAGCAAATTCCGCTTTCCTGATTTAGAAAGAAAAGTCTTCATCACACAAAAAACTGTGACGATTTTAAAGGGAAAGTTATAACTCTATTATTGACCCGACCGGGAATCGAACGCAGTATGACACCACGGGAAGATACTACGCTGCCCATGAGCTCTAAGAAACATGTATTCTTTTTTTCTTCTTTACAACGTCTGAATCCAGTGCGGGCGCTGGCTGAAGAAATTTCACCCCTTTTGCCCCTCCCTCTCGTTGAACCCGATTCACAAAAAGCGCCTCGATCTACAGAAGGAGCCATTTTTTCCTTTACTTTTTTCAACAAATATTTAAAATATATTTCAAATGTCAAATAATAAGTTAATATTATAAATGGTTAATAACAATATCAAATGAATTGAAATGAAAGTCGCCCATTGGTTCTTTTCTTGGGATCCTTCTCAAATGTATAATAAAAAGATCATTAAAACATTATTGTATCGTTGTTAAGGGTTACGAGAATTAAGAATATATGAACATGTTAGAGTAAAATCACAGAACAGGTTTAAATAAATGTTAATTATTAAAACGGAGAGGAATATGAAGAGTGGAAATTGTATTGATTCGAGAAATTTGTGGCTATTGTGAAGTTGGTTTAGAGCTATATGATTTGGATGCATATCCAGACGTTGGTGATATTTTGAACTTATTCCTCGTATCTTTTCTTGCACTGTTGGTGTATTGAAGTCTGCGCGTTATGCAGGACTCTACAGAAGGAGCCTGTGTTGATGTTCATTGCGTCCCCATCGTAACTGCAGATGGCCTGCGTGCAAGGCAAGAGGGGGGGCTCCCAGGCGCAAGAAGTTGCCGTCGCCCGTAATCGGATTGCGCGCGGAGCGTCGAAGCCGCTTACGCCCTAAGTTGGCGCAGACTTGCAGCGGTCGCGCGCGGCCCACGCCGAATTATTTATTTGTCAAACGAAATTCTCTGCCCCGCGCCGCACGAATCGATGCATTAAAACGACAGTCACCATTCGCAAATACGAATAGATAGATATTTGTAGTTAATGCTAGTAGGATTTTGTGCTCACAATATAATTTACAAACGTTACAATTATATATGTTAGTACATTAATATTTTATATAAACTTGTTATAAAATAATTAAAATAATCATTTTCAAAAGGAAAGATTCACTCCCTGATTGTCGATGTTATTTGTATTATTGAATATAATGCAAATACTCTGTATAACATAAGATTCTATCTCATAGTTGTTGTTTTATGTTTTTGTGGTATATCTCAACAGGGAATGAAAATAGTTACGAAACGTTGTAATTGGTTTTCTTACGTAAATGATTGTAGGAAATATCGAGGATACGCATTTTATTCAATAATAATTTTCATTTTCTTTAGTATTCTTAGCCAGAGTCTCTGCTTCAAAATTTAAACTCGC
The DNA here is from genome assembly GCA_038098605.1 of Gryllus longicercus. Taxonomy (NCBI): domain Eukaryota; kingdom Metazoa; phylum Arthropoda; class Insecta; order Orthoptera; family Gryllidae; genus Gryllus; species Gryllus longicercus. Next base: position 102,122 of record JAZDUA010000088.1, read on the forward strand.
AATTTTTTTTTTTTTAATCCAGAGTACTTTATTATACTTCACTTTCCAACACTGCATTATGCTTCATTGTTTTTCTGATTCTACTTTGCTTTCCACTGTACAATACAATACAACCTTTTTATAAAAGCACGATTGGTAAATAACGTGTTGAGAGTAATGAATATAACAGGAAAGCCTTCGCGTCCTTCTCTGCGCCTCTTCCCCCCGCGCGCAGACTGAGCAGCCGCGCGCCCCTCGGGGGGGGGGGAGGGGGGGAAATCGCTTCAGCGCTCTCCGCGTTGAAGTGCGGTCGCCAAGGTTTCCAGTGCTTAGGCTGGTTAACGTTATATTAGACACTGGCGTGGCAAGGTTACATATTTATCGTTGTCCTGTTATAAGGTGGTCTAAAAGAGGTGAACATGTAGGTATATTAGAATTCTACACAGTGGATATACATGTCATTCATAACACTTCTCTGTTGCTACTGTTTGTGCTTCTGGAGGATTAGCTCAATAATTGCAGTGAGTCTTTTTCTCCTTGAAAGTATTGCAGCAAGGATGATTCTTGTAACAGGAAGCAATGTGTATGGTGGGTCTGGTTGCAGCTGGCGCTTTGTGGTAGATGCGTTACCTTTCACGCACCTTGCCTTCTTTCTCTCTCTTCTTCAGTCTGTAGGTGATCATTGTGCAATATCACAATGTTTGTTTCATTGTTATATTACGTGTGAAATAATACTCTTAAAAAGCTTAATTACTTTTATAAACAACACAAAAAAAATCAGAATTGTGTGTATAAGCCTAAATTCAGCCTTATTGCTATTAATGTGGCTCATTGTCTTGATATCCTCTCCTAACCTCCACACATCATTTTTATAGACAGCTTACTAGTGTTTTAACTTAATAATTTACACAGTCTTTTATAGATATCCCTATTTATATAATTTTCTTCGTCCTTTAACTCACGTTCATTCTTAGGTCTATTTCTTTATACTTTATATTAACTGACATTTCTTTTGCGCCTGGAACTTCAGTTCTGACTCCACCGCCTTAGATACCTTTCATCTTCTTCTACTACTTTATTTTCTCCTTTTTCTAACATTTCCTTAAATATCCCTTTTTCGTCCGAATTCGCTTTCAATCTCGGCAGAGAAGCGCGTAGCGTCACGTGATTCCACTTGAGTAGTAAGTGTTGAATGACCCGCTCTTTTCTTCTCTCCCATGACACATATGTCCGCCGCCGCGCTACAGCCGCCACTTCCGCCCTCACCTCGGCCCCACCTCCGCGCGCCCCCGCTGCCGTGCCCGCCTACACCCTACCCCCATTCCATATCCGCCCCTGCCACCAGCGAAGTGGCTCAAGACATCAGCTGATGTCACTGCGGTGCCAACGACCGGGAGGTTCTTGAGTTCCAATCCCGACGGCGGCAGGACTTTCGACATTAGCTTGTCTGCTCGGTTGAATTCATCCACTGATTCGAGGGGAATTCTAGCGGCCGGCTGTTCTGATCAGTGGTTTTCCGTGGTTTCTCAGATCCACAACACGTGAATCCCGCAGAAGTACCCAAACAAACGGGCCACGGACCGCTCGCAACATTTCCTTCCTCTTCCTTCTCCTTTACTTTCGCACGCACATGCTCTATACCCCCACTTGTTGGGAGACCAGTTGGGAGCTTAGAGCTTGCCCCGGCAGGGGCGGTGCCATGCTCCGCCGCCATCTCCCGCGATCAAAACATCCACTCCCGCATCGGTCCCCATTTCCGCCCCCGCATCCGCCTCCGCCCCCGCATCCGCCCCGCACCCGCCCCCGCACCCGCATCCGCCCCCGCCCCCGCATCCGCCCCCGCATCCGCCCCTGCATCCGCCCCCGCATCCGCCCCCACCTCCTCCCAGTCTCCGGCGCCGGCTCCGTTCCTACTCGCGCCTACAACCCTGTCGGTTCTCCCACTTTTGTTACAACCAGCGCCACTCCTGCCTCCACCTCCGTCGCCGCCTCGCCCCACCGCAACCCCTTTCAAGCAGTCCCTGCCACCGCCACCGCCATCTACACCAACACCGCTCCCGTCATCGCCATCGCAGCATCTCTGCCGCCCCCGCCGCGGGTCCTAGCGCAGCATCTTTCGACGCCGCCGGGGAGCAAGCCCCCCGAGGCGCCAGGCTTACTTCAATGCGCGAGGCCTCTCTGCCGGTAAATATTGAACGCGCGTGCGCATGGCCCGCAAGATAAATAAGAGGTGGAGCGGACGTCGTGGCGGCACGTGCCCCATTTGCTAGACGAAGTGGTAGGAGAAGAACGAGGATGAACAGAAGGTGGAGGCGGAGGAGGAAGAGAAGAAAGAGAATTAAACGAGGGGAAAGGGAAAAGAAGAATAGAAGGAAGAAGTATAAGGAGAATTAGGACAAGAATGGAAAGATGAAAACTTGTCTTAAGCTAATGAAACACTACTACTTTGAACCACATAGGTTAACGTCCGTTATATTTCCATTTGGAAAAAGTCAAACTTTTTAAAGCAATTAGATAATTATAATAGTTATTTATGGTGCGAGTGGTTTTTATTTTTGTGACTTTTTATTTTGCGAATAGAAAATGTAACACGAGACCGATAGGACGAGTAGCGTCATCCTACGAGCAACATAAAAATACGTTTGTCACGTGTGTCATACATTATCTTTTTGTCAGACTTAGTGACTTTCGTTTACTACTTTAAGTAAAGTAAACAAATCACTTAATTGTGTGTTACATTACATTAAGTTCAGTTGTAGCTGATGTGGTCAGGCGAAAATATTTTGTTTATCTTGTTGCATTCACAGTTTTATCTGAACATTGTAGTGTCGCCTCACGTTTAGCACTAGTGTTAAAAATTGAACTTTTAGAATACTGTGCATGGGCTAAAAGAAACCGCTTTTACTAATGTCTATCGAAAAAGTGTATTAACGATAATGACATTTGAATGCTCAAAGTTTTGTGAAATATCGGATATAATTTCACGAACAGAAATTCTTTTTTTACGCAAAACCTTCCAATTGCAGGATATAAATGAAATTCTAACAAAGTGTATACGCTTCAGATCAATAAATTACAAACACAGCATAACCCAACAATAATCTTGTGTGTGGTGTTCTTGTGCGCAAGGATGACGCATATCAGGAAGTGATCGAGACCATTTTAGAATATCGTACGCTATTCCTCCAAAAGCTGAAACTATTGCTCCAGACACGTGGAATTAATGGCCCACTCTATTCATTTACGCACGTTGATACATCACCTATTTTGGACTACCTTATAAAAGGAAAGGGATTTCAATGTAAGCGTGAGAACGTTGTGTTCAATACAGTTCAATTGTCCTTAAGATGCAAAATCACCCTCGATCGACTTTTTAAATTCACTTATTAAAATGTAATAGTCGTGGCTAATTGCTGTATACTATTTTGTGAGCTTTTAATTAATGTCACGGTGAAAATGTTGCACTGCAGTACTAATATTCGTCGTACTGTTCAAATCCCATCGAATCCGAAGGATTCTTTTTGGAAGAAAATCCATAATTCATACGCTGTGCTTCAGAGTAAAAAGTCAGCCCAGGTCTTACATTTACGTGTGAAAGATTCGTACGCATAAAAGTTGTCGCAGAAAAGTTTTAAAATGTTTTTCCTGCCTTGTCATGGCGAAATTCCTGCTCCCTGCCAGAGTGCCTGATTCTATGGAATAATCGTGACGAACTTATTAATTATTAATGGTGACCAGAGACAACGAATCGTAATGATGACGATAATGAGATTGATAATTTGATTGATGATTTTCATGCTTGCTAGCGCGATTCAAAATAAAACTATATGAATAAGTTATTTTTTATCAACGCTTTAATATTATCTACCGAAGTTAGTTTTCAAGATTGATCAATTTCAGATAAACTTGTTAAGAAAAGCTATTATTTGTTAATTAACTCAACATGGAATCCTAAAGAAAACAGATCATTGATTTATATTGTAGTTGTATTTCATTAAAAATGCCAACATTGAACAAAATTAACGAATATTTTACCCGTCTGTCATTATTGAAACTGAGTATATCTTTTTAGAATTATCAACTTTACTGTACCAATTGTGTTATTTATAACGAGTTATTATCTTTTTGTAATTTGTCTTCTTTTCTGCCTTCTCCTCCATCGCCTACATTGCTATTCTTTCCTTCATTGCTGTAACTTCGCCTTGCCTCTGACTTCCTTTCCGTATTCTTCTGACTGACGCAGCTGCCAGAGCTGAGCTGCCGAAGTAGAGGTGAAGTGTCCTAGACACGTCACCTCTACTTTATCACCATTTACCCGGGTCTTCCTCGTAGTATTTTTCTTGATCTTCATTTTTTCCTCGGTTGTCAGTACTTTAGTTCTCTTCTACACCTACCGGTTGAATTTTGCTTAGAGCCGGTTTTGCCGCTGAGTCTGCAGCGACTCTGTCCGTGAGCTCTTAGAGGTCGGACCTGACAGTGACGGACTTTCGATACCAGTTGCAAAGCTGAGTAGAATTAAACCGCTGTGCCGTCTCGAGGAGAATTGTAGCTGCTGGCTGCTCTGTTCGGTGGTTTCCCGTGACTTCTCCTATCAAATCAGGCGAATGCGAAAGCAGTGCACTACCAAGCGGGGCGTGGAATCTTTCCTTCCTCTTTGTTCTTCTCATTTCTCCCCATTCACACACACACACACACACACACACACACAGACACACCCTCATATGCACTACCACACACAAAAAGGAGACCACTGGGCAGCTTAGATCTTGTCCCAGTAGAAGCAGTACCCTGCTGGGGCGATCCCTTGAAGTGGAAATACCTCGCTAGCCGACGTGTAGATAGGCATTGGATTTCACAATCGACTGAGGTAGGGACACCGCCACCCCCGGGATAAAACATTTCCTACAATTACTGGAATAATGACCATGGCAATTGACCTACCCGGAAACAAATCATATATACCTCTGAAACATCACTGTCGCTCTTTTCGCCCCCACCACTATCTGAGTCGTTGCCGCGATCGTTTCGTCTTCTTACTCGTCGTGTTTGTTAACATTTAGTTCGCCTTCTCTTCGTCTTTCTTTCCTACGTCAACACTTCGATTCTGTTTTTTCTCTCTTGCAATTCCGCCGGCGCCAAATATCGTGCTGTGTCGTTTCCTGGGCGTGTTGACACCTCAGTATTCACTTCTAGTCTTCCTCGCCCTCTCCTTGGCAATCATGTTCCTCTCTCCTGACTTCGTTTCTCTTCTATTCATCTTCAACGTTGCTGTCTCTGCTTTCATCATTTTCTCTCTCTCCCCCTACGCGATCTGGATTACTTCTCTTCCTACACCTACCTCATAATCCCTTCGACATTTTTTTTCTTATCCTCCTATTTTTCTTCTTCCGCTTGCTTTTCGATTTATTTTCCTTCTCTACTTCTAACAGCACATCGTCTTTCCTCTCCTCTGGAACTCCGCTGTCTCCCCGCCCGCTGGCGGAATTCTCCATCCATGTCCCTTCCCCGCCCCCGCCCCCGCTCCCGGGCCTCTAAGATTTAACTGCTAGTTAAGCAGCGCCTGGGCCGCGTCCGCCTTCCGGCCCGCGCGGCCGGCGACGCCGCTGCCGCTTCGGCCGCCGCCTGCTGCCCGGCCGGCCGGCCGGCGGGCGGTGTCCGATCCTTTCCCTGCCACGCCCACTCCCCGTCCCCGGCTCCGCTCCCTTTCCTCTTCCCCCAACGCTCCCCTCCCGTGGACCGGTCCCTTCCCTCGGACCCGCTCCTCCGCCACACCCGCCCCTCACCACAGCCACTCCTTCCCCGGACCCGCCCCTTTGGAACCGCTCCCTCCTCCGGACCCGCCCCTTTTCCGCTCCCACCCCCTCCTCCGGACCCACCCCTCCTCCTCCTGCGGGCTGCTCCCTCTCCCGGCCAGTCCTCCCCGGCGCCGATTGTCCGCCGCGGTGCTGGCAGCGACTGTGCTGCTTTGCTGCTCCCCGCGCCGCCGCCGGCCGTTTGGAGCTGGCTCCGGAAGCAGGGACTTGGCGCAGCAGCAGCAGAACTACTTGCGAGGAGTTTGTAACAAGCGCATGGCGAGGACGTGTCGAATTTCTCTCATTCATCTCAACTAACAGTTAACACGAAACTCGAGGCAATGGGACGCTTGCTCACTGCTTATAATTAAACAAATTATACTGTCGACCCGCGACGCAACCGAATACTTAATGACGCTGAAAGACCAATAAACTAATAAGCTTTGCTAATAAGCATTTCTACATTTTCACTTAAGTGCATTGTGCATTACTGTCAACAATTTGTAAATACTTCAATTACAGTTTTATTTATTTTTATGCAACGAAAACGTTATCTTGTTGATGAAAATGATGTATTTCTTTGACTATTTTTAATACAGAATAATAAGTTATTGTTTTATTTCCTTTTTTATGAATATGAATTTCATTTTGAAAGTAAAATAGCAGTTAATCGTGTAATTCATTTATTTTAAATAAAGAACTCAATTATCTTTACAGTCTACCCTATTAAAATGATCTTAGAGAGTGTTTAATTATTATTACATTTTATTTTTACTGCAGTTACAGTTTTTGAAAATTGTAGATAACTGCGATAGAAAAGGTGTTTTACCTTTACCTTGTCTCTTGATATATGAATCAGTGGTTTTTATCAAAAAATGACTTACTTAAGGGCGGCAATATATTTTCAGCAAACGCCGCTGTCTATAACTGCAACAATCGACATAGAAATCATATTAATCAGGAGACAGTATCAACAGCTCACTACAAAAAATTTGCATACAATACATGTACATACAGTACAACACCTTGCCATATCACATTAAACTATTAAACTCGATGCTCAAGTAAATTCCAAGTAATTTTTTTTCTGTTCCACAAATATTTCTTTACAATTAGACTATATCGAGTATCCAAAAGGAAAGCAATATTAATTTTAACAATGAAATTTAATGTATTATTTATAATTTGAATTGTATAATTCCAAAGAACCTGTAATAAGTATTGTACTTCAGCTTCTGAGTCAATGACCACATCTCTACGAGGTTTTCGTCCAGTTTCCCTGATCCTCGAGCAAATGCTGAGATGGCCCCTTGTTTTGCTACTGGAAATAATGTAACTTCAAATAAACTTCTCGCCATAGCATGTCACACACGAGTTTTAACTATTTTTGACGTAAATAAATAAAAAATAAAAAAACATGTATAATAAAATGATAAATTAATAATTTCATTAAAAATAGAAATGGTACGAAAAATGATTCGCATGAATGTGTTAAAATGTTTTGTTCTAACAGTTAATATTAGAAAAATATGTATAAAATGAGTTAAAAAATATTAATATTAACAATTTAAAATAATTTTAAACACATAATTTGTAAATTTTCGAACTTGCAAATGTCTTAATGTAATATCAACCAAGATATTGTGATAATCCCAGTAAATACTAATTAAAATATCCATTGAAAAGCTTTTATTGCTTTTTTGAGTTTCGTGATACTAACTTGAATACTGTTAGTTTGGGGGTGATTATTGGTTTGGAAAAAGCTTTTCAATACAAGAAAAAAGAGTTGTGTGCACTTTTTAATCGATTCTCTGGTAAATCCCCGTTTCTACTTTCTGGTCGTGAGGGTTGTGAAAGGATATGTGGATACATATTTTTTTTTCTTGTCGTCTGTTCTTGATGTTTATGTCTTGTAGTTTGCGAATTGAAAATACCAGAAATGCATTAAGACTAGTGTTTAACAGCTTGTTTCCTATTTTAATAAATTTTATCTTAAATGTAGTAATTAAAAAAATTATTACCTCAATTTATACCTTAATATTGCTTGATCCATATATCTTTCGAGACCAGTCTTTGCCTAGACCGAAAATAGTCGACTCCTCAAGTACGCCAGCAAAATTTCTTTTGGGAATATTTTTCACAACTCGTAACCTTGAAAGACCTTTCATGTGAAAACTTGCATATCTGTTTTGTTAATGAAAAATGGCAGCTAGTGTGGAAAACATGTAATTAATCCTTATTCTATAAAGCTAATGTTTTGGTTCTTAATTTCATGTTTCTGTTGTACTCTCTCAAACACAATGATAATGATGAAAGCGAATGCAACTGCAGAGTCAGATTTAAAACCCGCTCGCATATCATCCACTACAATGGCGGCCATGGCCCCTTTCAATTTATCCGGTGCTTTGAACTGGCCATCCAAGGAATTGTCGGGGTTCGTGTCAACAATTTGAATCCTTTTGCAAAACTAATTGAGTAACTATAAAAAATTAGTGACTCACAGATTTATCGAAGGGATTTGCACCAACGACACAAATTGCCTTGGCCCACCAAATAGACAAGACTTTGACATTAAAGTGATAATCACTATGTTTTGCTTATCAAGAAAATAGCCTAAAATGTTATCCCGAGCAAACTTCATTTACCACGGATTTAACTTCGCTCCCATCGTCAAATGTGCCAACAAAGAAAAAAGCGGTCGGGAAAGCCGCGGCAGGAGGCGGCGACGACTGACCGAATTGCGCTGCGCCGTCGGCGGATGTTTTTCCCGGACTTCGCCGGCCGACAAAAGGATTCCCCGTCACGCTTTCCATAACAAAACACGGTGGAGCGGCGTAATATTAGATCTGGAAGAGGGCTTACCGGAAGTGGCGTCACTAATCGGATTGATGGCGTGATTACTTAAGCGGCCGCCGCCGCCGCCGTCCTGCCGGAGCCAGGTCGCCACTGGCGCCGCCTGCGCCCCGTGCAGTGAAAACAACGAAGTGGCGGCGGTGGTGCCGGGCATCGGGCGACGGAATGGCGCCGTGTTTTGTCCTCAAATAAGCCTCCGTCCCTCCGTCTCCGCCGCCGCCTCTGTTCCCCCCAACGTCACCCCTCCCTCGCTCGTTCCCGCCCCACCCCCATCGTCGCCCTACCTCCTGTGTTCCCACCCCTTCCGCCTCGGCAACCGCCTCTACCATTGCCGCCTTTTTTCCGCTTTAGCTTCCACTGCCGACATGCCCCGACCATCCCTTCCATCACCGTCGCCTCCGCATCAGCTTCCGTTTGCGCCGGCACCTCTGCCGCCTCCTTTGCCGGCAGGGCTCGAAATGAACGGGGCGCCCTCCCCCGTCGGGGAGCGGCGCGAGCAAGCTGGGGCAGGGCGGGCGAAGAATCGAGGACGGGTCAGAGCGCGGGTGAGCACGGAGGCCACAGGGGCGAGGGTTGGAGCGGGGCAGGACTGAGAACGGGGCGGGGGCGAAGGCAAGAAGAGGTAAAGGGCGGGGGAAGGGTACGGGTAAAGGTGGGTGCTTGGGCAGGGGAGGGGGCGGGGCAAGGGCGGGGGCGAGAGTGGGGGCAAGAGACGTAGGCAAGGGTCTGAGGCCAGGGGCGGGGGCAAGGGCAGTGGGCAAGGGCAGGGGCAAAGGACGGGGCATGGGCGAGTCCAAGGATGGGGGGAGGGTGTGGGCAAAGGCGGGTGCGAGGGGAAGGGTTGTTGAGAGGAGTAGGGTGGGTGCGAGGGCAAGGGCAGAGACTGCGAAGACGGCAAAGACGGGGTAGGTGGCGTAGGCGGCGAAGGCGGCGGAAGGGCCGGGGGCGGCCTGTTTCAACACCCGAACGAATGCCCGTCGCGCGTCTCTCTAAGGAAGGAACTCAGCAGAAGAAATCCCCCCCCCCCGCTCCGCACGCTTTCAGGGCTTCCGGTGAAAGCTTTGAGCACTCGCGACCAATTAGCTGCGCGCGGCGTTGCGACACTCGGGCGAAGGAAATCACTCTCGCCGGAGGAGAAATTATTTTCCGCGAGAAAGTCGGGAGTCACTTGTGGACTAGGAGGTGTTGAATATCGTTCAGACTGAAAGGCTCCTGAGGGACCGCTGATCAGTGCGAGGGAGTTGAGCCAAAGAGCGAGAAATGGAATGAAAACGTGAGTGAGAATGGAGGCTAAAGTGGTAAGTGAATATGATACTATGAACTATAATGGGCGGTTTTTGTAAAAGGAAATGTGAACAAGTGGGAATTGGAATAGTTTTAAAAATGTAAGTGTGAATATCAGTCGGAATGGAATCGGGTGTACGGTCGTAATAGTAGGAGTGGGAAAAGTCCTGCGAGTGAATGCGATGAGGAATACAAATGCAATGGAAAAAGGATGAATATTAAAATTGAGGCACTTCACATTCAAAAATGAATGCACTGAATTCGCCTTTTATGTACAGTTATATAACAAAATTCTAATACAAGTTACTTCGAATATGAGTCCCACTTTTCAAGCTGCTTGAAGTATTTCTATCTGAATATTCGTATTACGGAACGTAATAATAGGCAGTAAGGAAATGTTCATTGATTGTCATATTCAGTGATAACTCATAAAGCTGTGGCTTGTTTATTTTACGAAGACCTGTAGTATTAGCACGAGTGCTTGGGATACTCTGTAGGTCATATTTGGGCCGTTCATCGTTCTGGAGTATCTATTAATCTACCCATTGTCATAAGAACGAGGAGAGCTTCCATAAGCAGATTTCATCCATTGAGTAACACAATACCTGGTGCTACACATTTGTTTTCTCGGAATCTCAGTGAATACACTGGGCAACTGTAGGATTAATACCAATACTGTGTCTGTAGTAGAGCTTAGCGAAAATTATTCACTAATGATAAATCTGGATTATCTATTTATCTGTTTCCTAACTGACCAGACAATTCTTGGAAAATGTTTTCTGTGAGAAAAGTGAATACCTGGTATTATAAGGAGGGGTAGCAAACAGAACATCCATATTCTCTGCTGTATTAATTCTTGTTCGTTTGTAACAAGTTTCATTATATGTAAGAAAGGCCAGGGAATCTTTAATTGGATGTTGTTTTTTAATACTCTTTAAAATCTAAATTTCCTGTGTTTCAATAAATATTGATTGATTTTTCCAGCACATTTTAAACAAATTTGGAAGTGGTATTTATTATGATTGTTTTATTAAACGCATTTTTCTTTTGAATGTCTATGTTCAAAATATCTATTACAAAAATATTTCCCAGTGTGTTGGATTTAAATATTCAGTTTTAACGGGGATATAAACCGAATTCCTAGTGAGAAATTTACCCTAGTCACTTCGTGACTACAAACGATAAAATCATCTTGGATTTTCATACATTTAAAATATGTAACAGTATTAGTAATCTATCAAGAATGTATTTAAATTAAATCAAAGACAAATCTAATGATAATGTATAATGGGAAAGAATGTTAAGATTACAACTCCATCCTGATGAACACTTACCTCCTGGGTAACGTGGATGTTGGCAAAAACTGTTTTTCCATTAATTTTTTTTTTAGATTCTTGATTTGTTGGAAATAAACATCTACGATTTTATGATAATACAATATTACAACCAAATTGTTCATTTGCTTATTTAAAAATTGTGTAATTTTCCATTTTTGTATTAGTAGACAAATGACAAATCGCTTAATCTACTGGCTTATGCATGATGCTCAAATACTTTTTATCACATTAGGTGAATTTTTCATGTTTTTTTGCATTATTATTACAGTTATTTAAAATTGATTTTTATATTTGTAAATACTTCTCAGTTATTGAAAAATGGAAAACTGTTACTGTGCTTACTGCAAATTTCAAAGTCTCAGAACAGACATTTTCAAAAATATTTCTCTATACCTGAGAAATTAGTTTCAAAGAGCACTAAACTTAATATTTCATAATAGAATATAATGGCAAATTAATGAATATTGTTTTGAAGTAAAACTAACAAATTTATATAAAATAAACGGAATAATGTTTTTTATAGTTCTAAAGCAGTAGTTCTATAGTAATGTTAATTTTTACATTAAATGACCTTATTGGTATTATATTACTTTGGTTATTATTACTCATACACAAATAACAGGTTAAATATTTTAGAATATTAATAACTCATTAAGTGCAAAACTATTCCTACAATTTTCTACAATTAAATTCTTTAATCAATATAATTACTTTAATAACTTTCAACTTTTTAGAATTTTGATCAATACAATTCAGCATACTGCAACTTCTCTTGCTTCTACGAGTATGCTCCCTTAATTTCACGACCACGTATTCCCACGCCCACTTACTTCCATGCTCACTTACTTTCACGCCCATTTACTTCCACACCCACTTACTTTAACGCCCACTTATTATAGTTGTCCACTTCAACGCCCTTTACACTGTCCACTTCCACGCCCTTTACACTGTCCACTTCCACGCCCTTTACACTGTCCACTTCCACGCCCTCTTAAGTCCATACCCTCTTACGACCATGCCCACTTACTTCCACGCGCACGTACTTCCACGCCCACGTACCTCCACGCCCACTTCCGCCTACTGCTCCACCTACAACATCGTCTCAAACGCCGCCTACAGTCCCGCCCAGCTTCCTGTCCAGAACTCCTCTCCTCGCGCCACGCCATGCCGCGCCTCATCCCGCCTCTCTCCGCCTCCCGCTCCGCCCGGCGGGGCGCGTCCGCTCGCGGCCCATGAGTTCATAGCAGCCGCGAGACCCAAGAGAGCGCGGAAAACTAACTTCAGAGTTAACTAACGGACACAATTAATTATACAGGCTCTTGTTGAATCCCTCACGTTAATTTGAAGCTGTGATGGCGGGGTGGTTAGTTGCCGCATTTATAAATAATGAGGGCGGCAAAGGAAAGGCGAGGAGCCGGTGAGGAAAGGTTGGGCAGGCCGGGGAAAGGCTGCGGAGGAGGAAATGAAAATTCCACGCGAGGCGATCACTCCGATCTGTTTCACTCACTTTAAGATTTTCAACATGTTCTATGATATACACTGAAGATGACAGACATTGCTTTAGTGGGAAAATGAGGAATGAAAGAAATGAATGAATGGATGAATGGGAATGAAAGATTATTATGAAACTAGATAAATGGTAAAAGATACGTTGTATTTTTGCGTAGTTTTGTCAGACAGCTCTCGGAGAATTGCTGCACTTTAATTAGGTTTCATCAGTAAGCCGCATTTAGTATCCATTGCACGCATTTGTAGACACAATTGTACGATCATGTGGAGGATATACCGGCATGACAAGCCGTTAGCGATATGTCAAAGTTTGTATCTATGATTGTGTAATCAAATATACAAAGTGGCACGTATGCGACAAGAGGCACAATCGCTTTTGGTTCACGAGGGCTGCGAGAGCGGATGCTGTCTCCGACACTGTCGCGAGTAGCGCTGCTTGGGTCCAAAGTCTCTGCACACTACACTTTTCCTACGGCCCGCTACACCTAATGCAATCGTCATCACCACCACCACAACCACACGAAAGATGCGAAGATGTAAAACAGTAGTACATGCATCGACACGACAACACCACCACCTAAACCATCAAAATCATCACTAAACTAACCACGACTCCAGCAATACCATCCCCGTCACCACCACCACCATCCCCCCCACCATCCCAGCCATCATAGAAATCTCCGTCACTCAAATCCCAGCCACCATCACAATCTCTGCCAATTACAGAATACTCGCTACCACCATCCCCGCACCACAACCATCACCACCACTATCTTACCCCACCATCACCACCACTACTAACACCCCACCAACTGCACCATCCCCGTCACCCCTACTATCCCCGCCACCACGACCATCGCGCCTCCGCGACCATGTTCGCCACCACGACCGTCCCAGCCATCACCTCCATCTCCGTCACGCCCCGCCCACCACCCCCGCCATAATGGAAATCTCCGTCACTCAAATCCCAGCCACCAACACAGTCTCTGTCACTTACAGAATACTCGCCACCACCATCCCCGCGCCACAACCATTACCACCACTATCATCACCCCACCATCAGCACTATCCCCGTCCCGATCCCCATCCCCTCCACCACCATAATCCCCGCCACCACCAGAATCCTCACCACCACCACCACCACAATCACCACCACGCCATCACCCTCCACGCCAATTCCATCCTCTCAAATCCCTGTCAGCATCACAATTGCCTCCACCTTCAGAATCCTCACCATCATCACAATCCCCGTAATCCCTACAGCCCCGTCAGCACCCACCTTCGCCAGTACCAGCGGCTCCGCTACCACTATGATAACCACCGCACACAATACCCGTCACCATCACAATGCCCGTCACCATCACAATACCCGTCATTACCCAACCCCCCCAAATGACTAAAACCACCATACCGCGACATAAACACCGCAGCCACGTCCGCCAACTCCATTATTTCCCTAACCTCCATCCCTTCATAACCACTATTCCACCCTAACCTCCATCCCGCCCCTAATCAAAATCATCTCCGCCACGTCTGCAATCACCATTAATCCCTAACTTGTGTTCGCTTCCATAAACACCATTCCAACCCAAACCTCCCCCACCTCCACAATCGCCATTACCTCCTCCACGACATTCAATCCATTGCAGTCACCTCTACTGTTTCGAAGCATCGCAAGGGGCCTCCACCACATTCCCCTTCCCAGCCACTATCTCCGCCGCCCTCGCCTCCGCCCCCGCCGCCGCCAGCGGCGCCGCCGCCTCGCGCTCTATCTTGGGGCGGATTACAGCGCACCCGCTGCTCCGGCGCGCGTTAACGTCATGTCCGCCGCGCCGCACAATGGAGCGTTTATGGCTCTCGTAATGTACGGACTGTCGGTAGGCTTGTCGGCGCGCGATACGCCCGCCCGCGCCCGCCGCCCCGCCACAGCGCGACGTAAACACTCGCCCCGCAGGCGTAAACACGCCGCGCCCCCCCCCCGGCGTCACCCGCCCGCTGACGGATCGCTTTCCGCCGCCTCTTGAGAGGACTCGGCCGACGCGGGCGGCGACGGTCGCGCGCTCTGTTCGGCGCAATTGCGCGCGCGAAGAGGCCCGTCCGCTGACGGAGTGCTGCATTGCGCGCCGGCATTTCCAATTGACGGCCGCCGCTATTTACACGGCTGCAGCGGGCGGAGGGGCGGTGACTGTCCTGGTAGGGGCGTGGAGGGGATGGCTGAGGCTCTAGCAGATGACAGTCGGAATAAGCACGAAGGCGACGTTGGATTTATTGATTGAACCTTTTCGGGGACATTAACGGCTATTCCGCAAAACTAGTCCCTGCTATTTTTCTGGTGGCGGTGGATATCCTCTGCCAATGGATGAGATCCGGTGCTGACCTACACGTCGACTTGCAGGTGATTTCCTCCTCCCGGTGTTTCCCCAGGACACTGCCCCTACTTGGACAAGCTCTGAGCTCCCGACTCACCTTCCGACCTTGCGGTAGTGTAGTGCATGTGATTGTCATTGTCAATTGGAAGAGATTGTGATGGGGGAGAGAAAAGGACAAGAAAGGACAAGGAAAGATCGCACGCGGTCAATGGCCTGCTTGTTAGAGTTCCATTCTGGCGATCGTCTGGTATTGATCGTAGAAATTACGAAAAGCTGCTGATCAGAGCAGCCGGCCGCTAGAGTTGACAGTGTGTGTTGTGTTGTCAAGCCGTCGACAATCCGCCACCGCCGGGACTCGAACCTTAGGGTCTTTCGGTCGGAGTCGCTGCAGAGATCGTAAACATGTTATTTCTGTTGGTTGTTTGAGACAAGCATTTTTTCAAAAGATAAAATAAAAGAGGATTACTTGCAGACATCCTCTGAAGAGGTAGCAAAACAATAACACTTCTAGAAGTGTTATCATCGCGTATTCAACGGGAATCAAGCCACTGAGCCCTTTTGTTGCATAGACGTATTAACTTACTAAAAAATAATAAAATCTTAACGTTTGGGACCTGAAAAATATGATTTTGCATATTACTTATTACTAGCTCAGTGGCGTTTCCTGCCGGTATTTTAAAGTTACAATAAAATGTCTTGCAAGTTGATAATACAAACAAATATACAATATAAGAGAGTTGCCTGTCTCGGTCATCCTTGGGAAAAGAACGTTAAATGAACAAATTATGAGGAAAACTTTTAAAAAATATTTCGCGAAAAACTTGGATTTAATTATTGTCCTGAGACTGGTGAATAAAGATGTAACGACTCACGTAATGCTAGAGAGTCAGTGATCTAATTTACAGCGTTTCAACACTGTGAATACTTTGTTTTTTTCTTACTTTCATACAGCATATTCTAGAGAAATACGGCAAAACGTGTGCCATTGGATTCACCGTGTCGACTGCACTAACGATCACCTGTGGTATTACCTGCAAGTGAACAGCCAAACAACACTCATTTTTTTCATAAAGATCCCTGAAAACTGGTAAGTCCCCCCCCCCCCTAACAGCTGTTAGAGAGGCGTAGAATGACGATAATGTTTCTTGCCTCGATTGGTGAACGAAAAGGGACCTAATCTCCGATTGAATTAGTGTGACGTCTGACGAACAATCAGTTGGGTCAAGGTTATCCAATCGCGAGCTGCAATACCAAAACTAAATCGTAACGAAGATCCCGATTGTATCTCTCGTCCATCTGATCAAAATTCCGAAGTAACTCTACTTAGATCGAACTACTTTCGGTAATAACGGATGGACACAAGGACAGACGCCAGTTACCCCATTACTGTAGGGTTTACCAGGCACAGTGACCGCAGTCTCACAGCCAAAACTTCAAAGTGGGGTAAATAAAGGCATGTATGTTTAGGTTCGCTAACAAAGTTGTCCGTATGAATCAACGTGAAATTTCGTCTCGGTATACAGAGGTAGAAAAATAGAGCCCTGGTTTCTGTGCAAATATTCTTCGCGCAATAGAATAATAATGATATCAAAAGAGGAAAGAAAAGCTGGAAATGAAGTCAAAAGGAGACATTATATCAGAGAAGACGTGTATTTAAGAGATGGGGTCTGGGAAAGCAAACTCGGGTAAAGGTGGAAGAGTGAAATGAATAAGAAACGACTTGTCAGTATTATATATTAAATGTTTGATACTTCTTTTGGTACTTTATCCTCCAAGTTGTCATTCTGCGTTGTTTATACAACCGGAGCCGTTTTTTCACTAGAGTTCTTGCTATGTTACACTAATAGTTACTAGTTCGCTCCGTATTTAATATCATTATTTTCTTCTAAAAATAAATGAATAAAAGAAAGAAAAAAGAAAGAGAAATAAAGAAATAGGTTTGAATTAAACTAGTTATAAAGATAACGATAATTAGTATTCTCTAGTAATGACCTAATTTCGTAGTCTTTATGCTCGTAGTCTTTACCTGTTATGCTCTTTAAAATGCTTTTTCTTTTAAATTCATAACAATGTGTGTTAATGAATCCATAAAATTTTAATTTTACATCTGCATTACAGTATTTCACTTTTCTTTACGTAATGCATGTTCACAGAGCAGGAATACATCTTATAGTACCTTTTTAAAAACGACAGCATTGTATAGATTACGTAGCAATGATCTGAATTTTGATATATATACAAACGGGAAACCATGAAGCATTGGAGCACTCCATTTATCTATTAATGATTGCTTATTTCCTTTCTTCAACAATATAATAGTTGCCTGGAAGTGAGCCAATATTTAACCTGCAATAAATAAAATATTGTTGATGAGAAATGTTCGATTGATGAACTTACATTTGAATCTAAGATTTCTACTTATTTTTGCTGCTTTGAATTTCAAGTGTTGTATTAAATAATTTATTATTTTTAACAGTTATATCTCGAAAATTGTTTAATAAATAATTCATATTCCTACTGTGATAATTTTCTTTTAAAATATTTGATCACAGAATTAACAAGAATGCAAATAATCTGCTACTTGCTCCTGGGTGTGAGACCCTCATCTCGATTATGGTTTTGACAACCTCTTTTCCAACGATTTTGTGGTGTATGCTAACATTACGCTATGTTTCATACTGAGCAGAAAGTAAAAAATGTACTCCTGTACCAATTTATTTTATGGCGAAAAAACTATTACATAATTAAAGAGAACAATTGACAAGTGAGTATTCGGGGTTGAAAATCACGATATCTAACCGAAACGCACGTACGCGCTTCGGATAAAACGGATAACGAAATCTCCCTCGACCGGCAGGATTCCCAATTAAATTGGCGCAGCTTGCGCTTGTAAGTTCTTTAGTGGTGCAGTTGGTGACAAAACCGACTCAAGCGCTAAATGTGTCTGGTATAAATCAAGGCTGAGAGCAGATTTTTATTTTCTTATTTATTATATTCCGAAAACAATAATTTTTTCATGCCGTTTATTTCTTTACGTACTTTTATTTCCGTATGTTGTTAATGAAGGTCAAATGAATTTAGTAAATTATAAATAAAATAATAATAGTAATAATAAGTTACAAACTACAAATAGAAGAAACACCACCGCTGGACTAAGAAAAAGAAACATTCTGCCCTTGAGCTGGGATTGCTACCCAAGAGATAAATGGCAGTGCCTGATCAGGGAAATCAGTTGTTTGAGTAGCCGTTTGCACAAGATTTTTATACAAATGTCTTCGAAGTGAGAGCTCTACGTATAGAAGAACGCAGCATAAAACAATATTTTCAAACCTAATCTTATTTAATGATGCACTTTGTAAATTCTCTTTGTAAAAAAATTATCAGTATACATACTTAGACCTAATCTTTGAATAGTCTGTTAAATTAAAAAGTCTGGGAATGAAGCGCTGCTCGTTTGCGTGCATTCCATAAGAAACGGAAGAAATTGACGAGAAAGTGAAGAAATTGCTAGTATTTCGTCGGCCGTTTCCAAACCATTATAATATTGTATTATCTACAAACGTACGTACAGTTTGTTTCGACTGAAAGGAAGTAAAGAAAAGAGCAAAGATCAAAATAAAAAGTAGAGAAAAACAATACCGGTTTTTGTACAGTTGCTGTGTATTTATTGATTGGTACTGTTTCACTCTGTTGTAGTAGATATGCATTCATGGTAAGAGAGCACTGAAGATGCATTTCTATTGCTAGAGTGTTACCATGTATTCAAAATATTTTGTGGCAAAAAATTATGAGGGGCATATTAAAAATATCATTATTATGAATGTAATATGTTAGTATTTTTACACAATATTTATAAAGATTAAATAAATTATTTAATTATTATTACTTGTTTAAACAAAATATTTTTCTTTGTTTTTTACAGAAGATTACTCATTTACATTCGTACACATTCATACACATTACGAATGTTCGGTTACAAAAAAATACCATGGCATACCTGAATATTAATATTTCGCCTCGAAAATCTCCTCCTACTCCCTTAGCCTTTCTGAGAATGTACTTCGCTAGTAGCTAATGTTCCGTGCCTTTGTACTGGAAGGATTCATAACCCTGGCCATCTGTCCCTTCCTCTTGGACTATGCGACGCCGTGCGAATACACAAAATTTCATTCACCGCCCACTTAAAGTCGCTTCGCTCGGAAGCCAACGCAGAGCGGAGAGATTGTTTGGGCGCGCGACGCCCTGCAACGAGGAGCGGCTGTCGGCCGCTTTCCTCGGCGGGCGATCTCCGGGCGTGGGCGTGGGCGGGGGAGGGACGATGGCGCCGCGACGCCATAATCAGTGGCGGCGGCGGCGGAGGGGGGGAAGGGGCGGAGAAGGAGGCGCAGCGAGCGCAGAGGAGGCGCTGCCGCCGCCGCTTAGACAATGGGCGGCGCGCAGGCGACAGCCGTCAGCGCCGCGTCATTTGGGCGGAATTAATGGGCCCGGAAATGAGATCAATAATTCAGAGACGGCGCCGCGCCAGGTGAGGCAAGCGGCGGCGCCGAGCCGTCGCCGCGCCGCCCGCCTCGCCCACCACCTCGCCTACCACCTCGCCTCACCCGCCCCGCTCACTCCACCTCGCAACGCCTCGCCCCTCCCCGCTCCGACCCCTTGTGCCCGTTCCGCCCCGCCCCGCCCCGCCCCGCCCCGCCCCGCCCCGCGCCCTTTATTTATTTATTTATTTATTTATTTATTTATTTATTTATTTATTTATTTATTTATTTATTTATTTATTTATTTATTTATTTATTTATTTATTTATTTATTTATTTATTTATTTATTTATTTATTTATTTATTTATTTATTTATTTATTTATTTATTTATTTATTTATTTATTTATTTATTTATTTATTTATTTATTTATTTATTTATTTATTTATTTATTTATTTATTTATTTATTTATTTATTTATTTATTTATTTATTTATTTATTTATTTATTTATTTATTTATTTATTTATTTATTTATTTATTTATTTATTTATTTATTTATTTATTTATTTATTTATTATTAGCAATTAGGGAGTTAGCGCCAGGTTCAAGATGACATCCTTAAACTCTGTGGATCAAATAACAAACGACGTTACACGGTCGTAAGAAACAAGGTTCAGAGGAGCTTTTGCTTTATGAATTATGACGAAAGAAGCATTTCAAGCGTTGGACAAAGAAGTTGCGTAATGTATCGAAGAGTGTAGATCATAGATGAGGCATTTGAACCACTGTACGATTCTACAGTAAACAACAAATCTTCGTCATTTAATAAAATTTAAATTTTCTGGGCCGGAATGCTAAAGCAGTATCCGAACAAACGCACCATGGGCCACGAGTAATCTGTTTTTCCTCCTTCCTTTCCTTCCTTTTCTTACACACTCGTACCTTCACTACATTACCACAAATATAGGAGGACCAGTTGGGAACTGAGACTTCCTCCCGGAGGGGTGGTGCTTCTCTGAGAGTCTCGTGAAAGGGAGAAATCCCTTGCAAGCCGACGTATAGGCGCCGGATCTCACCATTGAACAGGCGAGGAACATCATATAAAAGTTTATTACATTGATGATACTAATGAATATAGCAATTGCCCTTCCCCAAAAACATCAAACTTCGGTTTTATTTTCTGAGACTACGACCTGAAAGTTCGGTACCAGGAAAAAAACTTGGGGTGGAAGAGTGCTTTGACTAAGTCTATTTCATGACTCCTTGTCAGACGCCATTTTGGGTCTTCTGTTCAACGGAATGAAATCTACTCGCCCAACCCCATTTCGTCTCTCTTAATCTCGTCCATACACTTTCACTCCAACCGTCCCGTACCTCCTTTTTACTCTGTGGCGTCACCTCCCTACCATTCCATCCCGCCTCACCACTATCAACCACTCCATCCCATCTTCTCTACACAATTTTACTCCTTCCCACCTCGCCCCACCATTTCACTCTATTCCGTCTCGCCCTTCCATTTCCCTCCACTCCGTCTCTTTTCATCCTGCACAATTCCCAGTCTTTGTCACGCCGTTCTGTCCCTTCTGACACCTCCATTTCGCCCACCGCACACCGCCGTCCCTCGCTTTCGCACTCGGCTGCGAGTTTGTTTGCCGCACGCTACGGTTGGTTTATATTTACACCGAGCGCCGCGTTAGAGCTGATATTTGCATTTATCCGCTACTACCGGATGATGATTGCAAACGAGCTGAATCAATCAGGGTAATGGGAGGGAGCGGCTGACTGTAACTTGGTGGCGGATGACGGGGCTTTTCGTTGTCTGTTTTCGCGCCAGTCACACAGGTCGGAGGTAATTTGAGTGATCTGCCCGATGTAATACATGCGAGTATTAGTGGAGTTAAGCTAGCAAGAGAGTGAAATTGTGAATCAGGATAACGGATAAAAGAGCGAATTATGTTACTTGGAAACGGAATGAAGATAAGAGTTGTGATGGTTAATTGGCAATTTTATTTCTATTTCCTGTTTTTATTTAATCGGCTCTGATGGAATAGTCACTCCAAGCCACTAATACAAAGTGGCAGGTTCAAGCCTCTCTAAAAATAGATCGATTTTTACGGTGTGGAGAATTGACAGGGCGCATTCTACTGATTATACATCACGTAAAAAAGCATCCTGGAAAACCTCCTAGTTGTTGACGGAAAAAATAGATTTTTCGTAGAGTCCAAAGAACCGACGCAATTGAAGACTTAGCTAGGAAGTTGGCAGCGGGTACAAAAATAAGCCGTCGTTTAGCAGTCATTGTCGTTCAAGACGCCGCTGAAGAAGACAACGGCAAACCACTCAAAGAACAACCGCGGGTAGGAACATCACTTCTTTCTCTCCTCTTTTACCTGCAAGTTTTGTTTCACAGTCCTAAAGAATTTTTTTCTGAACATTTTTATGTATATTATTTGTATATCTTTGTATAAAATGTCGCAAAAACTAGTAAATTCTCCCTTTTGACAATATATTTTCAAAACCTTAATGACGTATCTATGAAATGACTTCGGGGGAAAGAGTGTATAATTGAATTTTATGAACAATGTGAAGTCAAAAAGAAAGACTCACTAAAACCGAGAATGTCACTGAAAACATGAAAACCAGTGTTATTGCCGAAAAAGAAATAAACGTTTTAGAGAATTTTTGATATCTCATGAAACTATTATAAAGCTAACTTAGAAGGTTATTCCCTTAGGGATACCCCTTCCACTGTGATGTTAAATCTCTGTAAACCACGAAATAAAGGAAAAAATTAATGTCTGCTCTATAAGTCCTCGGTAACAGCGTTTCACTCCTTCACTTTAAATTGATTGTGCTTTAAAAATAAATTACACGATTCAACTCCCAGGGTAACAAACCATTCTTTATTAAAAGGTTTTTGCGAGATTTGATTTTGCTCGTTTGGAGCGAGTCTGACGCAAAGCAGTGGGGAGAATTCAAAACGGTATTCTGGACCCAGCTCTCCAGCGCTGTGGTCGAGAACAGAAAGGGAGAGATCAGTGGCCAACGAAGGCTTGAAACAAAGATGAAAGGTCGGAAGTAAGGACAATAATCTGAGATAATTATCGTAGTTCGCAAACTTCAAACTTAGAAATTCCTAACATTGAGATACAGCGCCTCTATGACAGAGAAATTCATCAAAAGGTATTTTATACCTGTTCTTCCTCCTTTGGTGTGACTCTAGAAACAATTAATTACTTGTAAAAAATACATTTATATGCTACATTAACATTTACTAGTACAAAAATGACAATGTCGCCCACAGATATCGTATATTACAGATTATAGAATATTTGTCTAAGACATTTTTAAACAAGTAGTAATTTAGATTTTTCAATTAGTTAGCAAAACAATACTGGCACTCTTTTATCTTTCGTTTATTACCTGAACTTCGGACCTACAAAGATACTTCTTTGACTTTTCCCTCAGAGATCGAGGGCAACTTGTTTGTTATGTACTTAAACCACTTCAATTTTTATTCTATGCCTTAACAAATTAATCCTAATTTAGTATTCAAGGGAAGTATAATAGTTTTGTTTTGATCTATTAAGCTATTTCTTGTAGTGTTCTTGGAAACCGGTATCAGTGTGTTTCTTCGAAGCGTCACTAGTATAGTACAATGATTCTTGCTACCGTGGCCGTGCCTTTGACAAACGTGACATGGGTTCTTGGTATAACCCCGGTGCTGTACTAACTAGATACACGAAACTTGTAAATCACCGCTTCACTAGATCATCCATTTACGTTCTTTAGACTTACTTTTTTTATCGAGAAGCGGTTCAAGATTGTCATACATCTCCCTAAGATGGACGGAATGTGCGACTGTCACTGATATTAGAATGGTTCTATTAGGTAGGAACACACATTTTGAACTTTTCTTACTTAAAGAAAATAAAAAAATTCCATTCATCTAAATTATACTCTGCTTCTAACTTATTTATGAGGTTTAGAATGTGAGTGCAGTGCACCGAGGAGTCTTACTGGTTAAAAACCTTTTCTAGATATTTCTCTCAATGCCTAAACTTAGCATACGATCCTGGACCCGGCAGATTGTTTGCGATTTCTTAATTCTGCAACACATTTACTACCCACTTTATGAAGGCCCTGAGGTTTACCCTGATCCTCTAGCTTCATTACAAAATATGCACTACAAACACTTTTAATAAATGGGTCTTTTTATGGCTCTGTTTTGCAGTCATAAAATGTCCTCAAATATAGCAAATTATATTTACAGAAAACGCAATTACTGTATTTATTGAAAATAGGCCTGTAATAGGACAAAAGTAAATAATTTTTGGGTTAAGGAGACCAACTTACATATAAAACAAGTGTGAAAATAAAAAAAAGGAAAATTCATGTTGACTTGTGTAATGACAATTTCATTTGTCAAATAAAATATTATTTTGTTCTTTCTCTTACTCAAAAGGAAGATTGAGAAATAAATTCACATTATCAGTTAGTAGTAAATGGCATTAAAAGTTAAAACAAAGTATGGACACATTGTTACAATGTTGGCAACGAAGTAAAACATGAACAACTTCCATAGAAAGACCAAAAGGAAAACCAAATCACACTAAACAACTTTATGAAAATGTATTTAGGCTCACTTTAAGAACTTTATTTTACTTGTTCATCATCTACTATATCAGGTTTTCTGACTTGCATTACATAATTTAAAATGTACTTCTGTTCTGTTTGTTCGTTCTAATAAGAAAAGATGTTCGTGTGTTCGTCGTATTGCGGAAAATGAGAGTTAATTATCTTAAAATAAAAACAACAATACTGAATAACATTTCACCGCAAGATATGTCAACTTCGCAAGCTGTTCTGAACTAACAACGATATGGGCGCAACAATAACCTATATATGGAGCATTTGCCAACATGTTCAAGATATTTTATGAATAATAATGTTCAAGAAGACGTTGTTAAAACGTTTATGCATGTGGAGCCCTGCATAAATGAAAAGTTAAAATTCGCTTGGGTGGATTTTGATCGCCCATACTGATCCCACACGTCAAAGAGAAGAGTATTCGAATCCCACGCCACGTATACCATTTGTTGTTCGTGAGTGCGTCGATGGGGACCACTGACACTAGATGCAAGGAGACTGCACGTTCTTACATCTAGTATGTGATTTAAAATATATTCCACTGGAATATAAAAATCTACTAGTTTCGAATAAAAGCAAACAAAAAAATACATTTATTTGTTTGCGTTAATTTGAAGACGGTAGTTATTCAGTTTTTTTTTGTTTTAATAAATATGTAAGGTATGTTGTCGATATTTATCACGTTTCGAGTTTTGTATTCTGAAGAAAATAAAATTGAATTAGCCTACTCATTAGATTTTGGAAGATCCGCGTTTTTCATTTGATCGCCACCTGCAAATGGAACTCGGACCGATGAGGACCGATAGGCGGGGAGGCAAAAAGAGACGGGAGCTCGAGGAAGGAGAGAGGCGTCGGGGCAGAATGACCAGCGGAGGCGTTCATCAGGCGCGGGCCCAGCCGGCCGGGCAGATGGACGGACGGGACCGATGGGGAGTCGTCGACGCTTGTCCTCCGGCGCTGGGGACTGGGCCGGGGAAGGGTGAAGGGTAAGAGAGGCGTTGCGCAGGATGGAAAGAGGTGAGTGGACAGGAAACAGTGTACTGGGGCGAAGTTAGTCCCAGAAGATTTTGTCAGGATATGGTAGGACAATTTGGAGAGGGAACGGACAAGCGGGATAGAAGTAATGGGGTGCAGCAGGTATAACGGAGGAGAAGGCATAGAGAAGGAATGGGGCAGCGCAGTGGGGCAGCGCAGGGGGGCAGCGCAGGGGGGCAGCGCAGGGGGGCAGCGCAGGGGGGCAGCGCAGGGGGGCAGCGCAGGGGGGCAGCGCAGGGGGGCAGCGCAGGGGGGCAGCGCAGGGGGGCAGCGCAGGGGGGCAGCGCAGTGGGGCAGCGCAGAGGGGCAGCGCAGGGGGGCAGCGCAGGGGGGCAGCGCAGGGGGGCAGCGCAGGGGGGCAGCGCAGGGGGGCAGCGCAGGGGGGCAGCGCAGGGGGGCAAAGCAGGGGGGCAGCGCAGGGGGGCAGCGCAGGGGGGCAGCGCAGGGGGGCAGCGCAGGGGGGCAGCGCAGGGGGGCAGCGCAGGGGGGCAGCGCAGGGGGGCAGCGCAGAGGGGCAGCGCAGTGGAGCAGCGCAGTGGAGCAGCGCAGGGGGGCAGCGCAGGGGGGCAGCGTAGTGGGGCAGCGCAGAGGGGCAGCGCAGAGGGGCAGCGCAGAGGGGCAGCGCAGAGAGGCAGCGCAGAGGGGCAGCGCAGGGGGGCAGCGCAGGGGGGCAGCGCAGGGGGGCAGCGCAGGGGGGCAGCGCAGGGGGGCAGCGCAGGGGGGCAGCGCAGGGGGGCAGCGCAGGGGGGCAGCGCAGGGGAGCAGCGCAGGGGGGCAGTGCAGGGGGGCAGCGCAGGGGGGCAGCGCAGGGGGGCAGCGCAGTGGGGCAGCGTAGTGGGGCAGCGCAGAGGGGCAGCGCAGTGGGGCAGCGCAGTGGGGCAGCGCAGTTGTAGTGAAGCGAAATGGGAGAGGGGAAGGAGTGGTGCGGAGCAGGGGGGGCGTATTAGCTGAAAAGTGACGGGCAGGCTCCTGTTCGAGCAGGCAACGATGCGACGTAAGCGACGAAGTCGTGGCAGGATGCTGCTGGGCCGCGAGTGGCGGGTGGTTCGGGTAGAGTGGGGGGGGGGCTGCGCGGGGCTGCAAGGGACACGGGCGACGACAGGTCGGGCCGAGGGCCAGGGCGCGGCGGAGCGGACCAGACCGAAGGCGTCCGCGCTCGTTTTAATGCCGGCCCACCGTCGGGACGCAGCGAGCCAAGGCCCCTTAAATGCCCACGAGGTTAATCTCCCATTAAATCCGGCGATTGGTTCCTGCAGGCAATTAGCGGCGCCGCCGCCTCCCGCGCCATTACGCCCCATTAGAGCCACCCCACCCGATGTCAATTAGAGGAATTCTTGCTTCTCGCGCGGGCCGGACGAGGGAAGGCGGGCACTCCAATTCCCTTGTTAACATGGCGCAGTTAGGGCTCGTAATGAAAAGAAACGCCACGCCCGCCCACGAGCGCGCTCAGGCGGCCAAATGCGCAGTACACCGCCCCGCACTGCGCGCCTTCGATTTACTTTTACTGCCGAGCCGCGTGCGCCGGCTGCACCGCTGCGCCGCGTTGTGCGCGGAGACATAGCAGCAAGCTCCCGTCGCGCCTTCAGCTGTACAGGAGTATGCAAAGAATGTGGGGCATACAGGCTTCCTCTTCTTTTCTTAACTCTGGAGAGGTTGCATTTCAATGAGGGAAAAGAACACCCGAAGAAAATTGCGATGCGTAGAACGGTTTTAATACCATGTAACGATATAATTTGGTATATAAATGAAAGTAAAATTTTAATGTTTTTGTAGTTTATATCTGTATTTATACTTATTCATTCAAATTTAGAAAGTGGACATATTTGACTACATGAATGATTATTTGTCAACTATTAAATGCAGCAAATCCAAAATTTAGATTATTTTGTAAGAAAGATGTTGATATGATAGAGTCTGCATATATTTCAAATAATAATATTAATGATAATAATAATAAAGTCCACCCTCGTGGCGCAGATGGTTGCTGCAGCCGTCGGCTGCGCCGAGGAAGCTGCAGGTTCGAGTTCTGCGTAGGCATGGTCGTGTTTGTGACTATCCCTTCACTCGTCATCCTATCACCTCACAATTAAAGGCGTAACAAGTTTTCTTACCAAGGGGTAAGCCGGAGAGCTGATCCTCATAATGACACACGTTACTATCTCAGGGATAAATATGCCCGAGCCTCGGAAGATAACGGTTAGCGTGGTCCTTCCAGTCCGATACACATATAATAATAATAATAATAATAATAATAATAATAATAATAATAATAATAATAATAATAATAATAATAATAATAATAATAATAATAATAATAATGGCTCACAATACCTCCACAAATAAACAATAAATGTAATTTGAATGTGATATCCACTGAAAATCAACATACTAGATGTTTTGCTACCGAAAAATCTGAAATTAAATTCGCAACTTGTTATTTCCTTTTTCGTACTTCAGCTTGTGTTTCTTTTACTAATATTATTGAATAGTGAGATATTTTTTGAATCATCTCTCACGGCGCACTTGTCACGTAACGAAAGAGGAATACCATCGAAAGCGAATCGTCTATTCTTACTTGATTCAATGGACTTATTCTCCTGAAAGTTTATCAGACTGTATTCGCTTGTGTAGGGGAAAATGAAGATGATTCGAAGGGCTTCGTGCGCAATGTGACAGCTGGATCTTCTTGTCATTGTGAGGCTAACTTATCAGGACGCGCAGGAGCTTTCGAACACTGCGGTCACAAGCGATAGAAAAAAATGACAGGCTGGGTCCATTTGACGAGCATTGGAATTTGCAGATAAAGTAAAGAGACAAAGGCAATAAAAGTAACAAAACTGTTAAAATCCTGAAACAAACTCTACGCGTATTTTCAAATAAAATGCCTCGGATATTTTATGTTGACTGAACTCTTGATTGATTGATTGATTGATATTTTCGGGCATATCAACTACTATCGGCTGCATTCAAGGATGTTTTTTTAATTGCGGATGAAAAGGCTAGAGCATCACCATCAACGCGAATATTCGAGAGGGAAGCAAGTGTAATTGTCTTTATCGAATTTGCGATTTTGTTTCTAAGCTAACCTGACCTGACTCCCACATT
This sequence comes from Gryllus longicercus, assembly GCA_038098605.1. Lineage (NCBI taxonomy): Eukaryota > Metazoa > Arthropoda > Insecta > Orthoptera > Gryllidae > Gryllus > Gryllus longicercus. The sequence continues at coordinate 130,512 of JAZDUA010000088.1, forward strand.
ACGCAGTACGGCTTTTTAGAATCAGTGCATTTTCGCGTCTTTCGTTTATTCCTTTTCTTCAACTGTTTTCGAAAATACGTGTTTTTCGGTCGGTTCATTTCCATTCTGTTAAGTACACATTACTTCAGCTGTAAAGTACGTAGTTGTTGGATGTTAGAGGCAAGTAGAGCAAGCTGCACGCTAGAAAATGAATTGGTCGCCGTCGTCTAGTTTCCTTTTAATTTACTTTTCTGCAGAGAGATGCATGGCTGGTTGCAGCCCTTAAAAGTATTTTTCAGCCCACAGATTACAGTGCCTTTAGTTCATTCAAGAACAAGGAACGTTTTTCCATTTCCTAATTCGTTTCTTTAGATACTTAATTATAATGTACATATTATCTTTAATTTTTAAATATTTTTTTATGTATCCGTCTTTTATTGCCTTCAGTACACCCCAATGTTTCCATATTTACTGTCCAAATTGATTTGTAATTACTTTGTCTACAATTGTGTTTTAACTCCATTCGCCATATAGTCAAAAAATAGACGATGAATTATCCAACTTAGGTATCGTTATATTGAACTGCTGTAAAATCCCAATCATTTTGTAGATGCTGGCAGACTCGCTTTCGCTGCCTGTGCTCTCTGGTGACGCACTAGTCGTCGTTCTTGCCGGAGGAGGGCTGAGGGCGCTGCCACTAGCTGCCGAGGAAAGAAGATAACTGGTCTCTTCGTACCTTCTCTCCCCACTCTTTTGCCATTCCGACTCGTCGTCTCGCCGTCCTTATTGTCGTCCACCTTCTCGTCCACTGGGCAACGCGCGCTGCCGTCCGTCTCGCCACTCCAATAACTCTGCTTGGATAATTCCTTAATTATTTATTAAATTGTTTTGTCTGCATCAGATTGCGCCGCGGCGTAATTAGTCGTTTGTGAGTCGTCGATCGGAGCGAGAGAATTCATTACGTTTACAGATTACACAAATAGGAATTTCCTCGCCAGCGCATTTGATTATTAAATGAGCTTGCTTCCTTTCTGATTTCTTGATTTCCTTCAGATTCGTTGTACCGAGTAAGAAACTTCCACTCTTGCGGAGGTTTATTCTTGCACATTGAAATATTTCTGCGCAGCGCTCCGCCAGTTCAGTTAATTTGTTTTCAGGAGTGAGAGAGTTCTTGCGTTCAATGCCCTTATCTCGTCCGCTATTCCTGGGTCTCGATGTGAATGTGACCCACTGACAGATTGGGTGCTTTTGGTTTCAAAAAATGTTTGATTTGAGTGGATAAAAAATAAGTTCATTAAAAACAGTTCACCTTTTCAAAATACGAAAAAAAATTGGGAAAATTTAAAGAAATCTCGTAATGGAGAAGTAATGTTATTCATTACTGTTGAGTATATTAACGTGCATGACTGATCTCTTTTTTTACAGTTCATCGCAATACGTTATTGTAAAGTTCATGTTGTGAAAATTCATTTCAAAACAAAGTTGGTAAAGTGCTACAACATTGTAAGTACTTTCTTGCGTTATTTGTACCAACTACATAGTATTGTACTAAATGACCCTGAAAAATATTTTCCAACGAGTCATTTTTATCTGCGCCGAGATTTGAACTCAGTTCTTCGAGTCATCATGTCAGCCTTGTTACCGCTCTACCACCAGTCTCAGGACTAAGCTTAACGTTCCCAACGCTAAGATAATTGCGGTTTCTCGCAATATTTCTAACTTACGCATTTTTTGCGTTATTATTGCGGAATTATTTATAGTTCTGATTTTTATGGAAACATTTTCTTTTACAAGAAACGATCTCTATCATCAATATTGTACTTTTCCAATGGAATTTTTTTTCAATTTTCGAAAATACAGAGAGTTCCCCGAAAATTGAACCCTCATCACTGTTTTATCGTTCTTCGCTACATACGAGGAAAACATTTGGAGAAAAAATGGTTATTTTTTGGAAAATAATAGTTTAAAAATTGCCTTTATTTTGCACAAAATTACGCTAAAACTACCCATATTGTTGAAAAAATTTATAAGATCTTACTTTTAATAACTGTTGTTTGAGAACAATTTTTTCTTTGGAAAAAATCTCTATCTTCAAGTTCTTGTAGTTGTAGAAAGACGCTGAAAATATTTTCAACTTTCGCAATTTTCAAAAGTTCAGGGGTATCAAGAAAAATGAGATCTTTGCAATTTTGACTACACAATTTGTTTGAAAAAATAATTGACTATATACAGATACATGTTTATCCATGTTTTCGTTACCAAGGTCAGACAATACGAGTTATTTTGTCATTGCCATCGCAACATTACAAATTCTGTTTACTACGTAAACTTAGTAAGGAAGAAAGTAAAGAAACACTTTGTTCAGCCAAAACAACAGTCTTATATTTCTTTTAAACATTACATTTTTTTTCTTTTTCTATATTTTTAGTTATGTTCATGTCTTTCTTATTCAATTTTTTTCTACCATTCATTTTTTAGTTCGGGGCCATGTTTCTCAAGTGGACATTGGTGGTGTGGTTTAAGTAGAAAATCTTCTGTCGCAGAATCGAGGTCCCTTGGAGTGACTGTTGGTGGATTTTACATATTTTGCCGACACATGTAACTGATATGTTGCTTGTCGAAAATGCAAACACTGATTCAATGCACAGAAAAAATACGTTACTCAGAATTACTCTACTAGATGCATTAGCATCTAGTATTTCTATTTTCATCTTTCTATTTATTATAGAAATTGCTTTCCTATAGAGTTAAAAGGCTACTTTCATGACTATTTTCTGACTTCATAGAAACGTTATTACGAATTTGGATCTACCGTTCATGTAGTACGAACTGTTTCCTTTGTAAGTGTACCAACAATGATTATTTATCAGCGTATTGCATAATTTCCCTTCCTTCAGATACGTAAAACGCAGGCTGTATAATCCACAGATGCATTGCATTTGTTACACATTTGCAACACTCTAAATACAAAGACGTGAGAAAATAATCATGATTGATGGGAAAGTACAAAAAAACTTATTCCACAAAGTACATAAAAATGTTTAATTATAATTTATATAGAAAACGGAGAAACATTCATAATATAATACAATTAACAAAGTATAAATATAACATAGAGTGCTTAACACCTATTTCATTCAAAAGCTTACATTACTTGAATAATTTACACAGAATCCGCACAGAACAATCAAGCACAAAATCCCACTTCATTAATCATCCTTCCAACGCTTATATCACATACAAAACACAAACACGTAAACAAACATCATATACACGCATATACATTCAGATTGCATATCCCATAACATATCGCAGTGCCATTCATTTTGCAAACTCTCAACACGCTCTTTCACGCACGAACTCACAAAAAAATTTCACTCACGCATACGTTCTCGTGCACATACATACGTGCAATCGACTATATTCTTACTTTTCATGCCAGCATGCATCCATTGCGTTTTCAAACACCCGTTCAGAGAAGCACCTAAAATAAAAGTTCCCCCTGCTTTGGCGGATTTATGAATGTCCATGGGCGCCCTCTGGCGGGGGGGGGGCGGCGGCGGCGGCCTGCGTGCGCACAGGCGTGACAGCGCGCGCGTCCGTTTATAGACGCGTGGAGGGGGAGGCGGAGACATTTTTCCCGCGCGAAAAACCCGATATCGGCGCCGCTGCGGAGTCGCCGATGACAAGTCGCACCCCATTTGTCAACTGCCGGCGCTCAGCGCGGAGGGGCGGGGGCGGGGGAGGCGGGGTGACGCTGCGCCGGACGACGCGACGCGAAGTGGCAGAGGAAGGGGGAGGTGGCGGACGGAGGACGGAATGGTGGGACGGGAACGACGTGGGGTGGAGAATCGAGGCGTGGAACTGATTGCGTTTAGTTCAAAGGCGTTCAAAGGCTGAGGCGGTGACGGGGACAAGTGCAAGGTATCTTTGCATGGTATCTGTGAATGATAGTCCAGTAACTAGGTAACCGGTCCACGAAAACATTGCGAAAGCTTTTTTCACGACGATTACATTTATTGCTGGAGATGCTGAGAGCGAATGTAAGGTTTGTCACTTCGAGAAATGTCAGCTCAACAGAGAAAAAATGCAAAAACCTAAACAAATCACACCGTTTTCAATTGCACTGGTTTCAATTCGTCGTAGTTGTTTTCAAACATGGTGTAGTGAAACGGCGGTGATGGCTGACGCCGGCAGATGGGAGGGCCAATGGGCAGGGCGATGCTGCGCGTGGGGAAGCAGGGCACGGAGGCGGGGCACAGCGTGAGCAGATTGGTGGGAGGGTAGGCGGCGCGGGGTGGGCGGGGTGCCGCTGGGCGGGTGGGTGCTGAGAGCGGAATAGGAGGGAGCTCGTGCGGTGCGGGGGGAACGCAGGCAACGGTCGTCGGCGCCCGAAACAGGGTGCAAATACATAGGGGAGTTCCTCCCGCACACTGATTTTTGCTCCTTCTGTGCAACGCCAGTTTGCTGATTTGAAAATAGCACGATAAAGGTCTACTTGATGCAATATTTAAAAAAAATGCATCATAAATCTATTTCAATGTGTTGTAACGAGGTGATAATTTTGGTATCTGTCTGCATTCAAGACTCCCGCTAATGTTGTGACGAAACCTGGCGTCTGAAGCTCATTGGCTGAAGCTAGGCAAGATGTGCAAGAGCTCCCCTGGCGCCAAGGTGGGGCAGGGCACGTGGGGTAGAGCGGCGAAGGGGTGGGCGATGGAGGGCGCGGCGCATGGGGAGGGTAGGGGAAGAGAGCGAGGCGGCGGGCGGCATGGTGAGACGGCACAGTGAGGCGGAGTGGCGAGAGGCGGGGGCGGTGGGGTGGGGTGCCGATAGATGAGATGTGAGGAGACAGAGATGTGCGGGGTGCTGAAGAAAGCTGTTTTGGAGATCCTGGGAGCTCTACAATGGATGGGTAAAAAACTCGGCCCGACAGGCATACATACAGTTAGAAAGACCAGAACTGCGTGCGGCCGTGCACCATTATTTAATGTTATAGTCCGGCATCTTTCAGATATTCGTCTTACCACATTTCAGATACAACCCACATTACAGCTAGGGTGGAAAATCCACCACTGAATAGGCACGAACAGAGGGCGAAACATCGGCCGACCTGCTAAATTCCCTCTGCCCGTACAAAATGCTTCACGAAGCCAACCCATTCAGTCGCTGTGAACGCGAGGTAGCTCATAGGCGCAGGCGCGGCGGGCGAGTTGTGGGAGTGCATGATGTGAGCGATGATCGGCCGCGGCGGGGCGCAGGTGGGCGCGCCGAGCGACGGCAGCGGGGGCGAGCGCGGGCGATGGCGCGGGCCGGTTTATGGGTCGCCCCCACGGCCCCGCGCCTTCCATCACGGCGCGGCGCGGGCGCGACCCGCTCTCCGTCAACGCAAGTTTCGGCCCGCTCGCCGCTCACCGCTCACCGCCCGCTCGCCGCTCACCGCTCACCGCCCGCTCGCCGCTCGTTCCCCGGGGGCAGGGAGCGCCACCGCCGCAGCTGGCCACGGCCGCGGTCGGGCCAATCACCGCCCCCCCCCCCGACGACGACTACGCTGCGGGTCGCGTGGAAATAAATCGGGCGGCGGAGATGCTGATTTGTGCGCTGGATTGTGTTCGGGCGGTGGACGGGCGCGGCGGGCGGGAATAAATTGGGAAGAGGGAAATGTTGATTTGCACATTTACTTGAATTACAAATAATTATCGTAAATTTATGAATGTAAGGTCCCGAATGCCTGATTATTATATATATATATATATATATATATATATATATATATATATATATATATATATATATATATATAATATGGCAGTATAAAATGCACGGCGATACCGGATTGTGGGCGCTGAATTATGTTCGTGACCTACGGTACGGTGTACAGAATCAAATAGGGAAGAGTGCAATATTGATTAGTACATTCAATTAAATTAAAAGGGAATTGAATTGGTTACCTCAATCAAGGGATAATTTCGTATGTAACAGAACAATTCGCAATTTATCTACAGTTCTGAAGGGTTTTGTTTACCTTGATGTTCATGTAATATTGTATATCATCTTTCATTAAACCATGCCAAGTGTTTTGCGTTTCTAAATATAATAATACTATTTTGTGGAAAAGCTTAGAAGATCTTTGTTTAAAATTCCAGACGAAAAGAAAAAGAAAAAGGTGACGCAATCTGGAACCGGCTAAGTTTGCTCAAACGCAGGTTTACCGCTGTTTCAGTAATCTCTCATCCAGGTATTCGAGTACTGATGGTGGCGAATTTTTACAACTGGCTGTATAGCTATGTCCAATTCTGTCGTACGGAAAAGAATTCTAGCGGCCGGCTGCTCTCAGATAGCAGCTCCGTATTCTTATCTATCAATATCAGGCATATGCCGAAACAGTACACTATAAAAAGGGTCCCGGGTCGCACGCGAATTTTCCTTCCTCTTTCTTTTTCTGGCATCTCCCTTTACTTACACACTTTTCGACATATATGCACTACACTATCACACACAGGGAGACCAGTCGAGGGATTAGAGGTTGTCCCGGTGGCAGAGATGCCGCGCTGGGGGAGATACCTGGAGGGGGTTTACTTTGCAAGCCAACGTGTAGAACGCTGCTGGATCTCACCACCGGTTGGAGGAGGAATACTGCCACATCTCGGGACAAAACAATCTCAACACTCACGGGACTAATATTTGCAGCTGTTGAATAAAATCAGTCAATCGACGTACTTGCTGCGGCTTATTGTTAACCAGAATCTCATTCCTGTGGTTTACTTTTATTCTAAAGCAGACCTTTTAATTCATTTCTTTTTCGTCTCTATAAATCACTTTATTCCATATAAGTTTTTTTTAGTTTCAAAAGAAATACTTGCGTTACTATTATGTTTACAAGCACTACTGTGAAATTAATAAAATGTAAGCAAATTCCTATCTAACAAAATTCCTGATCAATCAAATAATTCAACTACTGTGTATTAAATACTACTATTGTGTTGTATTTATCTTTCTTATTAACATTTCTGTGAAATTGTTTGGCGACTTAATAATAGTTATATAATCAAATCAGTTAGAGTGCAATCCCAGTATCTGAGCAAATATTCAGTTCAATTTTTTTCAACGCGTACTGAGAGTTAACAACTCAATGGCCTCTCTTCTCAGATATATAATATTGATAGTTTTTATCCATCAGAGAGCGAATGAAAATATACAAAATGTTTTGTATATCTACATTTCTTTCTATTTTCAAAACAAGTTTAGAAATGGTTTTTCTGTACGTTTTCTTTTTAGATCTCATTAAAAGCGTGAATATGAAGAGAATAAATCTAATACCTCACAGCAAATTTACCATATATTTACTTATTTGCACACTATTACATCGTATCTTACAGTTGTATCACTAGGAAGGCAACATCGTGCGAGATTTACATGACAATATACATAAAGCCGCACAAAAAACACAATACTTTTGCTAATTCTTGCGTTCCTCCTTTACAGTTCAATTTACCACATCTAGATTTCACGTATCACACGGTCCTTTGCAATTTTAGCATCAGGTTGAAATCATACCGAGTCGTCTTGGACAATGTTACCACATTGAAGGAGCACTCTTTCGTGAAAGTAAAGAATGTAAGGCCGGTCCGGAATGCCGAGATTGTTAAGGCAGTAGTGCCGAAACGATTTCGGACCGAAGGATCGTGAGTTCGAGTCCCACCTCAGGCATGGTTGTATTTGAGTTCGTGCTTTCACCCCTTCTCATCACCATATCATGTCATCTTCACAGTTACCATACCATTAAATGCAACAGCGCTCGCTAAAGACCTAGATGTTGATGCGACCGTCAATAACAAAGAAGCAAAAGGGAAGACTCCTGGGTGGCGGTGGGGGCTTGTGCGGAGAGCGGCCAATGCTCTGGAAGGGGCGCTGCGACGAGCGCCAGGGGCGGGGCAGCGGTGGAACGCGACGCGCCTCTTTCAGCCCCGCGGCGTCAGATCAAGGCGGCGGTGAGGGCCCCAGGCGGGCGCCAACCGCCCCTCTGCCCTCTCCTCGCTTCCGGACGCACCCTCCATCACTCGGCCCTTTGTGGTTCCTTCGCTCCAGCCACACTCGCCACGCCTTCACACTTTTCTGGCCCTGTTCCTCCTTACTTCTCTCGTCGCTCGTTGTCTGTCCTCCCCACCTCTTGTCACTCCTCGCCAATACTATCCGCTTCCGTCACTCCTCACCGCCGCTCGTTGTCGTTCCTCACCAATCTTCGTCGCTCCTCTAGCCGCTTTCGTCACTCCTCGGCCCTCCTCGCCGCTCGTTGGCGCTCCTCTCCTCGCCCGTTCGGAATAGTCAGAACCGACTGGCCCCTCTACACCGTCTGGCCTGCCTGGTCTGTTTGCCCAGTCCCCTTCGCCACTTCCGCCTCCCCCGTCGCTCGCAGAGGCCTCTCACCGCTTTTCGTCGTTCTCTTTCGCTCTCCGACGCTCCCCGTGTTCAGCAGCAGATTATTTCTCATCCCCACATCGCTTCGGCCACATTTCTCCTCCCTATTTTTCTCGCCCAACCCCGCGCCTCCACGGTCCCTACCTCCCTTGCATTTCGCTTAATTCTCTCGCCGTTTGAATATTTCATTTCATCCGTTATCGAAACTCTTCCTCTCGTCAATCCCCATCTTCCATCTTCTCCTTTTATTTTCGTCTCTGCTTCATTTGAATTTCTGTTACTGCTGACAACTCATGCTTCCGACTCCTCGAAATTGTCAGTACTAAACGCCAAAAAAATGTTTGCTCTTGTTCGCATTTACGGATGTCATCAAGATGTCGGTAAAGTAAACATTACTCTACATAACCCAGTTGGCTTGATAGTTGTGCAATACTCGTATATCTAAATTTTGAAAGCAGTATTTTGAACAGCATCGCTTCGTTTTAACATATAAACTCTCATATTTTACCATGACACAATCGTGATTACGGAACGTTTTCACTCACTTTCGAATCCTTGAAAACTTTAAAATATCGAGCACGGAACATCCATCTTAAAAATCATCGATTTTAATCCATAGGTCTTTGAAAAACAGATCTTTTTTACAGAAACGCCTGTGTTTTGAAAACATTGCCTTCAATGATTTGTTACGTATACCAAGAACGAACCATTTTCAAAACCAAGTAAATAACTGGGTCGATGGCGATTCCTGTTTGTATGAGAATATCGCATAAGGGCAACTCTTCTTTTCCGAGATATCTTATTGTCAGTTACCTCTGACTGCCAAAGTAGTACCTTACAACAAAAGACATTGTTCGTGTAAATTTCCTGTCTCATCTCGTTTAGACCTCTACAATTAGAACGATGGGAGTCTCCTCATTACCGTATGTATTTGTCTAAGAAGTTTCCAAGAAGCTTTATTCAAACTTTTTTCGTAGGTGAATAACCAAAATGAAAAACATTTTTATATGTGGTACTATATCATATTTTATCGTATTATAGAATATTTATAGTAATGATAGTCCTGTTGGTAAGATAAAAATAGGCAAAGAAACTGTATTCTAGAACTTTTTCTAGACAGCAGACTGTAGGTAGCGTCGTCCTGACCAGTGGATTTTGATAGGTCAAGTTTCCTCTTTCACTGCTCGCTGCCGTCGGGATTAAGGGCAGCGTGGCATTTTATTGTCGGCCTCTACAAAAATAATTTCACATTTTAAATATCTCCCCTTTGATAATATTGTTCCAACTCTTTTTATTAACGACGTTGAACTTTCGATGGCAGCTGCAGTGGATGGTTCGAGGGAAGTCGCCTGCAGCAGTGTGGATCGACTGTCCCGCTACATGCTGCTGCACAACGGGTTGCCTACACAAACAAAAGTAGGGACTCCCTCCCACTTGCTTCCACCAAATCAAATGCCAATCCGGTCCTCGGTAAACACCAATGAGAAAGGCAAATGACCAACCTCATAATAAATTGCAACACTATTGAAGTAAAATTTAATATATTTAAGAACTAATCATACATATATTTACCAATGCATTACTCTCATTTTCCGGATGTCTGGTGAGATATGACAATGGGTTGTATCCGTACCAAATTTTGAACATTTCCTGTACTTACGAAATTTTTTCTAGGGAAACAAATGGTGACCGTTTAAGAACTAATTCGATTTGTTGCTCCAATGTAGCGACTATTCTCTTTATCGAGATACACTAAAATCGCATTTTAACGTGATCATTACCTGATTTTCAGGAATCGCCAGAGTTTCCATCAGGTGGTTTCGCATCGTGACGGTTTCTAATTTTCGTTTAAGCATCCGATCATCGTGACAGACGAAATTATTACTAAAAATACCGAAAGGCCGTGATGAACGTACTATAAAACGAAACAATAATTCCTTACTTTTACAAAGATATTGGAGAAAACGTCGCCATGGGAATGCGACTACTAGCACGCCGGTAATCACTTGACTGTGTTTGACAGCTGGAAAACAGGGAATTGAAAGTGCCCTGTGAACTGGTGTCAGATGTGTGATTGGTTTTTGCTAAAAGATTAAAAATCTTAAATTAAAAAAATGAATGCTTCCAGCCCACGCGGTTGAAACGAATCCTTAAATTGAGCGGTTTATATTCACATAACATTACTTGCATTATAGAATCAGAGTTTCATATTTTTCATTTCAATAATGTTCACTGTGAAGTAGCGGTGTTTTGTTTTGCTTACCTGAACAAAAATATGGTGAAGAGAACAGCAGATAGTTGTAGAAGATCTGTCTCGAGAACGCTGAGCGGTGGGTGGGGCGGGGGACGGTGGGGTTCCGCCGAAAATGCGAAGAGTGCGCTTTTTGAAAGTTGGGAGATAAGCTGATAATAAATTGGTACAATGGTTATTGAATAAATTGAATACTGACCTTCAGAAGAATTGTCATGGTCGTTAGAATTGATAGAAGTAGGTTGATAGAACTGAAGTGAGTTAATTTTTCAAGGAAGATCATTTTTGCACTTAGCTTAATTTGACTGTGTAGTAAGCTAATCGAACATTCATTTGTCTGTTGGTGAACGTAATTGTTCGTTCATTGAAACATGTGGCAAAGTGCCTATACAACGTAAAGTGTTTGTGTAAGCCGCAACCTGCGAATTCGCAGAGTGGGACTGGTGTGAACCGTGATGAAAAGACATGGGTGAGCTATTGCTCGTATTGCTTCAGACATCAATATACGCACAATACTTGCGGGAATTTTAAATGTAGCCACATTCCAAAATTATCATCTTGTTACAAGTCCAATATATTTGTTCACACTTTTCGCTCCCCGCGCAACGTGGCGGCAAGCGTCTGTCTGGCTTTTGAAACGAAGTGCCCGAGACGTAAATTGGTCGTGCGCAAACAAGCGAAAAATCGGTGCACCGGTCTAACGTACCCACGTCTTTTCGTGCAGGGTGTGAACGCAAGCGCCTTAACGGCCGCGCAAACCGACGTTGCCCCGCCGCAAACGCCCGTTCCTGCGCGCGCCCTATCACTGCGCGGGCGTTTGCCCTGCGGCGGCAGCGGCGAGCTAGCAGCCACCTCCGACCTGGCCTCCGCCGCCCACGCCCCCGCCCTCGCCCCCGCCCTCGCCCTCGCCCTCGCCGCCTCCGTGAACAGAACGCGCGGGTCGAGCCCATTCACTGGAGGCGGTTGCGGCGGCGGGCAGTGGGCCGATGCATTAGGAAAGCGGGAATAATCACAGGGAGAGCTGGCTTAGCGCATCAACCGATGTCACCGTAGCGCCTCTGATATGCAGATCGGAGATTTGAGTCCTGACCGTGGCAGGATATTTGACACTAGCTTGATAGTTATGTCGAGTTCTGTCGCTGTCTGGAGGATAATTCGAGCGGCCGGCTGCTCTGATCAGTAGTTTTTAGTGGTTTCTCCGTTCAAAACCAGGAGAATGCCGAACTTATGAACTTATAAAAACGCTGCTAATTACAAGAGACAGAATTGAACTTCAAAATAACTCACGAAAATATAGATAATTGGAAATGAATCAACCAAATTAATTGAAAATTATTAATTAAATTATTAACCAAATTAATTGAAATTGTAAATGACATTTTAATCAATAATATTTTATTCATATTTTATAGTATTTTAATAACCTCGCCTCATTTGAGGTAACATATGAAAGAATATTTCTTGAAAAAATAACCACTTGCTGCATAGTGACCATGTCCGAAATGTCATAAAAATGTAATTACATTGAATTTTGTATTTAGATATGTATTGTATTATATTACATTGTATTTTGTATTTAGATAATTTTTGTATTTATAATATGTGTGAAGACAAATGTAGGAAATATTCGAGGAAACGCATTGTTTGTATTTAGAACTGTAAAATGTTTAATAAAGTATGTGTTTGATCACATTTACTTTTATCGGAGTACATTTGAATACTTCTCTAAGAAAAAAATGATCGAAGTTCGTAGAGGAAAAAAGGGTAAACCAATTTCCAAAGTGATGGAATAACCCAAAACTTCCAAACAAATTGGAATAACATTGTATCCTGCAATGGATTTAGATGATATTTCAAAAAATGAAGTAAATAGATCAATTTAATCAATAAAAAATAGAAAGGACTACGGTCCGAATGGCTTAAATTCAGAGGAATATTTTTATCAACGAATGCAGGAAAACCAGCACTGTATCGTATTAATTGATCAACTTAAAGAGTACACCAATGACTTTAAAAGGTAGATGATTCTGAAAATTATAGATGAATTATTCTTTTAATATATATTGTAAGATATACGGTAAAATCATAAATGAATGAGTTTATCCAATAATGGAAATAAAACTTCTTGAAATCCAAAATGGGTTTAGAAAAGACAGGAATGTATGAATGACATCTTCGCAATCAATAAATTAGTTGCAAAAATAAAATTTAAAAGAGAAACACGTATTGCATTTTGATTTGAAAAGACCCTTTGATGATATCATCCATGTCAAGATATAGGAAATTAAGAATAAACGGAGCAACCCAAAAATCTAATTCAAAATATCAAGAACATTCGACAAATACAAAATGTAAATCCAAATAAAAGAAAATAAACTGTCAAATAAATGTGTTATTAATAATGGGAATAGATAAAGATGCAACTTATATCATTAAATAGTTAATAAATAATAATTTTGATGATGATCGTAAGAAAAATTACAAATTATAAAAGATATGTAGTTAAAATAATAAAACATTTAAAAGAAAGTCCGTAAGGGTCTTACGATCCTCAATTTTTATAAATTTATGTCAGTTCCCACATTCACATATGCTAGTGAGTCATGAACTGTTAAGATAAAGGATTGGAGTTGGCTCTAGATTGTTGAATTGCAGTTTCTGAAAAGGATGAAAGAATGCAGGAGAGAAGATAAACCAAAACACTTGGACATAAGAAAATACTGAAACGTATTGTGACTTTTTAATAAAATAGAACAGTATACAACTCACTGCACAAGTATCATGACAGAATGGAAGATAGCTGGTACATAACTGGTATTTGTTTAATAACAAAAATATAAAATAGAGATTGGTAAATGATTTAGAGTTTCAAAATGTGGGAATTTCTTATCGCAATCCACCAGTATTAGGATACATTCTAAGAGAAAAGTTGTATTTATTGTAATATTCGCCATCTGAATTATGGGTCGTGTAACGTTGCTTAGGAATTTTCTTATCATTCACACAAGGGTTCTCCTAAAATGCATAGAAGAAGCAAGCGTCATGTTTCACAGTTCTTGGTGATTGATTTCAACTATTGTTTTCAGACACAGTCATAGATTATGAATTATAACATTTGATATAGGTTTTGAAGAGAAAAAAATAGTTTGGATATTTTTGAGACCCTCTCAAGAAAAGAGAACACACACAGAAAATAAAATTTAATAAAGTTAGATGTCTTAATTGAAAATAAGTATTTAAGAGTCTTAAAATTTAGGAATAGTTAAGATGGGACATTTAATAGAAACGATGTGTACTACTAGTGAAAATAGTCAGGCCACAAACCGTAAACCTCTAGAAACAAATAGAAGAGTAAGACAGAGGAGTTATACGGACAATAAAATGCTTAAATATTCTTAAATTCTTCTGATTTTTTAAAATATGCCTAATTTAATTAGCCCTATGGAAGTCTTATGGAAGTTAGCTCAATGATGTGGTCGTATGTTTTATGGAGGGGGCTTACACCTCTTGTTGTTTTGTGTGGCACTATAACGGCACAGGCCTACGCTGATGTTTAATACATCTTATTCTTTTCCCACTGTTGAAGAGCAATTCGGGGATGGCGATTGCATCCTTCAACACGATCAAGCACCAGTTCACACTGCACAGCATGTGGCGGTGTGGTTACTCAACAATAACATCCCTGTAATGGACTGGCCTGCACAGAGTTCTGTCTTGAATCTTCTCTAACACCGTTGAGGTGTTTTGGAAGGCCGACTTCCTGCTAAGCCTCACTGACCTACATCGATACCTCGAGGGCTGCCATTCCCCAAGAAACCTTCCAGCGCCTGATAGAAAGTATGACTGCGAGAGTCGAAGCTGTCATGAAGGCTAACGGTGAGCTAACACCTTCTTGAATTCCAGCATGGAGAGCGCCACGAACTGGTAAATAATTTTCAGCCACGTGTCCGGATACTTCTCATCACATAGTGTATATATAAAGTACAACAGAACAACAAAAGTACAACAAAATTCAAATAATTATAAATACAAAATGTATCAATATAAGAGTAACATTACTTATCTGTAATGTCATTATGAACTAAATTGAACAGCAACAGAATATAAACAAAAGACAATCATCAGAATACATATTGTGCATAACTAATACATCATTTGGCATAATATTTACACAAAATTGGTGCCTACTTTTTCGTTTCTTACAGTCTATTGGTAATGTTAAAATTCTTGAGAAAATTGAAGACATTTTTATGCGAAGTTTGTTGTTAAGAATAAATTATTCTGAATAATCACAGAAAGAAGCGCACGAGAGACACGAAAGGCGCCTGGATCGGATCAAGACGTGACGTAGCACCGAATGGATCCGTATTTGAACGCGCGCACCTGGAGAGGGGGCTGATGGCACGGCAGTGCCTCTGGCCGGACATCCCGGGATTCCAGCCCCGACGGGGGCAGCATTTTAGACACTAGCAAGATAGCAAGGTCGAGTTGTGTCGCCATCTAGAGGAGAATTCTAGCGGCCGGCTGCTTTGATTGGTAGTTTTCCATTGTTTCTCCGACAGACACCAGGGAATGACGGAGCAGTACCCTACCAATCGAGCCGCGCACCGCGCGCGATTTTTCCTTCTCATTGCTTGTAATATCTTCACCCATTAAACACACTTATTTACATGCACTACACTACCACACATGTCTGGAGCCCGGTTGGGAGCTTAGAGATTGACCCGGCAGGGGTGGTGTCCCGCTGGTGCGAGATATCTGATTGGGAAAAACCCCGCTAGCCGACGGTCGGCGCCTTCACCCGAGGAAAACACGGGTCAACACACTTACGGGACAAAAGACCCTAGCAGTTGACGCGTCCGCAATGAAAGGGCGCGCCCGCATTCCTTCGGTTTGGACCCACTGGCCATCGGCGCGGGCGGGGCTGCGTGGGCCTGCGCAGGGCGCCACGCCTCCGCCGCCGCCGCCGCCGCCGCCGCCGCTGCTGGTCAGTGCCGCCGCGCCTCGCCCGCCGCGCGGTCGCCCCGCGTGTGAGCCGCTCCGAAAACCGCCACGTGCCTGGGCCTTGTGGAACGCCTCGCGCCTCAACCCGGTCCGCCCCACCGCGCCCTCCGCCTCCGGCACCCGGACGGTCCACGGGGCTGTCGCTCGCGTGCGCGCCTCATGGAGAAGCCTCGTGCCCTTTGCACGCCCTCACCCACGCCCTGCTCCCGCGAAGCGGCGGCGGCGGCAGCAGCAGCAGCAGAAGAAGACGAATAAAAGTTTTATGATACGCATAAATTGAATACGAACATTTTCCAATTTTGCCCTGCCGAGACTTGTCTCGCTTCGCGGCGTCGCGCGTTCTGTAAATATCTGCTGTGCCAGTGCGAGTGCCGGGAGTGCAGCTACTAGGCCTCTCTGTCGGCCGCTGCGTCACGCAACAGGAAGATATTAATTTTTCCGCCGGTGCGGTGCGCAGCTCGTGCGCAGCCGGTGGGCGCAGGGCGCGCAGGCGGCGCCCGCCGGCGTCGGTCCTCCGGCGCAGCCCGCGGCACTCATTAACGCAGTTCCTCTGCGCATAAACTCCTCGCATTATCGCAAGTAAATAGAGGTAAGTAGGGCGGGATCATGCAGGTAGCTACGCCCCCCACCCTTCCCTCGAGTCCGCCGCTGCAGGTGAGATATGTTGCGAGTTAATTTGCACCCGGGCGAGCGGGCGTGGAACGTGGGGCGAGAGGCGACGCCCAAGTTTAGGCGGTACGGCTTTACTTAAGCTCGGGTTGCCGTAGATACCATTTGAGGCTAATTATTGGGCTCTGCAGCGGCGGCTGTGTGGAGGGGTGGGGCGGGGCGGGGTCCTCTGGCTTTGCGAGGAAGTCGCTGCCGCGTAGTAGAGGGAGAGGAATGTTTGCGAAGCAAGACACCCGGGTAAGGGGACCCGATAAACCGACACGTAGGAGTTTGTGAGCATCAGAGATTTGTTGCTCGGGTTCACGTTGCAGAATACACACGTAGATTATATTGGAAAATATACTGTAAATGGAAGTTGACGAATCTCCTAGTCGAGATACGGTTGACCGGTTGACCTATATTTGACCTGTAATTTTTGATCAACTGAGTAACACCGTAACATGAATTCAATTCAACAATAAATGGTTTGTTCATCAGGAAGTTGCTAATCATATCTGTGCCTGAAAGAAAATAATACAAAGAATTTCCAGAGAGAATGTTATTCTTTCTAGTGTGGTTAGTGCTCGATGTACGGTTACGCAATTTGCATACTTTTATGTCGACAACTTTTGGTTATCGAATATTTTGCTTGAATTTAGCAATTATTGAAACAAATAGAAATATGACAATTTATTTATGAGACATATGTATACGGTATATTTCTAATATTTTAAATGAAGAATTAAATTTTTCTTCTTCTCGAAAGCAAATATTTCGAAGGAAGGTTTAAATGAAAATTGCACAAAAACAATTAAACGTCCGTGTGTCGCCCCACAACAACCTGTTGTGAGTTCTGTGAAGTTTCAACACCGTCACGTTTACCAGTTTGTGAAGCAGATGGACCTGTTTCGGCATCAGGAAGGCGGCAGCTCAATGTGTCGGTTTGACGCTCGCGCAAGAGTGAATGACGCGGGAGATTAAGGAGACTCCAATACACTTCCAACTTGCCAAGCTCTTGTTTTAAGTTATCACGTCCCGGAATATTCGAGTTAGAATTCATTCTAAGGGATCTTGAAGTTGATGATTTTGTCAGACTTTTTTTACTGTCCTACAGAATTTATGATATTACTTTTAATTTTGTCCTGAACTTATTTTCATTGACATTAATGCAACTTTTTTATTTTGTCTAAGAAATGAGATTTTCTCAAATACCAGCAGCGGCCAAAGCAATCAAATAATCCACACAAATGTGTCAATCAAAGTTTAGCTCACCCCAACACTCTTACAGGAGATATAATGTTTTTTTACGTCCTTGTACTTCAGTATTTCCTAAGAAGATAATAAGAAGATATGTTTTGTAACGGTGCCCCGAAAAACAGCGAATTTTTGGCAAAAAAACTTATTTTTAAATCAGTCGGTGTTTTTCATTTGATTGAACGATAATATCGCTGATAGCAAAATCACCTTCCTCAACGCCCATTCTGCTCCCTCCCTGCCACCGCAGATGCCGGCTTGTATGCCAGGTATACATGACGTGTTGAGGTGACGATGTGCAATTACGGTGACGCTTTGCTCTGCGCTCGCTTAGTGACATACGAACTTACCTGACGTCCGACCATCCACTCGCACATCCACCGACTCATCCACCTGCACATTCGCCCGCCATCTACTCGCCCATCCACTTGCCATCCTCTCGCCCACATACATTCGCCCAATGCAAGAGTTTTTGACAATCAGTAAAATCGCTTAGATAAATGCAACACGTATGGAATGTGAGTATTATGTAATTAAATGCAAATGCTTGAGTGTTGTGAGCGAAGAAAAGAGTCGAGATAAGCCGTGCCTATATTTTTGTCTGCATTGGAAGTCTTTTTCGGTTGGACTCAACTATCTTGACACCTAGTCCATCCACCATGCCACCCACCGCTTCACCCACACGTCTTACTCGCCCCGTTCCATCCCTCTGGCCACCCGCTCGCCCACCAAATAATTGTCACGTATTTCTAGACGCTTACAAACGCCTGCTCAGGTGTGGGGGAGAATTTCATTGTGGATTGAACTAGATATAATCAATTCAATTACTTATCTAATTAATTTTAAATACTTTTACATGAAACCTTACAGTAGTAATTCAGTACTCATTGTAATGATAACTTCGATATTAAAAAAATCTCTCATATAGTTCGGAATGACTGGTCGCTCAAAGGTCCATATCTCAAGACTTAAAACCACTTAAATACCGAATTAGAAACATACCACCTAAAGGACTAAAATCGCTTCAAAACACCAAATTCCGTCCTGCCCTATTCATCCCACACTTAAATCCCAAAATATTCAAGCATTCACACGCGCGTGCACAAGCACATTCACATATTCACATTCATATACGGGGATAC
The DNA here is from genome assembly GCA_038098605.1 of Gryllus longicercus. Classification (NCBI taxonomy): domain Eukaryota; kingdom Metazoa; phylum Arthropoda; class Insecta; order Orthoptera; family Gryllidae; genus Gryllus; species Gryllus longicercus. The sequence goes on from JAZDUA010000088.1 coordinate 149,208, forward strand.
ACACACACTCACATTCACACACACACGAAGGTTCAAGATACACATATACCCACAGACACACACACTCACATTCAGACTCACCCTCACACACCTAACACACACACACACGCACCCTCACGCACCTAAACGCCATTCCCGACAAAAACTCGACCACTGCCACGCCCACTCACCAGTCGGCTCGGTGAGACAACGCGGCACCTGGCAGCACTCGCTCCGCCCCGCCCCGCTCCGCCCCGCTCCCCCTCTTCCCGTCGCCCACCGGCTACTGCGCGCCGCCCCCTGACAAATAGGGCGCACGCACGGCGCCGCGGCGGGCATATGCGCCCTTCATTACTCTCCTGCTAATAGCCGCCATTTCTCTCGCGCGCAAGTTGAGGGGCGTGGCTCGCGGGCGGGGGCGGTGGGGGCGGCGGTGATGGCGGTGGGGGTGATGGCGGTGGGGGTGATGGCGGTGGGGGTGATGGCGGTGGGAGGGGTGATGGCGGTGGGATGGGTGATGGCGGTGGGAGGGGTGATGGCGGTGGGAGGGGTGATGGCGGTGGGAGGGGTGATGGCGGTGGGAGGGGTGATGGCGGTGGGAGGGGTGATGGCGGTGGGGGGTGATGGCGGGGGGGTGATGGCGGTGGGGGGGTGATGGCGGTGGGGGGTGATGGCGGTGGGGGGGTGATGGCGGTGGGGGGGTGATGGCGGTGGGGGGGTGATGGCGGTGGGGGGGTGATGGCGGTGGAGGCGATGGTAATGAGGATGGTGGCAGGGTTGATGACGGAGGTAATAGTGGCGATGGATTTTTGACGGGTGTGAAGGTGGTCGTGGCTGCAGCGGCGATAGTGGTGGCAATGGTGATTGTTGCGACGGTAACGGAGGTGATGGGAAGGATTCAAGGGGTGGCAGCGGGAGCTGTGAGGTCAACAGCAGACCAGTGGGAGAATAGACTGCGGAAGTCAAGAGAGCTATAACCACAAGATTAAAAATATTGATTTATCGTCGGTGTTTATTAACACGACTGCTTTCGAAATTGTCGATTAATTGAAAAGCCGCGTATGTGTAATGAATTTCTGTTAGGATTCCTTAAGCACAAGTGATATTTAGTAAAACCATAAATGAAAATACAAATAACCTTTTTTAAATCAGTCATCAGAGAATAAGCCATTTCAATATCCTCATGCCGGCCTGTCCTAAGAATACTAGAAGAAAACTGATTAATATACGTACATTAGTATTGACTGACTCATCGCTACACATTGACACATGACAAACTACAATTATAAAAAAAGTTCCCAGTGCAAGTTCAGGAAACTGATAAATTAAATGAGGTAAAATTGCATGGTTAAGAACTACGTCGTGATACTAAAGACTAAATGATACTACCGGATTACTTAACATTTACTTTTAGTGATGAAAAGTTTCGAATGATCATTATAATCTTTCATACTTTGAACCTTATTGTTCGTTGCTACTATTTTAGTGTGAGTTATCTTTACTTTACCCTATCTTACCATTTTTCTTATAATTAACTGAAAGTTCCAATAGTATTCTACAGTTATTTATGAAAAATAAATACTTCACTAATTTGAAGAGAGACGTGATGAAGTGCTGATCGGAAGGCGATCGTTAATTATGTTATTTATTTAATTTATTCGTGATAGATCATAAAATACGAAATTCAAATTTCTCCTCACTGTATGTTTAATGGCGGAAAGGTAATGTTTAGAGTAATAATGTGTTTGATGTTACATATGCCAAAGGAGGTTACATACCTCCAATTTCTCTGCGTGCTGTGTAAGCGTCACTGCCCTAATGTCAAAATTATCACTCACGCCATCAGAACTCGCCAACAAAGTTTATTTGCAAGATCGCTCTCTGCTTTTGGTCACTAATACCACACTAACAGTAATTAGAGATTCACTCAATATCACTTTGTATATTGCACGTAGTATATTGAACGTTTGACCTAACATTTGTTGCAGTATATTCGTGGTATCAAAAGTCAAAATACCGTGATATATTCTAACCGGCTTCTGTGTTAATCTAAAATAGTTCCTTTTCTTATCTCACAAAACACCATCTTCTGAAACCTAAATGGTACTTACAAGAAACAGTGGCGTATCTTTAAGTGATTACATGGTACCAAAATATCATGAAAGGTAACAAAATACTTTTTATCCATATGATTTATATCATTTATCATGAAGTATTCTACGTAAAGTATCAGCTCTCTGAATTTGGTAATGTGTGAATTTTAATGATCGAAAATCAAACTATCTATTTACTGTTTTATTGAATTCTAGACTTAAAATCAATAGAATATTCCAACGGTCTGCTGCAACAGTATTAGGCGTACTGCTCTAGATCAACAAATAAAATACTCTCATACAACATGGAAATACATTAAATATTTTAACAAAGCACCTTCAAGAATATTGCAATAACATAATAGAATCGAGGTATTCCCCTTCTTCTCCCCTTTTATTGAATTAATCTTTCTTGAATCCGCTGCTCATTGTTTACTCTATATATGTCATATCTGTACATGTTATATCTGTACATGGCACTGTGTTTCTACCTAGCACACCCGTTCACTTCGTCGCGAAGTGGGAAAGGAAGAAGCGGAATATTCGAATCTGAGAAAAGTTGCTTTTGTTGAGAGCCATGGGAACCACGCCCATTACGGCAAACGTGGGCGCCTTAAGGAAATATGAAGCATTCTAATTAATTGACTTCAAAAGTACAACACTCAAGAATCAGAGAACAGAAACATTTAACATTTATTTCCTTTCATTCAAGTACTTTCTTTTTATCGTAGAATCTATGGTATAGCTATAACCAAGCACGTGGAAAGGTCTTCTTTATAATATAATAAATATGCTTTCTTATAACTATTTACAAAATTAATTTACATCGTTTTCATTTATCGGTTGTCTCTCTTTTTATAATATTTGTGGCAATGAATATTTGTGGCGGAAAACGAACTTGTGAAACCTGTATTACCCTTCACATGAGGTCGTGTTTCCAATAACAAACCCTGCCCTTCCTCGTCAAACTCCGACAACGGATGCATCTTTACTACGCGTGTACAACAATGCATTTTGCTGGCCCCGTGACGGTCACGGAGTACTAAACAAAAGAAGTGCTTTCAGATATTTCCCAATATCAAAACATAATATTATTGTTTTATATAAGCAACCGTAGTGTGATCGATAAAAGGGAAAGACAATCTTTAAATCACTCTTGCATGTGGCTTGTATCATTACAGTGTATACCAAAAAACAGGGTGTTACATGCCGAGAATATCAAAAACATTGCAGTTACTTGACGTAATACTCTGATAGCTAATACCAAATGGTACACGACCTCTTCCTTGGAGCCTAACTGTCACATGACGCCAGCTTTGTTCTAAGCACCGAGTGTGAGAAATCAGTCGGTACGCGAAATATGAGAATAAAAGGAATTACACAATCAAAAATTCTTTGGGACAAAATCGAAACTTTATTTTATTTGTACTTTCCTGACTTTCTGGGTATCAAAAAAGACCGTAGACACCCGTCACATTGCTGGATGCTGCGTAGTATCCTTATAATTTCTGCGCGCATAGAAAATTAGTGGTATAGATAAGAAGACAACTTATACAAGGTTCCAATGCAATCGAGTGAAATTATTCAGAATCATAAGTTATTAAGCGCAATGATTGGATAACACAAAAGACATCATTCATGAAATATGGTATTATTTTGCTTAAATTTTCCATTGAAGCGTATTGTCAGTTCGCAAGAAGAAACAGATCTAAATATTGTAATTTTTTAGTTTAGGGAAGAAATATATTTAAAAAAAGGGCATTTTTATTATTGATGGGTTCATGAAGGTTCACTCAAGACAGAGGTTAGAGAGGAAAACGCTTTCTTTGGCCACCAAATAAACGAGCCCGCTCATTTTATAACATTTCTCCTGCGAAATAACACGTTTTGATCCGTGTTTGTTTCATTCTAGAACGATAATTTTGAATGAAAGCATTCGTATGTGTGTGTGTGTGTGTGTGTGTGTGTGGTAGTAAGCTTATTGTTGGAGAGATGTCTTAGCGAGATGAAAGATTTCTTGTTTCTTAATTGAGCGAGGAGTAAGAATTGATTCCATGGACGTCAGCTAATTAGGCTGTTGGTTCCGCAAGTGTAGTGCATGTTGAATCATGAGAAGTGGTGGCGTTTTTACGACACTGACCGACACTTTCGCTTACAGGTCTTCCCATCTCCCATTCTCTCAGTAAACACCGCCGTGTCCGAAACTAGTTCACAGTACACGTCTTTTCTCAAGAGAGTAGTGTAGAGAACATAAGTGTGTAACGTAAGTGTGGGTGGATGTAATAATGGAAGAAAGGGCGGAGAAGAAAATAATTCGCGCGGCCTATGGCCCGTTTGTTTGGGTACTGTTCCGATATAAGCGTGGCATTGATAAGACTACCAGTCAGAACATCCGTCCGATAGAATTCTCCTGCAGTGCTTGAATTCGTCCCAGTTGCCTGCTCGACACGTATGCGGAATCACAAATGAAAACTAAGATATCTGACTTGTTACGGGCAGCCCACCAACGGGCCTACCAGCATCGTCTCGGCCTCGACGCCATGGTTTATGGGGTACGTGTTGTTAGCACGAAGACATCTCCAAGCCGTATTATGGTCTTCTTAACCTGAGAAGTGAGTTTTCTCATCGTCACTCAGCAACAATATACACGTACATTGCAAGGATAACGTACACTACAATTTTGTCCGACCGGGAATTGAACCCGGGGTCGCGTCATGGAAAGCAAGCACGCTGACCAATGATCTAAAAACCGCGAGGGCGAAAACTAATATATATCATTCGAAATTGTTTTCCTATTTTTCAAAACATTCTCCGCGATCACTGAATTATTCAATACTTTTGAATACAATTTCGTAGTACTTTTTCCATTGAGATATCCCCAAAACATGCACTTTGAACGCATCAACAGCTTCTTCTGGCGTCGAGAAACGTCAACCACGTAGTTTATTTTTCACGAACGGGATCAAAAACATCATAGTATTTGGGACTGTATAATAGATGACCCATCAGTTCGATATTTTGCTTGTTCAAATACTGATGTTTGGACCTCTGTGTGCGAGCTTGCATTGTCATGATCTTCATCGATTCTGCGTTGTCTGTTCTCTTTTTCATTTCTTCAACATCTTCTGGTAAACATATGGTTATGTACCATTGAGAATTGACTCTTTTATGATTCTCTAATGGCACTGTAGTCATTGGCACTGTTGAAACATCCAAACAGTCTGTTGCTGTTTTTGTTTGGGCACGAATGCATAGATCCAAGGTCACTAAACCAGTTGTTGTCGATGATGTTCCAATACCAAAAGTCGAAATGAGGTGATCGAAAATCATCGCTCAAAAATGTTCCCGAGCAAACTCCATTTCTAGACCGCCAAGAAACTTTCAAAACACATAATACAATTCGCGTCCACAACACCCATGGTTTTTGGGTATACATAAATATAGAAAAGCAAACTTTACTATGTGTACGACAACTTTTTCCTAGCAATACCAGTATTGCAATTCTGTGAACACGAAGAACTGCCTATGCATTTTAAAAAATAGTCATTCCTTAAGTAGTGAATATCTTTGCAGAGAAAAAAATCAGGCCAGATTTCGAGCTGTTCGAGGGATTTCCTGTTGAAAGGTCCCTTGTTAGGACAAAGGCTGCTCGCATACGGAGCGTGTCCGTGGGCGTGAGGGGGGGGAGGGGACGCTGGGGAGTGAGCTGCGTCCCCCCACCCCCCACGTGGTTCGAGCGCCGCGGAGGGGGAGGGGACCGGAGGGGGAGGGGTGCCCCGGGGACGGCGCCGCACGAGAAACGCGTCCCCTGCTGGCCCCCACCCCTCGACGCGAGGCAGACACCTGCTGGGAGCGAAGTTCAGTTCGGGGGAACGTGCGCGCTGACAGTCATCTCGATAGAGTCTTTGTTCGCAATTGTACCATTATATCCTAATAAATATTCTTCCGTTTTACTTCCTCCTCTTACTTGGTAGGAATGGATTGGGGGAGATGGCTCAGGGCTTTAACTGATGTCACTGCAGTACATATGGCTCGAACGTCCTATGTTCGAGTCCCAACGGAGGCAGGATTTTCGACACTAACTTAGTAGCTAGGTCGAGTTCAGTTGCTATTTGAGGATAATTATAACGTCCTACTGCTCTGATCAGGTTTCAATGGTTTCTGCGATCAATACGAGGGGAATGTCGGAGCAGTACCCTTCCTCTTCCTTGTCTTATCCTCACTCCTTGCTTACACACATACTTCCACACACTACACAACCACATATGTCGGGATATCAGTCGACAGCGTAGACCAGCAAAGAGCCGTCTGGGGCGGTGCCTTGATACCTGGTTGGGGAAAACCCAACGCTAGCTGACGTGCCGATCAGCACCGGATCTCGCCAGCCAACGCTGGAAAATCACCGCCACATCGCGAGGAAAAACATGCACTACATTTACTGGACTAATGATCGTATCAGTTAACGCGCCCATAATCACTAATCAGTCAATCACGTCACTAATTATTTTCGATTCAATATTCCTCTATTTTATTTCTTAATTTTACAAGACAAAGCATTGTAATTGTGCCCCGAAAATCGACGATTTTTAAGAAAAACTCTTATTTTCGAGACTGGAACCGGGAAGTTGGATAAGTCTTGTTTCTAATATAAGACTCGTGACCTTCACTTCAGTTTCTTTCGCTTATTGTATTGTCAGGAGAAATACAAAACATTGTTTCTATTTCCGTCAGTCTCGCATATACTGCAATTTTCATCCCTACTTATTTACAAAAAATGTTCTCCTAGTTTAGACTTTTCAACTTCGTGTCATTTTTAATTTTACGATTTCTAATTGAAATGGAGACTCAATTGACGGAGTCACATGTAACCAGCGTCAGTCGCTCGCTTTCTGCTCGATACGTCGCTGCGAGTGAAATTCTTTCGTACTGCGCTGCCATCTATCGTATTTTTGTGTTAACTGCCGTGAGGTTTGCCCGATATCGTCTGGTGTTGTACTATCTATTGTTCTGTTGCGAATCTTGAATCACGTCCATACAGTAGAAGTGTCCAAAGTAATGGCGAGAGTGAAATTTGCTAGTTTTCAATTGTTGCTAACGATGCTTTGTTGGTACGTCTTTTCATCATTAAAATATGTGTAAAGTTGGGGATTTGGAAACTCAAGAAAAGGTGCATGCATTATTCTTTTCTCGCATACGTCACATACTGTTTTTACTCCTTTAAACAAAAACAAATCATATCAAAAATCAAAATTATCTTTTGAAGTATCCGCAAGGATTTCCATCTCCAGCTGTTGTCTATCAAGCTCTCGGATAGCTAACTCTTCTCGTTTAAACTGTGCTTAAGGGTGGAAGTGACGAGAGAATGCATAACGGAGGCGGTAGCTAGAAGGAGGGTCTATACTCCAAAACTGTGTTTGAGAAAAATGCATTGCAAGTTTCCGATCATAGTACACTTGTGTATTTAATTGCAGATTGCATGTTATTTTAATATATTATCATTATTTTAAACTTCATTTCATTTAGAACGTAATTAAATTTTCCTTAATTTCGAACATGTGGCTTAAAGAAAACAATGCGTTTAAGACCCATCTTTTAGAGAACAGTTTATATTTATTATATAAATAGTGTGAGTTATAAATAATATTAAATTTGAATTTGCTTTTATTTATAAACTGCTAATAAAAATCATAATATGGTTTGTTATCTATCTTTTTACCTCACAGTTCAACTTGTGAACTATCAGATTCGGACTCACTTTTGTCGACATTTCCAGTGGACACTTCTTGAGCAGTACACTCTTCAGAAAGATTTTGCTCTCTTCCTTTTAGGAACCCATATCAGTTTGGAATATCAGTAACTTTTGCCAGATTAAGTGGATTTAGAATGACAGATTTAAGTGCAATAATCTGGTGAACTCTTTATTTAAAGGAACATTACTCTACCAAATTAACGAATAGAGAGCAAATCACGAAAATTCGCTAGGATACAGATTAAAGTACGCAGAATATATATTTCTGCATTCTCCAAAAAAAAAAGGACCAGTTGTCCTATGGCCCCTCTTCTAGCTGCCGTCTCAATTAAGGAACGCGCGCGGTCCTTAGTCAATATTTTAAGATACCGCAGCAGCAGTCGCTTGGGGCTTGAGAGAAGAAACTTCGGAATTGAGACCAATGAGAGAAGCCGGCACTTAGAATAGTTTTCTTGGAGGTATTGACTTCACCGACCCATCCACTTAGCTCTGGTATTTCTATTTCCGTCTCATGCACTCGGATTGAATGATTGTTTTGGGTTTCCAGGTGCGTCATCTTCTACGGCCTTCAATTCCATAAGTGTAGTGTACGTCGTATTTTGGAATGTGACGGTATTTTACCCCAGTAGAACAAACTACCGATCAGCGCCGCCTGGTTGAATTTTACTCCAGCCAGCGAGGGTCTGAATTCGACCTAGCGAACAAACATTGGTTAACAATGCGCCACGATTGAGCAAAAGCCCTAGGATTTCCCTGTCAGAGATCTTGCACTGGCAAAAGTTGTTGCTCAGAGCCACCCCAGCCGATCTAATGAACACACACACACACACACACACACACACACACACACACACACACACACACCTTATGCACACACGCAGTCACGAATCTCTATTCTTCTCTCCCGCATCACCCGGGTCCCCGCGCCACATCTGCCGCAGACCGCAGAAAGTTGCCGGGACCTGGTCTCACGCGGTTTAATTGACGCATAATTGGATTTTATATCCCGTAATTTAATTTGCTGGGGCGTGTGTTGCTTGACAGCATTCAGCCCCGCTCCATAAATCTCGCGTGATACACAACCTGACTGAAGTATTTGATTTAAATTAATATTAATTGGTTCGGGAGGTGGTAGTCGAGGGTGCGACACGCCTCTACTGCCCCATTCTACGACGGAGTGGTAGTGCTCGCCTGGCTTTGAATGGTAGTCGTCGGGCGTGATTAGCATCCAGTAATTATCGCGCCTCTATGGACCAGTTCGGCGGAGCTATCGGAAAATGCTCTGATTCCAGCTTTATGTACTCGGTGCGTATTGATACCCCGACAAGAATAATTGTGTCTGTCAACAATTGGTGTCGAAATCGCGCCCTTTCGCTCGATTTGTTTTGGGAGGCGGCGAACAAATGACGCACGCTAGTACGACTCCTGTGCTGCCTGTTCTGGGAAAGAACGATCTTTCCATCTGAGTGCTTGCGGAGAGAAATTCGATTTCCGGTCAAGGACAGTCAACCGCTAGTCAAGTGGTGATTAATTCTTTTCATTTGTTTTTTATCGAAGGAATCTTTTAGGAGATGAATCTCCATTTGTACTTCCTTGTGGAAGGCAAAAAGTAAAAATATTCAGTGTCGCAGAAGAGATTAGTCTCGTTTTTAACTCTATTTTATCTCGATCATTCGACAAAGCAGATTTTTGAACTAAATTATGTGAAAATGATGTTTTACACGCTTTATCGATCACAAAACGAAAATCGTGCATCTCTTTCTTTTAAATAAAAAAATCTGTTCTCTAGTAATTTTGCTCGGAGGAAAAACTTTGTGGAAACAATATACAATTATTGAGTGGAGAATTTCACAGCTAATATGATGCACAAACCTGTGGAGTCTTGTCAATGGAATTAAAAGAATGATAATGAAAATAAAGAATATTACACTCATATTTTTATTGTTGCCTCGACAGTCTGTGATATATATTTGAACATAGAATACCGATTCTAATATTAATACTGTATTCAGGACCCATGCAACATTTTCCTAGTGGGGGAGGGGAGAGAGCGGAACTACTGGTGTGAGGCTCGTCTCCAAAATTATTATTATTTGTATCACATTTTAACTTGTTTCCACACAAGCATCTTGGTTACCATGAACATGAAATACACGTTTCAACTGTCATAAGCAGCACTGGATCAATCATCAATGTTCAGAAACTTCCTCACGACGTGTCTAAAATGGCAGTCTTCTGCAGTTGGATGTATAACCCCTTCAGTTTCAGTTCAGCCAGGGATTCATGCAAAAACATAGGAATTTCACCAGTGGCACCTAGAATTATTGGTACTATGGGCACTATTTCCACGTCGTTCCACATTTTCTCTATGTCATTTGCCAGATGTTGATATTTAAAAAAATTTTCTCTCCTTTTCTTCGGGGTGTTGTGAGATAGTGGGACAGCGAAATCAACGAAATGCACCTTGTCTTCCTAGTCATGGCGTTCTTTGCCCGTTTATTAGATGCTGCAATCCAATCTCTTACGATGTACATGTTCGAGTACATTTTGTGATAATTTGAGTCATTGATTCATTCGGGAGTGTACTTGTAATATGGTGTTAGGTTAGCAACATGTCCACATAGCCAACATTTGTCATCACGAACGTTGGTGTCTTTCAGAATAAATTTACAGTAATTTTTAGATGCTGCTACTTGGTCCTGAGTAGCTATCACGGAACTCTGTTTCAGAAAAATGCTCTTCCAAGCACAACCATTTTATTGAAGACTTACGGTCCACCAGTTCTCTCTCTATCTGGCATGGGTAGCATCCATGAAATTTCTTCTCTTTACAGTTATTGATTTTCATTTCATTGGTCTGTATTTGCTTTTGTAGATTTCTTTTTCATCTGCCAAGTTCAATGGTGTGGTTTTACGGTTAATGTATGTTACAATCTGATGTATCTTACTTCCATTAGCTTTTTCTTGAAAGTACTGGAACAGTCACATCAGTTGTTAATGATGGGGACTCACGACATCTGTGACTCCTCTTCCTCCCAGAGGCCTAGGTAGGTGGAATCTAGCAACTGCTCTTTTATGGTGGTGACATCTAAATATGGTACACAGTACGCTGCACTTCATATTGAATGCATCCAGTTCGGTTTGTGTCCATCCAACAATACCAAAGTTGCTGGTCAGCAGGGATTATTATTATTATTATTATTATTATTATTATTATTATTATTATTATTATTATTATTATTATAATATTGAAAAATAAGTATAGTTCTGTAAAGTTAAATTATTAAAAAAATAACGGCCTAAGCGTATTAAACGTGTTTTTTTCTATGAAGCTTATCAGCTACGCGAAAACATCGGTTGTTTTATTAGGTCAGAGAATATATTTGTATACTCTCTATTATTTTTTACCATTTTATATCGTTCAATTTATATTATTTGAAATTATGGTATTGTTACATCTCCACTTTTGTGTATTAAGATTGGTATGTTTTGTCTTGCAAAAAATTTGAATTATTCTGGCGTAATTATGACATATTCAAGAGTGATGTAATCGATTATTTTTATTCCTTCCAAGAAAGTATAATTTAAAATGAGTTTGTGTAATTTTTTTCAATGGTGCCGTATCACTTTAAAAAAATGAAGTTTGTATTATTCACATTTATTAAGATTCTTTCAGGAGAATGAATTATAAGAGGTCGTATAAAGCAACCTACTAATAGGAAAGATGAAAAACAATAATGTATAACTCCCGCTTATAATTTGGTAATTTCCAAATCATAGTTTGTAATGGACACTATTGAATTTTGGATAGAGCTTAAATATTACAGTAAGGTTTTAATAATAGTTTGCCGTTTTAAACTCGGAATCTAGGAAAGGAATGATGTACATGCTGCGTTTCCATTTGCTCAGCGGTGAAATTTAGTGGTTAGCATAGCATAGCAACTCTTAGAGGCTCATTTTTATGGAAATTTAACATTAAACATAAAGTAACCGAGAAAATGTTCTCATTATTTAAGTGAAATTGTTTTAACATACGCATACGTACCAAGTTGAAAAACATAGGACAGAATAAGAATACCACGTGAAAAATAATCATGTCCCAAAATAAAACTCTCATTTTTCTTAATGATTTAATCGACTTCATCATGTCTTCAAGCAAGAAATCTCAGGATAGAGACATCCTTCAGGAAAGCAGTGGTGCATATTATTCCCTCAGAAAACCAATCTCGTGTTATCTCTTTAACGACGTCATTACTCATCAAACAACCGCGAGATACCAGTTTAACACCGCAGAGAACTAATAACGTCCAGCGAGTGGCTCGCGCGAGTGCAAATGAAGCGGCTATCGCCCCACGATCGGAGCCAAATCGTGCATCAGCAGATACAGGCAGCGATTTTTGCGTGATTTCTGGCGCCGATAAGTGATATAAATTGGAAATCGCGAATTAAAATGCCATCCAAATATTCGTGTACACTGAAACGCACTAACGCGAACACAAGGTGTGGCGACGATAAGGTCAGCCGTGTAATATTTAAATATTTAGCGAAACGCAGATGATGGCACATCGCGGCCGCATGGAATATTAAATGCGCGCAAATACAGACGTCGGCGCTGTTGGTTGCGCCTCCGCGCCGCAGAGCGCGCGCCGAGCGCTCTCTAACGCTCCTTTCGTTCTGTGTTTCGCCGCCTCTGAGGACGCCGCAAGGATGGCAAACATTTGGTCGAGAGGACGAACCGCTGTGGGCGGGCCGACTACTGTGGGCTTTACGAGGGCGCCACACGCCGCATCAATATGCAGAGAGCATTTGAAATGATGGGGGTTAAAAAAGGCGTGTCAGTGGATGGGGGATATTTTGAATCTTTCGTAAAAAAATGCCATTTCAAAGTAAACATGCTGTGTAGTAGAATATTCTTGATTCAGTTTTGGAAGAAATGTAACTCTACATTATTTCGAATGTTAGGAGTGCGTAATACTATTTTTAAAATTAAAAAATACACATTAGAAAACTAGGTAAAATAATACGTTTTTTATCTTACATGATTTCCATTAACTTTTCCTTGAGAAAAATATGATGAGATTTTCTGTTGAACATGTTCTCATCAAGCCAATTAAAATCTTCGAGATATTTGTATATGGTAATATTAATTATGTTTGTATAGAAATTGCAATGGCGTGTATGTTACGTAAATTAATACAAAATTTCACAAATAAGATAAATAAAATTCTGAGATTTTAATATTCCCATCAATTACTAGCAATTACTCAACGGTTTTTGCAGTACAAATCAGATCATATAATATTTCAGTTGCACTTGTCAGAATACTACATCAACCTGCAAGAAATAAAATGAAAAATCATAAATATAGCACACGAGTTTCTACAAGCTCGGAATGTAAGCATTTATTCCTTGACGCCAAAATATATCTGTTGCCAAATATAGTGTGGTTGCTTTGGTTTGGTTTACAACCAAAGCGGGTTGAAATTTTCAAACAAATATTTTGGATTTAAAGAAAATCATTAAAAGCTTAAAGCAAAAATATTTGTAAAATTATCAACTTTCAATATATACTGAATATTTTTAAAATATTGGTAAAATAAAAAAAGGATCAAATATAATCAAGGAACATTTGAGTGATAGGCTAATAAAAAATGAGTATTGGGGTTTGAAACCTATGTTACTCTTCTTTATCGACCTTATATTGTTTGAATAGGAGTTTTATATTGCAATTTGTCGTCTGGACTGTAAAAAATCATTGTTGTTCTTGTTGTTGTTTTGCAACATAAATTTCGAACATTCAAATGTCTCGCTCGCCTGAGTTAAGCTTGCTTATGATAGTTTCGTATCACGCTACAATTTTGATCATGTGACTGTTGACGTACCTGCAATTGGAGGATCAAGCTCTATTCGTCCTCCAATTTAAAATATCCCTATTTTTGACAGAATATTGAGGATGTTTTGTTTACAAGATATACAATTCCGTCAACAATACGAGGTATTAGGATTAGGGCGGCCTTGGGATAGCAGTGCTGATATATATATTTTAATAATTTGTTATTAATAAATTGTGTTAATAATTTGATAAACAGTCATAACTTCTCTCCACATCTTCAGTATTACAGTTTTGTTTCTTAAGCATACTGAGACTAAAGAGACGTTTTGTTTCTTGTTCATGTCTTTGCTCACTCCTCCCCTTCATCCCCACTCTGTGCAGCGTGAAAGCTTCCGGGGGAACCACAGAAACAGGGAAGTTGCTGCAGCTTATGACCTGACGGTCGCGTCCCCTGCTCTCTCAACGTTGAAGCGAAGGTTCTTTTGAAAGGTGACAAAAACACGCGGCTGCTTAATTGCCAATGCAAGAACAAGTGCCCTCCGACATGCGTTGCGAGTTCAGCAAACGAACCTTTACTTACTGCTTCAATAGTGGAGGCTCCTTAAGCAATAGCATCTTATTTAGATTTAGACCTTAGAAACATGGCCAAGCTGAAATGGGATGACCACGCTGAAGTGACATACTCTAGGTTTAATGCATATCTTTATAAAAAATATCAGAGGGTTGTGTAGGCCTTGACGTAGAGTTAGCTTTAACGTGGAAGCTGCATTGAGGAAAAGGAGGTTTTGACAAATTGCCGGCCTCAGGGGGGGGGGGAGTGTTGGCCTCGGGGGAGGGGGAGTTGGCTTTGGGGGGAAAAGTGCGATTTGGGGAGGGAGAGTTGACGCTGTGGAGGAACAGTCGGCTGTAGTGGTGGTGGGGGAAGAGGCAGCATTAGGGGGAGGGGAAGAGTTGTATTGAGGTGGGTGAGTCGGCCTTGGAGGGGGGGTAGGAAGAGTAGGCCTTGCGGAGGAAGTGTGTGCCTCGAGGGAAAGAGTCGGCTTTAGAGGGAGCTAGTGTTGTGGGAGTCGGTGGAGGGGAAGAGTCGGATTGAGGGGAGAGAGCCGGTCTTGGGGGAGGGGACAGGAAGAGTTAGGGTTAAGATTCAATCTTGGGGAGGTCAGTTGGTCTAGGGGACACAGTCATCTAGGGGGGTAGAGGCGGCCTTGCAGAGGAAGTGTGGGCCTAGGGGAAAGAGTTGGCCTGGGGGGAAGAGTCGGCTTTGGGTGGTGGGGGGGAGAGCAGGCCGTGGGGGTAAGAGTCAGTCTTGGGAGGGAAGAGTGGACCTTGGAGGGGGGACAGTTTCCTTGGAGGAATAGGACTCTCGCACGCACCCGCCCCCCGCGGAAGGCCGGCGCTCGGAGTGACATTTAATGAGCGCAAAGGCCATGAAATGCTCCGGCGCCCCACGCGTCCCCTATGCACCCCCTCCCCCACCCCTCCCCTCCCCCGCGAGACCTTTCACGGCGCCTCCGACGACGGAACGCCTCGCACAACAGTCGATTTTTACGTTCAGGTTGCGGAAACACAAGAGAATTCTAACACGATGAAGAATTGTCGACTCGTCCGCACAATACCAGGCATTTAATAATTCATATGACTAGCAAGGAAGCTTGGTACGAACGTAACAGACACGATTACTAAATCATATTTTCGAAACAAAAAATTGCGCTAAAACTTTCTGGTACTATTTGAACGATAACGTAAATATAACTATTTTAACGTATATTATGTGTATGCTTACTAATATTCCATACATCTCATTGAAGTTTCTCTTCACGAAACTGCTTCTGTAATTTTACGAAAATTGTAATGTTCAAAATTTTTGCAGCGTCTTCCTACAAATATAATATTGAATATACATATTATTCTTTTGAATGAAATATTTTCTACTTGTACAATATTTTTAAAATAAGAGTAATTTTCGCATAATAGTATCGCCTGAGGCTATTTCAGAAACAAGGTTTTTTCAGAGACGTCTTGAAGTAAAAAAAACGTTTTTAAGAAATAGTGGAAAGTAAAATTTGCAAGAAACTCTCAAAATTTTCGCAAATAAAAAAATAGTTATACATAGTACAAGCAAGTGTGTTTTGTTGAAGACCACTAGTTTACTATTGTCTTAATTTTCTATCTGATGACAATAAAAATACATGTACCATGAAAATACATGAATAAACCATGTTCTAGTAGTAACACGCAATTCATCCATGAAAATAACGATTGTGGTTAGTTGTGCATTGAATTTTTTATTGACTGAATTATAAAAATTGAAAACTTACACGTGTGAGGAAGGAGTGAATGTATTAAGTAGATACATTTGCAATGCAGCTTAATGACAGAGAATGATATGACTTTCCCTTCGTTCTCTGTATTTCTGGGCAACGTCCTTTGAGTGGCGCCATCACCTTTTTCTATAAAAAATAATCTGAGTAGAAAATGGAAAAACAATTCCCCAAGTACTGACATTTTCAATTGTGTTAATGAATCCGTATATCCTAATATATGAAATAACTCTGCCTCTGTTTTAGAGAATTCCTTGAATTTTTTGAGAGATGGTAGCACTGTACAAAATATTTTGATGAAATATTCAATTTGAAGTCAAATATTAAAAAATATATATTTCTTTCACAACTAAGAATACATTAAAAGTGACACCAAACGTGTTTATTGAAACTTTATGAAGGGTGACATTGGATAATAACAGGGTAATATTTCATCCGAATAAAATATCGAGAGACATAATTTGTTCAACAAAAATAGAGCACAAGGCAGAATTACTTGTCGAGTGTTTTCAAAGCAAAATACAATCCACTGCCTCAACAACATTTAGTGTACATAATCTACACTCTCTCTAATTTTCATCATTACCACTATCATCATCATTATTAAGTACGAGACAGTAAGTCTATGTGCAAACATCTGACGATCCCGGTTTTTGTTATTAATTATTACTTTATAACTGTTTGTTTCGTTGTATTATATACTGCATGTCAAGAGGGGAAACCTGTTGCCTCTTGCAATTTGAACTCGAATTATTGACTGTAATATTTTGAGAAGGAAAGACCTATACGGACATCTCTACGAAATATATGAACGTGAGGAATGTTCTAAACTTGCAATTACAATGTGCGTGTATAGTACATGTTTATAGTGTGCGAATGATGAAAATTATTTTTGGAAATTGTTTAATTCGGGTGCTCTACGTGTTTATACATACTATATTATTATTATTATTATTATTATTATTATTATTATTATTATTATTATTATTATTATATTATATATTATTTTCTATTTAACTTCAATAACTTACATTCCCTTTCATGGTGGCATTTATGATTTATAACTTTGCATTTAAACATAAACCTCTTAATGCTTTTGATTGTCTGATTTCAACCTAACTCTTTTTATTACAATTCATGACATTTATACATTCAGAAAAATGCTATTAATCGATAGTTGTGGTATCCCTCAATATCCAAAAAATACTTTAACAGAAGTTTAACGACCAATTTACTCGTACCATTTACGCAACTCCAAAATAAAAAAAATGTCTCTAATAGTTTAATCTCGGTTCTCACTTGCTTTCACCTTAGTGTTTTAAGGGGCACATAAAAATATTATATTGCCTAACACTTCAAATAGTTTTTGAAGAAGGAAAAAACAATATTTTTTCAAGATTTCTTTAACTCCTTTTTCTGGAGTTTATTAACACAAAATTTTAATGCTGAAAGCAAATTTAATTTATTGACATTGGCGTTTGATAATTTGCAATTAAATGTTTTTGAAGTAACTCGATTTAACTATGATTCATTTAGAACTCAGTGTCGTCCAACCGGTACCTATCTTCAAGGTTCATTTTCCGCCTACTAACGTCGATGAGAATTACTTGAGTATATGCAAGTCGTGTTTATTTATTTCTGTCAGTTGTACTGTTTGATTTTAATACCGTCTGCAAAATGCTAACTCCTCACTGGTGTCTAATGGTAAAGGAAATTCTTGGTGATGTACGTTGGAATATGATAAATAATTGAAATGTATCAAGGCGGTGAAATGCCGAAGTCACTTTGTGAATGGGCAAGTGTGATGTTGATCACCCGTGGAATTTATATTTTCCATAAAGCAGAATGTGCAGTGTGAAGTGTAGGGGGATTGCCAGTGCTGAGTTATACGCAACCACATGCCAGGCGAAATTATGCGAATACAGCAAAGATCGACTACCATTTTGTAAGGTCGTAAGTTAGGCGATTTTATTCTAATACAGCTAAGATCGTAAGTTACCATCTAAACTTCAGAGCCATGAAAATTTCGAGAATTTTATAAGTTAAAATTGTTTTTGTTACTTTGGTGTATCTGAATCAAAGAAGCAAGAAACTGTTTTGTTACGAGGGCGTCACCTCTCTGAAGCTGGCTAGCCACCTATAGCGAATCAAAAAAAAAACTACATGCAATCGTTTACTACTAATTAATTACTCATTAATTATCATAATTTTAAATTAATTACGCCAGCCATTTTTTAAAAAAATTCGAGGGTAAGCTAGCTTCAAAATGAAGCTAGCTAGCCACAAAACAAAATACAACAGAAAAAAATCAGAAAAATTTAACAAGAATGAATAAATTAATTACTATTTATTTACTCCATTTCGCCATTATTATAAAACGTAATTGTTTAAATAATTTTAAAATATCAACAAAAACAAGATTTAAGTAAGAAAGGTATGTAAAAATTCTTAAAACTACATTTTACCGGCGAACCCCAAAATTACTAACATAATATTGTTGCTATTTCATTATATTTATTGAATAATTAGGTCCAAAATAAATAACTGTAGGCAATTGTTCATAAAGAAGCACAAAACTTTACACAGGCTATATAAGGTACGATCAATAAAAACTAAAAAACTCTCACTAAAATAACTAACCGGCGTAATTCAAAAATACTTCACAAGTTCTTGCGTAACACACCTATTGATTTAATAACAGATTGTTTAAATTATTACGCTGCCCAGTTGTTATTAAAATCAGCCAACGTTTCGTAAGTACACAACATATCACGTAAAAAGAGTTAAAAATTCTTAAAATTACACTTTACCGGCAAACCACAGAATTACAACAATCATTTGTTACTACTCCATTATATTTATCAAATAAAACGCACCGGAATTAATAACTGTATTCAATTATTTATAAAGAAGCGCAAACCCTTACACAGGCTAAAGAGGTACCATATATTAGACAATAATTTACAGTAAATAAACTAACCTGTGGAATCCAGAAATACTTCGCAAGTACTTGGACAAGACACCGATTGAATTAATAACGCGTTGTGTAAATTAATTACGGCGACCAGTTGTTTTTAAAATCAGCCAAAGTTATGTCCAACATTGCGTTTCACTAAATATTTGTGGATTTCGGCAGTTAGTTTATTTACTATTAATTTTTTGCCTAATATATGGTACCTATATAGCCTGTGTAGAGGTTTGCGCTTATTTATAAACAATTGCCTACTATTATTTATTTTGGAGGCATTTATTTAATGAATATAAAAAAAGTAACAAAATAATAGGTGTAATTCTGTGGTTTGCCGGTTAAGAATTATTTTAAGAATTTTTAAAATTTTTTGCGTGATATGTTATGTACTTACGAAGCTTTGGGTGGTTTTAAAAACAACTGGCCGGCGTAATTAATTTCAACAACGTGTTAATTCAATAGGTGTCTTGTGAAAGTACTTGAGAAGTATTTGTGGTTTCCGCTGGTTTGTTTACTTTATGTAAGTTTTTTGTGTAATATATGGTACCTGTATTACCTGTGTAGAGGTTTGGCTACTTTATAAACAATTGCCTACGGTTATTAACTTTGGAGCTATTTATTCAACAAATGAAAAGAAGTAGTAACAAAATAATAGATGTAATTCTGTGGTTTGCCGGTAAAATGGAATTAAACGAATTTTTAGAAATATTTTTTGAAATGCCATGTTGGACATAACGTTGGCTGATTTTAAAAACAACTGGCCGGCGTAATTAATTAAAAGTACCTGTTATTAATTTAATTGGTGTCTTGTGCAAGCACTTGTGAAGTTTTTGTGGATTTGGCCAGTTTATTTACCATGATATTTTTCCCTAATATATGGAACTTGTATAGCCTGTCTATAGGTTTGCGATTCTTTACAAACAATTGCCTACAGTTATTAATTTTGGAGCCATTTATTTAATAAATATAAAGGAGTAGTAACAAAATAATAGATATAATTCTGTGTTTTGCCGAAAAAGTAGAATTTTATAATTTTTAAATATGTTTGCGTCACATGTTAGGTATTTATGAAACGTTGGCTGATTTTAAACTAAAGTGACCGGCGTAATTTACTTAAACAACTTACTATTAAATCAATGAGTGTCTTGTGCAAATACTTTTGAAATATTTATGGATTTAGCTGGTTAGTTTTATGTATGTCATTTTTTTGTATGTATGGTACCTGTATAGCCTGAATAGTTTTGCGTTTTATTATTAACAATTGCGTACAGTTATTAATTCTGGAGTAATTTATTCAATAAATATGGAAGAGTAGTAACAAAGTAATAGATGTAATTCTTTAGTTTGCTGGGAAAGTATAATTTTAAGATTTTTAAGTTTTTGCCTGATATGTTATGTACTTTTGAAACGTTGGCTTATTTTAAACAAAACTGGCCGGCGTAATTAATTTAAACAACCTGCTATTAAATCAATGAGTGTTTTGTGCAAGTACGTGTGAAGTATTTCTGGATTCCGCTGGTTAGTTTATTTACTGTAAATTTTTTGTCTAATATATGGTACCTGTGTAGAGGTTTGCGCTTCTTTTTAAACAATTGCCTACAGTTATTAATTTTGGAGCCATTTATTCAAAAAATATAAACAAGTAGTAACAAAATAATAGATGTAATTCTGTGTGTTGCCAAAAATGTAGAATTTTAAGATTTTTAAATTTGTTTACGTGATATGTTATGTACTTATGTATCGTTGGCTGATGTTAAACTATACTGAGCGGCGTAATTAATTTAAACAATCTACTATTAATTCAATTTGTGTCTTGTGGTAGTACTTGTGAAGTATTTGTGGATTTCGCCAGTTAGTTTATTTACTATGGATTTTTTGCCTAATATATGGTACCTGTATAGCCTGTGTAGAGTTTTGCGCTTATTTATAAACAATTGCCTACAGTTATTAATTCTGGAGTAATTTATTAAATATATATGGAGTGGTACTGACAAAACAATAGATGTAATTTTGTGTTTTGTCGGGAAAGTAGAATTTTAAGATTTTTAAATTTGTTTGCCTGATATGTTATGTACTTATGAAACGTTGGCTGATTTTAAACAAAACTGGCCCGCGTAATTAATCTAAACAATCTGTTATTAAATCAATGGCTGTATTACGCAAAAACTTGTGAAGTATTTCTGAATTACGTCGGTTAGTTATTTTAGTGAGAGTTTTTTAGTTTTTATTGATGGTACCTTATATAGCCTGTGTAAAGTTTTGTGCTTCTTTATAAACAATTGCCTACAGTTAATTATTTTGGACCTAATTATTCAATAAATATAAAGAAACAGCAACAATATTATGTTATTAATTTAGGGGTTAAAGGTAAAATGAAGTTTTAAGAATTTTTACATACCTTTCTTACATAAATTTTGCTTTCGTAGATATTTTAAAATATTTAATCAATTTCGTTTTATAATAATGGCGAAATGGAGTGAATAAATAGTAATTAATTTATTCATTCTTGTTAAATTTTTCTGATTTTTTCTGTTGTATTTTGTTTTGTGGCTAGCTAGTTTCAGGTTGAAGGTCGATTTTTTTAAAAAAATGGCTGGCGTAATTAATTTAAAATTATGATAATTAATGAGTAATTAATTAGTAGTAAACGATGACATGTTTTTTTTGGTCCGTTATTGGTGGCTTGCCTGCTTCAGAGAGGTGAGGACGTCTGGGTCACTGAGGTATGCATACCGCTCGACAGATGTGTGTTGTGCTGGAGGAGTTGCATTGCCCCTGAAGGAGCAATAGTTGCTAAATGGAGCTTCCAAGTACCATTTCAAAGAGAGTAAGAGTTATTTATCCCCACGTTTGTAATATGACTTCTTTCTCTTAAGTTAGTGATGAAACTACTCTTTTTTTATCACGTCAGTTTCTGCGTGGCCATGGGGAACTTTCTTAGTAAATCTTATAATTGATTAGTCTGACAGTACATTGCTTTTTCTATATTACCTAAACTTAGTGTTTTGAATGTTCTTGTTGAATTTGTAGTCTAGAGACTTTACAAAAAGTTATCATATATAATAACAAACGTAAATATTGAGATATTGATGGAAATACAAAATTTAAAGATATCTGTTATTGCAAGACTGGAACAATTTGTAGGTTCAAGATCAACTCTAACACCTAAAACATGTTTTTACTGTATGCTTTGATATCCCTTCTTCGCAGATTAAAGTGATTGCAGTAACTATGAAATGAATAGAGATTTTATTCGAATACAGCTAAGATGGCATAGCAATTTCGTAATAAATTAAGTTACCGTCTAAACTTCCGAGTCATGGAAATTTCGAGAATTTCAAAAGTTAAAATTGTTTTTGTTACTTTGGTGTACCTGAATCATACAAACTAGAAACTTTCATAAGTGAGTATTTTATTAATATTACTGGTGGGATGAAAAGAGTTTTAAAAAATCTACAGTATTTATGTATTTATAAATCAAATTGCGACAACTTCCATACATAATTGAACTTTCGTTTTTCAGTAATGAACTGTCTCTCTTCAATAACTTTCAAGAGACAAACTACTTAGGATATAATTAGAGTAATCGAATATATTATGTAATGTACATTTACAGTAATTAAACTAGTTTTCTTCGCCATTAAGTTTCGAGCTTATTCGTAATATGATGTGCAAACGAAATGTCCAAACAGGAAATTTCTATGGAAATGGACCTCAGTGGTAGCTACATGGGGCGGTTCCTTTCGCCGCGAACGCTTAATTACCATCCGAAAGTGGCCTCTCAAAGCCCTGGGCGAAGCATTCCACCCACGAAGTGTCCCTGGTCATGAAGTAACTTCATTTCCGGAATGCGACACAGCCTTATGAAATTTCAATCGATTCTATTTATTTAATGAGGTTTCCAGCGCGTTGTGTAATACGGTTGTAAAGCGAGAAGTGAACACCTAATAGTGAACTGCATTATGCAGGAAGACACGGGGCTGTCAGACACTTCGTACGCCCGCCGCCCGCCGCCCGCCGCCCGCCGCCCGCCGCCCGCCAGGGGCGGTGTTTACCCTACATCAAATATTGAATATGCACTTAGCTCATGATTGCAGCGCTTAATGGCATCTTTATCGCATCGTTGCGCCGGATCGCCATCGTCCCAGGACGACGTGTATGTGGTGCGTGTGTGTGCGTGTGTGTGCGTGTGCGTGCGTGAGTGCGTGCGTGTGTGCCTGCGAGTGTGTGTCCTCGTGCGTGGGTGCGAGCGTGAGCCTGAGGAGAGGCGGCGATAGATGAGGAGAAGAGTGATGAGGGACGAGGTGCAGTGGCGAGTGTAGGTGGGCTCACGACTAGAGGGATCGCGTGAATGATGCATAAAGTCGGTTCCGGTAAGGCGAAAGCTTTCTCATGTGTTCAAATGTTTATATTTCCCTTTAATAACGATTACAAAAGTGACGGACTTCCTTTCTGTCTGTCTGTCTCTCTCTCTTTCTCTCTCACGCTCGCTCTCTTACTCATTTTCTCTCTTTCCTACAGGTGAATCGTACATTGACAGCAATTTTATGGATGGGCATTGAAATTAAACATAAAAGTTCTAGTCGTGTTTGGAAATATTTCAATTTAACAGCTGTGACTGAATTTATATTCTTGATCATAATTCTCATTAAAAACAAAATAAATGAATAAATGCTAAAACTACGAAGTAAATCATAAGCAATGGTGATAGACACTAACTAGGTGAACTGATTTGTGACTCATGACAATGCGCCTTTAAACCAATGAATAATATCCCAATTCTCTGTGTCTACAATAAAATAAAGAACTCAAAACCGGGATTCCAAGTTTTTTGCCAAATTAAATTTAACAAATTGACAATATTTATCTACACTTGGTCCAACAAATCTACATATTTTACCTAAAAATATTAGATTTCACCTACATTTGCCAATAATTATTAAGGATCTCAGTTTGCATTTACTTTTGATAAGAACAAAAAAATCTTTTTTTTTGCGTCAGGATATGAGCCATTAGGGCAAAACCTAATGCACGATTATTTGCTAACCGGGGAAATGAAAATGTGACACGGTAAGATACTTCCAAATGTATTTTCAATGGCAAAAAGTGATATATCTTCTTCCTTCAACACGGTCTAAAAATATATAACATTTATTCTGAAAGATTCTGTAAAAATATTGGCGGCTTACTTGGAGGCGATGGTAGGCACTGAATATTAGCACAAATCTCTGCTATTCGGTATTTTTTAATAATGAATTACTGAACATCAACAAATATATATGAGATAACAAGAACTCTATACGATTTTGGACAAGAAAGGAACTAGTGAAATAATAATTTTTTTCACGTATTATACTATTTTATCCCCATTTTTATTCGTTAATAAAAACTCAAGGGGGAGTAGCTTGATCTCCTTCTTTGACGCTTGCCACTGTTATCTGATCGTCTCATGTGCTATGTGTTGATGAAGCTGCCGGCCAGAAAGCGACCGACCGAGCGAAGGAGGATGAGAAAAGGGTGGCGCGTCGCTGCGCTTAAAGACGATGGAACCAGCGGCCACGCCCCCCTCCACCCGCTTCGCCGCCCCTGCGGATTCCTTTCCGCCAGCCAGCAGATTGCTTCGACCCCGGCCGGCGTTGCTCGCCGAGTTATGCCGCCTGATTCACCTCGGAGAAACAACTGTTGTCGCAGCAGAGGCTCCGGCCGCGAGGTTCGCGACGGGGACTTTCGCTACTCTCTAAACAAATTTGCTACCACGAATTCAGACATTGTGATAAAACTCTAGCAGCCGGCTGCTGTGATCTGCAGTTTTCCGTAATTACTGGGCCAATATGCAGCAAATGCCGTAGCCGTGTCCTAACAAAAGGGCCGCGGACCGTGCGCGATCTTTTGTAGATTTTCCTTGTCCAATGCTCTCTCTATATAAACTCGTATGTGCATACGCTGTACTTGTCGGGAGACAATTTTAGAGTTTAGATCTTGATTCGATAGGGGCAGTACCCCGCTGTGAATATTACCTGGATGGGAAAATTCCCTCAAATTCTCTCAAATTCCTGGAGTGTAGGTCGATTTCGGATCTCTCTTATTCCCCACAGCGGGCGGGGGGAAAGACAGCCACGTCTCGAGATTTAACATTCATAACGGCAAACAATTCATCAAATAAATAGATAACAAATGTAAACAAATGAATGAATAACTATTAATAAATAAATAATGAAAAAGTGTAACTAATATAAATAAATAACAAATAAATCAATAATAAACTAATAAATAACAAACATAAATAAGTAAAAAGCAAATACATTAATAATAAATCGGCGAGTTTGTTCAAGAGGCGTACCCCACGTCTTAATCTCTCAGAAATTTAGTGAACAACAGATGTACTCAGGTTTTTCTTTTTCGTTCTGTATGCCATCGAGTAGCGTCGACTTTTGTCGTCCGGTTTTGATTTGAGTGTCGAATGGTCTTTTTTACATCAATGGGGATGGCTAGGGTGAAGAAGCAGTCATGCGTTTTGTTCTTGAAGGGGAGTCGGGACACGATAGGGAAGGAAGAATCACGCGCTGCCTCGCTCATCTGGCAGAGTTGCGTCTTGTAGCGTCGTGCACAAACATAGATGCAGGTGACCATGTGCTCGCCGCAGGCAGACCACTTGGGTTAAGGGTGGGGCGTCAGGGTGTGGCGTAGCGTAAAGCCCCAGTGAAGGGGTGGTGAGCGTAGCCAGCCCAGCTAGGCGGCTGCGGCGCTTGACCGGCCCCTTTTCTCTTCGAGGAGGAGCTGTGCGGGTCGGAGGCAGCGCGCCGGGTGGGGTGCGGACCGCGTGCGCGTAACCTAGGGCCGGCAATGTACTTTGTCGTGCTGTAGTAAGACTCGAGTGACGAGTCCTGTAGGAATTCTGCGGTGCTTCACACGATCAGATCTATGCAATATTTAAGTAGAGGGTGTGGTAGCGGTAGAATGAAAATTACGTACTTTTCGTAGTGGGATCGATTTAATTCGTTTATTTAACTATTGTAAATAAGGTTTATTTCGATGGTGCATATTAATAAACTAGCAATAAGTTAAATCCACTCTCGTCTGCGTATTATTGCTCCTTGCATGACGCCACAGTATGATACTCCATCCATAAATACACCCGATTTGGGGGTATAAAATTGCTTGTATCGTCTATCCACCTGCACCAATCTTCACCATATTTGGAACAGCATTAATAATCTTGGCGTGTGTGCAAAATTCGGTTCAAAAGATCTTTAAACACGGATATTACCTCAGAAAATTCGAGATTTTTTAAAATAATTCAAATACTTTTCTCCCTTAAACCAGTACAATAATGATAAAGTAAAAGAACAATATGATTTCTTTTGTAAATTGATAATAGTCTCATTTATTATTCATTCTTTTTGGCTTAATGCGTTATAAGCGCTCCGACTGAGCTCTCTTCTACTGTCGTAGGCGCTGGACTTTGGCCAAACTTTTCTGTATGCGCAAAAGTAAGAAAAAAAAGTTTTCACTACAGTACCTTCAACCATCCAAAAATACCGGAAGTTTCTCAAGATGTATTATTTATTGAAGGTAATTCTACGAGTGCTTTGGAAATTTTCAATAAATACTCGAGTCACGAAACGGAGAGGGTATTGAACTGAGAATTTCGAGATCTTAAGTGGAATTAAATAGGAACGCTTAACGAATAAAATTTCACAAATATGAAATATTATATTTTTAATAAAATTTATTAATCAATAATTACCATTTATTATATTAGGTGCTTCAAATACCATTGTAACATTACACAGGCATCAAAATAATCATAATACAAATGAAATTACTTTTTAAGACAATTTTGAAGGTTTTCGAACCTGTTTCCACTTTTAATATTAAATTCAGAGATGCTTGCATTTGCAAATTAAATTTCTCAATGCAATTTAATTTCAAGTGTTAGATCTTTGAATGATGTCAAGCACGTTTATTAAAAATGATTTTACAAGTTGAATAATACGTAGTGTCACTAAGAAGAAACATTTCAGTGTTTCGTGCATTCTCACGGGATATTACGCCCTTCAATTCGAATTACACTTGAATCAGCAGTTCAAACGTAGTTGTTTTCCTGATTTTTGTTTAAAATATAGCTTTTGATGCCGACGGCTTGATCCATGTAGATAATTGATTTTCTTCAACAGTACAGTTCTTGTACCAAACGCTTTATATTTCATAAGAAGTATTACACATGATAAAAATCTACCTGCTTTAATTTTATCTGTCCATTTTTAGCCAATGGTTTGTATAATCTTACTGAACAACTCGTAGGCAGTTTTTTTGATGTTAGCTATTTCGTATTTGTGAGATTTTATCACGTCCTTGATATGTCTTGAAAAAAGAAGAATTGTGAGCTATTCTACCAGTTGCTTCACCGTCATGACCAAATTCCGTTTGGAAACGAAGATTTAGATGTGCTATTTATCTATCCTTCCACGCTAATTCAAGTGAGACGGTAAAAAAGAACTTGATTTGCAACCCTTCTGGAGTATTGCCTTCGCACTCATTAATCGTTAACTGGCATTATTGAGACTTCAAGGCCATTGCACTTGCCTTTCGTTTCTCTTGTGCGTCCTGTAGTGGCTTCCCCGTTGCTTTCCCGGTCTCCTTAACATTCCGAAATTGTATATGCAAAATACATTAATTAATATATCTATTGAGTTCCTTATAATACTTATTTTGTATGATTTTCACCGTCACATTTCATATCGTGTTAACAGTGTATTATTCATATTTTTATCTTTTCAATTTTCTCATATTCACGCCCTAATAATTAACATTGTTCGTAGTAAATGCAGTTAATTTGTTTCTTTCCTTCAAGAAATACTCAAACAGTTGCCAAACATATTTTCAATCGTTACATGTGTTATATGATTTTGTAGTATGAATAATTTGGTACATTTTAACATTAGACTCCGAATCAAACCTTGAATGATACATTTTGCATTTTAACCGGCTGGCGACATAGACTCACAAATGACTGTAGAGTGTAAAAATCAGCAAAATTGTAGAAAGTTAGTTTGTAAACAAAAAATGTTCAAAATTTAACTACTTCCTACGAGGTAATAATCAATAATTAATAATTTTGCATGGGTAAGTCGTCTCTTATTGCATGGTCCCTATACTTCTTGCATGCTATTCATTGAAATTTCATGAGTGGAATAGTCCTAAAAAGATTTACGAAAAAAGTATTGTCTGCTGTGCCTGCAGATATAATTAGAAAAGGTATAAAAATAGGGTGAAAGTAAATTTAAATCAGCCATTTCCTGTGAGAAATGGAAGAACTTACATGCGAATAAAAAATAATTTTTATCTACTTTACAGGAAAATGAATAAGCATTGTTAGTGTCATACAATTAAAATTAAGATTATTTATTCATTATAGTTAGAGATATTATCTTTACTGTATAATTAGCCTACATGTCAACAGCGTATGTAACAAAGTATTATAAGACTCAATTTTATCGAATTTCAAGTACAAATCTGATTTCTGGTTCCCAATCAGCGCAGATATTTTCCGAAATAATAGTATATCACCAATATTGATATTAGGAGTATCATGAATCTGCTAATTGACCAAACAGCATGTGGTTTCGGGGACATGAGGGGTGCGGATGTCGGCTTGGACATCGAAGGGGGAGGGGATTGGGTTCGGTGAGGAAGGGGAACAGATGGGGGTAACGGGTGTCGGGGTGAAGGGTGAAGGTCAGGAGGTGAAGGGGGAAACGAAGAGTGAGAATGGAGGGCGGGGCGTATGGCGGGGGGGGGGACAAAGAGGGTGAGGGCAAAGAGCGGGGACAAAAAGCGAGGGCAAAAGGGGGCAAAGGGGGGCAAAGGGGGAGGACGTGCAAGAGTGCAAGAGCGGGGCGAATAATGTCGTCGAAGGGAGGTGAAGGGCAGGTGAAGAGTGGAAGCAAAGCGTGAGGGCAAAAGGTGGGGGCATAGGGCTGAGGCAAAGGCGAGGGGTGGGATGTAAAAGGGCATAGGGCAGGGAATGAAGGTTCAAATTGTTGTGTCGAAAGGTGAGGGCAAAGGTCATGGGGCAAAATGGCGGGAGGTGAAGGGCAGGATGAAGGTTGGGGCGAAGGGGCGGCGAAGAGCATGGAGCGGGAGGAAGAAGCTGACTGTGAAGGGCGGGGGCGTAGGAGGGCAAAGGTGAGGAGGTTGAGTGCGGAGGCGAATGGTTGGGCTGAAGAGCAAGAGCGGAGGGTGGGAGCGAAGGGCGAGGCGCAAAGGACGAAGGGCAAAGGGCAGGGGCAAAGGCGAAACCAGAGGTCGGGGGGAAGGACGGCGATGAAGGGCGGTGGGAGAAGGGAGCCGAAGGGTGGGGGTGAAGGGCGAGACAGCGACTAGAGGCGGGGTCGGGCGAGGGAAGAGGCCGACTGTAGGAGCGAATGGATTCGGAGCCGGACAGTGAGTGGTGATGCCTTCAGCTGTGTGCATTCGGCGCTGGGCGGACCCTGCCTAATATATCTGCTTGCGAGATTCGTCTTCGGAACCCAGGTTCGATCTGCTACGAGGTGAAGAATAGCGGTATTCGCTGGGCTCAGAGGGCCACAGCCAAAACGTATCTCACTCTGGCTGCGAGCTATCAGAGGCATCCTTGAAGATGGTTTCCGATGACGAGCGTGACCTTGTGCATATCTGAGAACATGAAATATTAATCAGTTTCGAATGAATTAGTTGCCTGATGAATCTGCTGTTTAGTCTGCTCGCATATTTGTCTCAATACAATCGCTTTCCAGAATGAGGGAAACGAACAAAAATAAACAATCAAGAGAAGACAATCTTTTGTCCGCTTTAATGAACTCCAATAGAACGCATTCTTGGTGGCGGGAACTCCCCACGCGCGTCCCGATTCGTCTATGATATTTCACAAAACTGAATTGTTTGTGATGCTTGTGAAAAAGAAGAAGAAGAGGTTTGTAAAAATAAAACTTAATAAACATTAGTAATGATGTTTATTATTTCATACATAAATAAAAAATAACGTACATTGTAGTTGTTGCTGTAAGAAAAGTAATATGTCACGTAGGTTGTATCACTCATGATTGCTCTCACTATTCAGCCCAATGTAAGATATCACGTAGATTATTTGCATTTGAAATAATTAAATTTCATTTATAATTGTATATACTATAAATTAAAAACATTCGAATATCGTAAAGAATAAATTAGAAAACAACTGTATAAGAACGTTGCTGCTATTTGAACTAAGAAATATTTGAACTAAGAAATATTTGAACTAAGAAATATTTGAACTAAGAAATATTTGAACTAAGAAATATTTGAACTAAGAAATATTTGAACTAAGAAATATTTGAACTAAGAAATATTTGAACTAAGAAATATTTGAACTAAGAAATATTTGAACTAAGAAATATTTGAACTAAGAAATATTTGAACTAAGAAATATTTGAACTAAGAAATATTTGAACTAAGAAATATTTGAACTAAGAAATATTTGAACTAAGAAATATTTGAACTAAGAAATATTTGAACTAAGAAATATTTGAACTAAGAAATATTTGAACTAAGAAATATTTGAACTAAGAAATATTTGAACTAAGAAATATTTGAACTAAGAAATATTTGAACTAAGAAGTATTTGAACTAAGAAGTATTTGAACTAAGAAGTATTTGAACTAAGAAGTATTTGAACTAAGAAGTATTTGAACTAAGAAATATTTCTGCAAGTTAGAAACAGCAAAGTTATTATACCTGCCAATAGTATCTCAAGAAATGGATTTAGTCACATTCCCACACCATGTGGCGCAGCCTCGTCCCATTTGACGGATCGTCCTTCAGCCCAGGTAGGTGGCCGTGCCTTTGTTTCCCCAGGCGGCGTAGAATCGCGTGCACCCGCCGCCAATGTCGTCCCTCCCAGAGCCGCTTCCGCCGCAAATCACGGGACGAGCTCTCCAGATCACTTCACTTCACTTCACTTCACTTCACTGCGGCTCGCCTCGCGTGACGCCACGCGGTCTCGTGTGGAGAAGGATGTGATCGGGTTTTATGAGACGGCATCTATACGTAATACTCTACGATTTTTCCTGCAACAGTTCTCCAAGAATACGGGGAGTACTTTTTCACACGCGAAGAGAGAGAGAGAGAGAGAGAGAGAGAGAGAGAGAGAGAGAGAGAGAGAGAGAGAGAGAGAGAAGGGCATGTGGGGAAAAACTCCTTGAAAAGCGCCCTCTTTGCGATTTGATTCCCACCATTATTTCTGGTTATTCTGAAGCGTGACTAGCCTCATTCAGGCGTATCTAGTGGCTCAATGTGTTACAAAGACCGCTTCACATGTATTTGATCTAGATCAGGGATTCCCAAACTTTTTCTTGCATTGAACCCCTTTTAAAAGAAAGATATGCTTCATCCACTCCCTTGACTGTTTTCTGTATTATACAACATATTTAAACATTTAAAATAATTATAACAAAAATTATTGCTCTTAGCAGATTTGATAATAATTATGTAAGCAAAGAATATGAACAAAAGTTTTCAAAAGATGGTTTATTAGATTTAAGGTTTAATATTTTTGGACTATTATAATATGCAAGATTTAGAAACATAAACATGTATTAGATGTTCTGAAACTTAATGAAATAAAACAAAACTTCATTTACATTTTTATTAATAGGATAATATGTTGATCACACAGATAAGGTGTCGGTGCATACTCGGTTGTCGACCCCCAATCGATTCCTTGATCATCCGTGATCCTCTTTAAAGTTCCGTCGATTCCCAGGGAGGCAATGCCGACCTCGTTGGAAAACCTCGTTTAGATAAATGTGTGTGGTATATTTTGATCACTTCGAATAAAAAAATGACGCACAAAAGATAGTCGTGTATTAAACTATTTTGGAATTTGTAAATACATTTTTTCATTAAACATCATGGTATGATTTACGTTTCATATATGAACCCTCATAAATCAATCTCATTTGTTTAATAAGTTCAAAAATCTTCTCATTTTTTAAAACTTTTCTATATTTTTTGAACGCACAAATGCCGGTTTACTACATCACTTGGAGAAAATTGTCCGCTTCTAACGTTTCTCTGGATGCTGGTGCAATGCTGATAAACGGTGAAACAAAATTTGCTCTTCTGCAATTCAGTGATGTCACGAGCAGATATCGTGAAACAAATCACTGTATCCCACGCCTACTATCCATTAATTGTCAAAATAATTTGGGCGCAAGTACACGCAATGGTTCTGTGCGCCACACATCCACACCATATATTGGACCATCTGAAAGGCTTGACTGTAGTTTTGTGTTTTAGTGAGCAACGTAATTGGCAATATATCGCTGGTGCGGGAGTGCCAACCTCTGTTTAAACTGCGTAGACAAATCCCGCAATGCATTAGCAGAGAGCAGTGAGGATTAAACCAGTATGAATTACCAGGTAAATTAAAAAGGTGTAATTATATTTGATTCACAAACGTTCATGTTTGCTCAATAGACGTCTCGCCTTAACAAATAGTGTAGAATACCACCGTATTTTTTACCCTTTTTCAAGTGCATTGCACAATTTTCCATTTTTTATGTCGGCTTTCAGTGTTCAATGACAAGCAAAACAGTATGTATGTATCATTTTCATTAATTTCTTTCTTTTACAAAGTCGAAAAATATGATTTTTACGAGATTGGAAAATTAATATATTTATCTTAGAGTACCTTATACCTATACCTGAAAATCAAGCGTACGGCGAAAATTGGTATTCCAAGGAAGAGTTATTTTACTACGACTGGATTTTCATTCATAAATAAGTAAAATTTGGAATTCTAGGTCAAAAATTTAATTTTTTACAAGTATGGAGACAATTAGTATGAGGCTCTGTTTTCTGAGGATTACCTTTTGACTATTAGGTGTGACGACAAATAAGTCACATTCGATTTAACCTCAAAATGGTTCGTGTGTTTTAAGACCAATGGAATACCATATGCTTATTCTCGTTTTTATTCAGTTATTAAGGGGCACTGAGATTGTGTAGATCGTGAATATAGTATAAATTTACACATCAGTAAGAAAGAATTTTAACGGCAAGAGCCGTCACCCACTACCACCAGAAAGTTATTAGCAATGTATCTGAAATAAGTCCCGGGATAAACGCACACTATGCTTAAGGAACTAATTATCAGGGTTGGAGAACAAGAAAACACTAAGAAATTAGTCAATTACATATTGTAATCCTGTGAAAAATCAGCTAGGGGGATTTTTTTTGCTCTCTAAATGTGTATTAATTGATTGCAATATGGCAAAATCGTCAGCGATTCTCTCACAAATATAATTTAACATATCACTCGAATATGGAATTAAATTACGAAATATTATCTCAAATTTAATTTATGTAGTACTCTTCATGCAGTGTTTTAATGAAATATTAATATGAATTCATTTCGAAAGGCGCAATTTTCACTTTGAAAAAAAAAATCATTATTGTTAAAAGAGAGCTCTGTTTAGAATCTTTCATGATACTTCTGCAATTTTAATGAGCAAAACTGCTATGTACTAGCATCACCTGAAAAATTCACGGATTTTATGTAAATATCAAAAGGTAGAAACATCCACTCTTTTAATTTTAATTATGTTTTGGAAATAAGTATTTTAAAAATTTTCTTTCAATTTCTGTTTTTCATATTTCACTGAATTTTCTTCCACGACTAATTTCCTTTTGTTTTAAGGCAAGTTACATTTACTCAGTTACAAACTTTCTTCACGTCTTAAATTTCTTTTCAATTCTGATATCATCATGTACTTCCCTTACTTTCATCTTTCCTACTCGTCCCTGCATCAAAATTGTTTCTCTTTATCATTAAACTTAGTCATATTTACCATGAATAGCCGTGGTTCTCTTGACTAGATCGTAAATCACCCCGACAGGAGAAAAACCTCCTTTCAGAGATTTAATAATTTCGCGCCAAGAAACCGCTTCCCCATCCGAACTCCGTAAAAAGGCGCCTCGACACCTGATGCCTCTCAAACGAGCACCGCCGCACCCCCCCCCCGCGCGCCAGATCGATGATTAGTTTCATTAGAGGGCGCTGTAATTGATGATCGTAAACTGCTCTCACCCTCGCGCCGCTTCTAAAGACTTCTTCCACGCGGACGAGGAATTAGAGAAAGCAACGCGAATTAACGACAGAAATTCCCCCGGGATGGCTTTTAGAAACCGAAGTTTTTTTCCTTCCCCCTCGGTAACGGAAAGGAAGCAGTTGACAGATTCCAGGCATTGCTCCCGAGGGGGCCCTAGCGGTCCTAACGTGTAAAAAGTAAGGCGGAGGAGTAATGAACGGGCGAGAGGAAGACGGAGAGGTGGCAAAGAAATGGGTAATGGATTTGCAACCGAAGTGAAATTTGGTCTCGACTTGGCCCATTGCCTCCCGCGAGTGCCGCGAGACGCCCTGGGGAAATCGCCGGAGGAGAAGTGGCGCCCGCAGCCTCTGCCCTTCCTTCCCACCCGCTCTCCTGCTCCCTCCCTGCCGTCCCTGCCGCTCTCGCCTACTCGAACACTGAGACGTGTGTTGAGAGAAAGAAAACGTATTTCCACCGCCTTTACGCCGTTCGTCCCTCCCACTATCGTTTAAATGCTCTTTCACTCTCGCTCGCTCGTTCGCTCGAGTTCTCTCACCCACACACTCTCCCCGACCTCTCTATCCCTCATCCACATTCACTCGCCCAATCTCGCTCGCACACTCTCCCTCGCACACTCTCCCTCGCACACTCTCCCTCGCACACTCTCCCTCGCACACTCTCCCTCGCACACTCTCCCTCGCACACTCTCCCTCGCACACTCTCCCTCGCACACTCTCCCTCGCACACTCTCCCTCGCACACTCTCCCTCGCACACTCTCCCTCGCACACTCTCCCTCGCACTCTCCCTCGCACACTCTCCCTCGCACTCTCCCTCGCACACTCTCCCTCGCACACTCTCCCTCGCACACTCTCTCTCACACACTCTCTCTCGCACACTCTCTCTCGCACACTCTCTCTCGCACACTCTCTCTCGCACACTCTCTCTCGCACACTCTCTCTCGAACACTCTCTCTCGCACACTCTCTCTCGCACACTCTCTCTCGCACACACACTCTCTCTCACACACACACACTCTCTCTCACACACTCTCTCTCGCACACACTCTCTCTCTCGCACACTCTCTCTCTCTCGCACACTCTCTCTCTCGCACACTCTCTCTCGCACACTCTCTCTCGCACACTTTCTCTCTCGCACACTTTCTCTCTCGCACACTCTCTCTCGCACACTCTCTCTCTCTCTCGCACACACTCTCTCGCACACTCTCTCTCGCACTCTCTCTCTCTCTCGCACACTCTCTCTCGCACTCTCTCTCTCTCTCGCACACACACTCTCGCTCCAATTCTCATCCTCGCCGTCCCACTGTAGATTAAAATTAATAAATTATGACTAAAAATGTGAACATGTATATATTCCGCTTTGTGTATCCTTTCTTTCTCCCCTTCTCACCGACTCACTTGCCGAATCTCGCCTATTCATTTTTCTGAATCCATCCTCACTCTCCCGTTGCCACCCGCCCGTCCGCGCCCCCTCGTGTCCCTCATTACGTCCCGCCTGCGCCTCCCCAACCGTGCCCTCCCGTCCGCGCCGTTCCGTCAACGCCGTCCCATGTAGATTGTCTCACCTGTCACTGGGAAAAATATGACAGACGTTAAAGGGACTTTGTTTGTATGTGTATCGAGTTATGATGCTTCTCACTCTCTCACTCTCTCGTTTTTCCATTCTTATCCTCCCGCTCTTCTCCTCTCGCATCCTGCCTCCGCTCTCCCTTCCCTGCCTTCCCGTTCTTCCTCTCATGTACCCTAGCTGTCGCCGTCTTCCTCCCATCCTCAATAAAATATACAATGCACAAAGAGAAAAATTAATTGTACGCATTTCGGAAAGGATCAGAAATGGGTTTCAGCAAGTTCATGTAAAACGAGAAGAGATCTCTTGTAGTAGAGATGCGTTGAATACCACGTTTGTTTGCATGGGAAAGCCACGCAGCCTTTGATTTCATGCAAATTGGAGCGCGTTGTAAATGCACCCAATTTGAATTTGTCGCCAGAAACCCACAGTTTTGGAATTGATCAATAACACTTACCAGTCCTTTTAGTTGATGCATTAAAAATATTTTAAAATTACAAATGTGCTTTATGCTTAAAATTAAATTATTAGACTTATATTTTTAAATAGTAGTTTAGTGATAATATATTTACCGATAATTGTCAGCAACTTATCACAGTGTTGATCATATTTATCTTTCATTCATTGATTTAACATTCTAATCTATTTTTACTTTCACGGCTTTATTTGATTTCTTAGTGGCGATGAACGATTATATTGATTTAAATACTGTAATTATGAATGACATCTGAATATACAAAGATGCCTTATAATTAAATATAGAGATTCTTGATGCACCCGCTACAGTATTGTAAGTTGCGAATAAATAATCATTCGGCTTCATACCATTGGTTTAAATGTCCCAATGTTTAATATTCATAATTATCAATATCACAAGGTTAATTCAATATTCACCGATTACAGGTCGGACTTAATTATTTGAAAAAGTCTATCGGATTTTGAAAGGAGTAACCGTGTAATGACGAAAATAAAGTTCCGAGCATAGGGTTCATGTTTTGAATTTCACAGTGATTGGAAAACAACAAATGTAGGTACTCACCACGCGTTTCTGTGATATTGTGTAAATGCAATAAATAAGTCATGAATTGTGAAGGCATCCATTGTATTCTTGCAAAGCTGAAGCTTTGCTACATTTGACATTTTCGTTTCGCAAAACCGGGGCTCCAGGATTGCCACCATTTCAGTTTGATGACTCGTGTACCTCTCGCCACGTGTACAACATGCACGTCACTATATACTTAACAAGCCCGCTTGTTTAAAGAGAAGTGTTCAATGCAAAAGCCTTGGTGTTTCACTTTTTACGAACATTTTACAGTGTCTTCCAAAACTCTTCCATTTCAACTTCTATTCATCCATTACCTTCCACGAATGTCGTTGCGTTAGACTCGAGCCTAAATGAATTGGAGCAAACAAAGTGGACTGTTTCATTTCGTGTTCATACATGACATTCAGAGCGCTGCTGTATATCAATGCTCACCTAGGGATGTGCGGGATCCCCTCGGCAACTGCAGCGAGGACATTACAGCGGGGGCGGACAGTGGTCGGGGGAGCGTTTTGCATGAATAGTTGATCAGAGCACGCGAACTGGCGGCCAAACACGACGGCCGAGCGCGCGCAGTCCCAAGGCGTGTTGTGCGCGGGCCTGGCACACCAACGCCCTCTCACTCCCCTCTCCCCCTCCCTCTCCCTTTCCTTCTCCTTCTCCCTTTCCCTTTCTCTTTCTCTCTCATGCATACATATACTGCGTCTTGCTTTACACCTTCCTGTCTCTCTCACATCACCGCTTCTCTCTTTTATCTAACTTCTGTTTCTGCCATGCTGTCAATGTTTATCCTTCCTTCCATCTCTTTCTTTCTTCTTCAACGTCTTCCTTCCTCTTCCATCTCTTACCATTGTCTTTCTGCCTCTCTCCTTTCCGTCTTTGTAATCGGCATCCCTTTTTATTTCTCGTTACATCTCTATTTCTTTCTCTTGCCATCTATTTCTTCCTCTTGCCATTTATTTATCCTTCTTTTCATAGTTTAGCCCTTTGTTTAATCTTTCTCTTTCTTTCGAACTCTTATTACCTCTCTCAATCTCTAACTGCTTCTTTCCATTTATTTCACCTTCACTCCATTTCTTTTATTCCGTTAATTTTTATCTCCTTTTCCCTTCTATTTTCTGTCACATATCCCTTAATTATTTCCTATCTCTCTATATTTTTCTGACTGATCGCTCCCACTTCTCTCAACTACTTATATCCTCTTTCGTTAATTTTACCTTTTTCTATTCTCTTCATGTGGGCATTTACTTATATTATTTATCATTCACTTTCTATTTTTCCTTCTTTTTTACTTTCTGCTGCATTGCCTCTCTTCAAAATAACGCAATTCACTGAACAACATAGACTTATTTTCAAGTACCTGCTTCACAAGTTGTTGAAGTCTACATGTTTTCAGGCTTACATTTGAGGCAGCTTCTTTCACATCGCCTCCCACATTTGCTTCCTCGCACTCATTCATAGCTATCTGTAAACAATTTCAAGTATTTTGACTAAAAGGAAAGAATATTTTTTTCATAAAGCTTTGAAAGGTAGAGTGAAATTAAATTTAAAAAATTTGTCTCGTTAGAAGAAAAAATGAAATGTTTCATTTAAAAAGCAACCGTATACAAAATGCAAAGTTAATATAATATTTAAAGAAAAACAAAACACCAGACACAAATAACAGTAGTAGTAATTGTTTGTGTCAAATATGAAACATTAGTGTGATATTTGATACAAATATTCTTCTCAATATTTAGAAACCTGTTCACAAATTTTTGCAATAGAATTTAATTTACGATCATAGGTAATTTTTTAAATCGGTACATGTTTCGTTGCTGTTGAACGATGTCTCTCAATTTTCTCGTAATAATAATCTTGTAATTTTGAAACTACCTAGCCTGCTGATGTTGCCTCTATGAGCCTGTTCTGGAAGATCTATCGGCGATAAACATGTTTATATTAGTTTGTGTTAATAAAAAAATGTAAAATAATTCATTTTGATTCTAACTTATTTCTTCACGTCATGGAAGTAGTGCGCCATTCAAGTCCACTTGTGCTTTGCCAAAGTTGCGAGTAGTTTTGGCTTGCGACGGAGGGCATACGGCATAAGGCAACAAGGTCTGATGATGTCTTTGAATGAGAATGCAAGAAACCTTCAGATTAGATCAATAAGTTATGGTGCCCACCGGTGAATTTGAGACGGATAACGAAGCATTACCTAAAATTTGTGTCACTCCACTTTGATCTCTATCTCTACATGATAAACTCATTTTGATCTCAAAACACTGTGTCACAACTGCGAATAAGCGGCCAAATCTCTTTATGAAGAGTAACGCAATAGTGACAAGGAATACCTTGACTATTTCCTGTCCATCCTTTCTGCGTCGTTCTTCTTCTTCCCCCATTTACACCCCCACGCTTTCTCGTTGTCCCTAGCCTCTCCTCGGCCCTGCTTTACCCATTTTCGTTCGGTCTGCTAGTAGTTTGCAAAGAAATAGCAGAACCATTTAATCAGATGTTCTTGAGTACTAGTTACTCGAAAGAAGTAAATGAAGAAAAGCCGTAACTGTGTTTTGGCGAAAATTATGTTGAAAATTTGGCGTCGACTGGACTGAAAGACGTTTATGTTAATCGGCTGAAGGTCAGGGTCTCACCGTACTTCTGAAAATGGGAGGTCAAAGCGGGTCAATTGAATAAATAAAGGAATGAAAATAACGAATAAAGAGCGATAGTCAATATTATTATTTATTGTAAGATCGGTTTTTGATGATTTAGCCATCGTCACCAGTTAACCTTTTATGCATAATGTTGACTAGACAATCCCTTTTATTCTTTTGTTTGGAATTCCGTTAAAACACATCCCCAATAAACCAGTACCTAAAATGTTCAACTGAATTATTATTTCGTGTTTTCGGGTGCGTCAACTTCGATAGTATCCTATGGTTCCATAAGGGTAGTGCATATTTTCAAAATAGAAAGTGGCGTTGGTATTTCCCCGCTGGATGGCGAGATCGTACACGCCGACTTGTGAAGGTTCCGCCATTAGGTTACTCCCACCAGCGGGACGTCGCTCCAGACGGGCCACGATATAAGCTCAAGATTGTTGTCCCGACATGTGGGATAGTTAGGGAATGTAAGTGCATGTGTGTACGTAATGGCAGGTTGGCCCTTGACGTAGTGGCCAGACTGCGCGCCTTCCACCGGCGGTGCCCGGGTTCAATGCCGGAGGCTCCAAGTGGAATTTGCGGGGGACGAAGCAGCTTCTCTCGATGTACTATCGTTTTTCCTGACAATATTCATTCCACAGCATCGCTCCATCAATGATTGCTATACTGTCATTAACCTCCATTCCACTAAGGAACTACGGATCACAGTGGCGTCTAGACGATAATAAAGAACCAGCTGGGAAGGACAGTCGCTACCTCAGCGGGTTCTCGACAGGTATGGTTGCGGACTGGAGAACTTGAGAGAGAGGGGTAGTGGTAAGGGAGTGTGGGATGAGTCCCCCCTAGACCCTAGATGCAGATAGCAGAGAGCAGATGAAATAGTAGGTGGGCCAAGGGGTACAACTTGAAGTTGGCTCCTGACGGGAAAACAGTTTAGTTAGTTTACGTAACAGGTGAGGATAGGAAAGGCAGAGAAAGGAACGATTGCAGGTGGTCCGTGGCTTCTTTTTTCGGGTATTGCTCCGGCATTCGTTCGGAATTGATTAGAGAAACCACTAAAACTGCAAATCAGAGCAGCCGACTGCTAGAGTTCTCCTCCAGACAGTGGCTGAATTCCACCTAGCTGACAAGCTAGTGTCAAAAATCGGGTCTCGAACTAGATGATTCCCAGGTCAGCGACTTCTGTTGATGCCCTGACCTCGGCCGGTATCAAGTTCAACTTTTTGAATAACTTGTTAGTAAACGTCGCATTCCCCACATGTTCTAGTTACCCATTTTTTGCCCGTTTGCTGACCACTTTCCCACGCCGTCTTTTCCCCTATAGCTGGTCACGCTCATCCCTCTCCCGCCCCGCCTGTTCTTGTCCTTCGCCTGGCATTCGCCGCTCATGACTTAATGATGCTCCGCCGCGAACGCTGCTGTCGTCGCCCCGCGTTGCGCCGCGCGCCCGCATTAGCATCGCAGATGGCGGCTGGGGACCGGCGAGGCCGCGTTCTCCGCCAGGGCCTCGCAACTCTCCCTCAAATCCGGGGACGAAGCTGCAGGGTGCTACCATACGAGGCGCTAGAGTCGCCGGGGGCGCAGCTGCAGGTTAGGCTCGCCAACTTTCGCCCATGAAAATTGGCTAATTTGTGAGAAATACGAAAAGTGTCTGCTAAATGTTCAATTATTCATAATATTCACATTTAAGAAACCTGTGAAGAAATCGCGAATATTGATTCTCTCCTTTGTAACATTACACGCCTGCTTGCGTCTCGGGAACCCACGCAGCAGCCGCGCACTTTTCGGGTATCGTTGGCAGTAGTTGGTATTTTAGTTCTCGTAAGAAGGTGCTGTAAAAGAGAGCACCTCTGTAATGGTTTCCAGAACGTTTTATAGGCGTTGATCGGCCCTGTTCGTCGCGTCCGCCAGTTGCCAGTGGCTCGACACTCCTTAGGCGGCGATCACAGTGGAGCCGATTGTGGACGAAATTTCGGCCGGCCGACGTCGGACGTTTGAGTCCAAAAGGCCTGACTCGTTCAAACACGTGCTAATAAATGGAAATGGGCATATTCAACCCGAACGACCTCTTTCTACGGCGTCCGGAAACATCGTCTGTCGGACGATGATCTGTTTCGTTTGTTTTCGTGGGTTCCATTCGCCCGAAAACAGCTGGAGAGTCAAGGCCACCTGTAATACCAAGACTACCTCATGACTATACATGCTATACAGACTATACATGTATAGATGGTATTGATTGTGGTTCACAAAAATGTTTCAAACAATTAACTGCGGAATTAAGGAGATATTCAGCCGATTTCTGGTGCAACATTCTGATGTTTTTCGGATGAAATAAGTCGGACAATTTCGCTTGC
The DNA here is from genome assembly GCA_038098605.1 of Gryllus longicercus. Classification (NCBI taxonomy): domain Eukaryota; kingdom Metazoa; phylum Arthropoda; class Insecta; order Orthoptera; family Gryllidae; genus Gryllus; species Gryllus longicercus. Next base: position 190,888 of record JAZDUA010000088.1, read on the forward strand.
AATCGTCTGGTAGCAAGCGAGCGATATTTCGGCTGCAATGTCACAGCAGCCTTACGTTTTCGCGGAGCCATACAATTCTGCTCTGATGGTTTTTAAAACAATAATAAACCTTGCCCTTGCTGCTGTACGCTGGTGCCCACCCTTGCTGCTGTACACCTGTCCAATATGGTTAAATGCATCCAAAACAAACCTTAACAAAATGAAATTAATCCAAAATCAATACCTAAGTACCATAACTAATGCACTACAGTATGTTACAAACACACAACATAAAGAATTTAACCCCATCAGATCACATACCTGTCCTCAAACTTTTTTATAAACCTTATGCAAATACCATCACTATCCGGATTGAAGGTGTGTAGTAACCAATTCACAATGCAATAATTAAAAACAAATATACGTTTCATGTATTCATCAAATTGTCCTCCGAAATGGAGTAAAAAGATTTTCCTCAATAGTTTCCTCAACCCTTGAATTAGCTGTTATTAGTTAGAATTTAGTTTTAAACTGCAAACGTATGTGACAAAGTTATAAAAACTGGACCTTGTAATCCACTTGAAATGTAACAAAAAAAAAGCTAGCGCGGTGTAATGTTTCACAGGACAATATGCGAGTCTTCATCCACTTCGATTAGGTAAAGTGAAACATTATGCTATTATAATCAGTTTGGTAATGAAGTACTTTACCGCTCCAGTGTGGTAACGTAGTTTATTACCATACTAATGCGGTAAAAAAGTATCGTACGTTTCCACTTTTAAAAAAATATTTTGGAATTTTTTGTCTTGTATCCTACACTATTCACGTATAAAATGTTGTACTGAGTAAAATTACTGATATCAGTGTTTTCTGTGCTGATCGGTAAATAACAGCAGACGCACAGACCCGCGGTGTCACTGTCCTGAGAAAGCCTGAGACATGATAAGCCAAACGTCCGCCTCTGAGCCAACGTCACGGCGTCACCCGAAAAGCCAACGAACTCATGGACTCAAGTCACGGAAGCCTACGTTTACATTTGATATCAATGTTGTCATAAAGTTATATTGGGCTCTTTAACATAGAGTAGTGAGACCAAAGTATTCTTGGTTTCTCCTTCTCTGACTTGCCAGAAAATTAAACATCATTTTTTTTTCCAAAATGGAATGACCTTTTCTCACACCAATCTTAAAAACTAAATACTCACGCTCATAATTCTTTCTTGATTTGTTGGGTAACAATGTTTCTAAAGTGGCAGTTTCTAGTATTTCTATTTTCAAATCAGAACTATATTCACTTACGTCGAGAAGTATACACCTAATGTGTCACAATTGTTCTCCTTGTTGAAAACAGTCACCACTTATGGGAGAAAAATGTGAATACTAATTGAAGGCGTACAACAAAATTTCACATTAAATCTAACAAATTTTTATAAAGTGGATAAAACGTACGATATTAGTGTTGTAACATCTGATTACAAGAACCAATTGGTTACCAAACTCGGCCTAACGGCCTCGTTTGGAAAGTTTCCAATCTCATATTGTAATAAAATTTTTTATGACATTAATATCGTAAATAACTATTGAAGTTCGTTCAATTCATAAGGAAATGTTTTTCACATTGTTCTACGTTCAATGTCTACAGCCAATGTACTTCAAACATTTACCAAAATGTTCATTTAATATTATTGATTTTTGTCATCTCACAATTCGTCACAATTCATCATCTACTCAAATCTATTTCTATTTTTTCACCGTCTCTGGTTTTCTCTCATTAACAAAAACGATGGTATGGTGATCTACACATGACGTAAAATGTTAAAACGTATCTAAAATGTTACAGCAGACCGGTCTGGTGAGGTCCAGAGGGGAGAGGATCTGTTTCTGTTGATGATTCCAGTTTGAAAAATCATATTAATGCTTTCTTGAAACCTTGTCAACCTTGAGCATTTTTGAGTTTGCAGCGTTTCGCTAACGATTTTACCGGCTGAGATGGCTCCGATATTAACATGAGTTACTAGGGTTTGTGTCCCGAGAGTAGGTAGATGATTTTCATCCTAGCTACATAGCTCGTTTGAATTCAGCTGCTGTCTGAAAGCGAATTCTAGCGACCGACCGCTCTGATCGATAGTTTTTCGTGGTTCCCCCGATTAACACCAGCCGAATGCCGGAGCAGTACGCTAATAATTGCGATTTTTCCTTCCGCTTCCTCGACGTATCATCTTCCCTCACTCTCACCGTCTTATTCTTACATGCGCTACACTACCTGACTTGACCGGAGACCAGTTGGAAGACTAGAGCGTGTCCCGGCTGGGGATGGTCTCCGCTGGTGGGAGATACCTGTTGGTGAAAACCCCACAAGCTCAAGTGTAGGACGGCGCCGGATATCACCAATCAACGGGGGGAACACCACTGCCTCCTTCTGCGATGAAATATTTTTACACTAACTGAACTAATTAGCGTAGTAGTTGCCGCGCACGGAAACGTGGATCTATCAACATACGTTCGCTGGTGAGTTGGCTGGTGAGTTGCAAAGTGCACTAGACTTCTGTTTATAAAATCACAAGAAGGCTTTATTGTACGTTTCACAACAGAGAAAATGCCGATTTTCGCGTCCGGAGTCAGTAGATTGTCGGCTCTCCCGAAGGCGCTGCTTGCTTCTTTCCAGCGCTTCGTTCGTCATCCGCGATCTCCCTCATCACGCCATGCGCGGAGGAACACTGCGCATGCAGTTATGAAGGAGGAAATCTTACTTTACCCGCTGTCGATTCTCAGTCGGGTCATAACTTTGTGGTGGAAAACCGAACCGTATTCAATAGCATAATGATGTCAATATTTAAGTTTGAGTTTCCAAATATACATCATTGAACGCATTTGACTCAACAATAAACGTCTATATGGTGTCAAAATACATTGTTTCCCCTTTCTTTGACGTTTAGTTTTTCAAATTGTCATACTGTGATGTTGTTTTGTAAGACAAAATATGATATTTTGTTTTAATAAAAATAATTGTAGCTATTGCAATAATTATAACTTCAAATTGCAGAAACAATATAACAATTCCCCTTTTTACACATCTAAAATGAAGATCTTAGAATTGTATCAAAACACAAACAAGATATGGAAGCTCTTCAAATCTTCTAGAACTACAGAATCTGTGAAAAAAGCAAGAGAAAGTGCACAACACGAAGGGAGAAACCTATAGAACTGTATTCATTTGTTTTTTCCACTGACTACAAAATCATTCAGTTGCTCAGAAAATCAAAGTGTTTGTTCCCTGGACATGGTCGGAAAAATCCCCTCTTTTTTCTCTGAAAAGAGAAAATGTTTAAGAGAAATTCACAGTTCATTGGGTGATGTTTTGAAGCTTTTATTGTATACAATGATTAGGTTATGTGATATGATGATAGGTTAACAATTATACATACGAGTATATTATCTTCACATAAAAATTAGTTTATGATCTGAGTACTGTCATTCCCATAAAAATATAATTCTACAACAAAGATAATGTCATTTCCCTTTTAAAATCCAAAATATTATAATATAATTCATATGACAGTAATCAATTTATTTGAAATGATTTTGTTAATTTAAGATGGGTGAAAATGTGTCAAACTGTAACATATTCGTCGACATTGTTTGGTGTTATAATTTTAAAACCCTATACTTCACTTACTAATTCATGACCTGGAAGTTAGGTAATTAAATAATATTTTTTCTCTCTAGAAAGTAAAATCCTCTTTCGCGTTAACGAAAGCGTTGTTTATGCGCGAAATTAGCACGTCTACGTTTTTCACATGTTTTCATTTCCTCATATTTCCTCTAATAATGCTCTCTCTTATTTTCGCAGAGCCGCGCCGCCGGTCTTATTTCGGTGGGGTTCAAAGTTATCCTTATTTAACGAGATGCACAAATGTGCTGCTTTCACCACACTTGAAAACGCGTAACATTTTAAAGTCAGATTTAGACATTTAAATCGTTTAAAAAGGAAACTAATTGCATTCAACAAGCAACGGTAATTCCTCGTTTGGTGTAAATCAGATAGTAAGTTATATTAGTCAATATTACCACATTTTTTATGTCCAAGTTATACAAAAGTGGACAATATCTTATAATGCAAACCTTCATTTAGCCCTTCGACATCGCGTTTCCAATACTTACCTGGATTCTGTTTTGAGTCACTTTTTACTCCAAACTTCTTACACAATAATTTAAAAGCATTTAATCAACGGTTTTTTGGAATTAGTAAGTGATAAAGTGATGATATGTATTTAATTTATTTAGTGAATCTTACAAAATAACAAAGAATGATGTTTCGAGAAAATATTCTAGCATAATTACTTATAACTATACATAGCTGTGTATCTTACCAGCATGAGAATGTTTCAAACAGAGCAACCAAATTGTAATAGTCAAGTACCACAAATTATCATTCAAAAATTGCAACGTAATACTAGAAAACGGAAATGGACATTTTTCAAGAATTTTTCTTTTGTAATTAAGACGTTGTGTGTGGCATTTCTGTCCCCAGCTGCACATAAATAAAATTATTTCCAATAAAAAATACTTTAAAAACTGAAACGTTTTCAACACATGTAAATAACATATCTAAACGGAGAATTTTATATGAATAGTTTTCACTGTTGCAAAACATTATTTGCCCTTGGGGTAAAAAAGGATCCCAAACGGACCCTAAGAAGTAAAAGCGTTTAAACATTCTTCTTCTACTCTAGATTAACAGTTTTTGACAAATAAAAAAGCACAAATGTATCACAGATATTACTATAAGCAAATTAAATATGTCTTATAAAAAAACCGTGTGTATTACGCTTGTCTCGAGTCATGTTTAGCATTTTTTAGAATGTATAGTTTTTAGACAAGAAAGACTCCTCAAACTAGTTCCAATACGAAATTCCACTGAAACATACAGCTACCTTCCCGTTGTGCCACAAAATGGGGCAAAAATTCACGAACATTGTGTAAAGATAATATAAAATGAAACCAAATATACCGCAATAAAATGAACCTCCAATATTTTATCGTCCTGAGACAATTTCTTTTCAAAACACTCCTCGAAATGCTTAAAACTCACTTTATATGCAAAATTGGTCTTTTTAATGCATGCCAATTACATGATTAGAAATACTGAATATATTGATCTCAAGGATATTCAACTACAAACGTTGCCATAGCAACAATATCAAAAGTTTTGTTAGTATGAAAAATGTTCATCCTTGCACTCATAACGACCAAATTTCTCGCAATTGTCTAACCTTTCATAAAATATTGTACTTGCAGGTACTCTCAAGTAGCAACGGCCCTTTCATGTAATTAAGGTGTGGAAGGTATCTTCTTAGTAAAAAGACATGTATCTTTTTACTTTCGACCTTACGAATACTTCGTAAGAAGAGAATGTAATGTAATTGTGCGCAGAAAAACGGCAATTTTTTCATTATTTTAATTTTCCTGGCCCAAATAACTGTTGTTGATACAAGACTTTCAGATTACAATACCATAAAAGGGCAAATAGTATATTATGTAATTAGCTTACGCTAAGCTTTCATGCATGGGTAGTATTGAAACGAGAAATGTTGGGAGCAAATTTGCAAATTTGTACGCAGAAAAAAAATAAAAGCGTGTTGAATACGCCAAATTTTTGTATAGCAGATATAAATTTATTCCAACTTCATCATTGGTGTCATTTTATAAACGATTACTTTAACGAAAAAGTTCATTTACAATGTGGAACACTAAAAACCCCTTTTCATGAACATTTTATATGTAAATGTAATGTGAATATGAAACGTGTGAACTATTTTAGAAAAATACATGTGAAACTACCACTGCAACTCCGCCTCCACCGCCTCCACCACCTCCGCCCCCTCCGCTCCGGCCCCTTCCATCCCCACCGCCCCCGCCGGCTGCCGCCAAGAAGCTCCTCTCTCCCGCACGCGTGCCAATCGCCTGGCGCGAGATTGAAAACACATCGTAGCTTTGATTACGCCGCCCTCTGCGACGCACCGCCACCGCGCCTCACCGGAAGCCGCTGCTGCTCCATCTCTCCCCTGCACTCCATCAAAGGCGTCGCCGGGCATTCCGTCGCCCCTGTCTGCGGCAGCGGGGGCTGGAGCGGTCGCTTTTACGTCACTCGGAGTCGCTAACACTCTCCGCATGTCTGCGCTCCCCACCACGGACTCACTCCTCCCCCCCTCCCCCACTCACGACGCCCGACTCGCTGCCTTACCGACCGCCAATGCCCTGGACCCTGTCGCCAGCTTGATTCCTCTCTCATCAACTGCATCATCTATATTATAAATATACAGTGCGCCCGAAAAGTCTCTCCGCATGGGACCGAGTCACGACCTTCTATTAAAAATAGCGATGATGTTGTTAGCAAACTGAGCGCTGGGAAACAAGTGAAGGGGACATTTCCAGCATCTGCTATGATTGTGGTGAGTGCGGTATTTACGTTTTTTTTCGTACATGCTGCTACCAACATAATTGTTCCAAGATCCCAAGGTCCCACTGCGGAGGGACTTTCCAGGCGCGCTGTATTGTATCTATATTGGTGAAATGCAAATCTGAGATGCTTCTGTGATTACGGTGACTTTGAAAGGTGAGGATTCATTATTTCCGCAATTTTTTGTCATTCCACCGTTCTAAAACGGTTATTATAATAAATCAGGTAACAATAATTCAAAGTGTTGCGCAAAAGGCGAATGACAAACCTATTTGACCTTCTATCAATGAAAGGAAGAGATGCCGAGTCAGCGAACGGTATTAACTTGGCAAAGAACTGTATTTTCATTCTTGAGGGAAATCAACAATTAGCCTCCATGACAAGGCTAATGAAGAAAATCTGTGATTTACTGATCTGTTACAAAGAGTTTAAAAATGTATTGAACACCGTTTGAAGTATTCGTATGGTAGCTAGAATCTTTGCTACTTCCGGCTCCGTTTCTTTCACCATCTCTTTTGCTGAACACTCTCCCCTCTCACCATCTGGTACCATTATTCCCCGGTTTTATCCACAGTCTTCTCTCAATACACAGCCTGTTCGCTCATGGCTCGTATCACAGTAGGCACCCGTGCCACCCTCACCATCTCCACAATCTTCATTGCTTTCTACTATTCCTACCAGGCCATTGTGACCTCTTGTCCCCTCTTCTATCACCTTACCTCTACGACTTCCAGACCGCTGAAATAACAACCACCACCACCACCATCACCTCCACCACCAGAGGCAGCATCATATTGACTTCCCAAGTCCCCAGATCCACTGCTTCTACTCCATCACTGCACCTACGACTATTACCGTCCCCTCCATACTGTTTGGTATACTTCCGTCCTCCCTGTCGTTATCACTATCACTGCTGTCATAGCCACAGCCCCCCCCTACTGCCGCTATGCCTTCTCTTTCGCCGCTCCCGCCGATCGCACCGGCGCCGACGCAGAAGTCTCGCCGGCATGTCTTAGGAGAAGAAGACGTCACTGCCGTTACCCCACAACCCGTTCCAAACCACCATCGACAACACCAGCATCTCCAACAATAATGCCATCGCCACCACATCTTCCATTAACACTATCGATTTAGATGTCAACACCACCAAGCTGAGAATCAACATCATCTTTACTGCTTCATCAAAACTTAGGTAACAAGCTGGAGTTGCAAATCGTGCCACCGTCGGGACCTGAACAAATGAGTCACGGACCGCGCGCGATCTTTCCCTCCTCTTATTGCCCTATCCTCACCCCCACTACGAGCATTACACCACCACACCTGTCAGGGGACCAGTCGGGAGCTTCGATATTCTCCCGGCAGGGGCGGTTCCCGCTGGTGGGAGATGTGAGGTTGGGGAAACCACGCACGTCGACGCTGGATGTCGCCTTCCAGTGGGGAAGATCATCCCCTCCTCCCGCCAACAAAGCCTGCGCTGCACCTACTGGACTACAGACCACCACTTCACAGTCATACAATTCCCCTCCTCTGCAGTCTCCACCACCTCCGCTACTACTTCCACCGTCTCCCCCAAGAGCATCCTTTCCTTGTGTGTCCATCCACCTCCGTCACCACCACCACCACCACCACCACCAACACCACCATTACCCATTCATTATCGCCCCCTACCACTACTATAACCACCGCAACCACCACCGTTACCGCCACTACCACCACTACTACCACCGTAATCCCACTCCTGCTACTACCATCACTACCAGCACTACCGCCACACTCCAATCAACACACACTCCCACTTGTACCGCTCCACTTCCACCGCTACCACTACTATAAACTACTTTGACCTCCACAACTCTCACCGCCCAAACCACAGCCAAAACCGCCGCCTCCGCCTCCACAACGATCTCTCTGTCACCCTCTACCGCCGCACCCGCTCTCCCACTTCGGCCGCCCCCTCCATCTCCGTGGAATCCCACATTCACGTCGCACGCGCGATTCCCGCTCGCATATCTCAGGCGGAGATGGCGCCGCGCCGCGCCGCGGCGCGCGTCTCGAGATATTGCCTACGGCGTCGCGCCCCGCCCCGCGCCGCGCACGAGCCCCGGGGCAAATGATTTTCGTGATGTCTTCTTGAGCGCAGTCTATATGCGACGCGGCGTATTGAACATGCGGGGCGGTGGCGGTTTGTGAGGGCCAAATAGAATTTGCAACCGGGGAATTTCTTGGGATGTCATCGCCGTCGCCGTCGTTGGTGCGAGCGCGCGCGCTCAGGGCTCGTTCTGGAGCACGTGAAAGATCGTCAGCTGGGAAATTTATTTTTCAATTCGCACCTACAAGCGCGCGTGGGGCTCTGGGAAAGGAGTGTTTTTGAGATTGCGAAAAGAGGCGGGTGGGTTTGGGGATGCGCAACCCGGTGGAGGGTTTTGAACTTTTACACAGAAGCTGGTGGTATGAATCTTTGTAATGTTCTCGAACGTGCTTTTCTTGACTCCATGGTTTACATATTTTTGATTTAATATTTACATCTAGATTAATGTTCTTACTCTCAACATCCTTCATTATTTCACAATATTTAGATTAGTTCGTGGTTCAGTATGACAAATTACAATCATTTTGACTAAGCACATCTAAAAGATATACGTTCACTACTTTTTCGCAAATAATAATTTTCTTGTTGAATATTTTTATTAATGATTTAAAAACTGATATTTAAACAAGATAATTGCCCTGTATATTAATAAAATTAATAAGTGTTAACAAAATATAATATGATTATTTCTCATTATAAAAAACTCACGAATACTAAGTAATTCACTACAACATTATCTCTTGAAAGATTATCAATCAAGAATAAATAAATATTAAAAAGTATAAAATCACAATATATCGCATACTCGTGTTGCGCCAATAACTCGCTCCCTTCCTCGTAATCTACGAACTTAATATCCAATCATTCATGATACATTGCAATTGATGGTAAAATACCGTGACTACATCTGTGAATTTCTTCGCTATTATTAAATGCACTATTAATGATAATGTTATTTTATTCCTTCCAGAGCGGATCCATTCCCCACCAGCTCCTATGCAGCCTCCGCGTAGCTCCCAACTCTGGTGACAAAAGGTAAAGTTACTCATTTGGTATCAGTTTTAATTTCGTTTCAGAACCACAAATTTTATTCCTTTTTTGGCGATGGGTAACGACATGTAACGTTTTTTTTGGCGACATATAACGTTTACACATTTATGAGGCTATGGTACACAATAGACCCGTACAAAACGAATGTTTTATCGTTCTCGATCGTTACCTTGGGCAGTCTCAAAGGGCGATGTCGCTCCGCATCTGCATGTGACATCGGTGCGCAGGGCCGTGTCAAGAGTCGGAACAATCGGTATCGCTCATTCTCGATTGTTTCGGCAGCGTCGGTGGAACGTGCTCTATGCAGAGTTTGGTGGTGGTTTCGATGTGTTTCACTAGAGAAAAAAACATGAGTTCTATTACAGAAGAGAATATAATTTAATGTATTTGTATGTGTTTGGCATTTTAGGTCGATTATCCGACTTTCACGGCTAGTGAACGGTGTACCTAATGCCTGGGTTTAGTTTAATTTCCACGAATGGTGAGGGGTAAGAGTGACATGTGACAAACATGAAAGACAAGCATTCCCCTCACGTAACTAGCTATCTCCGCCTGTCTGAGCTTTTCGCCGTCACCAGCTACAGAAATTCTGACGATTTTGGAACGACAGACTTTCAGACGACTGGAAATAGGACCCGGAACCACACCACAGGAAGCTAGAAATAATTAAATGCATATTTCTTAAAATTAATTTTAATAATTAAAAAAATTGTCGACAGAAATTTTAAAAAAAGTGACATCACTACGGTGCTCGCAAAATTTCAATTGCACAACTCTGCAGGAGTTTGCAATATGCAAGCAAGCAAAGTGTTAAAATTGGTAATTTAGTTTTCCTCGTAGATATTGCCAGACTAGATTGTACTCTTTGCTCAATTGCCCCGTCTATTGAAACTTGAATAACTAATTCGTTTAACATATTTAATAGAAACGTTTGAGCCATAAACGCTATCCAGAGCTCCAGCGACGCTTCCAGCATTCGCTATCCATCGTTCTCTCTCTGTCTGGGCGCCCTGGACTCTGCACCGAGGCAAACGGAACCGAGCGTAGTTGTGATCGGCTCTGAACTTTGTAAATTATTTGTACAACTTTGACAAACGAGATATATTTAAATAATTTCAAAAGTACTAAAACGCTTTTTAGCGGGCGGATTTTAATGAAAAGCCTTTTTTTCTCACTTTAGAACAGTGCCTGTAAGTATAGAGTTTAATTTTATATGATGAGAAAAGGAAAATTGGTCATTTTTATACGTCAAATGTTTGATATTTTTTGACAATTTCGACTAATAAGTCAGGTTTTAGCCCTTTCGTTCATGGCTAAAGCATTTTTTGCCAATTTCATCGATTTTAATGTCTTTTTAATGGTACTTCCATCAAATAATATTTATGCGATGTATCAAATGTTCTACATAGTATTACTGACTTGCATCTTTGATTTCTTTTCTTAGACATTGTAATGTCAGTCGTTGATAGTATGTAATGTAAGTTTCTGTGACGCCTAACAGCGTTTTTCTCGGTTCCTCCGATTTCGCGTTAACTAAAGACAGAGATTTCCTATTAAAAAAACAACTCAAACCAAACATTTGCAAGCTGAGTTTGCTTGAAAGAAACCTCTATTATATCAGTAACGTATCCGACAGCTTGAGTTGTTCATCTGATTTAGTTTTGATAAGTTTTTCTATGATATTTTTTTTGCTTTTAGGTCATTTTCATAACATTTAAAAAGCATTTATTCATACTTTTTAGCGACATTTTAGGTCATCCAAAATTTGCCCTCATCTTTTGCTAAATGGAAAGCTAAAATTTCTGTCGAAAACCAGTCGAAGGGTTTATTTAAGGTTTTTTTTACAAGTCAATTTAAGCACAGTGAAAATCACCATTAGGAGGGTTACATCTCTAGACGTTCTTTATAAAACATGTTGCAGGATAGTATCAAAATTTTAAAATACAAAAAAGTAATACTAGTGACAACAATAATGCTGCTAGATGACCTAGATACTACGTTAGTTCAAATGGAATTTTGCGTGTAAGTATTAGTCTTTGCGTATCGAAAGTTTTTGGCGTATCCGTAAAAATTCCTAGCTTATTAGTCAGACTCTACGAGTTCTTTTAAACTCTGTGTTTATAGACTCTATGTAAATTAATTTTTAAGATGATTGCAATCAACATTTGAATACTTAAACCACTATGTAGATCTTTTGCTGCCGCTTACTAAATTAAACACAATAAAATCCCAGTTTTTGTCGTGTGAATGGGGATTCCGGCCCCGGATTCGAAAATATCACAAATATTTGGACTATTGTTTTAAGTGCGTCGCCAAGAATATAAATGTTTGTTTAATCAAATACTATACAAGAGCTAGTCACTGCCTTGATTATCTTTGATCTTACTTCAACAAAATGTATAGCGACACTTGCGTAATTTTTGTCATTTAATATAAAACCACGAATAAAAATATTTGCACGACTCAACTGAAGTTTTAACAAGAGTAATGGCACTGCACTGTTGATGGGAATATGGGCAAAGATTTATCCAACATTTGACAATTTTGAGATACGTGATGATTGGAAGAGATAAATTATATTTTTTTAAGTTCCAATATGATTTGCAAAAGGTTTTTTGGATTTCTGTAACCTTATTGGTCTCACATATTTTGAAAATGGTCATAAAGTTCAATAAACATACGTACAATCTTAATTATAGTTGGCGTGATCGTGGGTGAAATACTTTTATAAAAAACTCTCAAATACATGTATTCAATTGATACGTTCATTTTTCGTGTAAGTTTATGAAAAAATAAATCGTTTCCGCAAAGAGAACGGTTATTAAAAATCTTTATCATGCCCAAGTGTCGCCAGAATGTAAGCGTGATGTATGACCATCTACGGCATCCAATGTATTCTTATTACAGTTATGCCTTCACTGTTACAAGCCATATTATTTAACGTGAGTAGTGATACACACTCATTGTCCACGAAATGTTTCAGAACACATACATATGAAATGTTCAAATAATCATTTACAAGGAACTCTAGAATATTTTCAATCTGTGCATAAAAATATGTTTATCTCAAAAGTACTTCTCTATGTGCTTTCTTGATGCTCATGTGCTTAATATTGAAAACCAATCTCCAGGCCAGACAGTACAAACTTCACTAACCAATTGTGCAGTACTTATTCCAACAACATTGCTCTCTTTCTCGGGAGGAAATAACTGGAACCAAACACTTCCATCCCGATATCTCACGAATACAAATCGAGGCCACTTCAACTGGAAGCGTGGCAGTGGGGATGGGTTAAGAGAATTGGCGCAAAAAACTCGCTAGAGCGCAGCACGTGCGAACGCTTCGAACGCATTGCGATGCCGAAAGGTTTTCCGCTCTCCGGCCGCGCCGTTACCGCGCAGTTTCGGAACTCTTAATGAGAGCGATACGGAAATTAATTAAATTGCCGAATGGCGTGCCTCTGCACATTGCCTTTTTAATGGGCGCGCTAAGGAAAAGTTATGGAAACGGCGGCGGCGAAACGGGTTAGCGGCTGGGGGCGGAGGTGGCTCGACTAGTAGTAGTAGCGGCGGCGGCGGCGCTGGTGGGGATGGCAATGGCAGAGGTGGCGCCGCGGTGGTGTGGCAGTGGCAGTGGCAGTGGCAGTGGGTGGTGAGGACGGTGTGTGTGAGGACGAAGTGATGGTTGTGGTGGTGGTGAAAATGAGAGGGTTAATGGCGGCAGCGAAGGAGGCAGCAATCCAGGAGTGAAGTGTTTCCCAATGGCCTGCCTGAACCCCCGGACATGTTTCCCCGACGCCTGGCTGGGTCCTCGTAAATAGTACGGTGCCGAGAATTTAAGTATCGCTTTTTAGTGCTGCGTTCACGAAACGAAATTCAGTTTTTCGATTGTTTCATAATGCTGGAACCAGCAGAGATGTCTCAGAGCGTTACCTGCTGTCGCTGTAGGGCTTCTGACCGGGAGGTCCTAGGGTTCGACTGCCGATGCGAGCAGGATTTCGATGTGGTAGCTAGACGGGCTCGGTCGACTTCATCCGCTGTCTGGAGAATTGTAGCCGCCCGCCTTTAGTTTATTTTCTCCGATCAACATCGGCCGAATGCCGGAGCAGTAACCTATCAGATGGGTCACGGACCGCACGTGATCTTTCCTTCCTCTTCCTTGACCTATCCTCACCCCTTACTTACTCACACACACACTCATAAAAGCACTACACTACCACTCATGTCAGGAGATCTTAGAGCTTGTCCCGACTGGGCTGGTGTTTTGCTGGTGGGAGATTCTGGGATGGGAGAAAACCTATCAAGATGACGTGTAGGTGGATGCTGTATCTCACCATGCAGCGGCTGAAGAACACCGCCACCTCCCGTGATACAATCATTCACTTCCCTTACGGGACTAATGCCCATAGTAGTTGACGCGCCAGGGAACACGAAATTGCAAATCGCTCCATCATAATGCCGGAATTTTATCTTGGGCTCCAATTTCATTGCCATATCGACCCATTGGATAAAAGTGGGTGCATGCTATGCTTAGCATTAGTAGGCACATGCTGGTAATAGCTGACACATATCGTGATTGTAATGATTCTGGCGAATGTAAATAACTACACTGCAAATTTCACGATTTACCAACATCATTATCCCTCGGTGGACGTACGAGATTATAAAGCAATTTTTTCGTTCTCTTGAGTCGGAACTTTTTGCCTCTGTGTGTGCGAAAACGTTTTAAATCGCATATAGGCATGCAAATCGCAGCGCTCGAGGCCTTGCCCTCAGTTGTTAGCTCCCGCGAAGAGGAGGAGGAGAAGAAGAAGAAGAAAGGGGCAAGTTTTCCTTGGGTGCTTGTTTTTGAGGAAACTGCCCTAAAATAGAACGTATGCTAAAGACTTTTTTATTACTTACTTCGAGAAAACGTTCGGCGGAAAAAGTTCGATGATAGTAATAATAGAAGTGAGTATTGATTTTTTTCATTTCTACGAATTCCTTTTCCACACCTTCTGGAATATTAACATGACCTGACATATTTGTAAGTATTTGTACCACAATTTTAACTTTAACCAACTGTGATATGAATATAAAATAAAATATGTATTTTTTGTTCACAAATAATTCTTTTTGGCAACCGTCTTTTTTATTTCACTTCAAAGAGGTCAACATTAGAAGAAGGAGGTCAGAATTAATATAAGGAGATAACAGTAATAGTTATAATAGTAATAGTTAATATATTATAAGAGTAACAGTTAATAACAGTAATAGTTAATATATTATGACACAACACACACATTTCTGTCTCTTCAGTTTTTTTTATATCTAATCATTTAGGCTATCAAAATATAAATATTGCGATATAAACCGCCAAGGGTTTTTTAGTCGATTTACTTTGGAAAAAAAAGAAGGACTTGAAGAGTTCAAAGACCTCCTCTCTCTCCTCCATAGTTGTTTGTGACTTTGTCCAATTACTGCATCTGCACAATTGCTTGCACTCAGTATTAAAACTCGTACTTTCACAATACAACGTACATTTTATTTCCTTCAACGTTATACTACAAAAACTCTGAAATGAGGATATAAACGTAGAGTTTAAACAAGCTCGAGTTATTAGTCGATTTACGCTGGTAAGGGGGAGGATCTGAAGAGCGTAAAGAGCTCCGACGTCCCTTCCCGCAATTGTCTGCGCCTTCCCCCGTCACGCCGCTGCCCTGCATCGCCCATCGCCCGGCTAATCGCTCCCTCCACCCCCGCTTATCGCCCGCGCCGCCGCGCCGCGTCGATTCAATCTCCCGTATCCAATCTCTCCGCTGCGCGCGCGGATTTTGTCGTCGGCGCCAAAGCGAATTCCGATGCGCCGCGCCGCGCCGCGCCGCGCCGCCTTCCTTTTCCGCCGCCCCGATGGCCCTGCGATAGACCTAACGAGAAGATTAATTTCGCCAGGCGCGCTCGCGCTGCTGCCACTCGCCCACCGCTGCGCGCGCGTCGCGAGACAGGGTCCGAGGTCGCGGGGATGATGCTGATCCTGTTTAGAGAGACTGATTTGCTGGGTGTGCTTCTATTGCTCTTCTCCCATTCGTTTTCTCCCCTTCCTCCCCCTCCTTCTCCATTGTTTTGTTCTTCTCTTTCACATCCTTCTCCTTCTCATATTATTCCTGCATTTCCTTCTCTTGTTTCTTTTCCTTCAGCTTTTCTTTTTCTACATCCACCGGTCCCCGCCGCCTCACTTCTCCACTCCGGCGCCCTCGTGATGGGCCTAACGAGTAGATAAATTTCGGGCAGCGCACTCTTGCAACTGGAACGCACCCATGGGGTGCGTTGCGAGCAGAGGACCGGGGTTCGAGGGCGAGGAGTCACGCTGGTGAGGCGCACGCGCAGACGGACTGAATTGCTCGTTGTGCTTTCATTTCTCTGCGACCAAGTTTTTCTACTCTTCCCTCCCCTCATTCTTCTTTTATCCTTCTCCTTCACCTCCTTCTTTTATTTCTGCTGCTCTTTTTTCTTTTCCTTCAACACTTCTTCTTCCTCTTTTTCATTCACTCCTGTCAGTTCGCATCGCCACCTGATGGCTCGCATACGAGGTGTAATGAGAATATTAATTTCGCGAAGCGCGCTCGGGCTGCTGCAACTCGCCCATCGTTGCGCGTGCGTTGCGGGCAGGAGGTTTCGGGTTCCAGAGAGCAGTTTCACGCTGGTACGCAATGATGCTGATCACGTCTAGAGAGACTGAATTGCTGTTTTTCTTATCCTTCTTCACCTTTCTTTCCAATTTTCTTTTTCTTCTTTACTACCCTCGCCTTTCTCCTTCTCTTCTTGACACAGCTCGTCCTCATTCCTCTTTTCTCCTCTTCCTTTTCCGTCACCCATCCTTTTCCTTCTCCTCGTTATTTTCCTTTTCCACTTTATTTTCCTTCTCCTCCCTCTTTATTTCCTTCTTTTTATGATGGATCTTTTTTACTTCTTTTTTTAGTCTTTTTCTTCTCCGTCATTTTTTCTTTTTTATTATCCTCCTATCTCTTCTACCCCTTCTTCTCTTTCTCTTCCTCATTTTCTCCCTTCCTCTCCTCCTCATTCCTATTCTTAGCCTTCTTCTTCCCCTATCCTTATTTTCCATTCTACCTTCCCTCTCCTTTCTTCTGCTCCTCTTTCTCCATATGCTCTATGGCCAAATTCTAGCCTTCGTACGATATCCGCTTCCTTGTTGGGGAAGTCTTTGAAAGCCAAAAGGGAATATACTTCTGGAAATCAGTTCATGTCTAGTCTCTGAGGATACGAATTCAGTCAGAATAGAAAACAAAGGATCTCATAGCCGTTCTTGAATAACCTGCTCCGGCAACCCCGTGGGGCTGATTGGCGTAAACCGTCGATAAACGCCACCGACCTCTCGAATGTTCACCCAGGCAGTGACATCATCCAAAGTAATAAATCTAAGATCTTAATCTGGCGTTGAAAATCTAAGACCCTTGGATACACGGTTTTCCCAGATTTCGAAGATTCAGTGTGAACTCGCAACTACTTAAAGAACTTACCAGAAGTGCTCGTACTGATAGACTTGTTTGCCATTTGTTCATGAAGATAGTGTAGAAAAGGTATTGTCATTGTGCGAAATTTAAATTTGGAAATTTTATCAAAAAGGAGGTTCGGAGGTTCTCATTTGTTTGACGGAGCTCCAGTTGTGATGCAGTTTTACGTTCCGCAACGTCCGAAATATTTATTTACCATCAATTTACTCGAATTTGAAAATCAGCTGGGTGAAGTGGATGGTTTTAGTTTTGATACACTTTTCATTATATTCAACTAAAATGAATGTGTAAGTTCAGTGACAAATTGATAATATTTTAACAAAACTGTATTGTAGTACCGAATATTGTTGTACTATTTAAAATTTAAAAAAAACAAATAAGTCTTTCATTAAAAAATTTTAGAGTGATGAATTTTTGTAATTGGGATGTTGTATGCTTTCAAAAGAGTGAAATGAAAGTGAAGAGCTCCCGAGTGCAATTTCAAAGTAATTGAAAGCTCAATAGCGAAATCACTACAAAACACTGAAATGCATGGACATTTTCTTTCTTTAATTTGCATTCTAATAATTTTGTTTATAGTACCATTATTTTTTTGTATCTCATTTAATTGGCATCAGAAAATCTGGGAAAGGGTTCCTGAGTTTACTTAATTTACCATTTTTTCTATTTTTGATTAATAAGCCACCATAATTTTTCTTTGTATTCTTGTTTAATAAGCACCACTCTTACATAAAAATAATATAAATGAAACTTTCTTACTATCTCCAAGGCAATGCAAATGAGAATGTGATCTTGATTCTAATAATGCCTTCGATTCGGAGAACAGTAGATTCGCACGTCTGTGCAGAAATGCATACCGAGGAATTTCTTTGCGTTCCCTTCCTAAACTGAACTTCTCTTGGATCTACTTTTCATCAGCTTCGAAATAAACTTCTTTCAAGCAATCGTGTGGCCATAAGATACTAGGTTCTCCACCCGATAATTAGTATCACGAAAATTTGCGTTCGCTAGATGCATCAGATAGACCCCAAACTGGAAAAAGACGGATATTTATTTGTTTACCTGTTTATTGTTGTTTGCGTATTTTATTGTTGCGATGTTGCTGCAGAGCAATGTTTTCTCTTCACGTCTACTCAAAGTTTTCATTCAAGGTTTTTATTTGTCAAACAGAATGTGAAGTTTTTCGTAGAGATTACAAAGCCAAAATTGCAACTAAATGAAAGATGAGAGGCTTAAAAATGTATGCTGGAAGATCACATTATTTTGTCTATAAATATACAGGACCGTTTTTAGGAAACCTTTGTTAAACTTGATTTACAAAGCGATCACAATTTTGTTAAAATATCTCCAAAAGGTATCTTGTGAATTCACAAAAATTAAAACTGTTTGATAAATTTAAACTTAAAGAAAATTGCTAATGAGTTTTTAATTGGATCGGGCAATCTTGAAGGAATATTTCGGTGCAACCCAGTATATTCTCTGGCAATGTAATCACAATAACTCTCAAACATATTCGAATTCGTAAGAACATAAACTGTCTGAGCAGCTACTACAGTGTCTTTGATCAGAATGTCCAAGTGTTAGAGTCTCTCAGCGATGGCGGATTGTCGGCAGTGGCTAGGTAGCTGGGTCGTATCCATCCGCTGGCCTAGAGGAGAATTCTAGCAGCCATCGGCTGTGATAGGTAGTTTCCCATGGTATCTAGGATCAATAGCAGGCGAATGCCTGAGTAGTACTTACTTAAACAGAACAAGTCCCGCGCGATATTTCCTTCCTCTTCCTTGACCTATCATCTCCCCGAGCACTTGCACGCTTCTATTTACTTACCTGCACATCAGTGACAAACATCAGAAGATGGTGATGAGTGGAGTCAGTTGGAGCTCGGAGCTTTCAATTACTTTGAAATTGCACTTTGGTGCTCTTCACTTTCATTTCACTCTTTTGAAAGCATACAACTTACCAATTGCAAAAAGTCATCAGTCTAAAATTTTATTACTAAAATTCTTATTTGTTTTTTTGTTTTCCAAGCTCGGAGACTCTTCCGGCTGCGACTGGAGGTTGTCCACTGATGGACATATCTGGGAGGGCACTCTCCTACGCCGATGCAAAGTTTATACGACGAATATTACATTGTAACACCACCGTCTCCCGAAATAAACATGCACTACACTAACGAACGTAAGAGTAGTTTGCGCACTCGGAAACACAAAACAATCAACCAATCAATCAATGAATCATGTGGCCATAAAAAAGCAGTTTCACCATCTGTTAATAAGCCTATCAAAATAAGTTTATTAATTGCAGCGCGTACTTGTGGCCACAAAGTGGAAAACGATATTTATTTACTTATTTTTTTTGCGTATTTGATTGTGTTGCGACGTTGCCGCGAAGCAATATTTTCCTGCGGCCCCCTCGCGCGCTCGGGGAGTCGGCGGAGGGCGGGGCACCCGCTGGGAGGCGCAATCTGTGCCCCGGGGGCGCGCGGGGGTCGATCCGCCGCCCATCGATTCGGGCCGACGCGACGGCGCGCCGAGCTTTTAAACCCCGCTTGAGCCGCGTTAACGCAGCCAGCGTCATTTTTCCCCGTCGCCGCCTGCGCTTTTGTGACGTCGCGGCGCGGGCCGGGGGCGCGTGAGAGAGGGGCAAGGTCGGGCGAAGGCGAGGGGGAAGGTCAGGGTGACTGCGAGGGCGCAAAGAAGACGACGGTGGCAGTGACGGAGAAGGTGATGGCGGCTTCGGTTGAACTGTTAGTTACGGACTGTTATACCCACGTTCGCGGGTTGAAATGCGGTGGAAGCTGCGTATTTTTAAGGATTATTTTTATCCTTCGAATGCCTTTTTCATATTGAGAAGAAAATGCAACTTACCCATGTTGTATGTGTGCGAAGGCTGTTAAAAAAGTAATGATAAAACGCTCTACAGAAGAAAAAAATATTCATCTTCATAATTTACATGTTCTCTCGCAGTACTAATACATTTTTGCTGTAGTTCCAGCCACTTTTCGAACACGAACGCCAGGCCATCTTTCCCGGGATCCTTGCAGCGCGCCTCCAGAGCTTGTATGACCGCGTGATTGTCCTTGAATTTCCGTCCTCTGAGCGGAAACCTGAGTTCAGGGAACAGCCAGAAGTCGCAAGGAGCCAAATGTGGACTGTACGGTGAATGGGGTAGAGTTGCAATGCCTCGAGCGTTCAACAAATCCACTACAGTGCGAGCGACGTGCGGTCTCGTGTTGTCATGATGTACGGACTCCCTCCGCATGATATGCGTGGAATGGCCAAAACATCGTGCACAATTGAAAATGCGCTTCCGATTGAAATGCCTAAGACTGCGGCAAGCTCTCTAGGTCATTTGTCGCGTTTCATGAATAACAGCCGTTGAAGGTTGCCCCCTCGCGATGCTCTCTTTGCTGTTCTCGAACGCTTCATAACGCTGGTAGAAGGTCCCCTGGTTCATAACATCTTCGCCCTACTCTTTAGTCAATCATTCATGGGGATCTATTCGGTTCTTTCCGATTTTCACCAAAAATGACACGTTACAACGTTGCTCTTACTTTTTATCAATGCTGGTCGTGGTAGGCGAATATTTCACACACGTTATATGAAGCGCCACATACGTTTACTCACTACACCGGTTAATTTGATAGTAACAGAATTGTTGGCTAAGCTAATAGGTTACACGATGGTATTCAGTGCTCCCATCATTCGCAACAGATTTTACCTCGGGGTCCCTATTATTATTACTTTTTGACCAGCTCTCGTTCATCATGTAAAAGATCCTCAAGCGAGCCGATGGGGAGGTTGGAGGCGAGTGGGAGTAAGATTAGTGGCCAGGTCTGGAAAACGGGGTAAGAGTGAAAGTCAGGGTGGAGACAAAGGCGGGGTGAAGGCGACAGTGACAGAGTTGACACTGATGGTGACGGCGTGTGTGACGGCGAGGGTGGCTGCGAGAACGAGGTTGTTGGGCGGCTTCGGTTAGGTGGTTAGTTGCGGTTTGGTATAGTAAAGTTTGCGCTTCACATACGATCAAAGAAGTGCGTTTTTACGGACGAGAAAATATTTTATATTTCCTTCCTTCGAAAGGGGTGTAAAGCCAGCCGATTATGTTGTAGGTTTACATAATATGAAAGAACCTCTTACATAAAAGAAGCCTCGGAGCTTAATTGTAGTTGCAAGTTTCGACGCCGGAATGGTGCCTTCTTTCGCTGTTAGTGAAATTTGCGTGTTTAGGCGGAAGAACAGGTTGTATGATCTGAGCCTCTTCTAATAAAATAAGACATAATTAAATTAAATTGAATTGGTGATGACGATGGCGAGTGTGACAGCAATGGTGGGATGATGCAGATAGTGGTGGTGACGAAGAGGACGAAAGCGACAGCAAGGGCGACGAAGGCTCTGAGTGCAGCGGTGAGCGGTGGCGGCGAGGACAACGACGAGGACGAGGTTGGGAGCAAGTGAGGGAGCTGGCGACCGAAGAGCATTGAAGCCGTGCCAGGAGAGAGTGTTTTTGAATCATTTGAAACATTGGATTTGGAATCATTACTTTTGTAGCATTTCGCAATCCAGCATTCTAGAAAACTACATTTCTGCAAGGATTGACATCACCCAACTAGTAACACACATACTATGTCATTGACCCTTACTCATCTTAAATAAAATTTTCTTAATTGATTTCTACTGTTAATTATGGATCAAATTCTAAGGTAACAATGCAATAAATTTTAATACCAAGTAAACAAGCTGCAGTCTGAGAGACAGCTCCATGTCTGGTAAACAGAAAAACATCAGCAATGCAAATCGACTGGCCGTCCATTACAATAATTTTCACAACATAAAATGAAGGAACAAATTTAAAATACTTTCGCATTATTCCAATGTCAGCAACAGCTCTTCCTTTGCTAAAACTGTTGGGAGGCACACATCGAGCGCAAACAAAAAGACAACCGCTTTGCATTTCGCTTCTGAAAAGACAATTTGGTTGGAAATTTCGAAAGGCCTCGCGCTGCGGTCCCACAATGCAATCGGTAGGGGGAAGCAGTGTTGTTCCACCGCAAACGAATTTAATTCAACGGAAAATATGCAGGCGGCGCATAAAGGGCGGGCGGGCGGGCGGGCGGGCGGTGCGACGGTGGCGGCGTGAACCTCTCATGTGCGGCTTCGTAATTCCAGACCGATCGCATCCAACTCTGTTGCATTAGTTTAAATAATAAATTTCGCTTGTCGAAAACATGCAGCAAAATCTATAAACCAAGCGTATTTTTTGTTGATTTGAAGCGTTCGTTTTTAGTGATTGGTGATTCCAGGCGCGTCAACTACTAAGATCCTTGTTTCCGTAAGTTTCGTGCATGTGGGGAAGGTGACCGTGATCTTTTCCCGCTGGATGGCGAGATCCGGTGCCGACCTACCCGTCGCCTGGAACAGTTTTTCCCTAACCAGGTAACTCCCCCCAGCGGGGCACCACCCCAACCGTGACCAGCTGCCGTACATGCAAGTGTATGTGTGTGTACGCAGTGGAGACGGGACAAGATAGGAATAGGTAAGAAGGAACGCGCGATCCGGAGCCCATTTGTTGGGGCATTTGCGCGGTGACACCACGGAGACCTGCCGATCAGAGGAGCCAACCTCCTCCAGAGCGCGGCGGAATTCGGCCTAGCTCTAATAATGCTGTCGAAAATCTTGCCGCCGTTGGAGCTCTACCGGTGCGACCTCTCCGCCAGAGGCGCCGCAGAGACATCGATTGGTCCATCAGAGCGGACGAAGCGGTGAGGTTTGCGGCGCGCTTAGACATCGAAAGAAACCTATGCAGCCTCCGTCCATGTGAATGGTTTCTATGGTTTTGTTATATACTAAGAAACTAAAAAAAATAATTCTAACACAATGACAGACAACATTTTCAATTTTGACTGAAAAACGGAAATGTATTCAATTATGTTATTCTTCCTATTGTTATTCTCAGTGTGCCAATGCTAGTGACACAGTTCACAGAGTGAGACAGTACGAGGACAAGACACCAAGGACGAGGCCGTCTTCCATTCAGTGCGAGTATTTGCTATTTGAATGTTATGAACCAGCAACTTCTTTTTGAAATTCTTAGTATGTAAAGGACTGTCGAACTGAGTCCCCGAGTATATCTGTATATGTTATATCAGTACTCGTGAAGACGTTTATCACAATGTTTAATTTATTTCAGTGTAATAAAATGTAAATTCAGTGTAAATGCAAGTTTCTTACTTGTAAATCTTGAGCAATGTGCGTGCAACTGTTTGGAAAGCCATTTTGCGTTGTTTTGTTCACCATTTGTGCTGCTGTAGACTACTAGTTTATTCATATGGATGTATTACCCTGTATTTTTATATGTACTTATACTGACAGTAAATACATCCAATTCTGTTATTAATAATTAAATTTATTTTGAAAATAAAGGCATCCATCATTCAGCATGTTCGCAAGGCTTGTCGCTGGGTTGCGCATGGAAGAGGCAACATGGACTCCTATTAGGCTCGCTACACTCGCACGTCACCTTTCAACGATGGCTCACGGGATGGGTCGATGCATGAAAGGGAAGGAAGAATATTACGTTGGCAGGTTCGGAAAAAGCGATATTAATGCGAGGACAGTAGTTGGACTCATGTCTGCTCCATGGAGGACATTCTAAAATTTCCACCAGTGAGGCAAAAAGTTTTTTTAAGTAAAAAGACAAAATGGAAATTAGGCGATGAGACAGATAAAATGACAGGAGAAAATGACACAATGCTGAAAAAGAAGGCTAGGAAATGGACGTTTGATTGAACATAAAAATTACCATTACTTCCAGCTCGGCATAAAATAATATGAACAAGTCTGTATCGAGATATATGAACTTAACAGGTAAAAGGACGGGCAGGAACTTCCTGGGCAGAACACAGTATTTACGATGCTAAATTTACCCAATGTATTCTAATAGGCGTCATTAATTTAATTATATTATACTCGTAACTTAGGAACCTTTTCGACTGCTGACCTTATTGAGGCTAAAGAGTTGTAATTTAATAAATAATAAATAAATGATAGAGGTAGAGAAGTTGGAGAATTTTGAGGAGATAAATTGAGGGCTCCCTTTATTCTCCACAAATTTCTCATGGATAGCCCGGTAGTCGAAGCCGGATTCCAGTGGTAGAACTAATGCTCTAGCTGTAGCTCCACGAGGCCTCCGAATTTTATTTAGCTTCTAAAATGTTTACCATCGAAGTTAAAAAATTACTGATTAACACTGTTTTAACTGTAATAATGGCTAGAAGGAAATCACATGAGGTAAACTAATAACATACAACTGCAAAAGCTGTTCGTTTATTGGGCTGCACATGAAAATCGTTAATAAAGCAAAGCGTTAAGTAACAAGTACTTACGTAACAAATACATTCAAAACATATTCATACGTAACACATACTTTAGTAACAGACTTAGTAAAAATATTTACTAAGAAATATACACTTGCATATCAAATTCTTACGTAACAAATCCGTTCGTAGCTAATCTTTATATGAGGAAGCTCACATGGTATTTGCGATTGCGAAACAACACAGTTTGAGTTTTGGTCAAGTTCTGAATGTTCGCAGTCTCACCATTTCACGGGAATACGGGAACGGAGTATTAGCGCATCAGCGGACACCGGGTCCTTTAAAGAACCATGGTGCCGCTTCGCGTCCATATCTCGGACGGTCAGGATTCAACGTGAAGTTATATCAAAAACGTTCTCACGGTGCGGGCAGTACTTAGGAGAACCGCCTTTTGTATTCATTGACTGTGCCAGTTCTTAAGGCCAAGATGTGGGGATGGAAGAAAAGGATGGAGGTGGAAGAATAGCAAAATAGATTCTTTAAATTGTGTTTGAGGTTGGAATGGAGAACGCTGGGATACATGTTTTGAGTAGAGGTAAATGCAGGGAAAATGAGAGAGAACAAGCGATAAGATATGAGGAGTTACTAGATGAGGAAGAGGAGGGGGATAGCAGGATGATGTAGGGAAAGGTCCAAATATACGAGGCTAGAAAGTGGTCAGTTTAGAGGTGCAAGAGGCAAAAGAGAGGCGATATTTCTTTAGAGAAAGTCGGAATGTGACCTTAGAGGGTGGGTATCCTTAGGGGGAGAGGCTGGGTAGAGAAGAAAATTTTAAGACGATTACGGAGTTACAATGGCAAGAGGCGCTTCAGAATATCCCTAACGATATAACGGGATATAAAAAGAAGTAAGAGTCTGTAATAGTCCGAAATACCTAAAGATGGAATAAGAAAGGGAAGTCGTAGGATAAGGAAAGCGAGATTTAGGTGAAGTAATGAGGTTAGACACATGAAAAACTGGATGGAAGGACGGAATGGAAATATAGGATATGTGAGGAAAGGAATAGAAATGTACTGGGAAAGTGTAGTAAGAAGTTGGAGGTCAGGGTAGAAGAGAAATATATTTTAAAGAGAATGAAGTAAGTCTTACAGGGATAATGGAAGAACGATGAAAGAAATGTAGAGAAGAAGAAAGAGGGAGGAGAGAATAACTTAATGGAAAATGTACAGAAGGTGAAAAAATTAGGGATGTAAATGTGTGAAGTATGCAATGAATGTAAAATTGTAGGTTGAGAAATTGAAAGATCGAATCTCAACAGTATTTCCGTGAAAATATCGTTGGAAATAAACTGGTATTTGGATTTTTTAAGGTACAATACGTTCCTTGTAAGTACTTAATCCTTTATGTGGTTCAATGAACGTTAGAATATAAGTCATCCAAGTTCTAGCTAGTTTCCAAAACCTCAAAGAGGTGTGCTTATTAAATAATACATTTAGTAATTTCTCATTCAGAACTTCACAAGATCGCAATATTTGTCGTTCACTTTTCATTTGGGGATAATTTCTGTTCGTGCCGTCTTCGCATTTCCGCTTCCGCAACATGTGTCACTGCGATCAGCTTCGATTTTAGCCTGTTTGTCGTTCGGAGCAGGTGTGCTTGTGCGGCCCTCCCGGCTCCTGCAGATTCAATAGTGCGCCCGCAGCATCTGGGTCACTGGCCGATTAGCAATTTTACGCGTCACCGTGTACGGGGAGCCATTATTACCTTCAGCGGCCGTTGTTCTGTTACTGCTGGCACTGCATGTTAATTACGGTACGAAACGCATTACTGGTCTTCATGTAACGCACGCTCATATTGCTCGAGTACCAAACACTGCAGCCCTTCCCTTGACGTAATAAAACATGCACTCTCATCAGCCTTGCAAACGAGTGTGCGTTAGCATTTTAAACAGGTGTAATAGTGGGTAAGATATAATCAGCGCTGTTAATTTAGTTAGTAGTTTGTATTTTAGAAATGATCGTAAATTGAATTACATGGGTTCCATGAAATTCAAGAAGTATTAGTGGAACTTGAGTGACCATTCTATTTTTGTTCAATTTTTTGGTTCATTTATTGCGCAAATAATATGTTGTAACTGAAAATTTTAAGTTTTATTTAAGAATCACTTTCGAAAACAACGCGGTATCAATACAAAAATATTAATAATTGGAAATCTTTGGAACGAATAGTTTTTATTCTAGTAGAGTGAGTGGATTTTGTAGATTTGAACGGTTTGTTCAAATTGAGTGATGTCTAATTTCTTCATGCTTCTTTTTATGCAGATAAAAATGTAACTGTCTGAAAATGGGTGATTCACTGTAAACACTCTTTTAATGTTGGTTCCATTATGAAACCAAAATGGATTCAAATTAGAAGTCAAAATTAACATTTGTATCGAGGAACGGAATTTAATGAATCATTATTCAGTGAAACTAGAATTTCCGTTATTTTTTAACTAGTATATAGTAATATTACTTAACTAGTATACTTAAATAAAAACTAAAATTAAAAAACTCATCAAAATTATTTTATATAAATAGTTACATTCATGCGAACATTTTATCCCTTGTAAACCCTTATTTTAAAAATAAAAATTGCTTTAAACTAGAAGCAAACTTCGAATGGTTAGGCTGTGAAACGTGCATTCCATGTGAATTGATTATAATTTTAGTAGTGCGAAGTGATTATTAACCAATATAAATAGTTTATGTTAGATATCTACAATGAAATTGCATAGGATATCAATTACTATACAATTTATCAAGTATTTATTTTAATTTTAATAGATTTTGAGATCATGCACATTTGCGATCACCCTTACTACGGAGTGCAGATATCCAGAAATGAAAAATCTCAAAAATGTGTCAATGTCCAAAGAGGACTCTTGGTATCATTTCAAACGAAGAGACGTAATTGGGCCCGTTTTAAGAGTTTTAAGAGCCTTAATCGTTTTCGAGTTGAGCACGAAGATAACGTGTGTTCCAACATAAAGTGTGCTGCGAGTTGCAAATGCAGTTGGCATTCACACTGCCAATTGCATATGCAGTTGCAGGTTTCCTGAATAATAACATCGCTCATTCTTCGTTTTAAATGTTCTTGTTTTCACTTTAATTACGTTTATCTACACCTGCACAGTAATTCCCTAACCAATTCTAGCATAGGTGCGTTTTTTTGCACTTTGCGTCTTATAAATGGCACAAAAACGCCAACTTTCCACAGGTCAACTATGTTTCTTCGCCAGAAAAGCCAATAAGTAAGTGTTTGTAATAGAGTTAAGTGCGCCGATTTCAAATATTGTCTCAGTTTTTGATAATCACATTCATTTTCTCGGTCATCGTACTTTTATTGTTTTCGCCGGACATGGTTTCCGGGTACTCTCAGTGGACATTCCTTGGGCGATGCGTAACACGAATTATATATCCATGTCGTTCGAAGAAATAAGAAAGGACAGCGTCTCCTGTTGCGAACCGGCCAGAACTTCAGAACCAAGAGGAGACCAGAGTTTCAGTGAGTGTTCCTAACGAGCAAGACGGGTGTCCACTGCTGAATACGCTCTTATATTATAAGATGTTATACGGCAGTGGTGCATCAGTGTTCTTGCGAGGTGTGCATTTATTTCAGCACAAAGATGTGATATTCTCATGCCTCTTACGTGTCACAATCATCTAAAGTGCTTCTTTTATATTTGTGGTTCTTGTACACCAAAATTCTAGAGGCGCATGATTTGCCCACATCAGAAGCTATACCAATAATATTTTGGATACCCTGTAGGTGATGAAGATAAAAGCTGGGCACTGCATGTTATTTGCAAACCGGATGCATCAGGGTTACGAGATTGGGAACAAAAATAAACATTCTATGCCCTTTTCTATTCCCATGATTTGGCGTGAGCTAATCAACCACAGTGATGGTACTTTTCCCATGTACGTATTAAGGGGTTCTCAGCAAACTATAAACATTGCATAGCGTATCCAAATCTGCAGTCTGCAATAAGAGCTCCATGAGATTTGAATGTCCTTCAAGAAATGGAAAATGCGTCGAGTAGTGAACTTGAACTATAAAGTTTTTTAGGCCAAAATATTACTGAGATTTCTAATATAGAAACACAGAAATTTACAGCATCCGAATTAAATGATCTCATTAGAGATAACAAAGACAAAGCAGAACTGATAGCGTCGAGACTGAAAGAAAAACATGTTAGAGAATAATGTTTGTGTTTCCCATTATAGATGGGGAAGCAAAGATATAGAGCAATGTTTTTTCCTTAAATACTCCAATGCAATTTTGTACCGATGTAGGTCATCTCTATGGAATTGAAGCAACAGCAGAGACTTTTGGAATAGCACCTATTTATCGACGAATCCTAGCACAGTTTGAAGGCAGTCTTATTGCACATTGGAAATGTAAAGCCTTCTAAACTCATTGTTCAATCACTTTATTTGAATGAAACGTATAAAAATGAAAAGGTGTACAAGAAGAAATTCGGTTCAATCGTTATCAGTAGAACAACTGTGAAGACTTGAAAGTGATCAGTATGTTAATGGGTTTACCAAGTTGCGTTGCTTCCTTTGCCTGTGGGATAGTCGAGATACGGTAATTCAACTCAGGAGAAGAAAATGATCAGAATTGGTTGCATTGGATGCTACTAATATATTCCTACTGCCACTGTTGCATGTTAAGTCTGGTTGGTTAAAACCTTTGCAAAAACGCTTGGCAAAAGAAATTCAGACTTTGCAAAAACGCTTGGCAAAAAGAATGGTAAGTGAAAAGTTTTACAAAATATCTCTACTAAAAGAAGGTGTCTTTGTAGGCTATTGAAGGACATATCAGGGAGGGAGATATTTAAGGACCCATTATTTGAAGAACGACTGAGATATCGTAAATAAGGATGGAAAAGTTTTCAGTGGCTTTCGCACAATTTTTATGGTAAAAAATAGTCTTCTGATTACAAAGATGGCGTGCAGTAATTACTAGATGCATATCAAGTTATGGGATGCCGCATGTCACTGAATTCATTACTTGCAAGGAAATCAACAGCTGCACCTTTTTAGTTCGAAAATCTTTATTTATTCAACTTGTGACCTGTTCTTACTATTCAATCTATTCTGTTTTTATATATCAGAAATATTGTCTATATCTAAGCGTCAAATTTGCATTTGTAGCTCTACAAATGGAATATAAGAGTATTTCCGAAAATGCATTTTATTTCAACAATGACATGTAATAGGCTAAAACCCAAAGCAGATTCGTATTTAGATAAAAAAATTATATACAAACACCTGCCGTCATCTCGGGCGATTAAATTTAGTTTCAAATTGTCGACCTGTGTTATGGATGGAAGGTATTACGAATATTTGACATCCGCAAATTTTTCAAAACAACACAGCGCTTCCTGTTGATTATGAGGTAAAACAACGGAAGGTGTGGTTTTGTGAATTGTTGGATAATTAACCAAACTCTGGCACAATACTTTACGTGTCAATGTTCTGTCACTGTGGCTGGAACATGCTTAAGTAAATTGTCAAGTAACTGATCAGATGAGTTGAATGAGCAACAACGTGCGTGTTTTCAACGAGCAGAATCGTCCCGAATAAGAAGATGGCTGGTGACGGTGAGATCGACTTGTACATAGCGCAGTTGTTCAACTGTGAAGCCATCGGAGAAATTCAAGTGAAACACCTTTGCACCAAAGCGAAAGAGATTTTGTTAATGGAGCAGAATGTGAAACGAGTGCACTCTCCTGTAACAGTGTGTGGAGATATTCATGGGCAGTTTTACGACTTAAAAGAGTTATTCGAAGTTGGTGGTTACATTCCAATAATGAATTACTTGTTTTTAGGTGATTTTGTGGACCGAGGCTTCTACAGTGTGGAGTGTTTTCTTCTGCTGCTTGCGTTGAAAGTGAGATATCCCGACAGAATTACTTTGATTCGGGGAAACCATGAATCACGTCAAATAACGCAAGTATATGGATTTTACGACGAGTGTTTGAGAAAATATGGGGGAATAGCCGTCTGGAAATACTGTACTGATGTTTTCGACTATCTCAGCTTGTCTGCAATCATTGATGGCAGGGTTTTATGCGTCCACGGTGGTCTGTCTCCCGCCGTCGAGACACTGGACCAAATCAATGGCATAATGAAGGTGCAAGACATCCCCACGGAAGGCGCCATGTGCGACTTGCTGTGGTCGGACCCGGACGACATCCTCGGATGGGGAATTAGTCCCCGAGGCGCGGGCTACCTCTTTGGGTCTGACGTCACGCATCGCTTCAACATCACCAATGGAATCGACATGATTTGCAGGTCGCATCAGTTGGTGATGGAAGGCTACAAGTGGCACTTTAACAACTCTGTGGTGACTGTCTGGTCCGCGCCTAATTATTGTTATCGCTGTGGTAACGTAGCGTCAATTCTGGAACTTGATGAGCACATGAATAAAAATTTCACAATCTTTGATGCCGCTCCCATTCAAAGTAGAGAAGTAACAGAGCTTAAAAATCTTCCTGATTATTTCCTTTGATTAAATGAACAGCAAATATTACAAGTAATTGATTCTACTTTTGACAAGCAACCTCTGTTTAAGAATAGTGAATTCGTATCTTTAATATTTCCTTATTCCCTGTAGATGCAATGTGTGAATTTATCATTAAATAAAGGAAAATGAAAAAAATACTAATGAATGTTCCCAGTCGAAGCGATTAGTCGCAAGTCAAGCTTGCACACATATTGCTTCAAAATGTTTCTACACAAGCAACTCGTGTACGCCCGAGGAACAAAAAATTATGCCATTCAGAAGAGTATATTTAATGAAGTAGCAATGATGTAAGAACAAAACTGCCTGACGGTTCAATGTATTGTGAGATAAATATCATAAACTGTTTTCCAAACCACCCTTGTACCATGAATTCGTATTCTTGGTGAATATGACTTCCATGACTAAACAAAAGTAGTGCTCCTCTTTTGGAAATCAAACCATACATTTTTCTCGATTTTACAGACTTCACTAGTTGTTTTTAATAACGTTGTGAAGTTTGTTAAAAATTCATATTAATAACAAGAAAAAGGAAAATAGATTCTAAAACGAAGTAAAGAAGAGGTGCCATTTAAACAATTGAAAACAAAATGTATACTTACCACCCGAAACGAGAAACATTTTTTTTCTTTCGTAAGAGCACTCAAGTCGCTAACTGCAACTGAGAGACATGACACTCGCGAGAAACTTGATGCCTGACTAAAGCCTGAAAAATGTGTTTTTTACGTTTTCAGTGAGGAATTGTCAGACATTACTAATATTTGTTAGTTAATTGAATAGAGTTGTTAACAAAATCTCATCGACTTCCATTATGAAGTAATTCAATATATATTTAGAAAACTAATACCATCAACGAACTAGCCTATATACGAGGGTTGGGGCGTACGTTATGGCAATTGGTTGGTTATTTTTTGGTTTTTTTTTTTTTTTGAGAATACGAGTAGGGGTGGAAACTGTGAAATATGCACATGAAAGAACAAGATATTAACTAAATTCATGGATATACGACACACCAAAATCGAGGGGTTGGCCGGAAGAAGGGCGTAACGCGAATTATGGCGTTTATCTGTGGAACGTTCCAAAACGTTCTTTAGGTGACTTTCTACCACCCCTCGAGATGGTAGTGCGCTAACCCCAGTAGATGACGTTTGAGAGGATTTTGAAATTATGAATTGCGCCGTAACATCTATCATCTTGCACCATTTCGTTTTCAGGTGTTTAGAATATTGCTAGGATTGCTGTGAATACAGTTATAAATTTGTCGGATAAATATGATTTTTCATAGAATGATTGTGAGTTTAAGCCTCCAGATGATAGTAACACATCCTCAGATGTTATTTACGTAGTGGTGATGACGAAAATGAAGGACAAAAGAGCAAAAATTTCCGAAAATATAAAAACAAGAATTAATGAATCTTAATTAACGTGGACGAAAATGCAAATGATTCTGTATTTCTGAAATTAAGAAATACATGAAGATTTTCATAAAAATAAACTATTTGTATCCAAAATAGCTTGTTCTTTGGCAAAGGGACATAATTCAACATTTTCAAATTAATGTAAATCCACATATTTGAGCATTTTAGTGCATTTTGTGTGCTTAATCAGTTACTAGTATGATTCTTCTTGCGATATGTACGTATTTTTTACTTTATATAATACAGCATGTAGACAGTTTTTCTTCATTATCTCAAAACAGTTTTTCTTCATTATCTCAAAACAGTTTTTCTGAATTACGCCCTTCTTCCATCCGTCCCCTCAATTGAGATTCTCATATTTATTAAGGTGGTATTTGAAATGACAGAACTGATTTCATGTTCCAAAGCATTATACGAGTTCACAACATTCCAGAAGCATTAATTATCCGTTCTTAAGGACCGTTTAGTCAGATCCTCCATTACCCCACGTGCCACATCAGTCTGCACACTCTCACAGGCCATCACGTGCGTTGCTGATCACTGGGTGCTACGCGTCCTCGCGAAAACTCTCCTGCCCAATACGGAAAGGTATTACTCCCAAGAGCTTCCAGCAAATCCCTGTGACATTCTCGGGCACTTGTCCTACGCAGAACGACTATCCTGGCGTGAGAGCGCTGATCGAAACAGGTTACATTAATCTCTCACTGCGACAGATTCTGATTTCACATTGCTCTCTATGATAATAGAGACCCTCACAGAGCCATCTGTTGTTGTGTACACTCATTAAATACATTTCTTTCATGCGACAAATACAATTGAATTGATGTCTTATTTTACGTGGCGAGACTCGGGCCATAAGGCCCGCTCTTCCGTCTGACCACGCAAATTTCGCTACGCTCATTTCACCACCTAGCGAAGAAAGGAGGTATTTCTTGGACGACGAAACAAGCGATTTGAGTTTAGTTCAGAGGCGTCATTTAGGCTTGAGGATCTTTTTCATGGAAGTAAATCCACTAACATGGGACAGCCGGCTTTACTTCCCCTCCGAAGGAAGGCGTACGAAGGATTTTTTTGCCCTTAAAAATCCACGGCTTCGATCGGGTTTGAACCCGCCAACTTGGGTATAACAGTCCGATACTCTACCCGTTAAACCATCGCCAAAATTGTGTGATTCGATGACATTTCTTTTACCATGATCCCATGAGTTCTGCCCCTTTTTATACGTAAACAATATCATTGTTGGAACGTGATCGTATTCAGGGAAAATTAGTGACTGACAGCGCAGTTAAACATAAACAAACCCAAGGTTTTAATTTCAGCCCCTCCCCGCTGACCGTTCATAATTGCGCCCCAGAGGACTCGAATCGAAGCAGATCCGTGCGCTGCCTCCGGTTGCGGGCGCAAATGCAGCCGCGACTGTGACGCGCGGAAGAGTGGCGCCTCGTTTGCGAATTTGCGGAAATCTGCCTCCGGGGGCCGAGCGCGCAGGGGCAAGCGGGAGGGGGGGGGGGGCGGGGCGCCGCGCCGTTAAGCACAGCCTATTTACGGTCGGCGCCGGCGCAGCTGGGGCGCCGCTCGTAAAGCGGGGCTATCGGGGCGCGCGCCACTTCCCCGGCCGCGCCTCTTCTCCCTCCTTGCGCCTCTCCCGTCCGCTCCTGCAGTTGCCCATGTTTTCGCAGTTCGCTCGGAGCGCGACTATTCTCGTCCTTTTCACTCGTACTCTCGCTTTTCATTGATTAGCTATTCTGAGCGCATCAACTACTAAGGTTGCTGAGGCTGTGAAATATTCGTTAGATACGTTGAGAGAGCAATTAGCAGGAACTGCGAGGAACTCGATAATTTTTCATCAGCCAATTGACAAAGATTGTTACCTTGGAAAAAGAATGAACGACAATTGAAGAGATTGTCATCGTTCACGTAGGCTTCCGCGGCTCGAGTCCATTACTTCAATGCTGTCCGGGTGACGCCGCGTCGTTGGCAGATAGGCCGACGTTTCGCCTGTCCTGTTGCAGGCTTCTTCAGGGTAGTCACAATAAAGTTCCTCCTCCGGTGTTGTATCTTTTTCAGCTCAGGTAACGCGAGTACGCCGTGATTGGCGGAGAGGTCCCTCTGATTGGCTCACGGTCTGGGCCAACCCGGGACTGGCACCCGTCCTAGAAATC
Organism: Gryllus longicercus; assembly: GCA_038098605.1. Classification (NCBI taxonomy): domain Eukaryota; kingdom Metazoa; phylum Arthropoda; class Insecta; order Orthoptera; family Gryllidae; genus Gryllus; species Gryllus longicercus. The sequence continues at coordinate 225,444 of JAZDUA010000088.1, forward strand.
GGCGCGGGGACAGTTCTCCTCCGTCCCCAAATACCCCAAATATACCCCAAATACGCATACCCCAAATCGAACCTTGAATGTGTCCAACACGTTTTAACTGAGCTTTGTGTCACCTCAGATGACAATGCGAGAATGTGGCGTCTAAATGGAAATAGATGGATTTTAAGAACTTTGAAAATGTCCAATCAGTCTACATGTTTTCACACGAGGAGCTTTCCAGAAGCTAATGCGATCTTTCGGAGACGCTCCGAACTAACAGAAAGCAGTTGACAATCTACGTCAAGGAAATTTGAACGAAAGAAGTGAGTATTTGGTCAACTGGGAAGAAATTTGCGCGACTTTTTGATTAAGTTTGTCTCCGAAACGGGAAGTTTGAAATGTATCATCTTTTCCTTTGAAATGCGCTCAAGGAGCAGCAAAACTGCATTATTCAAAACGTGGCGCCAAATTTGAAACAATTTAGCGGTCATGTGTCAACAAAGGTATTTAATCCCAGAAACAGTGAATGTTTTTATCGTGGGGGATCGCGGTGTTATTTCCCCCTGAATGGCGAAATCTGCGCTCACCTACGAGGCTTGCGAGGTTTCCCGAACTAGGATCTCTCACTAGCGGGGCCCCGCCCCAGCCAAAAATCTCTCACCTTCCGATCGACGATAGTGAAGTGTATGAATGTGTAAGTGTGTGTTAGTAATGGTTGAAGACAGGACAAGAAAGAGGAAGCAAAGATCGCTCGCGGTCTATACATCGCTTGTTAGGATTCTGCTTTTGCATTCTCCTGGTGATGATGGGAGAAACCTTCAGAAAACTACCGGGCTGAAAAGCCGGGCGGTAGAATTCTCCTCCAGACGCCGGCTGAAATCGATCTATGAGGTAGTATCGAAAATCCTGCCAGCGTCGGGGCTCGAACTCTACGACTTGCCGCCAAAGGCACTGCAGTTTCATCAACTGACACCCTAAACCACCTACGTCGGCCGTAGACTCGCATTTGTGATGTTCGTTCATTTCGGGTCTTCTCTTTTCCTCTCGTTGTCAGTCTTTGTCTCTTATTCAGTCCCTTCTCAACGCCCTTTTCCTTCAGTTCTATTCTCCCATCTGTTAGTGACTTGACTGTGAGAATCAACATCCCATTGTTCTCGATGACTGCGTCATTACCTTTTCTCTAGATTTTTTGTTTGTGAAGTTTAGACTAATTTTTGTAATTTTTTGTTTGCAAATCGTCTTTTACTTGTAATTTTTGTAAATTTCATATTGCCTCATTACCTCCTATATTCACTGGTTTTTGGTATTTTTCACTTTGCTCCCTCATCCCCGGTATTATTTTCTATTTAAAATGGAGCGATAATTTTCTGTCATTTTTCTTTCCTTCGATTCATACCTCCCTTTATTCCTCATACCTTGTTCTTCCTTTACTCAGTAGGCACCTCCAGCTGCATTAATATCTTTGCTTCTTTTTACAATATTCTCCTGTCCTCAAACCAGTGACAAGAGAAAGTTATTATGGTTCTACTTGTTACCGATTTAATCAGATCTGAAAACTTTGAGTTGAAGTATCACACCCATATTTTAAGAAGTGTTCAATCACAATCACAGACTGACAAGGGTCACACACAATATTCCCTCAAAGAATCTGCGAGTGTGAGCCAATATTATCAGTAATCACGGAATATGAATGATGAATCTAAACAACCAGACTCGTGGACAGCAGAACGTCTAGGAGCTACTCGTAGCCATGCATTACGTTCAATTGCTTAAGATGTGGCCAAGATGATTGATTTACTTCTCGTGTCACTCAATGTCCGAACCAAAACGCTAAATCCAGCCCATTGTGTTAATGCTTCTCTATAGCTTGGAATGGACCTGAAGAGTGAAAGTGGTATTTCACGTTGTTAGAAGCAAGGAGAGATGAAGCGATACCCGGTGGCCGAAGGCAAGATATGTAGGAGTAGGCTGCGAGTCGGACGAGAAGTCAAAGGAGGAGGAGATGGGAGAATAGGAGCGGTGCCAGCGAAGGTGGGTGTTTGATGTTGAATGTGTTGGTATTGGAAACAGGAGAAGAAAGGAAGAGATGTGGAAGTGAAAACGAAGTGTACGTGTACGTGTGAAGGTGGGGAGGAAAAGTAGAATGTAGAAGTGAAGGACGGGTGAAAGACGATGACCTAAAATGAGGAGGAAACAAGAAGATGTGAGAGAAAAGCGAAAAATAGTGATATTATCTCTACCTTGAACGCGTTTTTTACTTTCTTCACTTATAATTCCCTCTCTCGCCAGCTACCTTTCATCGACATCTTTTCCGCAAATTTCGGTTCCACTTTTTCTTACCCTTTTCTTCTTTTCGTAATAATCTTTACTTTCCTCGCGTCTTATGGCTTGACGGGAGGGGACCTGGAACTCTGAAAATGAATAACGAAATGGAATCAAGGAGATGTGATGGCAGCCGAAGGTGGACATGCGACTGGCGGGGGAGTCGAAACGGAGGTAAAGAGGAGTCGAGGCATGTCGGCTCTGAACTACATTCAGCAGCTAGGAGGAGGAGAGATGAAGGCAGAGGATGAGGTGAAGCCGGTAGGTGAGATAGTGGCGAAAGCGATGAGAAGGCGGGGTGAAAGTTGAGTTTGCGGAGGTAAAGTCGGATCGTGGCGACGCCGGGGTAGGACGGGGCGAGGGGTGGGGGTGGGGGGTGAGAGGCGTGGCGTGGCGTCCTTCGCGACGCGACGGTCGCGTGCTCGGCCGAGGTCGCGTGCTCCACTTGTGACAGCGACGCCGCAGCCAATGAAATTTTGCACGGAACTCGTGCACGCGCTCCTGGGAAGCGCCGCCCCGCCCGACCCTTCTCGCCCCTCGTCGCTCACCTCTTGCTCCTTCTGAGCGACGCCCAACACTTGTCTTCTGTTGCCTGTCGTCGCCTCCCGCGCTGTCGCCCGACCGCCAACGCCTGGCATCTGGTACCTGATGCCTGACACCTGACGCTTTTCGCTTGCTGCCTGTCGCCTGACGCTGGACGTCTGACGTTTGACGCTGGACGTCTGACGTTTGACGCTGGACGCCCGTCGACTCTTAAGGATTGACACCTGGCGTCTGATATCCGATGTCTAATGCCTGACGACTGACGACTGACGACTGACGACTGACGACTGACGACTGACGACTGACGACTGACGACTGACGACTGACGACTGACGACTGACGACTGACGACTGACGACTGACGACTGACGACTGACGACTGACGACTGACGACTGACGACTGACGACTGACGACTGACGACTGACGACTGACGACTGACGACTGACGACTGACGACTGACGACTGACGACTGACGACTGACGACTGACGACTGACGACTGACGACTGACGACTGACGACTGACGACTGACGACATGTTCCTCATAATGTTATCAAAAAATAGTTCCTTCGCATTTAGGAGTTCAGGAGCAAATGTAGATTTTCGTAGAAAGCGTTAATTATAATTTTTCAATTTCGTTGTAGTGATGAATCTCCGGTCCATATCTAATCACCAGAACTCTCCTGTCCGTAAATGACCCGTCAATTGTGAAGAGCGAGTGCACTACAACTCTGACAGTCCGTTTGCGGCCTTAGGTTCCCATGTCCTACAATCGGGCGCAATCTAAGGGCTTCGTGCTATACAGGTTCCGTTAATTTACGTATTTTTAATTTTCTTTGTTTGTATTCCAAACAAGTAGACTTTTCTTCGAAAATACTTAGAAATATCCTTGGATATTTGATTTACTATAATTGAAACTCAATCTTTACAAGAAATGATCAGAAAACTGCTGTGCAGAAATGAATCTTTTTTCAAAAAAATACCGAAAATAGCATTTGAAATTCCATTTGAAATGAAACGTCCTGTATACGTTCAGATATAAGAGTTTATGTTTTAGATGACTTTCGTTATCAAAAATTCTTTACAAAAAAGTGTGTGGACATATCCTTCAACTAGCTGTTAACTAATGAGTCAAATGAGAATATGAATCCTAAAGATCATAGAAATAATTTCTTTATTTTACAGTTTATAATTCTCTTTGTAATAACTGAGAATGAAACAAACAAACCCTGGCTCTACTTGATTGTTATATCGAAGTACGATCTAGACAACAAGACCATCGTTGAGGGAACGTGAAACACAAGAGTATAATAAAAGTTTTGGAAGCATGTCCAGTTTTGATTATTTCAAACAAACCATTTTGGCTTCGTGCACTGCTTTCTCTGATAGATTTCCATTTTGGCTTTTGGTTTATGAAAACAATTTACGGGATAAACGTTGTCTCTATCATTTCTCTGTTAAGTAACATGTTCTCTCCTGTACAGTAATAGAATCACCTTGATACGCATTTCATCTCTGCTGCATAAATATTACATTCCATGGACTGCGATACACGCCCTCATTCGTAACTGCATATGCTAATGTACGCACGAACACGTATATGCTTTGCACGTGCGCTAACTTAATCTCTTCCAAACTTTCATCGATGTTTTCGAGTTAGATTTCCTCGGAAATATGTGGAGAACTCCACAAATTTCCGAGAATCAGTGTTAATAACACATAAAAGGTTAAAAGCTCTCATTTTCACCAATTTGATTTCGAGCTTTCCAATTGAAGCAATATCCAACAACTAACAATTCTCTTCTATACTACAGCATGGTTATGTTCACGATACGTTACATTTTTCTTAAATAAAATATAACGTATAGACTTAACATGGATGAACGCGAAAGAGGACTACCAAAAATGGAATTCTGTCGTCAGAAAGGATACAAATATCGCAGATGACAGGTACGAGAGTTACACCTCTCAAGCTGCAAATGAAGGAGTCGGGCATGAAAAGACTGCTATGAAAAAGTACCTAAAGGGGAGGTATTCAAAAGTGTACTTGACGTTGGTGTAAACATGTAGAAGTTTTAGTAAACAGAATAGATGGAAAAAGAAGTGAACAGGAACAATCCGATAGGATGGAAACGGAATGTCGGGAACGTAAGGGATGAGGATATCTGTGCTTCATAGGGTGCATTAGACAGGAAGGGGTACAAATTCATCAGGTAATTATGATGATGTCAGTAAGGCTTGCATTCGGAATTGATCAGTAGGTTTGGGAGAGCAGTATGATTATGAGTGGATTAATACATAGCAGGGTAGGCACTTGCTTATATCACTTTCTCAATAGGCGCAACTATCTTTTTCAAACGAAATTGTATATCTATTAGCTTATACATATATACAATAATAGTTTTCTGGCAAAAATTTGCCGTTTTCTGTCGCACGATTACTTAACTTCCCCTCCTTACAAAATATTCGTAAGGCGAGAAAGTAAAATTTTCAACTAGTATTAATGAGTCTGTTTTAAAAAAGGTCAGAATATGTTTAGTACCAAAAACTAGATAACAGCTCACAACATATTCCGTAAGGGATAAAACCGAATAAAATTGAATGCATATTATAAAACTATAATGCATTTGCAAAATGATTATAGGTTATTGGAGGCTTCTAGGATGGTTCATAGACAGCGTACTAGCTTCCCAGAGGGTGATCTCGGGTTTGATTCCCGGGCTAGGCAAAAATCAAGAGTAGCTTTCCTTTAAAATCGTTTCAGGTTCTGTAGCTGGGTGACGAAGATAAACTCAGAGGGGCGGCGTATGCTAGTTGCGTGTTCGCCGCATGTGTCTCTTAGCGCGTAATCGTGGGAATTAAACTAGGGGCCACTCTTAGTTTGGCGGCAGTCATTCAGTCGACCTAAATGCGGATGCATATATAGAATATTGCAATTGATTTCAACTAATTGAACAGTGAACCGAATAAAATATAGTAAGGTAAAGTAACTGATACCTTTAAAATATTGTCATTGAATCGCTAGTGATGCCGACGTACGTAGAAGGGGTTCTTACGATCAATCAATAAACTTTGTGTTTATAAAATCTATCGTAATTCATATGCAAACATTTCTAAAGAGAATAACTGGCTGATGCCAAAAATGATTTATACTGTAATATTTTTTTCACGCAGCCACTAGTAAAGTGATTCTTTCAGGGCACGCATACTGTGATTTTAGATAAATCTGTGATTGCAACAAACAAAATAAAATACTTCCGTCTGACCACATCAGATACTTCTGATCTAATGTATCATTGGTATACTTGGATTAAAATAAGAAAAACAGTAATGCTGTCTAGAAAGTAGTGAACAACACTCGGTAAAAGAAATTTTATTTGGAGTGAAGGATTACACTGTTCAACCTACCGGCAACATTTCCTCTCGCAATATAAAATGTCACCCTTATCACTCGTACCCTATATAACCATTTTCCAGCTTTAAAGGTAAAACTTTACGAGTTATGATTTGCAATGAGCCCAATAGTTCGGCTACGCTTAGGGCCTTTTAAGGTATTAATCCGACGTTGAGTAGGACGGTGCGCCTTGAAGAGCAGTGGTTGGCGTATGGCGGGGTGAGCCAGCTGTCGATTGAGGGGGCGGGGTCGTGCGCGAAGGGTGAGTGGAGAGGAGAGGCGGGGCGGGGCGACAGGGCGATGGAGTGGCCGGAGGGGCGAAAGAGACCAGGGCGCATGCGGCGGAAAGGGGCAGCAACGATACTTTGATGCTTTTGTTTCTCTTGGTAGCGGAATTGCTCTTAGGTATATTGATTTCGGTTATGATACATACGAGTATAAACAATTTACAATGACTTCATACATAGAAACAACTAGCAAAATTTCCGGCAAACTTCTCTTCGTGTTCAATCCTTGTGAACGAGAAAAATGATCAATTTTATATAAATCACGATGTTTAAGATTATTATTTTTAATGAAATGGGTTTTAATTTTAACAAAAATACTATACTTTTTTACAAATTCACTTTACAGTGTATTTCTATTAATTCTTTTTTTTAATATTAAACAGTGCTGCTAGCTTCTAGCGAATCAATTGGGTTTCAGTTCATATCATTTAAATTATTTTTTATGCATTTATGTTGTATTAATCTTTACCAAAATCCTTGCTTACTCTTTGCAAAGACACGGTGACAATGCTGGAGAAGAACCTGAAAAATTTCATATTTATTTATACACTACATTTCGTGATATCGATGTCGGTTACATATTATTGAATTCACGTTTATAGTACAGGTTACTATACACAATTTTCTAGGACTTCCCGGTGAACGAAGCTGTAGCAACAATGTTGGTAGTTTATTATTAATTCAGCCCTTGTATCTCGACAGTATCGAACCTTGATTAATTATCGATATTTATTTTATCAATTGTTATCTTCATATAATTTTAAATAAGGAAAGGAAATTCTTTGCATTTCATATTTCTCGTCACGTCTCGATATATTGCTTATAACCCCCCAAAAATCACTAAACAGCATACTCTATGTTCATTTAAATTTCGACGAATTATCTTTGTTTCTCTTGCACACTACTGCGCCGGAGTTATACAAAGGAGACGACATAAGAAGGAACAAACGCCCTGAAATGAAACACCATTTGGACAGTTGATAGATTACACTCGTATGTCTGTGTTATAGATTCTCCTATCTTTATACTGCAGATTTTCAATGAATATCAAGTTATTATAGGTTTACGAGTCTGTATTGGCTATACGAAGAAAGGTGATATTTTTAATTGTGAATGTTGTGAGTTTCTTACTACCTCATAAATTAAAAAAATTACTAAAATAACTACGAGAAATATTGTCTTTAAAACAAGGGGAATGACCTAGGTTGTTGGTTATACTCTACTAAAATTATGTAGAAACCGTCAATCATATATATGTTGCTTTAGATGGCAATGTTGATGAGTTGTTGAAATAACGATTTTACAACAATGTTCTTCAAACACATGTACTGCAATATATTCGTATGAATAAAGTAAATATTCGCGCATTGTCGTTTTGTATCGTCTGAGTTTTTAAAAAAATTGTCTTTGTCGACGAAACGCATCCCTGAACCCTTCAGTAATCCTCCATTACCTTTTTTTGTCAAGTCTCGGCACGTCGCAGTCAGTGCCTATTATTGTGTTTTGATAATAGTTTTTAGGCAGCTATTTTGAAAAGTTTGAATTTTATTAATGTTTGTTTTACACGCTGATTCCCAAATTGAACACGCATAAGACATTATAGGCCAAATTATTGTTTAAATGTGCAAATTAGTCAGTATACTTAGTGAAGAAGAGCATTTTACATGAGAAAGTAGCCGATGTCATCGTTTGTTATCTAAAGAAATTCTATGTGTGATATTATTATATTATTGGAGCCTTCTGTCTACTAATACAAGTATTTTATTGGTTCGCTGAATTAAAGCCATTTTGTTGGTTCATTTTGATATGTAAGAGGTGGTGATTCATTATATCTACGTAAGGAAAATTTTTTTTGCATTGCATTTTGATGTATTCGATGTGATATGCCACATTTTAGCCCGTGTATCTACCAGATTAAAATGATTTTGGAGCAAAGCAATTACAGTTTAAAGATTCTTATTAGTACTGTATAATTCAGAGCCGTCTGCAAATAGTGCTAATGGAATGTCATTTGTTGAAGGAAAATCTGAAATAAGGAAGTTGAAGAGGATGGGTGAAAGTACAGCTCCTTAGAGGATGCAAGCAAGATTTGATTTTGAAAATGAAATATAGTATTTTAAACGGATGGTAAGGTGCGATTTAAAAAACAACAACTACGAATTAACTCTTGGAACACCTAAAAGAAAAAAATGCAAAGTAGATACCTGGTCAAAACTGTATTGAAAGCCTTTTCAATATCAAGAAAGTCTGCACTAACGTGCTGAAAATCAATAAGTATGCCTTCAGTAAGTCTGAGTATTTGATGATTCGTGGACAGAAGGGAGCGAAAGCCAAATTGGGAGTGAGAAGTGGCATATGGAGAAGTTAAGAAAATATTTAGTCTTTGGAAAATGCATCGTTCAGAACTTTCCCTAAAGATGGGAGTAAACAAATTGTTCTGCAACTGGAACGATCAGACGGCGCAGACCTCAGGGAACTTCTTTATTCGTCATGGCCCCCTATATGTTTGAATGGCGAATTGTTTGCTCGTTTTCGTTTTGGGTTATGCTTTATTAAATCATTCTGTTATTTTTAGTACATGACAACAACGTAAATTAATTTAACGAGTATCTGTTACGGGCAAACATACAGACATACATACTTTTAACAGATAAGAATCTTGTTCTCTTAACCTGGATTCAGTACGTTAAACCAATTTTGAATTAAATGGGATTACGAAAGCAAGATCTTTTCGATTTAAATGTTTAATTTTACTTTGAATTGACAATTTGACATTCGACTGATGTATTTCAATTTAATATATCAGTTCTTTGTTTTACAACAGGAAATGGGTCGGCCAATAACTGTCAACTGACTTGCCTAAAAGACTGTCGCAAAGAGCAAAGTATTCAGTGGCACATTACAACCCCTGACCACTTTGTATAACCCTTTGAAGCCTCGTGCTAGTTGCTGAGGACGCAGGGTGTGAACCCTAGAAAAATAGTTTTCTTTCGCGCGATCTCCGCATGCCTGTCCTAAAGGATTAACTATTTATCCAAACAAAGATGACAAAGACTAGGCTGGACCCCGTCCCACACTGGTATGTGAGCGGTAATTGAGCGATAATCTTGTTGGGCGCCGCGCCTCGGGGCAGGAGCTGGCTGCCTCTGTCGCAGAGGCATCACCCGGTGAGCGCCGCCTGCGCAGCGCTGATCCGAGAGGGCGGCCCGCGACCCTCTGTGTGCCCGCCCTTGCGCCGCCCCCGCGCCGCCCCCGCGCCGCCCGTCACCTCCGTCGCCTCAGGAATTCGCATTGTGCGCTGGTGGATGCCGCCGGCCGTGGTGGGCCCCTCTGGCGCCACGCTCCCCTCGCCCCCCCCCGCCCCCCTCTCGCGCTGTGCTGACACCCAGGGGCCGCTTCATCCACCCTCCCCCGCACACACAATGTACATCCTCTCAGACTTCATTGTATTGCGACTGATCTTGTAGCGAAGGATAACCCCTTACAAATAAACGAATTAAAGGTGTTATTTTATTGTAGGAGTGGTGATCAGGTATTGTTGGCATTATTAAAGTATAAAATAATTCAAGTCATCTTTGAGTTGCAAAGACATAAATCACAAAGATGACTCCAAATATTTCATCCATTATTGTTTAATGCAAGACTAGCTTTCCATGACATAGTCATATTAAGTTACTTCCTGTTCAGAAGCCAGAAAATGACTTTTATTTAGAAACCCGCATCAGAAATAATCATCACTAGGCCAAAATAAATAATATTTGACGCTGTGCTCCCGGCCACCCCCGCACAGACAATGTACATCCTCCCAGACTTCATTACATTACGTCTGATCTTACAGCACGGCTAATCTCTTACAAATAAAAGAATTAAAGGTGTTGTCGCAGTCAACATTATTATTTAATTGTGGGAATAGTGATGAGGTGTTGTTGATATTCTTAAGGGATGATGTAATTAAAAACATTGATGTGTCGCAGATACATTTGACTCTCAAATCCCTTCCCATCATTCTAACTATAAATAGTTGAAAGATGAGTAAGAGTTTAAAATAAATAAATAAAAATAAATTTTAAAAAAGAGCAAGACTATCAATATTTCAAAAAAAACTAGACATTTTCGTTCCCGAGTTATAGAAAACTTATTTGCATCGGTAAATGAATTGCAGGCATGATTTTTCTGCATTGCTAACAAAAAAGTAACTCGCCTTTACCTCTACTCCTACCATTACAAGCAAAAGGAGATTTCAACAAAACGTGCGCTTAGTGAAGTTACATTTATGTTCAGAAGCAAAGCAAGGGACCATCTCACCATTTGCTCAATGGATCAGGGAAACTGGACAAAACCCTAACCAAAATGAGGGTCATTGACCCGGCAGCTGAAGTACATTATTTATTACAAAGTTAAAAAAGTCTTTTTAAAAAATTTACACAAATACAATACAATAAAATTTAATATAATTCAACATATATCACTGTTTTGTTAAAATGAACAATATTTTTCTTTTTGTAATCGGTATTGTCCCTAATTGTATAGAAACAGTTATGCAGCAGCAAAAAATATTTTATTTTTAACTTAAATTTGTGAACAAACTTCAATTGTTTGTCATCTCGCAATGCATTGAAAGCAACGTACGTTGTAGGAACAATCAAATCCAACTAAATTGAAATCGCGCGTACACAGAAAGTGAAACTGTAAAGCAGATTGTCTACTACAATAAACACCCATTTCAATTTTAAAGCCATAAATTTGATATCCTTTTTTGTGAAAATGCTGCTCTAACATTCGCCTTGTGTTGATAGAGGCAACTATGGAAAAACTACGAGAGCAGCTGGCCGTTGCAATACTCATCCACATAGGGCCTGCATTCGATTTAGCTATGAAGTGTGAGTCGAAAATCTGCTACGGCGACTCAATGTGCTCGAATAACATCAACTGACAGCGATGCCGAACGCGTGGTGACATGAAGTTGAACATCAGAAAGGGAGGTGAAACTCGACGGAAGACCGCAGTCGATGGTTATGGAAAGGGGTGACCTGCCAATCAAAATTATACCACTGGCACAATTGTAGGTTTTTACACAGTTTAGGTGGGCGAGTTTAGTTGTACACTCTCTTTGACGTCGCCACAATTATAAATAGACAAAGTATTAAAGATAAATGACGATATGGATGATATAATGGAACACATGGTGATTTGTCTTTGCCGTCCACGCAACAGCCATGGGGCGGAAACTTGATCCATAACTTACGCTGCTCGAACTCATAAAGGACACGCAGAGTGGTTACCGCCACAGCCGCCTATGCTGTTTAGGACGTCACGCGTAAATTATGAGGAAGCGAGTGAATATTTAGTGTTTCCTGGCACCTTGAAAACTGTACTGTCTTCCCGTAAGAATAGTATTACATGTATTACATATTATACTACGGTCTTATGTCTTACAAATACATGTTATATCACAAAAAGTGACGCATTTCATCTGCCACATGAACGTGGTATTAGATGGTGAGTAACATCTGTTTGCGGATTTTTCTACTCCAAGAATCTCCCCCTGTGAATAATCGCCCCTCTCCGCACAATTCTTTAGATCTCCCGACTTAGTAGTCTTGCTGGCTCTTCCGAAATGTGTGGTACTGACGAGCAAGTAATTATAATTGTGGCTGTTTGGGAAGATATGGAGAGAAAAATGTGTCAGGAAAGATTGCGTGCGATTTTTGGCTCGTTTGCTAATGAACTGCCTCAGAATTTACCTGGTATTGTTAGGAAAAACCGCAGATCAGAGTAGCTGACTGCTAGAATTCTCCTCCTAATTGTGGATGAATGCGACCTAGCTATATAGGTAGTGACAAAAATCACCCACCGTCGGCACTTTAACCCTAGGACCACGCGGGCTTTGATGCCGCAGAGGCAACTGATGTTGTTGCTGCGCTCTTTCAGTCGGTACGCTGCTGAACTATGCAGTTCACACATTCTATGCAGTCTCTGACCAACAATCTTTGTACAATTATATGAAGTTCCATCATTTAGGTTTATATTAGTTATAGTTTATAAAGTTAGTTAGTTTAAGTTTATAAAGTTTAACATGTTTATATTAATTAAAGTATTACAAATTCTGGTCATATTAGAACATTGCACATAAAATTACATTATTGTGAAAGACTTCGTTAAATATCACCGGGTCCTTTGTAATAACGAAGAAAACAGGAATATTCATCCCCAATAATTGGCTTTGGGGTTGTAATTTAAAACAACGCTTTTAGGCATCACTGCAGAGGACATGCTTTTCGGTGTATTTGAAAGCTAGTTCTTACCAAATACATCGCAGAAAACGAAATCTAGCTGTGTATAAAGTAATTTATTTGTGTATAAACCTCCTTAAATTGTCAGCGAACAGACTAAAGTGTAAATAAGACAATACACTGTATGAATCACTGAGCGGCTGCCGTTACAGGCGACGGTACTATTAAGATCGTCAAACGCAAATCATGAAATGTAAACCGACGAAGAATTGAAACGCGGCACCGTGATACCACATGACGTTGTGAATTGTCTTTGAAAATCTGGCAACGCTGCTATCGGCCCTCGCGCGCGCGCCTGCGCTAAAATAATTAAGCCCCCCACCCCATTCACCCTCTGCACGCGTGCATTGGAGCACGCAGCGCCGCCTCTTTGCTGCCTTATTAACGACCCCGATATCCCATCTGCGAGACAAATGCACGAATTATTAGCCATTTCGACGCGTGTGATCTCTGCAGGTATTGGCTCGCAATGTTGTGATTAATGTTGGCAGTTCGATACCATGATATCGCAGTCCGCTTCGCGGTGGTTGCCGCGCCGATCGGCGCCACGGGGCCGTCCGCAGCTGCAAGTTCCCGCAGAGTTCGGTGGGTTGGGTTGCGCGCGGACTAGTGGACGCAGTTGCTTGAAGAAGCAATTAGACTTTGCGATTGAAGGACATCTCCCAAGACCAACTACTTGTCCGTTTTACAGTCCACAATGCTAGTGGCTAATTACATAAATAAGGCGGCCATCAAAGCCAAGGACCGGGTGAGATGGCTCAGGCAGCAACTGATGTCACTGTAGAGTCTCCGACCGAGAGGTTCAAGGTTCCAGTCCCAACGGACTTTCTACTCTGCCTAGATAGGTCTGAGGAATTCATCCACTGTCTGGGTAAGAATTCTAGCAGCCAGCTGCTCTGATCGGTAATTTTCCGTGGTTTCTCCGATCAATACCAGATGAATGCCGGAGAAGTACCTTATCAAGTGGGCCACGGTTCGCATGCAACCTGTCCTTCCTCTTGCTTGTCCTATCCTCTCCCCTTACTCACACACACATACACGTACATGCACAGCACTACCACACATGTCGGGAGACTGGTTGGAAGCTTAGAGTTAGTCCCGGCTGAGGCGGTGTCCTGCTGGTGAGAGATACCTGGTTGGGGAAAATACAACCAGCCGACGATAGGTCGGCGACAGATCTCACCATTCAGCGAGAGAAGATCACTCTACCTCCCGAGGGGGGAAATGCACTACACTTACGGGGACTAAATGAATCTCTAATCAATTAATTAATCAATCAATTGAACAAGATCATCTAAATTGTTTTATTTCAATGAAGTCTTTTTTTTTGTGAAGTGTTTCTGGTTACAAAACAACAATAATATTGCAGTGCATCTCATCTCTTTGTGTTTAAATTGTATGTATTCCCTTTGTGTTTTGAAAACTAGGGTATTTCCATTACAATAGATGTCAATATCTGCAGTGTGATGTTCCATCAACATCCATCAGTTTTAAAATTAGCCTTATGCCTTTTTTATTTAGTTATGCGTAACGGCGGAAAAATATTCATAAAAATTGAAGAGCGCTGCAAAAAGATTTTGAAAAAATTTCATACTTAAAAATTTGATATATGAAATGGGAATACTAACGAGGGAAAATAAACTGCACTTAAGGGGCTAACGACTTTAGCAGTTTACATTTCTACATTTCTGATATTTTTGAACGTTTAACTCTCGTAGGTAGTCTTAAGCATGGGTATCATCAGAAATCTCCAGTATCTCCGAAAATAAAATACATTTACGATTTGATATTCTAGGCTTGTTAATTGCACGGGTTTAAGTCATTGATGAATGCTTAACAGTATTGCAATGTTTCTCCTCGTGCAGTATGGCGCCTACAATAGGATGTCTGGTTGTTGGAAGTTAGGTAGCTAGTAATATATATCTAATAATACTTTTAAAACTATGTATTAACAGTGGAGTATGTTCGCGAAATCCCTGCGGGAAGCACTACATGAAAATTACTTGTTTTCCTACATTCTTGACAAAAAATATTGGTCGTGTTTAGAGACAGAATTGGTTATTTTACTTCTCTCCTTCAGTTCAATTGTATACAAACTTAAACGATTCATTGTGTACAGTTCTTGTAGAACAACAAATAAGATTTTATTTCTTTAAAACGGCACAAAATTAACATTTTGAATGCTTCTAAGTTTATGAATGATATTTCAAATGAAGAGAGACCATTTGAAAAAAACTCTTTATTTATGAATTGTGAGAGCTTGATGTCAAACATTCATTTCCTCTGTAATTTCATCACCGCTGTCCGACCTGAAAAAAGTTTCTCTTCTCCCGTGTGCGAGGATATTTTTACGGCGCTTCCCTGCGTGAAATTATCTACACGCCTCAAATGTCACTTAAAATGCATCAAAGGAGTCAACTTTTAAAGAAACCCCATCTCAGCCGTAAACAAGAAACTTTTCTGCCTGGTATGGCTTCGGCCTAATTTCGCACTCGTAAAAAATACTAAAAGAGACGCGGAGCTATAAAAAGACAATCTGGTCCCTCCGTTGGTGTAGTCTTTGTTACGCTTTTAATTTCCCGGCTGGTGTTTACGTGACAGATCATTCTTTGCTTTCTCTTTTGCGGCGTCGTGGTCTCGCACGTTCGCAGCGCCCGCAACCGCCGATTGTCTCCGCTCTGCCTTTGCGAACAGCTGAAAGCACTGGCCGCTCGCGACCTCGCGCGCAAGCCGCAGCGTCGCGCCGCGTCGCGGGAAGCACTCACGCACATGGAGATTCCCCGCTCCTTCTCCCCTTGGAGGGTTCGCCCCCTCTTATTCCCTTTAATAAAGACCCAGCGCTTTGAAGCCTGGAATAAACTGTGTGTGTGTGTGTGTGTGAGAGAGAGAGAGAGAGAGTTTTACTTCTCCAACCGACCAAGAGTTTAATACCAGTAGTTGCCAAACGCATCTAAGCGACAGAATGGTGTTTTGCAGACATTCTCAGTACGTGCGTGTTTTAAGATTTTGGTGTAAATTGTACATTATTTGAGAAATCCCTATACAGTGCCTGTGTAGCATTCGTCGAATGGTTTCTAACGCGTGCTTTGAATTTGAGAGTCATACTATTAAGTGGCACGCAAAACTCTGAGCAATAGTTATGAAATTATCGAATTTTGATTTCCAAGAATATGTGCTAAAACCCCAAGAAGCCATCCAACAAATCATCACATTTCGGGCGCCTGTCGTTTGGCGGAAGCTTACGGGGCCGCCTCGTCGAAGGTAGGCTAATTGCAAGTACACATATTGCAGAATCTGAATCGTGTAATTATAAAAGGGAGGAAGGTAACAGCAGTTCGTTTGGATGTGGTTAGTTAGTGTACGTTAGTCATATAGTGCAAGTTAATGCCGTCTTCAATGCAAGATCTAAGAGTATTTCTGACGATTTACGGATTTTACAGTGATTACGGATCAACAGTGAAAACAGTAGACTATCAATCTTTTGACTTGTGAAAACGATATATCTCTTCAACGGGTTTACAGGAGCATAGGTGGAGCAGGATTAACAGATGTCACCGCAGCGACTGACCGGGAGGTCCTAGTGTTTGAGCCCCGTGGTTCGGCACGATTTTCGACACTGGCGTCATAGCGAGCTAGAATCCAGTCGAAATCTGGTGGACAATTCCAGCGCTCGGCTGCTCTGATCGGTGGTTTCCCGTGATTTCTCCGATCAGCACCATGCGAATGCCGTGGCGGTATCCTAACAAGCAGGTCACGGACCGCATCCTCTTCCTTGTCCAATCCTCTCCCCCTTCACTCACGCTTAAACGCCTGAAGAAGAGTCGGGAGCTTAGAGCTCGCCTTGGCTGAGGCGAGTGCCTCACCGGCGTACAATAACTTTTGTTCATAAGCTGAACTATTATTAAAGCAATTTATTGCACTCTTTAAGTAAACGCAAAGTAAAAACCCTTTGACCGACAGGAGTAGCTACAGTGTCTCTGCTCGGGAGGTTCCTCCCCCCTCCTTGCCCTATCCCCTCCCCTTACTTACACATACGTACTTGCACTGCACTCCCGCACGAGGCGGGCACCGGTCGGGGGCTTAGAGCTGCTTCGGCTGGGGCGGGGCCTTGCAGGTGGATGCCTGGTTGCTAAAGACCCAGATGGCGTGAAGGTTGCGCCAGATCGCACCTTCCAGTGGGAAACGATCACCGACACCTGCACTACATCTACAACACTTACGAGACTGATGGTTTTAGCAATTGGTGTGCCCGGAAACTCGAATTAATCAAATCAATTTAATGTGCTTGTGCTTTTAAGAGACATTTCGTGGAAAGGGCATACGAATTTGGAAGAAAGTGCGGCGTAAAGCTACGATAAACTCGGGGCGCAATCCAATATTACTTTTTCTATCACAATTGTGTCGAGAGCAACAGAAAATATTCGAATCAATTATTCGAAAGTAACACAAAAATAAAATTCAACACTTTCTGAACTGAGACAATTTTGCAATAAGCCAAGTCGATAGATATCTAATGTAGCGTAATCTGTAGACACCAAACGCAATATTAAATGTCAAGTAGAAACATATTCTAATATTCGACAGGGCACATTTCTTATGCAACATATTGCTGTCGTGATTCAACATTTCTCTCCCTTATTGCTGCGCGGCTGTCGCAGGCCTCGCCCTTGCATTCCTTCAGGCCCTATCAAAGGGCCGCGTTTCTCTCGTCAACGAGGGAAGGGCGAAGGGCAGAGGGCGAGGAGGGCGTCCGTGAGTTACAGCCGGCGGAAGCGGCCCCCCGGGGGGGGGGAACGCGCACTTCCGGCGCTCGCCGTATTTCGCCCGGCGCCGCCAGGGAGCTCCCCTGCTCCTTTTAAACAGCAACCCTCTTTCCTTGTAGTCCTTGGATACTCAGAGTGGTGCATCCCTTTGCTCCGCCCAATTCGCCGTTTATATTCAGTTGAACTGGAATTGCGAATGAGTTGGGGAGCACCAGTCTACCAAACACCAATGGTAGTTCACTAGAAAATCTTCGCAATGCTACTAGTTAAGGTGGCACAAGGCGTCAACTGATGTCACTGCAGTGCCTCGGTCCAGAACGTCCCAGGGTAGAAGTTCCAACGATGGAGAAGTTTCGCCCGTAGGTAGTTAGCCAGGTCCAATCGATGCGCTAGGAGTAGAATTCTAGCGGCCGGCTGCTCTGATTGGTGTTTTTCCGATGTACGCGAGACAAATGCTGGAGCAGAAACCTGACAAACTGGCAACGGACCGCGCTTGATCTTTCCTTTCTCTTCCTTCTCCTATTATCACCCCTACACACACACTTGCATGCGCTACACTACCACACATGCAGGGCCACCACTCGGGTGCTTAGAGCTTGGCCGGCTAGGTCGGTGCCCCGCTGGAGGCAGATAATACATCGTTCGTGGAGTGTTTTGCTTTTAGTAACGAAACACAGTTTCACGTGATTGTGTTGTGAATTTTCACACCCTACACACGTGGGTAACTGAAAATTCGCACTCAATCAGAGGAGACAGGCATCAGCAGCAGTTTCCTGAATGTGTTTAATCTAACATCGTCGGTCGGAGATAACCGTACAGAGCCAGTGGTTTTTTCAGATAGATTAGATGAGTGGACGTACTTGCGCTTTCGACAAGAAGACTTTATTGGTTTACTAGAACTTGGAGATCTTGCCGTGTGTTACGAATGAATTATGGTTTTCCTCATCTAGATATCCCCCACAGTCGGACGCCGCGCAACTCTAAGCTCCCGACTGGTCTCCCGACATGTGCGTGTGTGTGGAAGTTTTTGTAATAAGGGGCGAGGATATGCCAAGGAAGAGGAAGGAAAGATCGGGCACTCTCTGTGACCCATTGAATAAGGTTCTACAGCGGCATTCACCTGATGCTGATGATAGAATACACTACTGAAAACTACCACCCAGAGCATATAATTGCTAGAATCCTACTCAGAACAGCGGCTGAATTTGACCTGGCTATCGAACTAGTGTTGATGATTCTGTAACCGTCGGGGCTCGAACTCTAGTACCACCCAGTCAAAGGGACTGCATTAGTATCAGATTCCGTGAGCAACCTTTATAAGTCAACTCATGTAGGTCAACGATTCGTATACAAGTCATCACCGTGGAAGAATATTGTTTATATCGTGAAAAGAATAAGTTTCTACTCCATTCGGGCTACTTTTTCCGGCCAGTAATGTGAGATACTTTACTCAACATTCTTCATTCTACTATTACTTTTGAATATTTTTGGGCAGACCTTAAATCTCATTTTTCGTTACTATCCTTGTATATGTGAAATTTTGTGAGGTGCTAAACAAAATACAAACAAACACACAACCACATGACATATAATACATGAGAGTACACAATATAGAAAATATGTCTCATTTAGAAACAAAATTAAGATATTAAATAAAGAAACAGTTCAACAATAGAAAGGGAATGAAATATTCATGGGAGTGATAGCAAGATTTGATTACTTGAAGAAAATGTTCTCCAGAAATAAAACATCGAGGCCAAGAACTGAACGCCTAGCTTATTTTACAAAGTTGTAGCTTGAAATGAAGCAACCACATCTCCCTAAGAATCCATCCCGCCCGCCCGACGCGCCCAGTGTGCATGTTGGCCGTCGACTAACGCCTGTCACTCTCCCGCGGGGTTGGAGGTGGGGGCGGGAACGGGTTTTAATCATCATTCCTCTTTATTAAATACCCCACCTAGCGGAGATTATGTCGGTTTCCCCTGTCACGGGCTGTCGGGCGCGTGGCCCTTGATGAATTGCTGTTTATCGGGTCGGCGATCGGAAACGACTTCCGCAGCCGCTGCGGAAGCTTTGCGCAGCTGTTCGGGTCCACGCGCGCACCGCGCGATTTTCAGCCGGCGATACGTTGCGCTAATGAAACCGTTTGTTCTAGAACAGCATTTGGACTTTAATATATCGATTGGTTGTTGTTTTCGAGCACGTCGTGTGCTATGGTCATTAGTGTCGTTATTATCCTGATAATTTATCGCGGAATGTGGCGGTGTTCCTACCCCGCTGGCGGTGAGGTCCGGCACCGACCTACATGTCGGTTGTTGGGGAATTTTGTCCTAAAGCTATCTCTTCCAAAGTGGGGGCACCGCTCGAGCAGGGACAAGGTCTAGGTTATCAGCTGGTCTTCCGTCACGTCTCATAGTGAAGTGAATGAACGTGTAACTGTATTTGAGTGTGTGTGTGTCTATGTGTGTTTGAGAGAGATAATGGGACAAGGAAGAGGAAGAAAGATCGCGCTCGGCCCATGGTCCGTTTGTTAGGGTATTACTCCGGCTTTCGCCTGGTATTGATCGCAAAAACCACGGGAAACTACCTATCAGAGAGCTTGCCGCTAGAACTGTGTTGCAGATAGCGGCTGACTTTAACATGGCATGGTGAAGTCTCTTCTTTGGTATTGAGTTTATTTTTATTTCGAAACGTTTTTTCTTCCACCAGGCGTATGCTGTCAGATGAGAGAACATAGAAATATCGAAGTTATTAAACCACCCTAACCCCTTTGCACTCAAACAATCTCAATCAGACGTAAGATGTAGTCTGGCTTTGAGAGAGAGCAACGCATAAGTTAATCACAGAAATCTGCCTATTTCTGTGGCGGGAGGAGTTATGAAGTATATGTAGTACTCTCCTTGGACAAGATTCTAGGATTTCTGAGACCTAATAAATAAATTGTTAAATTTAACGATACATAAAGAGTTAGATGCATAAAATAAAATCATTGACACGATTTTAATCAAGAGAAACACATTATAATTTAAACCAATAATATGAATACTACAAGTTTGAACTTTCACAAATAAAACATCTTATAGCCAATACTTTCAACTCTTGTAACCAAAGTGCATAAAACATACATCCTTCTAATCAAAACCCAAATGGTTATCAAGAGAAATGACACAGTATGTACTTCCGAAATGCATTGTGTCAGCCATAAAATTTCTATTTACCTGATTCCGCCTAACAATATATGTACGTAGAGATTATTCTAAGAATTGACCGCTTTGACAGCTACTGCTTGGCAACTGTACGTTACGTTCAAGACGTAACGAAACGTTGACTCAGTGGGTTTCGCTATGAATTTCCGAGTTTGCGATAAGGTTTCGCCCTTTCGGACTTGCACAAAGCAACTTTCAGTCTATGCAAAATGTTAAAATACTTCTTTTCAAAACTTAAAAATTCTAACTCTCAGACGATCACCTTACTTTAGCCAATGCGCTGCTGCTAATGGCAAAATTTTCTAGTTGAATTATAAAATTAATATTTCATCGTCATTCATACAACTTTATGCACTCCAACTATGGGCGAATTATTAAGTTATTTCTAACATTGGTCATATTTCGACCTTTAGCGATAATACATACACAACGTAACGTATGAATTACACAACATACACAACGTATGAATTAACTTTTCGTGAATTGGAATGAAACTTAATGAAGTATCAAATGATGTTTTGAAACCATCGCTAGTTTCGCTACTGACGTGTGCCAATAAAGTTATAATAGTATTTTAGTAATGTGCAAAAAGGTTTTTCCTTTCGTTTTGATAGTAGTTATACCCGTAGTTAACATTCTGCATATTTTCTGTACGTGCTGAACAAATAATAATGAGAAAACGTAAATAAAAAGCTTTCCCGTTCGCCTTGCCTATCACTCTGCGATTTCTCCATCACTATTCCGTGTTGAATCTACCTATTAGATCCTCACCCATGCCCTCAATGACCGTAGAAGTTGATGAACTTCTAAACCCCCAATATATACATAAATAATCAGGTAAATAATATATAATCCTTTGTTTGAAGAAATGGTCAAGGGTACTGGTATATTTTATTATATTATTCTCGTATTATGTATTGAAATATGAATTATTAGTCTAAATTAATAAAAAATGTTGTGTGAAACCATAACCAAGAATACCGAGGAGGAATGTTTTTGAAAGATTTGATCATCTCCCACGGAAAGCTTACAATATTACATTTTCAAACTTATTTCGATGTCGAGATACTACACAAGAGGCAACTCATCCTAAAAATTGATATCACTTGTAATCTTGACATAATGTTTAGAAAATATAATAAAAAGCTGCAATGTTATATTGCATTATGTTTTTCTGGAAACAAATCTACATTTTTTGCAATTTTCCTTTCAGGGTTTCATGTTAACCCAAAGGCCACGATCAACTGAAAAACAGTGCGATACGATCAGAAGTTAAGCAGCATAAATTTGAATATATTACAAGGTCTCTAATGTATTTCATTTTTCATCTACAATGAGCTACTTTATTTCTCAGGTGTCGCTCTTTGTGCACACCATTTTATTACTTCACACTTTGGTATTGAGATTAGAATATCAGTTTCTGAACCAGGTGGGACAAATTTTACATATTTGATGGATATTTAAGGCGCGAAAACGTAGAATAAGTACATCTAGCAATTATTATAGAATTGATGTAGCATATAAAATTATTATTAATTAAAGTAGTGAGCGTCACATAACCATATTCTAATCAAGCTAGTATAACGTACTAAGGAGTTTCGATATTTCTCTTATGCTATCGAATCCGAAACGGAACTAAGAATAACCTGAGTACATGGCTTTCCCAGGCAATTACGAAATGATATTACTTATTTAGATTTTATGTAATAGGTGGTTGTTTGGTTGTGCCATCTATGTCACAAAAACTATGCTACTTTTTTAAGAAATCCAAATTAACACCCTAATAACCGAATTACAGTGATCCTTTTCCCGAATGAATTCGGAGTTTTGGCGTACACACGCATGTGCATTACGACTTTTAGAATCTCTCTAGTGATAGGAAGGATGGGGGAGAGGAAAAGGAAGAGTGTAAATATGGTAAAATGGTTGCATGAGTAGTCTGTCCTTTTCTATTCACATCGGCTGACCATATATCTCTCTGCATTTTCAACGATTTTTTTGTTGAAAATGCATGCATTCTATCGTTGTTTCTCATTGGGTGTGGTGGTATATATCCATCAATACATTATATCATAATAAACTATAATCTACAAGTGTATAAGTATGTAGGCCCATTCATCAAAGATAAATGTGATCAGAGTACAAATTTCAAATGTCATCTAGGAAGGAAGTAAAAAAATAAAATATCAGATTTCACGTGTCGACACTAGCATTGTACAACATGGAATGTGTATCTAAATATACAGGTGACAGTAGTGTTGCGTACAAAAGGTAGGGAAGTGCATTGGCAGACCTTTCATTTCTACGCAAACAATTCATGTGTAAAATGTTTCAGATGTGATTATGGTCACAGATGGGAATTAATAGTCTTTCAACGCGGAATGCTAGTTGGAGCTAGACGCGTGGGACATTCCATTTCGAAAATCCTTAGGGAATTCAATATTCCGAGATCCAATGAGTCAAGAGTGTGCCGAGAATACCTAATTTCAGGCATAACTTCTCACCACTTCTCACAACGCAGTTTCAAATGGCCTTCACTTAGTGACCGAGAGCAGCAGCGTTCGCGAAAGTTGTCAGTGCTAAGAGACATGCAATATGGCGTAAAATATCTGCAGAAATCATTGTGGGACGGGCGACTAACGTATCCGTTTGGGCAATGCGGCGAAATATGGCTTTACTGGGCTCAGGCAGCAGAAGACAGACTTGAATGCCCTTGCTTACAGCACGACACGGCCTGCAGCGCCTCTCCTCGGCTCCTGACCATAATGATTGGTCTCCTGTGGCTTAGTTAGATGAGTCCCGATTTCAGTTGCTAAGAACTGATGGTGACTGAGAGTGACGCAGACCCCACGACGCCATGGATCCAAATTGTCAGCAAGGCACTGTGCAAGATGATGGCTCCATAATGAGGTGAACTACGTTTACATGAATGGACTTGTTCTTCAGGTCCAATTAAACGAATTATTGCCCGGAAATGATTATCTTCACGCATTTGGAGACATTTTGCAACCATTCACAGACTTCATGTTCACAATGCAATTTTTATGGATGACAATACGCGATATCACCGAGTCACAATTGTTCGCGATTGGTTTGAAGAACGTTTTGGTCGATTTCTCGACGATTTGAGCAAACAATTTGGCCACCCAGATCGCCCAAAAAGTATGCCACCCATTGAACATTTATGGGACACCATGGAAGACAGGGGGACATGAGAGGTCAGTTCGTGCGCAACATTCTGCACCGACAGCACCTTCGCAATGATGGGCGGATATAGAGGCAGCATGGCTCAGCATTTCTGCAGGGGACGTCCAAAGATTTATTGACTCCATGCCACGCTGAATTGCTACACTTAGACAAAAAGAAGTCAGCCACGATATTAGGAGGTTTTTCGAAACTTTTGTCGCTCAGTGTGTGTTATGTACACGCAGATAAAAACTCGTATATAAATTACTTAAACAATCTTATAATTTACAGGAATTAAAACGTTAATTAACATCCAAACGCTGCAATTAAAAATAAAAAAGAACCCTATATCATTGTAATGGTTTTTCAAAGTATAAAATGAACTTCGAATTTTGAAAATTGCCCGGAAACTGCAACCTAAAGACATTTTTATTTATGCATGCAATGTAATATTCATTATATAAAGGATTATAAATGAATCGAATTTTGTGTGATTGTCAAATTTCCACAATTTATTAGACTTAATTTTAAAATACCATTTGTCAGCAATTCGCATCACAGTGTCAAACATATTAAACAACTATTATCTCTTCCACATCTTTCACTGGAATGTGCTATATCCAAATTAAATATACGGTTCTTATATATTATAATGTCAAATATGAATTTCCGTCAAAATCTCGACATCGGTTTTATGCAGCATTACATAACTTTCTTTGCAAAATGTATATCCTAATGGAGGAGGAAGCAAATGCATTCACAGCCAAAAAATATATAGTTATCAATGCAATTATGTTTAATTCTTTGAATTATTCAAGTTTGTTTATTTTTAAGAATACAGTAAATCATCTATGAGAAATTTTGAAATTGAAATCAAGAAACAGTAGTTGAAGAATAATTAGTGGCCTTTCGTGAATATATTCCTAAAAACGTTGGATCAATCAACTCTAAGATAATTATTGTGTAGAAAGGTAATGTGGTTAATTTCTGTCTAAATATTGCGTATTTGCCGATCATTACCCAACATACGTTACCTACCATATAACCCTTCCGTAGTCAATCGGTTACCACTGAAGCATAAGCAGCTTTACAAGCCTACTTAGTAATGGCAGGTTGTATTTTTCAAGAACGTTGAATTCTTTGAAATTCAAAAAAAGTTTTTTTATTTATAGATGTACACAATCACAGAAATCTTAATACTTATGTTAAAGCTTCCTCGTTGAGTATCTTCTCGCGAAATAACCGAGTATAAATTATTTTATAATTTATGTAATAAATAATTTTTTTACGTAAACCGTATATAAAACACGAAACGAGAAGTCGATCACTGATTCTATAAAATGCCACTTTTTATTTTTATAAAATCGTGTTCTAGGGCAAACCAATTAAAAATTAGTGTTTCTAAATTTACTTTCAAATAATTGGTATTACTTTCAGGCTTCGCCATGAAAGAAGCGATCTGTATAGAATATACCAATTGTCGGACGCTAATTCGCGAATGGCAAAGATTGTAAAAGCCAGACACAAAAATGAAACCTCAAGCGAGAAATTTTTATGAATCCGCAATATCAATGTTACGGCTTACGCCGTCTGTATACGAGCGCCCATTTTGATGTCGAAAACAAGAGAAAAAAGCTGACCTCCCACTCATATCGCCGCAAAAATGGATAAGAACGAAAAACGACAACCAAACAGAAACAAAGCGAAATCTGATTGATGGTAGTTTGTCGCTGTGAAAACGACGCCAATATCGGTTCAAGCACAGATGGTAGAAACAGTTTTTGTTTGGTGAGTTGTTTCTGATACCTAATATTTTTCTTACAATTCTGTTTTATTAATTAATTTTGTAGTATACAATAGTTAACTTTACAGTGGACGCGCTCATTTTACTTACGTCAAATATTGTTTACCTTTTGTAATTAGAAGGGTGTTTTGGTAAATAACACTCTTTCTAAAATTGAAAGATATAAAAATCTAAGATCTAAGAAGTCACTGTTATGATCTATAAATCCTTTCCCTATTTCGTCGTCACTTTCACAATTTTCTGATATTTATGTCAATGAACTCTTCTAATTTTTCACAATTGTTCCTTTTCTCAGGTCTGTAACTGTAACAAATCTTACTTCTCCTATGTAGATTCAAATAACTAATTAATTATGTCTGAATAAACTTCATTGAAATGAACATGCTTCAAATACTGAAAATTTTCCTGTTTTAACAGCATCAGATTAGTTATTAATAAAACGAGTTCAATATGATCATCGCTGTAAAACGAGCATCATTTAATAGACTATACGAGTAATTTTACACACCTATTTGAGAGTACTTTTTATATTTAATTTCCTATTAGACACATTTGGTCACTCAATGTGTTTTTTATCAATAATGACTGTCATTTATTTTATTAATTTGGCGTTAGCATCAAGCATTGAAAAAATATTAGGAGTAAAGTTCCCTTAATTATTTTCATCCAACATTGTAATAGTTAATAACTTGCGCAAATGTTTGCAGTTACGTTTAAATATTCTATGAATTTTAACTTATATTCCTGGAGAAGAATGTAGATATTATGAATACATAGAAACACTCATTTCATTATGAAGTTTATAATTACTACATTCAACTGGGAGCACTTTTCGGTTGTTGGGACACCGTCTTAAATGAAGTATGAACTTATTAGAACGCAACTTAATTGATTTATTATCGACCAAAAAGGCTCGATCTAGTAATAGACTCATGTTCTTCGATCTCCAACATCTACATATGTTGACACGAGCAATTTGAAATAAACATAAGTTTGGATCATTGAATTCTATTCGTAATTATGGCGTGGAGAGATACATACATACATTAGTTACCTTAAAAACGTTTTATAGCATATCTCGTGGAACACTCTCCAACTTATTTTCGAAGCCAATGAAAGTATATTATGTGCGTAATAAGCATTTTAAATAATAGATGGATAAATTTTGAAAAGTTTACTAATGGCATTAATAATTTCTAAAAAAAATTAAAAAATGATTTACGATGATAACTAGTTATTCAAAAGCACTCAGACGCTTTTTAACACACATGACTGTACAATCATTTACGCGATTTTTTCCTACACATCATCCACATGATCTCTTTTATTCGCTCTTCCCAAATTCGCTCTTCCCAACACAAACATACACTCCAAAGCACATTCCACCGTGAACTTGAACGAATTTCTTTAGAACCAAACTTCAGATCCACTCGTGTTGACAAATTTCAGATCGACATATTTGAGATCCTCCACATGTTGTCGACCTTCTTGAGATCTGCTTCTTGATCTCCACACTCAGTAGATCTGTTCTTGATCTTAACATTCTGAAGATCGTCCTCTTAATCTCGAATTTCTTGAGATCCTCCACTTTATCTTGACTTCATCGAGATTCTCCAATTGAACAACATGCTGGAGATCGTTTTCTTGTTACACATGTTTGAGAAATTCCACTTGGTTGCCATGTTTGAGATTTTATATTTTAGTAATTTTCTCAATATCCTCTACTTCATATAAATGCCTCATATAATTTTTGCGAAACTTTTATGATCCTCCATTTGATATATTTGAGATCCTTCATTTGATCGATTTTCTCTATCTCCTGCAAAAGTTAAATTTACAATCCTTTCTAGAACGACTCAAAGTTTCTCCACTTAAAAGAATTGTTCAAGAACTTTGATTTTATTTACTCTGTAGAAATTCTAAATTTGAACGTCTTCCTAAGTGGATATCTTCCACTTCTTCAGATTGCTTCAGATCCTTCAGTTTATCGAATCTGTTGGTTGATATCTTCCCATTAATTGATTTGTTTCATATCCTCAATTTGATCAACGTTTTTCCGATCTTCAATTTTATCGATATGCTTGATAGCCACTGAATTATCAATTTTCTGAAGATACTCCACTTAATAGATAACTTTGACATCCTCCATTTTATCGACATTCTGAAGTTTCTACTTTATTGTCTTGATCAAGGCCTTCCAATTCGACTTGCCTGAAAAAAAAATTTAATTCACTTGGTAAAGTACTCTCACTTGACCCAATTTGGAAATCCTCCGCATGATCGACTTGCTGAAGATGCTCAACTTGCTGAAGATGCTCAACTTTATTGACTTGGATGGAGATTCTCAACTTGATGTTTGTGTTCCGCCCTCACCTTAAAAGGGCTACGGCATAAGCTCCTCCCCAGCAGCTGGCTGCTCCTTGCATTCCAGCTCGCCACTTGCCTCTTGCACTCCCTCTGTGACGTCCGCTCGGCCACTGGAAGGCGCCAAAAGCAGAAATTGTAACCCCAATGCACATCCTCCTACCCACCCAAATCCACAGTCTCGAACGCCAAACGCGGTCAACGAGTTTACATAACTCTCCCCACTTCCCGGCACACTCCTCCTCATTGAATTCTGCAATCTCGTACGCGACAACGTTGCCTTCGGGAAGTCTACTTTGTTTTCGACAAACCGTTTGTCTTCGACAGGTTATTCATATCAACCAGTATTTTCAATTTCACGGCCTTTAAATCAACTGCTCTTCCCTTACTTTCGACAAACAGCCTTCTAATGTTGCATTGCCTCCAGTAATCGCGGTGAATCTGCCTTCGATGTGGACTGCATTGTGGGGCACAGATTCACCAACTCATTTACCTGCGCAAGCGCATCTCGTAAGCTGCTGGAATACTATTGAAGCCCAAACCCCATTGAGAGTGCACACTTGGCCCTATTCATTACTGCAGTTACGGGGCTACATTCTCTCCCCATAGTCGCTGACCTGTGTGGGCGGCCTGTATTCTAGCATTGACCGTCTGGCACCGCTGAGGCCCAACACGTCGCGTGCACAAGGTATTATTCAGCCCTTAATACCATCTGACAATTTAAGTGAATTACATGGCCATAAATATAAAGTATACCTCATATTCCGTTGCAAAAGCTTTAAACTCAGCATTGATTCTATTTTGAATGTATAATTCAAATTACCCCAATCATTTCTAATCCCTTCATTTTCATCCAATTTTTAATGTATAATAGTTTTCACAACACAATAAATAATACAATAAAAATGGTTACAAACATACATCGGGAAGGAGGTGGGGCAAAACTGACAAGGAATCTCCGACATAAAATTAAGAAGAATAACTCATAGAGAAAGTCTGCGTCGCTTTGTAGAACCACAGGTAACTATTATTTTCGTAAGAAGAGTTTGGAAGAGTCTGTTTATTGAATAGCTGCACTTGTAAGTGCACTACAATAACAGCTATCTCGCCGACGACGTTCTGACTTGAAAATTGAGATTGTGCTGCCTGGGAGTGATTGTGAACTCATTCGTCAGTCATCTCTAACTTTCGTTCACTCTTATAGCTGGGGGGGCACACCTAATTTTGCCAGTCCTCATAAGGTTGAGTAAATTTCCATCGCGTTTTGCTCGGCGTTATCACGTTCTTCAAAAGCTACCTACATTATTTACAAAAAATGCAGACCGCAACCCTTGGCCTTGTACCATATTTCCCGTTTCACGATAGATCTTGAATATAATGAAACCATCCTCCTTGACGAAGAATCGAAATCCTGACCGATTCCTTGAAATGCTTCCGGCTCATCGATTTACCGACTTCCGACATCTATGAAGCGTGGAATCCGTGAGCTTTAAAGAAGAAAATCTCATGGACACGAAAACAGAGGAGAAGGTCGACAGAAGGAGCGAATTATTGCCTTCAGGGGGAAAAATTACGCCCGTTGTGTCGAAGAATTGGGTTTTCGAAAGGAAGTCTGTAAGATTATTCCTTTTCCTTTCATTGTTCTCGGTTCTTTCTTCTCCCTCTTGATTATTGCAACTAGATTAATATTTCCTTTTCAGACTTCTGAAAACGGGGAGGATTCTCGGAATAAATGGTAACTTTGAATTGCTTTTTTTTCGTATCTTCGAATGTAAGGTAAAGAAATTACATTAGTTTGGATTTATTGAGCACAATTTTTACGAAGTTTCTGAAGCTTCTGGTATCTTATATTTTCTCATTAGTGCTACTAGTGTCGGATCTAATTGGGCTTATTTGCAAGTAAGTATAGCAGTGATAGATACAAAATGTTTTTTAGACAACTGGTAAGAAATATTTATGATCGTATTCTGAGTTGTTTTCACTCCTTAGTATTTTTCCATTCCTCTTACACATTTACGAGTCCCAACTCGTCGTGCAGGGCGTATAATTGTATTAGTAAATCGAGAGATCTTTAAGTTCAAAATCAGATTTGTAAATCGATTAGTTAATTAATTAAAAACATGTGTGGAGCATGACTTCTGTGAATTTAAGGAAGATTACGTATTGATTATCTCTTTCTCTCTCAAAATATTCTGTATCTAAATCATGTACCATATTCTACAAAAATGTTCTTTTCTCATTCAAACCTTTAGAATCTCATTAGGTATTTGAATTCGGGTATTAATATTACTACTCCAAAAATTAAACTTCGTATTATCTTAAATTATTTTTTATAAGACTGTGTGATCAGTGTTATTAATATTACGCGTTAAAAATCAGATCATATGAATTTTCCGAAGCGATTCCTGAATTTAAAGAATTAACCTCCGACTTTTTTCGAATCTCTTCATAAGAATATTGATTTTCTTAAAAGTATGCTGCATTTTTACGCAGTTGAAATAAAATTTCTGTTGAGTATTCACTACCTATTGAAGTATTCGGGAGACATTCAAAACCATAAATGGGTCCGAAAGGACTGGTATATTAACTCCTTGTGCACCTTATTTTTAGTATTCTTTAGACATTACATCAAAAACTTAAGAATTCTATTTTTTATCTACATTTTGCCAGATATGCGTTTACCTATTCTACCTGGAGGTTTAAATAATCGGAAACTAGTTATGTAATTAGCATATATACTGAATATAATGGTTGCAATCCTGTATTAGATTTATTAAAAACAGCTTATTGTTAATGTAACTTAATGTATTGTAATTGTATTGTTAAACCTTGCTAACAAAAACAAATTGTTTTTCTCCATGCCTTGGCTGTTTTGCAAAATATCGTAATAAATTATTGCAAGAAATTTTTTAAAATGTGACTTTACTTAAAAATTATCGAATTTTGGGATGGGTCACTTTTCATATTTACCTACGATGTAGACACAATCAAAATGACTAATGTAACCCCTACCTAGTTTGGTTTCTTCATATTTCTGCGCTTCAACGCGTAGTGTCATTAATCCCGAAAGTTTAGTGCAAGTTTTTATCACATGAAATGATGTCTCCCACTAATTTTTGAGATCTGGTGGCGACCTACATGTCGGCATGCTGCGTTTTCCACAACAAAGAATCTCTCATCAACACCTTACCACCGTAGCCAGGACAAACTTTAAGCTCCCGTCTGACCTCCAAACATGTGTGGTAGTGTAGTGCATGCAAGTGTGTGTGTAGGTAAGGGGTAAGGATAGGACAAAGAAGAGGATGGAAAGATCGCCCGCGATCCGTGGCCCGTTGTTCAAGAAGTGATCCGACAGTCGCCTGGTATTAAACGTAGAAACTCTGGGAAACTTTCTGCCTGACCAGCCAGCCGCTGGAATTCTCCTTCAAGCAGCGTCTGAATTCGACGTGGCTCTCCAGCTCGGTCCTGCCACCCTCGGAATTCGAACCGTGGGACCTCCCGCTCGTAGCAACTGCTGCGACATCAACTGATCCGGCGCGGGGTTTGAACCGAGGGCGCTGTCGCATAATTTCGTCTCGCGAGCCCCACTCGCGAGCGTCGATGTGCGCGCGCCTGCCGCCCGAGGCGCTGCCGTGGGGTTGCGAGCGCTTCGGAAGTCGGGCCGCGCGGGCGCCAACGCGACGAGACGTGTTAAGTGCGCGGAGGCCGCGCGCCGACATCTGCAACGCCCTGGGGCGAACGCCCGGGCGGGAGTGCGAAACAGATCCTCCCGCCATGGAGCCGGGGAAGCGAAAGATACACTGACAGGCGTGTCGAACATTGCAAATATTTTAGAGTGCACTTTCAATACACAAAGGACGCGTCGTACTGTTTGTGAAACGAGCATTTTCGCATTCTATCTCTAGAAGCCAGAGTTCAAATCCCGGTCGTTAAAAATGGTTTGCGGTAGGTTTTCTTATAGTAGCTCTGAGCTTCCTTCTGTACATGTTCCATTGTTACTTTTTTCAGTTCATCATAGTAATAATAATAATAATAATAATAATAATAATAATAATAATAATAATAATAATAATAATAATAATTATTATTATTATTATTATTATTATTATTATTATTATTATTACACTCAGTGGCCTTCAGCAGCAAAACTGCAAAAACATAATATAGCGTATATACAGTACAACAATTTTTTACTTACGAAAAATATTTTCAAAAGTTGCTATTCCACAACGTAAATATTAATTATTTAAAATAGGGTGCCCTCTTTTTAAAGCACAGCTATGTCATTAAGTTTGCTGTGCCGTTAGCACTGACACATTATGTGTGTGAATTAAGTTGGTACGCGCAGCCGGAGAGTAGATGGGATAACAGAATCAAATTATTACAATTCTGAGTTAAAAGCGATTTTTTTCGTTTTTTTCCGAGTTGCTCGATACTAACAAAACCAGAAACACATCTCATAAGCGCGAAGGCTGCAAAGTTTTCTTTCAATTTCAGTGTGCTTAGGAAATTAGTCATGTAAATGACTACGCAACGAGGACATTGGCAATAACAACACTGTAATTCTTATGTATTCAATGCATCAGAATGCTCGTGGCTGCTTTGGAGTCTCAGTGTCCTAAATTGGTGCCTCAGCGCTTAGACTACTCTGTCGTGGCCTTCGTTAGGGCTTTAAAGTGGAGAGGTAATAGTTGTTTTGCTGTATTAGCCTAAAAGTGTGGTCGTGATGGCAGCTTGTGAGCCTGGGTCGAGGGCTGACCAATCATGGCGAAAGCAGGGGAAAGGGGTCGGTAGATGTCCATATCGCACATAATGGTATGTTCTGAGCGGGTGGACTCCAGCATGTTGATTACCGAAATATTGCCCTTCGCCCGCCCCCAGCTCAGAGCCGTGCCGCAATAAGCGTTTGTTCGCCAGCCTTTACCCGGCCTCTGCCCAAATACTCCAACCGGGAGAGGTGACGTATCAATTGACGTCACTGCAGTGCCTCCGACTGGGAGGTCCTGGCTCGAATTCCGACGATTTTCGACAGTAAGTAGATAGTTAGGTCGAGTTCCGTCGCTGTCTTGAGGATAATTCTAGCGGCCAGTTGCTCTGATCGGTATTTTCCGTGGTTTATCCGAGCCATACGAGGAGAATTACTCGGACAGGACAAGACGGACGGCGCGCAATTATTTCTTCCCATTCCTTTTCGTATTCTACCCCTTACTTACTCGTAGGTGGACGTTCCCTATGCTTATTGTACGAATGTTTAGAACGTAAACTTAAAATATCGAAATTTAAATCCTCCTTGTTCGCCAAGCGGGTTAATAAAGAGATGCAATTGATGTAGGCAATCGAGTCGAGAACATGGGAGGAAAGAAAAGACATTATTTTAGGAAAATTGTAATCACAAATTGATAACAAATAAATGGAAAAGAATAGATGATAATCCGTGAAAGAAAGAAAATTGAGATAAAATTATTTAGAAAACAACTGCAAATTATAGAATATGAGAACGGAAATCCAATACTAAAATTAGTGGTATTTTCCATTATTCGTCTGTTAGTTAATTAGGCACGCAAATGAATATCCATATTTTTTCCACGAAATAGAATATATTCCCTTAAAATACTTGCACTAAAACATGGGGTTAGTAAAATATATCTACTTTGTGGTATTAAAATACCACCTAAACCTTATCAGATACACAAATAGAAATAATGCGTGCGTGATTAAAATATACGCTCAGAAGCATCCAATTAGCGGGAAAGGTTGTCTGATGTGAACAAAAGTCCCTGTCGAAGTCGACAAAAATCCCTGAACAAAAAAGAATATACCTCACTATTGTTTTATCCCAAACGAGTTGTTCTAACGCCAAGTTCAAGATGCCTTCACGTGTGTCAGTGTTCAGTGTGTGTTTTTCGTGAGACATCCTTTAAGGAAACCAAACAGAAAATGCCTTCAGCTAGAAAAGAGCTAAAAAAAGTATGCCAACACCAGAACGCAGTCAATAAAAATCGGCGATTCTCTCACTGGCGAAGTCTTTACAACAAACTAAGCAGCAAGTCATGCGGCAACCGTAGAATAATTCATCCACGTGGACGCGGAAGGGAGGGGCAATCAAAAGGTTTACTTCGGGGGGGAGGGGGTGAACGCGCGGCCGAGCAGAGGACAGAAGCGGCGAGGCACTAAACGACGGGCGGGAATGAATTTTGTGTAAGCCCTGTAAATCGCAAACCGGAGCAAATCGAGTTATTTCGATTGGCGCCGGACCTAATCCGATTCTGCAGCGACGTGCTCACATTCGCACCAGTCCCCAGAGGCGACGTGTGACAGGGGAGGAGCAAGAGGAGGAGCAAAAGAAGATCGAGACGATTACGCGGCGACGAAATGGAAGCAGGGCGGAGATGACGAAAGACGGAATCTGAACGGAGATTCATTTTAATAATAATAATAATAATAATAATAATAATTATTATTATTATTATTATTATTATTATTATTATTATTATTTATATAAGAATTTGGTATTTTACGGTCGGATTAATCCGCCTTTTGGCAGCTAGAGGTGCTCCCAGGGCCACTTTCTTTTACTCTTCATGCCTGCTGGTATAGCAGATATGTGGCGAGTCTGACGTATTGCCTTCTCCGAATCTAGCATACTTCGCCTGCTTGACATGACGGTTTCACAGACAACAAATCTTCAAACAGCACACGCCGAAAAAATAACAAGGTATGAAGAATTCAAGCAGAAATCAAGACTCTTTGGCCACTTCAAAAAGTCCAAATTATTCCTCTTGTCTCTTCATGAAGGAGGATTATACGAAAGAATATTCCTAGGAACTTGGAACTTATTCAAATACCCGAAGATACCTCCAAAATTATGCAAATATCTGATATCTTGAACACATGCAGCAATGTTTTAATCATTCGTGTCACATACTTATGAATAGTAATGTGAAATTAGTATTGCATGTACCAGACAAAATCACTGAATTGAAATTTCAAGAAAAAAAAAAACGTCCGGTGTCTTATTGCACATATGGTGTTTATCGCTGAAAATACTGTTCACATTTGTTAACCTACTGAAACACTTCATCTGTAACACATTCTCTTAATCCAACACTCTGCCTTATTGTTGAATATAATTTATAGTATGTATTGTTCATTTTTATTTCATAGAAAAAAATAGTAATGTCAAAAAAGGAGTTCGATATATAGAAATAATTTCCGACATATAGAAACTTTGTATCTATATTGTAAATAATTTTCTAATAGCAAAGGTGTGGATATATTTTACTTGAGTTTACATTCACATGGGAAGCTGGCTGGCAAGACACCACCCGGCAGATGTCTTGTGTAATTGAGTGAAGCTAGAAAAACCTCAATCAGGATGGTGTTTCAAGGCTGAAACACATTCATCAATCCATTTTTAGGAGAAAAATTGACAGTAGGGCGAATGCACAGGTGGCAGATTGGAAGTGAACCGAGGAGAGGATAGGGACAGAGTGGAGCGAGATTGGGAGATAAGGGATTTTGGCGATAGGTGATGCTAGGAGAAGATGAAAGGAGGAAAAGAAATAGATTGTAAATCGGTGGGTCGGTAATAGTGCGGACATGGAGAAAAATCATAAAGTAGGGACGTCAGAGGGTAGTGTAAGAAGGGTAAATGGAAAGTGAATGGAGCGTTGGAGTTCGAAGCGAAGCGGAAGTAAAGGGTGTAACGTATGAATAGGATGAGGCTGGGAATGAGATACAACTGAACATATTCACGAAGGATGAGTGAGTAGTCATTTTACAAGCAGTTCCAACTCACTGATAAATGGAACATGTGTAGAATGCGTTGTGTATGGGGTGATGCTCAAACGTTCTACTAGTTAAGGAATCTCGGTTAGATTATCTAAACAAAATTCGCCACTTCTACTGGCCACTTTTGCTTGCTTTGCTCGAACATTTCCGAGTCGACGGCAAAGTTCCGGCTTTCAGTGTCTGAGATCTATGCAAAACATTCTTGACCCCAGCCAACGTAAAATTTCCATCTTATTTTAAATCAAAATACAGATACCGATTGTCTTGAGCCACTGCACCAGAACTTACAACTTAAATATTTCTATTTAATTTCGCACATTCCCTACGTTTTCTACTTATCCAAATGTTCTAGCTGTTTGACAAAAATACCAACTGGCGGTCAAATGTAAGGAAGAGATGGACAAATGGAGAAGTGAGATTAAGCAGGAACGGATGACGAAACGGCGAAAGAAATGAAATAGCGTAGAGGCGGACCGGAAACAATACAGAGGGGTGAAGTGGACCCTTTCCGGTCCGTGGAATTGCTTACTTTAATTTTCGCCTTTCTCTTCCTCTTATTTTATTGGTTGAAAATTCATGACGTATACATTCATCTATTACTGTCAGTGTCTGTGAAAACACTTCGTGTTCTGTCAAATTTTCTTGAAAATAGCGTTTATTATCCCGACTCTTCGTTTGAACAAGGTTGACTCAAATTAAGATTAAATATTTCTAACGTTATCATCCGTGATAATAAGTCATGAACATAAAATCGTTTTAGCGGATTTTCGACACTAGTCACTTCATCCACTGCCTGGGGGAGAACTCTAACGGCTGACCGCTCTAACAGATAGTTTCACCTGGGGTCTCAGATTAATATGAGCAGAAGCGGCAGCAGCAGTACCGTAATAAAAGAGGCCGTGCCCCCTCCTCTCTCCTAACACTTACATTTTCGTGCTCCGCACTACCACACATTTTGAGAGATCAGTGTAACTTCCTTCGCCACTACAAATTCTTCAACATAACAACGATTTAGCTCAAATTCTTTATTTCATAACATCCATTATCAACAATAGATTTTCTTTAAAATCTTTATTACGATAAATTTCAGCATCTTTCCATGTTACAATAGTCATGTAACAACGTTGAATTTCAACCAATTCTCTCTCTCTTTCTTTTCAATATTCACGTTGCTAACATCCTTACAGATAAGTGGAGCATCAGCGGTTAATTGTTTACGACGTAAATAAACACACTAAGAATATATGAAACATTGCACCAATCAGAAGCGCAGAGCTTGATCAGGTTGGGATGAAGCCGCAGTGGAAGAGATACACCGCAAGGCGATTACATTCTAGGAAGGAACCTGCGTCTTCTGGAACGTAATATGCAGCACACATCACCGAGCTAATGACCGCTTTTAGTCTACGCGCTTGAGAACACAAGATGTAACAAAACAATCTGTTATAAAATGATTTTCAATAATTGTATGTGTTGGGGACGCGGACATCATTGAATATTTGCGCAAGCGAGAAAATGCCGATGTCAGAATACTGGGGCTCACGCGAGAGGGCATCTCAGCGAGAGGTGACCAAAATCAAGGACTCCGATTTCCAGTCGTTCATTGCATAAAGAATGATGAACAAAGTAACCCATTGAAACAAGAATAGACGTCTGTTCTGAGAACGTGAAATTAGTCGCCAAAAACAAAATTGTAATGATTAATTTAAAGCATGTGATAGTTTTTTCGCATTGACTACAAATTCGTCATGGTCTTTATTTCGTAGTGAGGGTATTTTAGTTTCCTTTGTCTCTCATTGTTCTATTGCTTCATAGTTATTGACATGGACGTCATTGTTATAAACTATTTATTCATATATTTACCATCACAGGTATGTCCTTAGTCTTAGATTCTGGTATCATAATAGCATGTAACAGTATACTTATATTTTGAACTTGCTGCAATATGTTAATTGTGTGTGCCGACGTTTTGAGAAACCATTGAGTTATAAATAGTGACGAAATTTGCTCACTTGGCGTAATCAATCATATAGACGTTGTAAAATAATTTTAAGTAAATTTGTCTACGAACGTTCGAACTTTCAATTTGGACGAAATTGAAAATAAAATAGTATAACTGGCTATTAAAACTGATCACAATTTCTGCTCAGAACTGTGCTCAGGGCTATATGTAGAGCAGGCGAAGTTCTGGCGATTCAATTGCATTCAGCCTGCTGCCCCCTCTCGAGGCACCGCGGACATGACAAATCCCCCAACACAAACATTGAATCGTTGGGCCCTTCAATACATCTCGCCGGTCCGCAGGGATCATGTTGTGGGTCGGGCGCATTCCTCGAGCGCGGCCGAAAACTCCGAGCGCAAACGCGGCGCCTCGCCTCCTGAGCAGATCGCGGGGGGGTGGGGTGTTTGTGCTGAGGGGGCGGGGGCGGGGGCGAAGCGCGTTGATCTCGGCTCGAGCCCTTCCGAGCCCTTGGGCAAACAGCCCTTCGCCCTGCGGGCCCGGGGTGCCACGCCGCACCGCCGCGACACCCGGCCGGTCGCCCCCAGGCAGGCAGCACTTCGCCGCCGCCGCCTCCTCCTCCCCTCCCCAGCCCGGCCCCCGCTGCCGCCCCCACCGCCACTGCCGCCCCCAACACCCCCACAAACCCCACCGCCACCACCACGTCTCCGCCATCGTCACCGCCCCCGTCGCTGCCGTCGCCACCCACCCGTACATGAATTTTAGAGGTAGCCAAATTATTAGTTACTGGAATTATTGCTTGTTATTGTCTTGTTAAGGTAAGTGACGCTACATGTTCTCTTATGAAGGGAATTACTATACGGAAATTCGGGGGAGGAGGGTATGAAAAGACAAACCGAATCGTGTTAACATCTTTTTAACAAGTAAATAAGTAAATCTTAATCATCATTAAAATACGGTAAAAAATAAATCTTGAATTTGCCACGGGCGTTAACTGGTTCTAACATCTGGTGACAAAAATTCCTGAAGCCAAAGGCCCACGTAAAAAATAAATGCTTATTGGCTTTTAAAACCCACTTTACGAACGGAATAAATAAATAATTAAATAAGGTTTCTAAAAACAAGTATCAAATGTTTCGGAAAACCATTTGGTATTGTAGGAACTATATTGTATTTTGTAATAAGTAATATGTATTTTGAGAGAAAATCGAACCTAATGTATAACAAATTTGCTAACATGAATAATACAAGCAATACTACTAATACTACTACTAAAAACTACTAATACTACTACTACTAATAATAATACTACTAATAAAATACTACTAATAAAGTATATAGTAGCTATTATGCTTAATACGTGTAAGTTAATGTAGTATATAATAACTAATATGTACTAATATATATGCTGACACAGTACAAGTCATGTAATAGGTAATACATTATAATATATTGGCTAAAATATCATTTTTAAGAATCAAGTTGTAACAACTCAATTTACAAAGACTAGTTTCGCCACTTTGTCTTATTTATACGATGCAATAAGAGGTTGTTTTCCTATTAATGTGTTTTATTCAAAACCTCAAAATGCGTTTAGAATTTTGAAAAAAGAACGTACTTGCAATAATTGTAAAATGTTATGAACATAAATATTAAGTTTATTTCGCATTTAACTACTAAAATACAGTGCAAAACATAAGCTACGGTATACTACTAATTTGTAATGCGTGCAAAAAATTAGAGAAAACTCTCCGGTGATGTGATAGATGTCTACGGTTTCGTTCGATACCAAAACTCGGAAAAATCCACAACAACGAAACAATTTCGCTTTTTACTGAAAAAAGGCAAACCTTTGATTGTGTTATTCAGCCAATGTCTCTACTACGCGTTCCGACTGAATGCTCATAGTCGGTACGTTTGTTTCCAACACCGATGTTGTAATGCGACAGCAAGCTCCAAAGAAGGAGCTATGGATATGTGCTATTCACATGTGCTATGGAACACCAACTTTTTGATATTATTAGCATAAAATTTGTTGTACTGTATATTTTAAATTATGTTATTAGAGTATTTTTGAAGACTACTTTTCTACATATTTAATTTGTAGCAGACTTAAGGGATATTATTTTATTTGTGTTCTTGATTATGTGCGTGCGTTCTACTTTTTGTAAAGCTATTTATGTGATTTTGTTCAGCAGCGTTTTTGAAAGAGTAGACGACTATTAGTTATTGTTATTCTGGACTCCCGTCTTATCACCCACCAAAATTAGTTATAGTATAGCGTAATATTATGAAAAGAGGTAAGTAAAAAAATCGCCAAACAAATTTAGGAATATAAACTGATTTGATTGATAGGAATTCAAAAACAATATTCAGAGAGAAATCTCTAGAAAGATTAGTTTTTTTACACACACCTTACTACATCAACGTGCATTACATATCGCAACGATCCGCTAATTGAAATACAATTCCAAATCAGCAAAAAAAAGAAACTACTCGCGACTTCCACCATTTTAATTACTATTGGCCACTTTCACGTGTAAGCAGTCCTCACACTGGGCCGGGGTTCGATTCTGCTTTCGATTCGGCGCGGCGCATCTCCCGCTGGCACGCGCCGCCTTCTCACTCTCCTCTCCTCGATGCGCGAGGCAGCGTTGCCAATTCCCAGGCAGTGTTGTCGCGATCCTAACGGACGCGCTAGTGGATGTAGTTGCGAGTTCCGCGGTCGTACCCTCGGATTCCGACGACTCGTCAGCTATTCGACGCGGACTATGGAGCCCGGCCTCACGCCGCTGCCGATGAAACGAAGTAAACAGGTGGTTACGAACTTTAAGCCCATGCTGGGGAACCGAAGATGAAATATTTTTGTCAATTAACATGCGATAGTAATTTTATGTTAAGAACTATATAACATTTCTGGCATCGCGCCCCTAATTGGCATCAACTCACTCTGCATTTGCCAGATAGACGAATTCTAAGCAGACATCCTGCTCACAGGCTAGAACAATATTGCATCTTTGTCTTATTGTTGAGCTGTGCTACATTTCTCGAAGTGAAGGGACAATGAGGTTCGATTCACTCATGGTAACGTTAATGCTCGTACAGATGCATTCAAAGCCTCCATCATCTCCAACTTCGCATCCTTCTCCACCTCATCTTTGTTTACTTCTTCCGCTTGGTCATCTTACCCTACCTCCGCATCGTCCTCTGCCTCCGCATCTTTCTCTACCTCTACATATTTCTCTGCCTTCTCATCTTTCTCTGCCCCATTATCTTTTTTTGCCTCAGCATCTGACTCTGTCACTGCCTTTTTCATTATATTTTCTTTCAAACGCATATTGATCCGTCTGTTTCTTACTGCTTCCCAACCCCCTATTTTCCCGCATCTATCAATTTCTTCACCTCTTTCCCCGCCTATTTTCACCTCTTCGCATGTTTCTCCGTCTTTGAATCCTTCTCTAACTCACGTATTTCTCTTCCTTCACCTATTTCCCTCCTCCTCCTATTTTCTCGCGTCCGCCTGTTTGCCATCTTCCACCGATTTCTGTGTCCGCGTTTCTTTCTCTGTCCGTATCTCCGCCTGCTTTCCGGCCTATACCTTCTACTAATTCATCGCCTCCACCTACTTTCCTCCCTCCGCCTACTTTCCCACCTTCGTCTACTACTCCGCCTCTGCCTACTTCCCTGCCGCCACTTACTTGCCCGGCCCAGCCTACTTCCTCACCTTCGCCTGCTTCCCCGCCATTGGCTGCTGCTCCGCCCCCGCCTGCTTCCTCGGCCCAGCCTACTTCCTCACCTTGGCCTACTTCCCCGCCTTGGGCCGCTGCTCCGCCTGCGTCGGGCGGTCGCTCGCATTAGGCGGCGTGCGCCTCTCAATCATCGATCTCATTTCCGGCGCCGCCGCCGCCGCCGCCCTCTAACGGCGCCCTCGCCGCTTCCGCCGGATCCTCCGCCCTGCCGCATGCGGTCTGCGCAGGCGCCCCCGCCCGTCCCCCCGCCGCGCCCGCAGCCTCCGCCGCAAGACACTTCGCAGCCACCGCCATCATCGCCGGAAACGCTGGCACCTGCACTTCCTCGCCATTCACCAGCCGCATATCAACGCAGGCACTCGGAGCAGTCGCCCCGCCCACCTGTGACTCCAGCGCGCTCCGCGCAGACGTCATTACGCACTTCCTTCGTTGGCAGGTCGCGGTCCGTCCGACGAGATCATTCTTGCTCCGTACAAAGGACGCATGCGGTTATGTTTAAATGTGAGTTAGTGATTATAACCTCATAATGAAAGATAGGTTATTCTACTCCCATTGTTAAATCTTAACTTTTGTACTACCTCGCAGGCGGACTGGTAAACCAAAACCACCTGGGGCTGCCCACTTGGTGGCCTTGGGTTAATCCTGCATGTTAACTGCCACGAAACGGTTCAATGTAAAAGTTTAACGTATTAAAGGTCACTATAAGTCGTATAAAAAGTAGCGTATGAAACTCGATGGAATGGGCATTAATGCACTCGTGTGAAGTTAACGATACGTACTCGCCCGTTCATCGCTTGTATCGTAATAACACCCTCGTGTATTAATATCCATCATTACATCGTTCAATAATGTACTATTTTGAAGTGTTGATTCTAAATAGTGGTTATGTCAGTGAAATGTAGTTTCTGAGTATGCGAAGGAACACAGTCCATGGTGAATAGACCAGATGATTAGGCGGACGGTTGGATATATGAACGGATGGATAGGCAGACGGATAAATGGATGGATGGAGAAACGCACGGCAGGAGAAATGGACGGCCACGTTTTATTATCTAATATTTCGCTTTTATGCACCCCTTAAAGCCAGATTTCGTCTACATAATGAGTTAGAGAAAGTTTTTTATTACATTCATCGAGACGATATTTATTTTTTGGTGTCGGGGACATACAATAATAGGTTTTTTTCTGACAAAATAGCGTGTCTTTCCGTTGCAATAATACTATGTTTAATATGATAAGTTTAAGTTCTGTGAATTTTGACGTATCTCAACGAGTCTTTTGTTTCAGAAGTAGTTGTTTTTAAGCCGTAAAGTCAGGACTGTTCCCGCCGCCACTACGGTTCACGCCACCACCACTCCTCCATCACCACCGTTGTAGAGGATAAGACATTTCCACCACCATTTCAATTTCAGGATCCTTTCCGTCCTCACCCCCGTCCCCTTCCCCACCTCCATCGTCATCCCTGACCTTGTCCTCGTCCCCATCCTCGTCCCCGTTCCCCTCCTCGTCCCCCCTCCTCGTCCCGCCTCCCTGACTTGTCCCCATCCTCGGTCTCGTCCAAGACCCCGTCATCGTCTCCGTGTCATCCTTGTTCCCGTTCTGTTTTGTCCTCGTCGTCCCTGTCTCCGTCCCGTCCTCGTCCTTGTTCTTGTTCTCGCCCCCGCCTCATCCTCGTCCTCCACCCGCCCTCGTCCCCGTGCTTGCCGCCGCCGCAGGGCCATCACCTGCAAATTTAGCGCCTGCAGGCTCCTATGTATATTTTCATTTGCCCCCCTCCTCCCGCGCGCCGCCGCTTTGCGGCGCCGTAAACTTGTGGACGGCGCCGCCGCCGACGTCGCTACAAAATTTATTTAATGGCTCCTTGTCCCCGATTAACTTGCTGCATTTTTCACACAAACTTAATTAAAGCCTGTTTTCACCAGGCGCTCCCAGCATCCGGATATTGATTGCATTATTCATAATTTTTGGGTAGTTGATTTATGTCAATTTATATTTTTGTCATCAAGAAATACTCTTCATTAATTTGAATGCTTCTTTAAATGAATACTTGCAAACATAGCTTGCTTTCAGAAAAAAAGGTATTTAACCAGTACGTGTAGTAATTTTCTTATTGTTTATCAATTTGTAATGAAAATTATTTGTTTTTTATAAGCAATAATAAATAAACACGTTTATACATATTTTTCCCTTAGTAATTACGTTTATCTGAGAACCGATCATCTACTGGGCAATCTACGGTTCTTCAGCTCTCTCGCACTCTATCCTTCCTCTCTGATTCATTTCCTCCCTCCCTATCCTCCTTCCCACCCTGTCTCTCTCTCTCTCCCTGTTCCTTCCGCTCCATGTCTGTCCCTTTCTCCCTGTCCCTCCCTCTCTTCTGTCTCTGTCTGCTCTGCCCTCCCTCCATGTCTCGTTCTCTAGTGTGTGAGTCTGTATGTGTGTGTGGAGGAGGGAGAAGAACTTATCGCTCACTCGTAGGGAGGAAAATAGAGATGTATTAGGTTTGTTCATTGTTGTGTATCGCACTACAATAACATGCGATTTTCTTTTAAGAAACTATCCTTTATCCAGGTGCAAAAGTCAAAGCTTTCTGAGTATGACAGAGTGATAAATACATGTACACTTTGTAATATACAATTTGTACTTATTCGCTCAATAAGGAAATCCTTCTAAAGGTATTTGTGTTTTTGCATGGTGCAATTATCGCTCGTCTGCGTTCAAACATACACTTATTGATACCCGAAGGACTTGGGACGCACCAGCCAACAGTCAGCCTCCCACAATTCGTAAATGTTAATATCTCCATCTAACATGTTAATATTGTAAAAATGTGGCATACCTCTTTGCTCTTAATGATATATACGACGGATTGAGGTAGTAATGAGATGAAACACACTACAAAATACAGATATTAACATTTACGAGTAG
Organism: Gryllus longicercus; assembly: GCA_038098605.1. NCBI lineage: Eukaryota > Metazoa > Arthropoda > Insecta > Orthoptera > Gryllidae > Gryllus > Gryllus longicercus. Next base: position 270,011 of record JAZDUA010000088.1, read on the forward strand.
ACGGAAAGAAGCTGTGACTTGGGTTGCTTACCTCGTTCGTACTCCAATCTTACTTCAGTTGTTATTTTCCATAAATTAGAAAATGATTATTCATATCTTTTATTAGTGGAATTATTATCATACCAACTACAATAAATGGAACATCATAAAATAATCTTAAAATAAAGAACAAACGACTTGACCCTATATTATCTTCTCTCCTCCATTATCTTTTCATTTAAAACCCACGGTAAAATAACTTGCTTCCGTTCCCCCCTCTGCCTGGAAAGCTAATGAAAAATTGCCTTCAAAATTGAATGTAAGGTATCCTACAGCAATATCGATCTGTTATTAACTCCCCGCTCTATTCCCCGCAAAAATGCTCTCCAGCGCATAAGCAGTTTCCGATATCAGAATGAAGCGCAGCCCCTCCGGCGCTTCCTTTGCGCCCCGCCGGCTCATTTCCTGCGCGGCGGCGCTTCGATCCTGGGACCTCCGCGCGCGGCGCTCGGAGCGGCCAGAAACTTCGGAGACGGATCCGCGCGCGCGCACAAAGAAACGCCCTCCCCTCCCCACCCCACCCCACCCCACCCCACCCCCCTTCGCCGCTGTCGACTTGTTTGCAGCACCACGCTCATCCCCCCCCCCCCCAGGGTAGACGCGATCCCACCTCGTTACGCAGCGACGCGCGCGCGCTCAGGTGTGAAACAGCGCGCACTCAAAGGCTCCCGCAGGCGCCTCACGCACTCGGCCACACGGCCAAGACAAATAAACAAACAATGAATAATAATAATAAGTAAATAAAATAAATAAATAAATAAGTAAATAAAATAAATAAATAAAATATATAAATAAAATATATAAAATAAATCAATATTAGCCGATCAGATGGCCGAGATCGCTAAGGCAGTAGTGCCGGAGTGGTTTCGGACCAGAAGATCGCGGGTTCGAGTCCCGCCTCGGGCATGGATGTATTTGTGTATGTCTGTATGTGTTGTCCTTTCACCCCCATTATCATCGTATCATCATTTCATCTTCCATACCCCCAGGGCTAACAACCGTGGGGGATAAAAATCGGATCCAGCAAAAAAATGCTGGTCCCCCCAAAGAATTGTTGCAAGCACCTGCCACCGCGATAATAAATAAAAACTGAGCCACGGTAAATGCAGGATGCTTGCATGCGTGGTCCTAGTCGGCCGATTAACGAAAAAAATCAATATTAATAAATAAATATTAATTAATAAATAATATGTATTTGCCTTTTTAGGGTCGTAATCCAACTTTTTCCAGCTAGCGGTGTTCCCACGTTTGGTCCCTGTTTTTATTGATTGCCCGCGACTGGGAGTAAGAGACATGCGACGAGAGAGACATTTTTCCAAACTTGACCTGCTTGAACTGGGGTTTTCTTTCGTAATCCAGCTATAGGGAATGAGGTGATTGTATTAGAGAACTACAGCTCTAGTTTTGCACTATTAGAAATTCACCCCGGAATCACACCACTGCTAGCAAGCTGCATGTGTCAACCTAGAATCTAAATAAATAAAAAAGTAAATTACAAATGAGTACAAACAAAGAAATAAGTAAATAAATAAAAAATGTATTTTAAGGTATGTAGGTTGAAGAGAAAAATAGTCCTTAATCGATCCCTCACATTTGACACGTTTCGCGGTAAACCAGTGGCTACAAACCCATTAAAATTGAAAAATATAATATTCCATCTCTGACCATTTAAAGTCCCATTCTCACACGTCTAATGTGATCCGTGACTGCATTGTTGTACTGAGAGTCAATGCTGGACACTTTTATCTTACTTAGTGAGTAGTCAAATTCCATCTCTGATTACCGTTAGAATAATTTATCACGCGAGACTCTTCCTCGTCCTGTGGTCCGTGAGCGATTATTGAGTCAACAGATAGAAGATGCGTAATCCTGTACACTTCCCCTTATAGTGTTACAAGTTGAAGTGTTGTCATTTACTGCCTCTATGCACTTTTAAAGCTCCCCACGCAGCTTATTGACTGCTAGCCTATAAACTACTAAGCTATATACTAGTGATGTACTCTTCTTTTCGTTACTTTCTACCGACTGACGCGGCTCACGATATGAAGTGCAGTGAAGAGGGCCAAGGGTTTAACTGAAACGGGAAGGCCAAGGCAACGGAAGGTCCGATTTCCGTTGGAGAAAGGGTATTCGACACTGGCTAGATAGATGGGTCGAACTCAGCCGCTGTCTGGAGGAGACTTCTAGCAGCTGGCTGCTCTGAATGGTAATTTTCGTGGTTCCTCCGATCAACTCCAGGCGAATGCCGGAACAGTACCATAACAAACGTGTCAATGGCCGCGCACGATCTTTTCTTCCTCTTCCTTGTGCCATCATCGCCCATACATTACACTACAACACACATCGAGAGACCAGTCTGAAGCTCAGAGCTTGTGCTGGATGGGGCGGTGCCATGCTGATGGGAGATATCTGGATGGGGAAAACCCTGGAAGTCAGCCCCGAATCTCGCCATGCAGCAGAGAATGAACACCGCCACTTTCTGTGACAAAACATGCACTACCCATACCGAACTGATCACTGTAGTATTTGACGTGTCCGTTAACACGAGTGGTTATACTCCTATTTAAACACAGTGGCCCGTCATTGTCACGATCTGAAAGGAAAGGGGTGTCATCCAATCGGGAGTTGCACTCCCTAAATTTCAAATCATAACGAGGCACCCAATTGGATGACAGAGTCTCCCTCTCCGTGAAGCTCGTGACCATGAAGTGCCACTTTGTTTAAATCGGAGTATTACTACTCAATCAATCGCTACTTTCCTTGGACCACTGTGGGTCGCATTGTGACGCATCACTCTCTGTAGCTCTCCCGCTCATCGGCTTGCGAGCGAGTAACAGCGGCAATATGCATCTCTTTGCGCGCAGGGAGTCTTATTTTCCTTCTCTCCCTCCCCGTCCTCCGTCGTGCTTTCTCAAAGGAAGCGCGGCAAGCCGATTGGAAGAATGTAATTCTGGTTTTATCCGTGAGAGGGCGGGCGGTTCAGCAGTTGAGAGGGCGCGCAACCATGCCACTTGCAGACGACGAGCTTCTCGTTTTGTAAAAGGCTGTTGAGATTGTCACAGCACCAAATAAGTGTCGGGCACTTCAAATGTGCCCTTTCACTGGGAAGTGGAGTGAAGCCGTAGACTTTCGCGGATGCCCTTGGTGTGTTACAAATAAAAGGGAACCCACGAGCTTAGACCTGGCGACGCCTTCATATCTCTACATCACTTCCGACGGGTCGGATTAAGTGGCTCAGGACAACAATTGACGTGATTGCAGTGCCTGTGACCGGGTAGTCCTTCTGTTTGAGTCCTGACTGTGGCAGATTTTTTACAGTTTTAACTAGATTACTAGGGCAAATTCGGTCACACTCTGGCGAAGAATTCTTGAGGCCGGTTGCGCTTTTCGGTACTTTTCCGTGGTTCCTCCGATCAACACCAGGCGAAAGCCAGAACAGTATCTTATCCACGGACCGCGCGCATTCTTTCCTTCCGCTTCCTTTTCCTTTCCTCGGCCATTGCGTAAACACACATTCACATGCACTACACAACCACTCACGTCGGGAAACCATTTGGGAGATTAGAGCTTGTTCCGGCTGGAGCGATGCCGAGTGGTGGGAGATACCTGGTTGGGGAATGTCTCCGCAAGCGGACGTGTAGTTTAGCGCCGGATCTCCGAGCCCATCGAGGGGAAGATCATCGCCACCTCTTGTGGCGTCATATCTGTCGCCAGTACAAACGTACTATAGCCGCCATGTGGACAGCCCTGGCGGAAGTGACGCGGGGCTGCACAAAGGTATGCCGTGTCGTCAATGCAGGTTTGGGAACCCCAAAGCCGGCGGAGGAGCGCTGGCGGGCACTGCGGGTGACGCGCTTCCGTCAACCTGCCACAGGGTATATAAGCAGAATTCGACTTGAAAGCAGCCTTCTATTCTTATGATTCTTCAGAGGTGAGCGCGTCGGTAGGGCGTCGTGAGGGTTGTGCGCGGCGTTGCATTGTAATGCATAGGCTACCGAGGCGGGGAATCGAAGCCGGCGTGCTACGTCGTGACAGCAGGTGCGGCATACTCGCATGTATGCTCGCGTAAGGTACTGGTGCATCACACCGGGGATGGTAATTAATTATCGGGCCAGCGGTGGTGGTAACCAGGGAAAGTTCCTTCTTGTAACGGTTAACTTCAATTGTAAATATTGTATATAGTGTTTTGGTGTCGGAGTATCTTTCTTCTAATAAATACTAAATATTTACAAGCCGTTCACGTCTGTAATTATTTGCCCCGGCAAAGACGCCACAGACGTAGGAGGGATAGAATGGTGGCAGCGGTTAACGAACTACCACGCACGTAGAATGGTGGCAGCGGTAAACGAACTACCACGCACGTGTAGTGTAAGCAGCGGTTAACGAACTACCACGCACGTGTAGTGTATGCAGCGGATAACGAACTACCACGTAGGTGTAGAATGGTGGCAGCAGTTCAAGAACTACCACGTAGTATAGTGTAGGCAGCGGTTCAGAAACTACCACGCAAGTGTAGTGTATGTAGCGGTTCAAGCACGCAGTTTATGGTTAGTAAACGACCACGCAGTTGTGTATGTGCGGTGTTTGTCTGTGGTAGGCAGCATCACACGGAAGCACGCCAGGAACGGCAGGTAGAATATTTACGCCAGTAAGGGGCTTCATCCGTCCATGGGTAATTAGTGAGCGTAGAAGGGATAGAATTCTGCGGTTCACGTTCTAGGTTCGGTCGGTAGTGTAGCAACAGCTATAGAAACGAACAAAACACCCAGCAGGTAGGGCGCTTAGTACCAGCGGGACAGTCATCCAGAACAGCGGATCGTGCACGCGGAAGTGAAAGTAAATTTGGCCGCAGGTATCCGCCGGAGAAAGATTAAATAGTGGGCTAGCGAGCAAGGCTGAGCCAGGGAACAGTTTCGACGTACAAATATTCATAGTGCGCGAAATAAAGTAAAACGCGAACGAAAACGTGCGAGTACATCAGCGGGGCGAAACTTCAAGAAGAAGGACGGGAAGGAAGGACGGGAAGGAAGGACGAGTTGCAGCCAATCCATCCATCTCATCACGACATCCGTCAGCGCCGAACGTGCACGCATAAGCAGCAGGAAGCAGCCACGGACGTGCAAGCAGTGGAAGCTAAGGGTAAGTGTGTTCTTTTGCAACGCGTAGGGCACTGTTCGAAAGCAATGGCGCATTTACTGAGATTTCGAAAGGAGGGAATGATCCGAATCGCCAGCGATTTAGGAATAGAATTAGATGGATCGGAAACAAATCCGACTTTAAAGAAATTAATAGTAGAGCATGAGGATTATTCTGTTGAATTAACGGAGGAATTGGGGCAACAGCATGAAAGAGATAGGAGGGATAGAATGCTGGCAGAGGAAAGAGATAGGGAGGATAGGAGAATATTAGAAGAAAGGCATGAGAGAGATAAAGAAAGGGAATATCAATTAGAACTTGCGAGAGCGCAGAATGCCCAGACGGGCGAAACAAATTCTGAGATTCGTTCGGAAGCGCGCTCGGAACACGCGAGAGTATATATTTCGTCTGGCGAATAGATTGAAAGTAATTAGAGACGCAGCTCATGAAAAACTATCGGCACTTCAGGTGAAAAGAAAAACCTGGTATGATAAGAAAGCAGTGATACGCACATTTAATGTAGGAGACAAAGTATTAGTGTTTGCTCCGAACAAGGTACGTAAATTATCTGTGCAATGGATAGGACCGGGAGAGATTGTAGAGAAGGTGTCTGACACGAATTACGTCATTCAAATGCCGAACAAAAGTACAGGCAAGGTATATCATGTCAATATGATCAAAGCATACGTACAAAGGACAGAGTATGTTAACTTTATTGTCGATCAAGAAATAGGTGAATTTATGGAGGACGGAATAGAGAAATACGCCTTAAAATTAGAACCGGAGGAATTTGATGTAGAGGCAATGCTCGCAGGCACAGAAATGGAGCCGGAAGGAAGTGAAAGGCTCAGAGAACTTGTAATTGAGTTTAGGGACATCTTTTCTGATAGGCCAGGGCTCACTAAAAACGTTCAGATGGACATCGAGTTGCTGGACGAGAATGCAAGGGTGAGGAGCGCCCCGTATCGCACGTCACATCGCCAAACTAAAATCCTCCAGGATGAAATCACGAAAATGCTAAGGGATGGTATCATCGAGCCTTCAGATTCTGATTTCACATCCCCCATGATTTTGGTGGAAGCACCCGGAAAAAAACCCAGGCCATGTATTGACTACCGCAAGTTAAATCAGGTTATTCGTACGGAATATTTTCCGCTTCCGAGTTTAGCCGAGCGAATTGAAACAGTTGCGAGGGCCAAAATCATAACCACAACGGACTTATGTAAAGGATTTTGGCAGATCCAAATGAGCGAGCGCGCTCAACGGTATGCCACCTTTACGACAAAATTCGGGTCTTTTAAACCTCTCAGGATGCCTTTCGGCATCAAAAATGCACCATATGTTTGCAGCAAGCTTATGGAGGCATTACTGAAAGATTGCGCGGAGTTCGCCGTCCCATATATGGACGACATTGCAATCTTTAGCGACAACTGGGATGATCACTGCAAACATCTCAAAATCGTATTCCAAAAGTTACGTGAGGCCAATTTACGCGTGCAACCGGCGAAATGTAAGTTCGCTAGGAAATCGGTTACGTTCTTAGGATACGAGATTGGCAGTGGTCTGATGAGACCAAATGAAGCCAAGGTTCAAGTAATAAAAGAATATCCACGGCCTACGACAAAAAAGGAAATCCGTAAATTTATAGGTCTGATATCGTATTATAAACGGTTCATCAGAAATTTCTCGGAGAAATCAGCTGCGCTCACTGATCTATTGAGGGGAACACATAGGCAAGGCAAAATCCGGTGGTCGGAAGAGTGCGAAAACTCGTTTATACAGCTTCGCGACGCACTGTGTCAGGGGGCAGTCACTCATGCACCTGATTTTAGTAAGCCATTTTTACTGCAATGTGATGCGGCACTTAGGGGAGCAGCCATTGTGTTATCACAGTTGGATCAGGAAGGGAATGAAAATCCGATTCTTTTTCTCAGTAAAAAATTCTCAGACGGGGAATTAAAATGGAGCACCACGGAGAAAGAGTGTGCTGCTTTAATTTGGGGTTTAGGGAAGTTGCGTTACTATTTAGACGGTAATGTTTTGCTAAAGATAGAAACGGATCATAACCCGTTAGTCTGGTTACAACAGAATGCTGGGAATAATCCTAGATTGCTTAGGTGGTCTCTGGCGATTCAGCATTACAACATTATCATAAGCCATAGGAAAGGGATATTAAACGTAAATGCTGATATTCTCAGTAGGGTGTTTGAAAATGAGCGCCAGACAGTGTCCGAAGTTGCAGAGGGGCACACTGCACCCGGCAATGCCGATACGTGTGCGCCGAAAACACTGGAACACAGTGCAAAACAAATAGTGCAAGAAGAATGATGTATAAGTGAATGTGTTGTTGTGTTGTGTCAAGATTGAGTAAACTTTTACCAAGAAACCTACGAAAGAATAGTTTCCAGCAAATATCATGAACTTTTGTATTCATTTATATTCATTCTGGCAAGAAGAAAAACTTTGTACAATCCTTCAAGAGAGAAATGTAAAAATTGTTTATTTGTTTCATTTTAAGTGTATCACTGTATGTGGTTTTAAATGTAAAACGGTAAATGTTAGTTTATTGTTTTTTTTTGTGCATTTATCACTGTATAGGGTTTTGTAATTCAGTGTGTCAGTTTGTGTGTATAGAACTGTATCTGATTTTGAATGTTTATTGATGTAATGTTTGTGGCTATATTGGTGATATAGTATGTGTCATTTTGGTAATGGGTGTATTGTACAAAATTAATTTAATTCAAGAATTTGGTTGTAAAAGGAAAAGGAACATACTATGGTTATTTGAGGTTACCACACCAGGCTGAAAATTCTTAACAATGCATAAGAGGGACCGACCGTACGGCAAGATTTTTAATATTTCAAGTACAATGTACAATGTAGAGTAAAAATATGTCAATGGGGTAGGTTAGTAGGACCTTCTCTGTTTGTTTCTTTATCTGTGTAATTAGCCAAGTCAGGCGCAGTTGTATATAATGTGAGCCGATCGGCCTAGGACTTTCACACTTGTGGAATTTTCCTTCTGTGTTGATTGCAACTGCGACGAAAATTCCCGGGGGGGGGGGGTATAGAGGAGTTTGTGGCGTCATATCTGTCGCCAGTACAAACGTACTATAGCCGCCATGTGGACAGCCCTGGCGGAAGTGACGCGGGGCTGCACAAAGGTATGCCGTGTCGTCAATGCAGGTTTGGGAACCCCAAAGCCGGCGGAGGAGCGCTGGCGGGCACTGCGGGTGACGCGCTTCCGTCAACCTGCCACAGGGTATATAAGCAGAATTCGACTTGAAAGCAGCCTTCTATTCTTATGATTCTTCAGAGGTGAGCGCGTCGGTAGGGCGTCGTGAGGGTTGTGCGCGGCGTTGCATTGTAATGCATAGGCTACCGAGGCGGGGAATCGAAGCCGGCGTGCTACGTCGTGACAGCAGGTGCGGCATACTCGCATGTATGCTCGCGTAAGGTACTGGTGCATCACACCGGGGATGGTAATTAATTATCGGGCCAGCGGTGGTGGTAACCAGGGAAAGTTCCTTCTTGTAACGGTTAACTTCAATTGTAAATATTGTATATAGTGTTTTGGTGTCGGAGTATCTTTCTTCTAATAAATACTAAATATTTACAAGCCGTTCACGTCTGTAATTATTTGCCCCGGCAAAGACGCCACACTCTCGCGAAAAAAAACCTCTACACGTATGGTACTAATGTCCTTAGCAGTTGGCAGGCCCGCAAACACGAATCAATCAAGCAATCAATCAATCCGATGGCGAAGTGTCGTCCTTCAGACCAGGGCTGCCCAAAGGTACGAATTGGTCAGAGTGACCGCGTGCCACTAGCCTTTCACTGGACTACAGCAGATCAACTCAAGCACTTCCCCTTCCCTCCCCCTCCCCCTCCCCTGCCCACCCCACCCGTCGGACTGACCCGATATACGAGTACATATATATACGAGTACGAAGGACCACACCAGTGTCCAGCAGCTTTACGCTGGTTCAGGACACTCCAAGTGGGCTTCCATTTAAATATTGTAATATTACAATATTTAATTATTGCCAATTTCCTTTATTAAGTCGTAATATGTTTGTTATACTAGAAAGACACAATTATAATTCTTAACTCTGTTTTTACCACTGTAAGTGCTCTGAAAAAACTCACAACACGTTTTTCCCTACAATTCTTTCAGAATATTCTAGAACTTGAAAAGTTATAATTTCGAGAAAAATCAGAATTTATTATAGATTATTTAATGGATAGTTTCAGGAATTAATTTATTGGACGAATTTCAGAGATTATTTTAATTTAAAGGATATTTCTGTACATTGGGGAGAAATTCAATTTGTTGAGAAATAACAGAAACCATTTCAACGTGGTTGTCAATTGCTGTTTCAACTTGGCAACCGTTGTTTATCACTTTAAACTAATTGAATTACGTGAAGGGCAATTGATTTACTTGAATTGCTTGAATGTAACGTGCTCTAATTTTGGATTTGAAGCGGTTACTGTTTTAGCAATCCATAAGTGAGGTACGACATTATTATTATTATTATTATTATTATTATTATTATTATTATTATTATTATGAAATGACGGCTATTCACTGACATATCGTAAGTATTTTGAATGTGAGAACCATTCTGCCTTACTTATTTTTGATCTCATTCAAAACACCCGTTTCAGATAAAAATAATAAAAGAAGAATTAAAACAAAAGAATACCTTTTATCTGTTGTTTCAAGCAATCTTGAAAAGTATATCAAGAGCAAATATCAACATTGGAAAACTTATTAAGAGTATGAATGTTGCTTCAAAGTGTTCTTTTTAAATTTTAAATTCTGTGGTAATAATACTATTGTATAATGCTAGTTTGAATATGAAGGAAATGAATATGAAATATGTGCCATGTAAAAACAACAAAAATCACATTAAGGATTTGTAACTATACATTCGAAAACTATTCATACCGAAACATAAACATATGGAAAATTTGATATTGATTGTAAACTGCTCTTTTCCGCCAGTGTCCACATTGTTCCGCTAAAGGGCACATCCTTCGCGCACCGCCCACGTGAATGCATACACCGGGCCACAGGACCCGGACCTTCTGCATATTTGACGCTTCCTTTGAGAACGCGCCCATTAATAATTCCATTTATGTTTCTTTTCAGGTGAGAGAGCAGCCTATTCGCTTGAGGAACGTGCCGTATTCCACGAATTGTGTGAGTACATATTCCGTGAATTATCCAGAACCCTCGCTTGCTATGCTAGTACGTTTCCGTGTCCCCCATCCGAAATATTATATTTGTGCTTTTCGTCGCGTCAATTTTGCACGTCGAGGAAAACGCAAGGCGGTTCGCGTGTTGCGAAGCGAAAATAAATCACCGAAACATCTCGCTATCTTTTCGAATGAGTTTTTCAACATCACTGTCGACGCCAAGACGCATCTAAAAATCACCCTAATTTGTCTCGCGAACCTCGTCGGCGAGTGGACGAAAAGCAGCATATTTCATAGGCGCGCGGTCGCCGCCGCCGCCGCCGTATCGCTGTAATACGCGCGCAGTCCGGCGGCAGTGGGCATGAAGGACGACCTGTCGTCCATTACCTGGCTGTCGGTGTCATCGTTTGAAGAGTGAAGGGGAGGGTCGGAGGGGGCGAACGATCGGCCCGGAAGAGGACAAATGGCCCTTCGCCGGCCGAGGGGCAGCTGCGCGGGATACGCAGAGCTTTTCGTCCTTGAATTTTGTGGCACGCTGTGCTCCGGTAGAAGTAAACAACGACGACGACGACAACAACAATAATAATAATAATAATAATAATAATAATAATAATAATAATAATAATAATAATAATAATAATAATAATAATAATAATAATAATAATAATAATAATTATTATTATTATTATTATTATTATTATTATTATAATGTGAAGAAGACGAAGAAGAAGAATGGACTCTGAGATTTTAAAAGTTTTATTTATAATTTATAAAATATTAAAGTATTTTAAAATATACGATATCAAACAGATATCTCTACACATCGAACAGATCACAATATCTATTCTACTTTTTACCTCTTCTTTATTTTACAAGTTTTGGTGACTGTTCGTCGACATCTTCAGGTACAAATATCTCAAACTGTATTTACTTGGCTGTCCGGACGCCGCGTCCATGGCGAAGGTGCCGACGCTTCGGTCGCCATTCTGCGACCTTCTTGCATTACGCCCTGAGGAAGGTCACAGAATGGCGACCGAAATGTCGGCACCTTCGCCATGGACGCGTCACCCGGACAGCCAAGTAAATACTGACTCCGACCGCGGAAGCCAACGCTCTCACTTTATCAAACTGGTTAAAAGTTTTATTCTATTTTGCAGTGTAGTCGTTGACGTTTAAAACTTAATGGTCTTTATGATATGGAATAATGTAAACCATTATTAACAAAGAATGTTGTAGAATGACAGTTCCACAAGTTTTAAATCACAAAGACAATAGCATCCTCTTCCTTACCTCTTACACACTCGGGAGACTATTCCAGAGCTTACAAGTTGTCTTACCTGAGTCGCTGGTAGAAGAAAACTGCTGAAAACCCCGCTAGTCAACATGTAGGTCGGCGCTCGTTCTCGCCTTCCAGCGTAGGAATAATACCGCCTCTTGCAATTAAAACTTGCACTAAACTTACAGGAGTAATATCATCACCCGTTGTCGCGCCTGGAATTACCAATGAATTAGTTAATCAATAAACGTAATTAATCCTGTGCTAAGATTCTTCCTCCATTCCTATGTTTCGTTGCTTTATTTGAGTACGGAAGTCCAGTATTAAGTAAAGTAAATAACAAAACCAATTCCTAAAGACTTGCGTATTATATTTAGCGCTGAAATCGTGGGCCGTGGGTCCTTCTAGGCGAGAGGGAATCCGTCTAATAGTTATTTTCTAAATCTCTTTTTGCGTTATATGCCTACTGCGATATGCCTACTACACTAACTACGGAAATGTCGTCTAATGCCAAGTTTATTTAGAACGTTTTTTAAGATACAGTTTGTTGCACACCTTCAAATGTGCTAGTGTTTCTTCAACGTGCAAATGAGTGACAATGATAAACAACGAAGTGTTTTTGAAACACCTGTTTTTTGACACATCTGTTTTTTTGACTTATGTATCTCAATGGAACTTACTACATCTCTTTCGTTTATTGGTGTGCGCCAGGAAATCATTATTTAGAAAATAAATGTAATGTAACGTATTTAGACTGTTAACCACTGGATGATGGGTAATTTCAAACATGTCATTTTTGTAAATAAAGTTACCTAATTTATTTAATTGACGAAGATAATGCCTCGCTTTCATATTATAACGAACATATTTTACACAGTATCGACAGCAAACCACCAGCAGAGTTTAATGTCGCTGTGTGATGACCCATAATTCAGAAATTTTGTTGAATCGTTGTAACGCGTTTGTAACAGTTGGCGGCGTTTAGCTCTCTGGAGGCAAATCCATCCTGACTCAACCTTCATCCTTCTTCCCTTTCACGCTGTCACATCAGGCTAAAAGCCACTTTTCCTTCTTTATCGGCCGATCTCCTTTGGGAGGCCCAGCTCGCGAACGCGCTCAGACGGGGAGAGCAACGAGAAGTAAGGTTGGAGCAGGTAGCGGGCAGATAATATTTTTTGAAGTGTTTAACACCAGGACGTCTAACGCCGTCACTTCGACGGGTACTACTGTTTTCAAGTCCTAGCAAAATACGCGGCGTTGCTCGGGCTTTCTTTCTTATCCAATCCTTCTGAAAGAGGAAAAATATCAGTTTTATAAAAAAACACTGTGTTTATGATAATTATTTTTACTGTTATTATTTTTACTGTTATTATTTGAAACTTTAATAAAATTCTACATTTTTCTTTAATTTTATTTTACAGTAATTTGCTATTAGATTATTTTTTATCTAACTTACTGCTACTGACCTCTAGCGAATCTATTAATTGCCAGCTTTGCTGCATCGCTACAGGTCTCTGGCGGAATACATGACGATCCAATCTGTTCTTAGCGACAGACGAAAAATAATGATTGTGGTGCATCTACTAACTTACTTTTTAAATAATTTATTTTTGTTGCATTTGTGTTGCAAACTGTGCAAGTGCAGTGTAACAATTCTAAAGAAGAGCCTGTAAAAATATCGTATCTATTCAGACACTAATTTTTGGAGTCGACGTCACATGCCGTCGATTACACTTTTAGTAGTAGAGATTGTTTTCTTTTGAACAATGATCAGTAGGACTCTGGAATCTCGTGACTTTTAGCAGTCGGCTTCCAATGCGGGGGAGGGAGGAAGACCCCAGCGTAGGTCTTTCCTATGTAGATCTTTGTTTATAAGGAGTTACAGTTCAATGTTTAGGACTCTTATTATTACAACCTCTCTTAACTTCTTGGCATGGTTTTGCCTAGATTTTCTAATTATCAGTTGTTTAGAACAAAAACACAATTTTCGCCATGCATTATAGCTCCCTGGAAACTTCGACATTCTCTTTCAGCCACGCCTGTCCATAAACATATTGCAATCTTAGTTTAGTACCTGTAGGTGTAGATAACAGTTGTGTAAACGGAGAAACATTGTAAATGTTTAATTATTTCTTCAATTAAGCATACCGCCAAAGGTGGCTCAAGAGCACTGCTGGGGATGATGTCACTGCTGTGCCGCTGACTGGGAGGATGTGAGGTTCGAATTCCGATTGTGGTAGAATTTTCGTCACTATCTTGTCAGCACGGTCGAGTTAAAAATGAGAATTCTAACGGCGGCTGATGTGATTGGTAGTTTTCCGCGGTTTCTATAATAAATATCTGACGAATGCCAGAACAGAACTCTAATAAACGGGCTGCGAACAGCTCGCCATCTTCCTTTCCTCTTCCTTTTCCGACTTTCACCTCTTACTTACACACACTTACACTCCGACTTCATTATCACACTATCGGGAGACCTGTCGTGAGCTTAGAGCATGTCCCGGCCGGGTTAGCGCCACGCTGGTGGGAGATACCTGGATAGGGATATTCCCCGCTAGCCGACGTAGGTCGGCGGCTGGTCTTTCAGTCTGTGGGGAAAAACACCGCATCTCCAGCGATAAAAAGCATGCAGTAGACTTACGGGACTAATGAGCTAGCAATTGACGTCCGGAATAACTAATCAATCAATTTAACTAATTTTTTTGAAAAGTATACTACCATTTCTAGGAGAGGATCGCAAGTACGGACAATGTTCAAACTCTATCTGAATTCCCTAAACCTTTTATGTGCTTTTCTGTATAAAACTGAAAATATTGTAATACAAACTGGTATAAAATAATGTTTATTTATTTCTAAATGAGTGTATTATTAGTTCTTAAGTATATGAATGTTCCTTAACAATTATATTGCAATTTATTGTAGGGTTCCCGTTGAGCCCTATTCATAGTCTCCGGATATCGGGGCGGCATTGGGAGGGGACTGTTGGCGTATTTAAAAAGTAGATACTTATTGGATTATGTGACATTTTCGAACATTTTCATCAACACTATTTAAGTCTGTTATTGTACACTCTACCTCAAAAGCTATCAAATTGACGACTTACAACTGAACCGTTTCTCTAGGCCAGTCTTGTTTGCAAAATCTTTTCACGCATGCTATCTTCAGTGAAAGACATTTCCTACGTAGAATTATTTGAAGTGTTGATCTTTGAAGCGACATCAGTGAAACAAAACATTAGCGTTGTATGTAGGTAACTTGAGATGAAATGCAAACGACAAGTGAGAATTTTTCCGTACATGCTGTTCTGTAGCTTTTGTTTGCAGTGATTTCGACGAATCTCTATTTCAATGATATGTTTTATTACACGTATCAGAGATCTGCATGTCTTACACGGCAATAAAGTACTCAGTTGATTTCGAAGCATCCTCGATGATTCAGATGAAAAATATTGCTAAAAAAATACTTTGCACAACACTCACACTAAAAAATATTCTGATACTGATCAACATGCAATGAAATGTAGTTATAGATTATTTTCTACGAGGGAAAGCCTTCAGAAAGAATAGTGTATTACCAAACTAATAGTGTATAAATTTTTAATCAGATTTATTTGGTTATACAACATAAAATATTGTTGTAAGGGGCGTAATCGTTTTTAATATTTGTTGTTGAAAAAATAAATATTATGAAGTATTTATTAATGATCGAACAATGTGTTATTTGAAATTGACTTTTCAAATAATGTGTTGTTGGGTCATTAAGAAAGCCAAACTAGACAGGTTTACAGCTAAAATACTTTCAAATGAGCAGAGGAATTGTCACTTTCACAAACATAATATTTATATTAGAAAAGGAGACACCATCAACCAGAAAAAAAGTGTCATTATTTATTAAAATAAGTTAAAAGAGTCGAGAAATGTTAATTAAAATGTTTATACTTTTTTACTCTGAGTACGATGAATTACCCTTGATATATGATGAATTACCCTTGAAATGCACCAGCAACGAGAATGAATGCTCGCATGTAATTTTGCTAATAATGTAAATATAATGTAAGTACAATGGTTGGGCGTTCTAGTTTCGATTTTTTGTCTTTGAATTGCAATACTTCGATACTCACTGCGATCATTTTAAGGTTTCCAGAAAGCTTGTATTAATTCTTATAATTTTATGATAACACCAGTCTGTTATATATCAATTTAAAACAACTATAGAGGTACGAGATGCCACTATTAGTTCGAGGGTCCGTTAAGGATTTAACAAACTGCCGCTGAGAATATCCGAAACAAATGTGTTGTTGCTGAAAATGACGTATGAGATCACTTTTTCCAAGAAATGATATTTGTTGTTTATAAGATAATTCTTTTATAAGAAGACAATAATACGAAAGGTATTAAAATGTATAACAGACTGGGTCAACCAAAATTCCTCCTTCCGCCCACGAGAACCTCACCACCTAAACCATTCGGCATCCCACATCTCCGACTGCCCGCCGACGCCCAGTCGCTCCTGCCTCAGCTTCACCCCTTCTCCTCAACGCCACCCCCGCTCCTTCGAGCAACGCAGCTTGTCCTCAGTCCGCGGCCGCGCCACCTACGCCTCGCGAAAGCACTCAACCCGATGTGTAGGTCGGCTCCGGATTTTATGATCCAACGGAAGGAATGGCCAGGGATGCCCAAAGAAAACCAGGGGCCTGGGGCAGTTAATACAACGGGGTCCCTTATTTCAAACAAAATGGTTCCGTTTTCCCCACTTCATAAACAGAACTCATTTTTCCATGCATCACAAATAAGTTGTAGCGTTAAGTTTCGATTAGAGATTAATATGATAATGAATTCTTTTGAATGAAAAAAACGGGGGTACCAATTAAGTTTCCCCAGTTGCCCCCTTTCTGGACGCCCTTGGAAATCACCACTTCTTGAGAAAAAATAACTACATTAACAGGACTAATGACGATAGCACTTGAGGGGTCCAGAAGCATCAAACAATCAACGAACAAAACTCTCCAAAAATGTTTCCCTTCACTTACCTCCAGCGTGCTTTCCCGTCCTCCTCGCCTGCTAAACCAACCGCCGGCCGCTTTACCCACATCTCCGCCCGTCCGCCGGATGCCTGGTCGGCCCTCCCCACCCGTCGCCCCACCCCCGCTCCTTCGGACACGCGACGCAGCTTATCCCCTGTCCGCGGCCGCCGCCGCCGCCGCTGGTGCGCCACCTGCCGTCCGCGGCTTAAGGGATGACGCAAGTTGCTCGGGGGGGGGGGAGCGCTCTCAGCCGAAGCTTCGCACTGTATTACCTCCGCGCTCTCCACGCCGCCGCAATGTTGTGACTATTGTGTTGCGGATCGCGGCAGAGATTAGGTTCGCGTCTGTTGCCGGCGGCGCGACAAAGGGTTTGGACCTTCGTGGATTCACGGCGGAAAACAAGACTTCGCTCAAGAAAACTGGAAAAGTCGGATTTCATGACTTTAAGATGCGATTTTTTCCCCCCTGAGTGGTCAGCTTCAATGAAGCTGTTTGCGCTCTCTCTAATTCGCCAAGCCGGAACCTTACCTATCGATAACCCACTGTGGTAGCCGCGTTTCACAGGTAGTTCCGCTTTTATCGCTTAGAAGCCGCTGAAATCCTTGTTTTTTTAGCGTAATGATTGTTAATGTTAAGATAATTAGGGTAAGGAAGGGAACGATTAACGTAGAATGCCGGTGGAATGGTGATAGGCAGGGGAATGCATATTGCAAGACGCAAGTAGTGAAAAAGATAACTGTTTTTCCGACGAGTGGTCAGATTCAATTAAGCTGTTTCCCTTTCTCTAATTCGCCAGGCCGGGACTCCACTTATCGATAACCCCCTGAGGTTGTCACTATACGTCTCAGCTACTTCCTCGGTTATCGCTTAGACGCCGCTGTGATCCTTGGATCCTTCGCCAAAACATTATTAATGACTGAATAAGCTAGCGAATGACTCACGAAGCATACCGATGATATTCAGTTATTAAGTATGATAGTTTCAAATTCACGTGCCAGAATCCATTTAGAAATGGTAAAATACAGTTACAAACATTTTACAAACTGCACCGTTCGTTTCTTCTTGTTGCTTATTTGAACGTTGTTGGTAATTCGCAAATTGTTGGAGGTTCTAACATTGTTCGTTGTCGATTATTGTTGGTTATTCGCACATTGTTGTTTATTTCACCATTGTTGTTTATTTCACCATTGTTGTTTATTTCACCATTGTTGTTTAGTTCATCATTGTTGTTTAGTTCATCATTGTTGTTTAGTTCAGCATTGTTGTTTAGTTCAGCATTGTTGTTTATTTCAGCATTGTTGTTTATTTCAACATTTTTGTTTATTTCAACATTTTTGTTTATTTCGACATTTTTGTTTACTTCTACATTGTTAGTTATTTCAACTCTGTTGGTTATTTCAACATCACTCGTTATTTGAACATCTCTAGGTATTCCAACGTCTCTCGTTATCCGATCAAAAAAACCTCCAAGACGTTGCTACATGTGTCCCCAGTTCGAACTGTACGTTAACCAATTGAGACTTCTCAGCCTTTGTTTCCTTCGGCTGTCCGCCATGTTCGTTCTCTCCATCTGCGACCGTGACAGCGAGGTAGAAGCAAGGCGAGGGGCAGCGATGTGCGTGTGTGTGGGTGCGGGTGGTGGCGTCGGGCGCCACGGGAGTATTCGTGCGGCCGCGCTCTGGTGTTAAATGGCGCGGTGGCGCGGTGGTGCGGTGGTGCGAACCGCCACCGCGGAGCGGCGTCACCCACCGCCCTCGCTCTCGTTTTAATTAACCTCAGTTTTTTGTAACCCGTGACTTTGCATTAAAATTGAAGCGAAGAGTCAGTCCCCCTTCTCCCTACCTCGCAGCCGGTGCCACCCCCCACTCCACCTCCCCTCCCCACCCCACCCCACCCCACCCCCACGCGGCGGCCGCTGAATCCGCCTTTAAAAAAATTTTGTGCGTGGCGGCACATTTGAAATTATCTTTTGAGTAAATAGCGATGCAGGTTCTATGGGAAGCTTTAATTAAACCGGAGGTGCCAACAAAAGCGGTGACTCTCGGCGGGGCCCGGGAACACGCGTCGACTCCCATTCGGCGAATCAGCGACACTTTTATCGCCCCCCCCCCCCGCCCACTTCGCGCCCTCGCGGGAGGTGAGAGGGGAGGCGGCGTGGGAGGGAAAGAGGGGGGCACAGTTGTCGCGAAAGCGTTTCTGACGCTCAAAAGAGAGACTTGTAGGAAGGCCTCGGCTTTCCGAGACACTTCCTCAAAGCGTGGAAAGTTGCTTCGCTACGGAGATAATTTTTCTTATTCCTCATCACCTTTTTTGTTCACTTATGTTCCTCTTTTTGTCTACCTTTCGTTTGTAAATCTCTTTATATTCTTCCTGTTCTCTCTCGTTTGCGTTCACTTTTCTTTATTCTTCCTCTTTCATACGAAGAATTAGAAGCACTTGAATTTCGACTCTTCCTTTCCTTCTCTCGGGTTAAAGGGTTGCGAGAAGGGGATGCGGTACACGGTTGCCACAAGAGCAATTATAGTATTCAAAAGGAAAATATGAAAGATCTGTGACTAGCCTTTAAGGATGCAGTTTTGACGTTTCGTGTAGTGTTCAGCAAAAGAAATGACACTTCCGTAGAGAAGATACTATTTGTTTCTCTTCAGCTTTCAATTTTCATTAACTTCTTGATTATCTTATTTTTTCTTTATTTGCATTCAAGTTTTATTTTTCTTCTTCCATGAACACTACCAGATTCTAAATACGCCCAATATTTTAAAATTTTGTCTAATTGTTATAAGTTTGAGGAAACCCTACATGTTCCCATGTTATCAAATTTTATTTGTTTTTGGCACCTAATCTCTAATCAGTAGAAGCTGTCTTTGACACAATTCTAGGTTAAGCTAGTGTATTTGCTAAGCTTGCGCGCTCAAAAAAAAACATGAGCCTAAGGCAGAGGGAAAACACTCGAAGTCATATTTTACATTTAAAATATAGTACCTACTTCTCAGTGTCGCTGCCATTGCGCAGTATTATCTGGACAAACGCTAGACGCCGTAATGTCAAGGAAGTCCAACTCCAAAAGAGGTATTGTTGAAACGTGGGATAAAAGTAGCGGCTCTCTGTCTCTATAGAAACTGAAAGTATTTTTGGCGTGGTCAAGTGCTGTAGGTCGTCATTCAAATACTAGCGCAATGGCAATTTTTTCTTGTCGCTTAATGTATACTCTTTGAATACTACGCAGGTTGACACATGTGCAAAAGGCGTATGGAGACCCAATTGACATGAGCCACGCGGAGATTTGGTAAAATTCGCTGAATAAAAGAACAAAACAGGTGGCTTATAATATCGTGCTTACTGTATTTAGTGTTTGAAATCAGATTCTAACGCTTGCATGTGCTGACAACATAATTGTCAGGAACGAGATCGAGGTCCCTGTTAGGATACGCCAGTCAGCATTCCAAATTTCATATTTACCCCTTTCTCAAAAATGCTAATGACTATATTGAAGGCTTAAAACTACAGAAGTCATTCCCGTTTCACAATAATGAATGTGGAAGAAGTTCTATTGAAATACCTCACGTTAAAACCTTGTTTCTTTTCTATTGCAATTCTAACATTAACAACTGCTGTTGTCACAAGAACTAAAACTGAACTGTAAAAGACTTATTAGTTATTTATATTTTTACAAATTTGAAATTTCTTCAATATATTTAGGACACCATCTTCAGATCTCAGTATAATTCACTATGTCTACTGCTGCGAATTCTTGGTTGATGAAAGAACTTGCGATCACGTGTCGCTGGAATACACATAAATATACAAGACTCCGACTGTCGCACGTTACACTTCTTCGTACATCCTCTCGTTAACTACTCAGGTCAATTGTCCTCTAAGTGTAATGCATGTTATATCGCGAGACGTTGATTTCCTACGCTGTTTGTATGTGCAATTTGACGCCGATCTATATAACGACTTGGTAATTCCCCCCATCGAGTACCTCCTTCAGTAGGAAAACGTCAGAGCCCCTTCACACGTCGGCAAGTCGGCGGATAATTTCTCCTGATTTCCTCACGTGAGTTGTAGTGTAGTTCATGTTAGTGTGAGTATGTAAAGTCGTAAGGATAAGACAAGGAAGGGAATATCGCGTGCCGTCCATGGTCCGTTTGTGATGGTAGTGCTCCAGCATACGCATGGTATTAATCGAAGAAACTTTGGAAAACTACCGATCAAAGCAGCCGGGGGCTAGAATTCTCCTCCAGACAGCGATGAAATTCGACTTAGCTATCTAGCTAGTGTCAAATATTCTGCCACCATTGGGAGTCGAACCGGAGAACCACTGAGTCAGAGACTTTATACTACTTCACACTTCACACTACTTCACACTTCATACTACTTCATACATTCATACTTCATACTGAATACTACCGATTCACGATTGATTTCTTGAGCCAGCTTAGCCAATTTGGTCTCCCGACGTGCGTTAATGCGGTCCATGTAAGCGTATGTGAGCGTTATGGAATGGTGGCTCTCAACTTAACATCTTATCTTATCACTATGTATTACGCATATTGGTGACATCAAAAGTTGCATTACCATGTCCTTTCAAATCCAGTATTTCACTAGAATGACCAGGCAATTTTCAGCGTAAAAATAGAGGAACTCCACCTTCACACCTTGAAGTAAAACATGCTCTATGAGAATGTTTTCCTCGGCGTTTTACAACTCAATGCGAGTATTTAGGCTACAAATAACTGAGCTTCGACGCGGTTACAAACCACGTGTTACAGAAAGACCAAATCAACCGAAATTAGCAAGAGGGTGAGCACCTTCTTGGGCAACTTTTGCTAGCCTGATTAGAATAAGTAAAATCGCGTACAAGAATGTCTGATTTCTATTATCGAGTGAACGTCAAATAGTTGAACAAAACAGTTAATGAAGGCAGATTCCCAAATCACGTCTGAGAAGAGTTAATAATTCGATATAATAGTACCATATACTAATGAGTAGAGTGAACCACCATCTTCCTAGGTGGGTCGAATTCCACCGCTGCTTGGAGGAGAATCACCCGGCTGCTCTGATTGGTAGATTTCTGTTGTTTCCCTCATCAATACCACATAAATGCTGGAGCAGTACCCTAACGAACAGTTCATGAACCGCGCGAGATCTTTTCTTCCTCATCCTTTTGCTCTGCTCCCCAGACATAAATCCTTAATTTGGTCCAAAGTACGCTATATGCACTATACTACCACACACGTAAACCAGAGCTCCGACCGGTTTGGGCGGTGACTGCGGGAGATACCTGGAGAAGGAAAACCAATAAACCGATGTAAAAGTCTGCGACGGATCTTCGAAAAATTTCCTTTATTATTTGTTGGTTTACCCGCTTTATATAGTGTTGCTTCCCCAAACAATTTTAAATGTATTGCTGTGGAAACGTATGCTTTGAAACATAACCGTTAACTTTGTATATCAGATTATAATCTCTGTTAATTCCCTTGAAGTGCTGTTTGCGATCGTGCCGTTCCCAACAACTCCCTCTTTTATTTAGGCCTGTCTTTCTTACCTCGGTACTTTTCTGATTTCAATTAATTCTTCGCTTCGTGCTTTTGCTTCCTTGAATCCATTAATTACAGAGACGTGTATTGACGCAGAACTCGCCGAGGAGTCTCTGAAAAGTTGTCAACGGGACTCGCGCAAGATGATGAGCGGTGGAATTTGAAAGAGCTCTAGCACAATGACAGTCTTTGGTGAGAACGTTATTACAGTATTGGAGGCACAGAAAATGTTATTTTGTCAAAGAATATATATTCAAGGAACAAATTTTGTTAGTAATTTTGTTTTAGGACCTTTTGTTTTAGTTCTGGTAGAAGGTATATATTTTGAAATGATTCAATAATTGGAATATATCCATAATTTGTACACATCATACGATGGATTCTCAAGAAATTTACGGTAAAAACACAATAGAAATTGTGTTGACTGAATCCAATCAATGAAAATATGTATAAAATGCTAAGATGGTTTGTACTTGGAGGCTCAAAGGACAAATTATACGTAGAAAATTTGGCAGATAACACAACAAAGTCGGAAAAAAGCGGTCGCAGTTGTTGTGGAGAACAAGACAGGATAGTATGGTGGGAGAATGTCTCCACATCTGCAAATGGCTTAAGGTGGCTTTAAGAGAAATCATGATTCATTTACATTAATGACATATTATTCGAAAAATATTTCAGATTTTGTGAATACAATTTTAAATTATTTAAATTTGAATATAAAAACTTTCAAAACTCAAATTTGAGAATCAAAGAAGAATTGTAAAAATAATTAAATATCAACCATTTAAATAGAATCACGTGTTAGTATCATGCATTGCTGAATTTAAATACTTTTTTAAAGGTTAAGTATCAAACTAATACATCTAATGAAGTATGTAGGATGTCGCAGTATATAAGATGCAAATTTATGGAGCATGTAGAAGATGATCATGTTTTGTCAATGAACATGTAGAAAATATCGTATAACCAAATACAAATAGAGAGTGCATGTTAAGGTACACTTTGAACCTTTTCCATACTATGAATGGGAGACAACTACTCACTAGCGATCATAATGACGTGATCTGGAAAATAGGCGACTGAAATTTCATTACACACACAAAATTTTTGAATCCCTTTGTAAACCGTAAGTAAAGTCAACTAAAAATCATGCAAACTTATACACTTAGTACTTGTAATGACAATGGTTAAGACAGGTCGGGCCACTTGGGCCGAGAGCTTCAAATGTCTCCCGCTATGATGCAAGTGTAATGTGTTGTCTCTATAGAATTTGCTATAACCAAGTTGCACATATGACATTTGCTCCTGATTGGGAGGATGTAGTGCAATGGTGGGCGCCAATGCGGTTGCGTAAGTGCGAGTGTAATAAGTGTAAAAAGAATTGCCCACCAACAGGGGCACGTATCTCATGTGTAACTTCACTATATGACATTTTTACACGTTCATTAGACACGAGTGATCGTTTAAGAACACCTTATGATTCCTAGAAGTTTGTAAAATTTATTCTTTGACAGAGAAAATACAATTCTGTGCAAACTAATCAACTTAGTATAATGAATTTTGTTTTCTTTTTACAACAAAATCATGATTATTGAACTTTTCTGACAGGTTTTAGTACAAATAGTACTGAAATTATTATTGTTATTGACGTGAGTAAAAAATTAATTAAATTCAATTATCAAAATAATAATCTTCCTCAAAACTAACTGTCATCTGAATCCTCGTTGTTGAATTGTAAACTGATCTAGTTTTGAGCCAAGGCGAGAACAAGACCAAATGAGGAAAATTGGGGGAGGGAGGAAGAGAGGGAGGGAGTGTGTGTGTGAGGGGAAGAAGTGTGGAAGAAAGGGAGATCAGGTGGTTGGGGGAGTGAGAGGGAGGTAGATTGGGAAGGAGGGACGAAAACAGGAAGGAAGGGAGAGATAATAGAAGAGAGAGAGAGAGAGAGTCAATAGGAGAGAAAGATAGCAATCGGAGGGGTAGAGGAAGAGCGCGGAGGCCAAGGCAAGGGCCAAGTCTAAACCGAACGCAAGAGCTAGGGCGCAGCCTCGGTTGTTGTGAGGAGCCCGACGTGTGGCGGGGAGATTTGGCGGGGCACGTGCCGCTGCGTCTGCCTGGGCAACGTGCGCCACCCCCCTCCACTCCCCCTCCACTCTCCCTCCGCTCCCCCTCCCCCGGTAGGCGTCTTATTAACATTCAGAGCCTCCAAAGAATTATTCCCGGCGCTCCAAAGCAAAGCAAGGAGGCTGCTCAAAGAGGTACAGCAGCAGAGACTGTTCTGCTGGAGAAAAAGGTTTGAAAGGAAAAGTTGTTTGTGTATGACTTGAAAGAAGAGGCCAATTAGAGAATTCGATGAAAGAACTAGCGTTCAAGATGCATTTGCGGCGGCATTCACAGAGACCCTCCTTCTTTGCAATGAAAATGGGGCTGTTTTTGTCGGCGACTACACAGAGGCTGGCGGAACACAATGGGATGAATTTTCAGAAGTTCACATAGCTTTACTTTAATTTACAGTTTCCAATATACCTGGTAAAATTTCAATTATTTAAATATTAAGAAAAAAATCACATACTATTTTCATATTTTTCAATCGATAATTATAATTTTTTCGACACAATTACTGTTAGGGCCTAAAATCATGTTAAAACAAATCTCTCAATAGATACAGATTAATAAATAGACTTTTCTTTTGGAAAATAATTTTATCCTCCGCATATACCGCTATTAAATGTATATACCAATAGTGTTTTGTCTTGTAAAAATCCGTGTATACGTTGAACACATTGCCGTATTTGCTCATTTACAACAATAAAAGTTTTAATCTAATCATTGTGGGAAAAAAGGTTTATATCATAAATGCAAATTCATTAATTAATTTTTGACGATCATAAATTGAATCGTGCTGTTTTTGCAGTGCTCGCAATTTTTTATCTTCGTAATAGCGTTATTTCAGTATTTTAATTTTTTAAAAAAAATTGTCGTTCGGTTTGATTAGTGTTGTGATATCGTAATATTCAACGATTGTGCAGCATTTCAGTCCTCTGCGAGTACTGTTTTTTTCCATGAATATTAAGGTAGACAGTGAATTATTAATCAAATAAAATGAATAAAACAAATAAACTTACAAATGTGGTGAATAGTGTTAAATGATTTTTAAAAATATTTTTCGATTTATTAATTTTTTATGTTTATAAAATTAACGATTTTTTTTACACTTTAAACTTTTTTCGTCCGTATATGTTAAAATATTGGTCATCCATTGTTATTAATTTTTTATTAATAACTACGACAAATGCCACAATAATGTATTAGCGTGGCATAAATAATGTTAATCTGGATGCCACCTACATACATCAACAATTTGGTTTATTTGGATACCAAATTTCTACCTATGTGAAGTCAGTTAAAAAATACGATATTACCGATCGATCAAATACGATAAAATACGATAAAATACGATAAAATACGATATTCATCAACATACAATACTACAGATTGTCAAATATCTTATAGAATTGCTCTGAATTCAACAAAAATATTGTCATTAGTTCCAATCATTTTAAAATTATAAAGTAAGAAATAGCTTCAAAAGAAAGAGAAAGTTTCATAAACTTTCAAAATCATGTTTGTCCTCATTTTTGTTGCTATGAAAACCGTGGATATTAAAATTAGAAATATTTTAGCAAAAAATTAATTCCACGAACTCCATGATTGAAATTGTCGAAAAAGTTCTTGAAATTCACAAAAATTAGCTTTCCCTTTTAGCATGCAATTTTTAGTTGATTATATTCCCTTTGTGTTTGCCAAAATTTACAGACGTACTATTTTAATACTTCTAGAAATCTACTTACTTGTAGATGGTATCCTCTTTCGAACTCTCTAGTGTACTCTAATGTTTTTATTTTTTCATAACTCATAACGCAATTTCACTTCGACATGATAATATATAATTATATCTAAATTATTACATTACTTTTAAAATAAATATTTTGAATTCCATGTATTAGAACTCTTTTAGTAGTTGGCGATTCGTCCTGTATCTTACCATCATCGAGGTTACTGAAATCCTTCGATATCTGGTTCTGCACCAATTTTTCTCGTTATTCTATACAAAGGTTCAGAAAGCACATGCTTTCTTTAGAAACAAATTAGGTGAAAAAATATAACGTTTGTAAAAAGAAAAAGGACTCATCATCTTCACACTTCACAGACTTAAAATATACTTATAAAATAACAGTCTTATAAAATAACGGTAAGCTAAATGTGTGTTATTTAATATGCTACGTCTCTCTTGAAAAACTATTTCATTGATTTTCTTGTGCCAGCGAAACAGATATATGATATGTAACATAGCGCGTAATGCAATACGGCAATTTAGTAACCCGCCACGTTTTCTTATTGTAATCTGCTCTAAAAAATATATCTTCAAAGAAGGTCTTGTAAAATTGTTTTAAGAAAACAAAAAGTTTTAGGGTATTTTTTTCTTTAAGCAAAGGAAATGTTTATGTTTTTTCACAAAACGGCTCCAATATACTCTTTCCTTTTTCCTCGAATAGAAAAAAAATTAAAAAACCGCGTGATTCTCAGCTTCATTGTGCTCTGGATTTTAAAAAAATGCACAAGTTATAAATAATGCGCCAAAGTGTGTGATATTGTACCACCATACATTCTATTCTACTTTTAGATCGAAAAATTGAGAAATTTTTAAAAAACGAAACCTACCGACGCCGATAGGTAGCAGCGGCAATGAAGGAGAGGGCAAAACCGAAAAGCTAGTCAAGGCGAACGGGATTACGACACCAACTAGTACGAATAAGGCTGTGGAGTTCTGAAGCAACATTAGTTTATTCAATATTGCATTTCTAGTAAATGTGCTTCAAATGATTCGTTATGAGGTTTCTCAAAAACTCGAAAATGTTTAATGATCACCTCAAAATTGTGCATTTTTAAAAATGTTGGACATTTTCTCAAAAATGGCTACTCTTTTTTCTTGAACCTTTTGGTACAAATAGAGCTAGATTCACTGAATTACATGTTACAAAGCCATTTTCGTGATTTCTTCGTCTGATTTCTCAAAAAGTAGACAAATCTATTGCTTTAATATCTCTCTCTTTCTTAGTATTCACATTACGCAGAATTCGAACATCATTGAATTTGTGAGAGCAATAATTTTAAATGATTTCCAATGATGTCTCTGGAAGACTAAAATGTTTTCTGAATAAAACAAAATTCATGGGCCTATTTTCAGAAACGTTCAAATGATTTATACTTAAAAGCGCCAAAATGTCAAAATACAAGCCTAGAAAGAAGAGAATTGAAAATTAACAAGTGCGACTAAGTGTCATTCTGTAGCATCAGAAGTACAACTTTTTGAACATTTTAATTGCCAAATAATCCGTAAACGGTCGATGGTTTGATGGACTCAAAATGTCGTCAAACGTCAATCACTGAAGAATGTGAAAAATTGTTAGCTCGAATTACGAGTTACAATATTTTTTTGTGAATGACGTTTGTGCTACAAATTGATGTTTTATGAAAATTCATTATTCTTTTACATTTTACCATACATTGGTCACAGTTGTAAGTTTTAACAATTGCAATTGAATTTTTCCTCTTTTACAATATCCATCTGCCGTCGCGGCCCGTAGCTACTTAGCAGAAGTAATCTAACAAAATGAATGGATGAAATCCAGAATGGTATAAGTGACATTTTATAAATTCAGTGACATTTGTTTAATTAAGTCAGTATTACTGTAATGTCGTGGTGCTTTGTTTCATTAAAACCACAAAAATACATCGCTACTGAAATTTTGACTAAAATAAACTCGTTTTCTCAGAATTTATTAAAAGGTCACTTATACTGTTATGGTTTTCACCCGTACAAATGATATTTATATATATAAGTACGGAGTTGCTCTACAGCTGTCGCCGTTTCCCCGCTCTCAGTCTCCATGCCTCTCTATTGGACCATAGATCATCTGGCATTTCTCTTGCCGTCATAGCCTCTTGCACTCCCTGCTGCCATGCAAGTCTGGGTCTTCCTCTCTTCTGTCTTTCTGTTGGCACCCATTTCAGGACTCGTTTTGGCCATCTTTCGTCTGTCATTCGCATAACATGACCGTACCAGACGATTCGTTTTTTCTCTATTTCGACAAGGATAGATTTCTTTACATCCATTTTCTTATGTCGTCGTTCCTGATTCTGTCACGTCTGCTATAACAGCAACTTCTACGCCAGTAGTCCATTTCAAGGGCCAGCAGCTTCCCTTTTGTTCTTTTATCGATCTCCCAAACTTCTGAACCGTATGTTGTAACACTCTTAACTAGCGAGGAGTAAAGACGTCTTTTAGTAGTGTTAGTGATGGTTTTGTTCCATAAGACAGAGTTTATACTTCGTGTCACGTTTCTCCCCAAGCTTATTCGTCTCTCAATTTCGTCAAGGCTATTTCCCTTATTGTTAAAAAGTACACCAAGGTATTTATATTTGTTTATCCCTTTCATTTTTCCTCCATTTTCCACAAGAAGATCTTCTATTTCATTTTTACCAACTGCCAGGTTTTCAGATTTGTCCATATTAATATTAAGTCCTGCTTTTAAAAAGTGCTCATTGAGTTTACGGATCATGAAACTCAAATCGTCTGCATCTTCTGCAATTACTACCTGCTCATCAGCAAAATATAACGTAAACAATTTATCCTCTCCGATCGTCATTCCCATTACTCTGCATTGTTTCTCTCACTGCTGTAAAATTTGATGCAGATATATTTTAAACAGTGTTGGGGAAAGACAGCAACCCTGACGAAGACCTTTGCTGACTGGGAATGGATCCGAGAGCCTGCTGTAGATCTTAATCTGAGAGGTGTTATTCTTATATAGATTCTGTGTGGCTCCAATTAAGTTTTCACTGATTTGAAGTCCATCCATTTCTTCCCATACTCTAGCAACCGGTACATTGTCATACGCCTTCTCAAGATCAATGAAACCCAGATGAACTTCCCTACCTCTCCTTGTTCTCTTTTCTATAAGTTGTTTTAATGTAAATATATTGTCTCTGACCGACCTGCCGGCAGTAAAACCACATTGTTCCTCTCCTATTTTTCCTTTTATCTCTTCTTCTATTTTATTTCGTATTATTTTGCTATACAGTCTACCTATAGATCCAATAACTGCTATTCCTCTGTAGTTTGTTTCATTGTCTCTAGATCCTTTCTTATGGATTGGTGTTAGGTAAGACGTTCGCCACTCCTGAGGAGGATTTTCTCCATTCATGCACCTTGAAAACATGTGTTTGAGCATTTGGTGCAGTTTATAGGGACCATATTTCAGTAATTCTGCCGGTATATCTCCCGGACCAGGTGCCTTATTGGATTTCATTGTCTTAAGTGCTTTTTCTAAATCTTTAATTGTCAGATCTACCCTTTGCTCAAATTTTACTTCCTTGTGTGTTTGGAAGTTTCTGTTTTCTAGAAGCAGTCTTTCGAAATACTCTTTCCATTTATTGATTCCAATGTTTGATAATGCGATATTGTTTTTCTCATTCGATTTAATAGATTTAATTACTTTCCAGGCTTCTGAGCTCCGTGCTCCACCTATGAATTGTTCTATATAATCGCATTTATCCAGCCATGATTTATTCTTCCTTGATAATACTTCTTGTTTTACTTCTCTACTTATTGCTTTGTACTGTAAATTAGTTTCAATTTTTTTGTCACTAAGCCATTTTAAATATAGTTCTCTTTTCCTCTTAATCTTTTCTTGTAGACTTGTGTCCCACCAATAATGTTTCGGTTTTAATTTACAAGTACCTAAAGCCTCCTCTGCGGCTTGGTGAATACACTCTTTTATGCGTTCACATTCTTTTTCTATTGGCCTGTGTTTAACCAATAGTTTAGTTTCAAGCCTTTTTCTGTAGAGATATGCTGTACTTTCATCGAAAAGACTGCTTAGTTTGTATTTGGTAGGTTTCATGACAAATCCCTCCTTATTTTCTTGATCTGTGCTATTCAATGTAAATGGTATGAATATTTTAGCAATTACCAAACAATGATCGCTACATTGGGCTCCCCTTTTCACTCTAACATCTTGGACTTTGAGTGAAGTTTTTTGTTTACTTACACAGAGGTCTATTATAGATTTTAGTTTTTTTGTATGTTGGTACCAGGTATACTTATGAATATCTTTATGTTGGAAGAAAGTGTTATTAATTTTCATTTCATACTCTTCACAAATATTAATAAGTCTTTTTCCATTGTCATTGCAAGTTTCCTCACCATGTTGACCCACAATATTGTTCTTGTCTCTTCCAACTCTGCCGTTAAAATCTCCTGCAAATATTATTTCATGGGACTTTGGAATACCATCAAGGGTTTCTTTGTCATTTCAAAATCATCTTTCTTAGCCATTGGGGCATCATCATTCAAATTATATATTCCTATGACACTTATGTATTTTCCTCTGATTTTTAACACTACTTTAATAAGACGTTCATTTATATACTCCCAACTTTTTATACATTTACCGAATCTTTCACCAATAAGAATAGAAATTCCGGCTTTGGCATTTTCATGTTTGTTTACGCCACTGTAAAAGTGCACAAAGTTGTTCAGAGTTTCGTTTCCCTTGCCTTTCTTTTTTGTTTCAGACCAGACGGCTATATCTATGTTTCTTCTCATCATTTCCTGGATTACTTCTTGTTGTTTATTTGATATACTTTGTACATTCCATATACCAATATTCAGAGTCCATTTTCTTTGCTGATGTCGTTTCCCTTTTAAAATATCCGAGGCATTCCTATAACTGAGATTTTTAGCGGTGTGATGTTTTACGTGTGCAGGGTGCTGGCCTACAGCACAACCCCCAAACCTGGAGGACCGGAGCTTTTATTTCAGGGGTTCCCATCCCTTAGGCTGATTGCTTCCACCATAGCTTAAGGAGTCCAGCCTACCCCTGATCTACTCTTTAGGGATGAATTAATTCCCAAGGTTAGTGAATCCCACCTTCTCCTGTTGAATCATGCACCATTCATACTTGGATGCTTCTGGGGCGCTACCCGCGTAAGACCTGTCTACTACACTCTAAAGAAATAAGGAAGGAAGATGAGGAAAGACTCCCTAGCCCTCGAAACCTAATAGCGTCGGGGTCAGAAAAAAACAAGAGTTGGCCAAGGGAGACCGATAGAATAGATGAAAGCATTGTGGCACAAGAAAGTTAAAGATGTCACAATGGTAGATGAAGGAACCATAACGATATGAACACATCGTTATGGGGACAAATTATATTTAACTGTTCAAAGAACTTAGAGCAACAAGGCGTATACCAGAAGTCCAGGATTTGTTTTGTGGCTGGAACAGTCAATTCTTTGAACAGTCAAACATCTTTGTGTTATTATTATATGATGTACAATAATGAATTTTCCCTACGTTGTCATTGAACATGAACGTATTTGTTAAAACACTTTTTGAAGAAATACTAGCCTCACATCTGACCTAGATATTCCCAAGAATAATGACTGTATTTCTTCTCTTTAAACTAATTCTCTTTATCTCAAATTTCCCTCTCAAATTGTTTTGTGGCAAAAGACATATACGGTATTTTGATTTTATTTCTGTTTTAATAAAAGTTCAAGGCAGTTTTGCCTTCCATTCGCTTTCCTCCACCTCCTCACTAAGCATGAATCAAAGACACATTCCACGAACGTCAGAAAAAATGGAGGTAAAATATATGGGAAAATATTGCTGATGTTGGTGTTATTGATAAATTTCTTATTTTGTTATTAACGTTGACTGTTAGAATTTACATATTATAAATAATGGAACAAATGTAGCAACATTATTTGACAATAGTGGTCAATTACATTTAGTAATAATTAATAAATTCACTGATGTTAATAAAAGAAAGAGATGCCAACATTTTTGCCCAATAGTTGAGGTTTTCAATAGGATATAAACTAAAACTGATGTTTAATGTTTACGTGATGTTGTAATCAGATCTAGGGTTCTTCTAAGTTTCGAAAATATGCGAAATGTGCTGGCTGGTTTACTTCCCTTTCGTACAAAATACTTTTAGTTCATAAAAATCCATATAATTGACAGTCTATAGAATAAGTTTGAGAAGCTTTGAAGTCACGATGGCATGTGTCTGTCTCTTATTCCTCCTCCGTTACGGTTAAGTTGAATATGACACGAAGCTCCGGCATAGCCTGTATCTTTTCTTTCTCCTTCCAGAACCTTTTTTGTATATTCAATCCTGTCCTCCTGCTCTTTCTCTGAGATTACCATTTTCCTCTTTCCTTGTCCCCCCTGCTGGTGCTTCCGGGCCCCCTCGACGGTTCATCACAGCCGTATTGTTTGGTCCATATTTGTTCAGTTGTCTTTCCTTTCCTTCTTGGTGCCATTTCCATCCAAACTCCTCCAACTACTCCTCCGAACAATGAATTTTGTATTTTCCCGGTGGGTTCTGACGTTCGAAAGTGTTAGAAGCTTTTTCCGGTGGAGGTGGGGGAGGCAGGGGAAGGTGAGGTGGGGCTGAGGAAGCAGGGTGGAGCGGACGGGGCTGGGCGCGGAGGCTGAGATGGTCGGGGTGAATGGGGGTGGACGGGGCGGGGCGGGGCGGGGCGGAAGCAGCAAGTGAGGCGGAGTGGTGGCGACTGGGCGGGGCAAGGCGGAGGAGGGAGGCCGGGAAGTGCGGGTACCGCTTGGAGGAATGCAATAAGGGGACGCGCCCTCTTTATTACTTCCGCGTCTTAGTCGCTGGCGCGGCACAGCACAGCCCAACACAGTACAGCACAGAACGCTGCGTTCCGCGGCGTGGGGATCCTTCCTCATCCCTCGCAGTCTCTCGACCAACTCTCGATGTCTCAGAGTTATTCTGCCATCTCACTCTCGGCTCTCAGTACGTGACTTATTTTTCTTGTTCTTCAAAATATTATTGTTATTATTATTATTATTATTATTATTATTATTGCATTTCGTAACCGTTACTAATGCAATAAAAGACGTGCTGTTGTAGCACTTGTAGTTCCTCGTTTGCACAGATTGTGTTCAAAGAGAATGTCCATGGTAGAACCGTTGATCTCCTTCGCGTTTTCCGTTTAATAAAATGATACACAAATAATACCTTGTGGTAAGAGTTATATGAAAGTCGCTCCACAAACCATGTCAACCATGTTACATCTTCTGAGATAACAGAAATGTGGTTAGTTTAATTGTAATTACCTTAGTGTAATTGTCTTAGCACGTGGGGCAGTCAATTCATGGAATGGCATGCGCGTTGTCATGCGCAAAATTTCAGAAAGAAACACACGTTGGTGCGAAAATCAATGTGATGGATTCCAAATGAGCTGATTAAATGGGATATGGCCCAAACACAGCGGAGACGCGTTGTACGGTGCTGACCTCGCCCGAAATAACGTCGGCTCCAGAGATCTTGTGAGGATTGGAGGCCCTTCGCCAAGGAGGGCCTTGATAATACTACACTAGCAACTAAACACACACAGTGCTGGCGATCGCATCCCAAAGTGACGGTTGCGTGTTTATTAAAAATAAGAGGAAATCTTATTAGAATAGATGTTTACATATGTCATATAAACACTGATACAGATATTACAAACTAATAATTAGTTAATAATAACCTACTTCCGTCATACTTTAATTAAAATCGTTCGTTTATTGGCAGTAGCAAGGCAAGTGCGAAAATGCCACGTTTCCAGGTCCAGGTCCCTCTGCAGTGGATGGAGAGGTCCAAAACGAGATGTCGGGCCAACACGTACATCGGATGCCTCCAGTACGCTTCCGGCCGAGACACGACTCCGGAGCGTCCGTGCGACACACGCGTGTCACAGAACGCGCGAGCCGTGCATTATCGTGACGATGCCAGTGGGCGGACTCGTGCGCATTACCTCCGAAGTTTCGAACGCTAAAACATGCCGAGCTATCAATAAGACAACTTAACAAACTATGTAGTAAAATTTGCTGGAATTTTAGTCAACGCCTGCTTTGGATCTCCCTCAATCTCTCTCTCTCTCTCTCTCTCTCTCTCTCTCTCTCTCTCTCTCTCTGAATATCTGCGTTTTTATACCTAACCCTGAATTTCTCTAACCTAAACCTCTTTTTGCTTCAAACTGCATTATAGAATCACACTTTCCTTCTCCTATCACTTCTAACGGCTCCCCGATCTCCGCGTGAGAGTAGGACAGGTTCGCTTTTGCTATTTGGACTTTCTTCGAGAATATTTTTCAGAACTCGTAATAGGACTGATCCCTCTTTCTCTTTCTGACGAAGATTCGAGATCATTTCAGTGCATTCTGATTGTCCTCTTGTTTATTTGTGCGCAGCAGAGCAAGGGATTTGTCGGGTTCCGCCCTTTCGTGTGACAAATTTCTTTGAAATATAGAAGTTAAGTTTTATTCGGTATTGTAGGTCGCCGTGCGAATGGGTAACCCACGCGTGAAGTACCTAAAATAAAAATGATGTCCAATTTTACATTCTGAATATAACTTCCGTAAAAACTTTCTTTTAAATTTAACAATAGGTCATTTGGGAGAAAAATTGTTTGTAATAATTCTTATTTCTACACATTATGAATCTAACACACAAAGTTTCCACATTACTAGCAGAGTTGTGTGGATTTAAATTTTACATTACATGCGTCGAGGACTTTGACTCATATTTACAGATGCAACTATTTTTTATTCGATATGAATCAAGATTCGCAGCGAGATCACTTGTCAAGGGTATGACATTTTGCGAATATCACAATCATAAATGTATCATTCTCTCACACTCACAATTAAATTCGTTCCACTAGAATATATAAAATACCTTTGCACTTAATTGCGTAGGTAGGAAGTTAAATCTCTCTTATGGATAATTTTACGTATAGTGTCAACAAATCGTCGTACAGACTTTCACACGACATGAAATCGCTTCGGCATCTAACATAAATTCGAATTTGCCACCAGATTCAAAAGTTGAACAAAAATTCAAACATTCGATATCGCAGACGCAAAGTGAATGTTGAATTTTCAACATTCAATAGCCGGTGTCGATTAAAACGAATAATTAATTTGCTTCCTCTCAGTTCAGCCACATGAGCTTTTCATCATGTCTAGCACACTGCCAGTCAGCCGCCGCCGGCTCAAACCTCGCACGAAACTCCAATGTGTCCTGACTGCATCTGCCACCACCACCATCGCCACTGCCACAGCCGCCGCCGCCGCCACACCCACCTCCACCACCTTAGCCACCGCCGTCATCGATGCCATCGCCATCTTTTCTACCGCAAACGCTGCCGCCTCCACCTCCGCCCCCATCTCTAGTTCCTACTCAACATCCACCTCAATCCCCACCTCCACCCCCCGCCTCCACCCCCACCTTCTCCTCCACCCCCCTCCTTCCCTACTCTACCGCCACCTCCCTCTACTCGACCATCACCTTCACGTCTACTTCCATCTCCATCTCCACCTCCGAACCCGGATCGCCAGCCCTGCAACCGGCACCGCCCCCGCCCCCGCCGCCGCCTCTGTCGCAGTTTCCACGCGGTTGAAACAACTCCAGCGATCTGCTTATGCCCGCCCTTGTTACGTACATGAAATTGGAAGCCAGTACGCCAGTCAGAGGGATAAAAAAGTCCGCGCGCACGCACACCCGCGGAAACGAAAAAAAAAGAAAGAAAAAAAGCCGCGTAATTGAGCAGTGACCTGGCGCGCGGTGCTCGCCGTGTTTGTTTTTAATTTGGTTGCGGGGAGAGCCGCACGAGGCGGCCGCGTCGCGTCGCTCGCCTCGCCGATTCGCCCGCCCCCGCCCCTCCCGGCCGCGACATTCGCCGGCCGCGTGGCCCGCTGGCGGCCCCCTCCCCTCCCCTCCCCTTCCCTTCCCTCCCCTTGCCTCTCGCGCTAGACGGCCATCGTTCCCTCGGATTCAAAGGGGCAATGCTGATTGGTGGTTTGATACATTTTCGAAAAGAAAGAAAAGAGTTGAAAAAATCTGAAGGAACACAGATGAAGATCCTCGTTTTCTTTTCACAGAAGATGCAAAAAATCTGAAAATTGTTTTTGTGTTGGATCTACGACATGGTACCGAGGGATATACATCTCTTTCAAAGCACCCTTTAAATAAATAATTTCTGAAAATATCGGTATCCGCCTCCATAACAAAATTAATGTAGTACCTATTCCCATGGATCCAAAAAGTCAATGGAGATTGGTCATTTGATACTATATAAAGAAAGAAAGAAAGAAAAAAGGCCGATTGTTAAAGGTGCAGTTTTGAGGAGGTCTAGTTTTTCAATGATACAAACAACTATTCTTTTTCACAATTTGTAGATGATGAAATCAACCTCCAAAGATTTCTGACATACAGGGGGGTGCATAACTAGTACACAGTAGGTATTATTATTATTATTATTATTATTATTATTATTATTATAAAATTAGTTTTATAAAGAAATTTTAATGGAATACCTAGAAAACCATTTATTTTAGAAACTAGATTCCTAAAGTCTCAAAGGGGATGACCTAAAAAATTGTAATTAAGTGCAATGTCTATGCTCAGCATTTACACAGACTCTCCTTTTGGACTTCTTTGAAATTTGGACAAATCACTGAGAAACTACTATTTCATTTTCATGGTTAGGACCATGGGTAGGAACAACAATCTTTGGCGCATTACAGATAGACCCAAGTTGATCGAATTTGTTGCGTAGCCTGTATATTCATAGTTTACTTGATGAAGGTGTATTGAATCCTTCTATTTCCATCGAACTTGTTCAGCATTCTCTGTCTTCCAGTAGAGTTTAACTATCTACTTCCGTTGGTCATTGCTTATATTACCAGCCATAATTATCTGAATATCTGGAAGAATAGAAAGATAGTCTTAGAACACATAAACATATAGTATGCGTTCTGTCTACCTACTTATGCACCCCCATGCGTTTTCTGTACGTTTCTGGGCAAGAATAGGATTTTTGACATGGAGATTTCTTTTCTTTGAAATATATATGTGAACAAAGGAATTTTGTGATTCTGAATATTGTTGATTCTGAAAATTTGTTCTGAAAAGTTTGTGATTTTGTGATTTTTCTTCAGAAGCAAAATAATGTGAAGCATTGTATCTGCTGAACAGAAGCTTTCGAAAAAGTCACGTTACTCAATTCCAATATTCCTTAACTATTTCTTCTTGCTTTTTCTATTTGCCGTGCCATTAATATTTTAACATCAACTTTTTCCAATTTTTGGTTCATCCTGTCACAAGAACCAAATCTAATATGGAGTGAATCGGACTTCGTTGGCTCTAAGATATGTACTCTTTTACGTAATGAATAGATTTAAACTTAACATGGTAACTTCCAAACTTCCTATATGTTGCTCATAAGGAGGGTGCTATTCCCTTCTTGTCATTTATTGATTGGTCACACGTTGAATTTTTTATGGTGGTAGACACTAACCATCAAAACGGGAAAACAAGAGAAATTGTTTCGATCTTGATCGAGTGTATGACTTGTGTTTCAAGGAAAAACTCGCGTAGATGTAAAGAAATAAGAGGCCTGATGCATGTTTCAAAAGATGTTAAAAAAGAGGAGTGGTGTAGTCTTCTCTCTTCGCTCGGTGATTTCTTCTTGTCACGTCATATCCAAACAACAACTCTAACAAACTATTACATTTCCTTTCGTTTCTCACGTTTGCAGTACTGAAACAATTTTATTTATACTGTTCATAATAATAGATTACCGGCCGCATGCTTTTATTACACATTTTATACACAGCAGTTAAATTGCGGAAACTGATATTTTAATTCACTTTAAATTATCCCGCGTATATTTCTCTGGCATTTCATTAGAACGGGGATTAACTAAACCTTACAGTAAAGCCTTCATTTGGTTCGAATATACAAATCATATTTTTGACGTTTTTATTTCATTTTGTAATAAATGTGTAATAGTTTAATGTGAAATTACATATTAATACTATTTTAATTGAGAAAAATTCACTCTGCCTTCGTGTGCTGTTGCCTTCC
The DNA here is from genome assembly GCA_038098605.1 of Gryllus longicercus. Lineage (NCBI taxonomy): Eukaryota > Metazoa > Arthropoda > Insecta > Orthoptera > Gryllidae > Gryllus > Gryllus longicercus. The sequence continues at coordinate 308,239 of JAZDUA010000088.1, forward strand.
TAAATTGCATACATCCTTTTATTGTTCTGAACACAAAGTTAGTTTTTCGTGTTTAGTTTTTTTAATATCTAGTTTAAATTTATTATCGTAAAATAAATATCAGTCGTTTAAAACTTAAAAATTGTCTATTGTTTCAATACTTTTACCGTGCATCCTCTATCATTATTGTGTCGATTAAGTGAATAATTGGTTTTAATAGTCCAACTGTAATTGACGAATTCCGTCCATTGCTTTGCACCGGTCGCTTGTCCGATTCTCCTGCGTGCAACCAACTGCCTCGTATTTCGTGCAGTAATTCTTCCGCCGTTTCTGGTATTGTTTCGTCTCCACGCAGCCACCCGACCGTGCGCGCGCCCTGCGCAATCTTGGTGAGAACACATGGCGCCCCAGCGCTCTGGCCGTCTCTTCCTCCCTCCCCCCTCTCTCTCTCGCTCTCTCTCTCTCTCTCTCTCTCTCTCTCTCTCTCTCTCTCTGTCTCTCTTCCTGTTTAGCTCTGCTGTCCCCGCGGCCGCGCCGAGCCGGGAGCTCGGCCAGTGATTGCGCGGAAACAGATTTCGAGGGCATTACGCGGACTGGGGCCCGCTCATCCGTCTCCCAATGCGAGGCTTTCCGCTGCCCCCTGCCCCCGTCCACGGCCCACCTAGCCCCTGCCCACCCCACGTGACCCCGGCGCTGAGTCCCGCCGCTCGCTGGTCCGAAAAGAGCGCCAAACAGTGGGTGCCATCGGTCGTTCCAAACTTTTTAAAGACGAAGTGTTTTATGATTCCGTAAGCGATGGACAAGGTGATCATTGAGCAAGCAAACTCATCACCTGGGTCTGAATGGGCGCGAGTTCGAATCTCATCCTCAACAGAGGTTTTCTTTCACTTTTGTGTATGAGTTGTGTCGCGAATATTTTCGTGTTTACCTAGCCCTAGATTCTAGTAGTCAGATAGTGTTTTAGTGTTTAGTGTATGGTTTGAGATCCATCCTAATGGTGAGTCGCGAAAAATAGACTTTGGTTGGAGAATCAACACCAAGAAAATAAGTGGTGAGGTTAATGATTAACGAAATAATGGTGTTAATTGAGGAAACATTCGTGCAACTTTCATGTATAGTCCTTTGAAGATACTAGATTGGTGAGTAAATTCACGACAAACTTTTTGTCCTTTTTCTTGAAAAGTCATAAATATGCAGCCTGCCATCATTGTGAAAATAAATAAATATCGGACATTTGACGCCATGAAAAGTGAATCGTGAAACATAAAAATAGGGTTATAAAACACAAAAATAATGTTCTGAAACAAATTCATCTACAGCATCTGTTTGGGACCAAAAACACGATCTTCTAATTGTTGGCTCTCCATATCATTCCGTTGCCATAACATGCTGAGTGAGTGATGGGAGCTTATTATTTCCGAACGCTTCACCTAATTATTTAATTAGCTCCATAAGTCTAGAGAGGATTATATTCCGGGCGATATTCCTTCCCTCCTCGAACAAATCAATCAGCTCCGATATATACTTGGCTTGAGACGTTTTCTCTCACCAGGGGTCTAGTGAAGCACATCCCCAGCCCGGACGACCTCTGATCTCTCGATTGGACTCCGGGAATGCGTGGTAGACTACCGCACCGGAATTTACTTGGTCTTGATTAGAGAAATCAAGAAAAACTATAAGAGCCGGCCGATAGGATTCTCGTGAAGAGAGTGATTGACTTTCACCCAGCCATCTAGCTAGTGAAGAAAATCCGCCACCGCGGGACTCGAACTCTGGAACTTCCTCACCAACGATGCTACAGAGGCAACGGCGTTGACACCGAACTCTAGCAGCCTGTTTCCTTAGCGCTCGGAATTGCGAGTATTGATGATGTATTATCGTTACCCGTATTATTGTTGTTACTGCATCGCGTTGGTTGTGTAAATGCTTGCTTTGAAGTCGTCTTCAATATGCTTCGCCTTCCGTTTTGTCTTGTTGGCCCACTGTTTTTGTGTTCTTCGCACCGGCAGCCATGAAGGTCGGAATGAAAGACCCCCCCATCACTCACTCCCCCCTCATCCCCCTCTTACTTCACTTCCACGCGAAATTGACAGAAATTACCCAAGCATTAGGCAAGCGTAGCGCACGCAGTGTTTTCTTTCTGAGAAATTGCAAATGTGATAAAGGAGCTTTGGGGGTAACTATTATCAGAGTAAAGGTTTCGTTTTCACTACACTCCCACCCCCACCTCCCTTTCCCTTCCATTGCGAGATGACGAGCGGGGCCCGTCACGATGATTCGCCCGATTGGATTCCCCTAATCTTGTTTGCGTCAATAGGCAGCGCGGAGAGAACTCGTCAATGGGAGATAGGTTCAGCTTTCGAGGCTGTGCCCTCTTGTGGATAGAAGCTGCCCCCTTGTGGATATTTTGCGAACATTGTGCACGTTAGATAGACCGCATGCTGATTTGGTTTGGATGTAAATGTTCTTCCATTTCAATTCGGGCGCATGAAGACTTAACGAGAGATTTGTGATTTGCTGTTTATTTCATTTCGATGGTGATTGGGATACGCGCGGAAGACGTTAAGGTGCACTGCGAATTTGTTCTCTCGAAACATTTACTTAATAAAATTGCTGTAATTAAATTGAGGATGTCTCATTTCAATATTTGTATAAGGACTATGTCTAAAGAAGTAGTTCTAAAGTAGTGGTAGTAACTGAAGTCTTCATTAACAGTGATTTAGTTCTAATTTGAGTTGGTACTTAAGTAGTTGGTGATCAACCGATCGCTGCCTGCCCTAATAGAAGAGATACTGCAAGTACGAAATAACGGCATTTGTAACGAGACACTCCAGATTCTCAAGTGGGGAAATTACTCTACCAGCCACTACTTGTGAAGTTAATTCATATTTCAACTTTTGTGTGTAGTAACTCCGCGGAGCTCACGGAGCATGCAGAAACTCTTCTCGTTGGTAAAATGGGTTACTTTACTACCTGTGAGAATTTAATTATTTTTACACCATTACGGGAAGGAAGCAGTTTCAAAATTTCAGATAAAAACTTTATATTATTTCTGACCTTCAAAATAACATTGACTATTCATAGTTCAAGACACTTTCATAAGTATCTTTCTGAAATTTCTCTTCCTTTTACATCCTTACCCTTACTTTGAAAGATGAAAAAGTATTGTAATCTTGCGACGGAAAACAGGGAACCATTCACACAAAAAAAACAAAAAACTCGTATTGCCGGATCCAGGTAACGAACTAGTAATGTCATAACAGCACATACTTTGTCGCATTATTTCTAATTTCTGCGCAATTCTTTCAATGGTCCCCAATGTTGTATTTGTCGAAAAATTGAAAGAGAAAATTTGGAGCTTGTTTTTAGAAAATGTGTTTTTTAATTGCATTAATTTAGAGCGGATACTACAAGAAAACGACTCAATTTTCTAGAAAATTGTCCCTGACCTTCTTCAAAAGCTGATTTTTATAACATATGTTCTTTAAGGCAAAAATCTCTATTTTCAACTTTGCGGATTCAAATGCTAGAAAGTAAGTACTGTTGTAGTTTCACTAGTTTCATTCACTAAGATTTATTTGCAGAGTGAAAACCACCCTTTGATACACAATTTCAACGGAAGATAAACATGGAATATAAAATATATGTATAAAATCTAACTACGTATGCGCCATGTAATAAATTTTAGCAGAAAATATACATGTACACTGAAAACGAATTAACAAGAAAGAAAAATATACATAAATCTCTGAGCAAGCTCACAAATAATGGAATAGAATAGAAGGATATTCCAGTTTCTACTCAAACTGTAATATTTACAGACATTCATTGCATGTGACGCATGCAGATGAGTTTTGTAAAACATGGAATTAAATCTAAACGCTTGGACATATGTATTTGACGAGTACTGAAGTGTGTGGCAAACTTCAACAATATTAGAAATTGGTTTTGTGTATTCTACAGTTACGACAATTTCTTGTACTGTAATTAATAGCGCAGGGAAATTCACCACTTTTAGAAGTAACTGAAGCATTTTCCTTGCAAAAATATCTCTTACGTAATCATATAAATTTACGAAGAGATCAAGTCGTTAAGTCTTTCATAGTATAAAGTGATGGTTGAGTTTAATTTGCGTGTTGATCAATATTTTAATTTTTTAAATAAAAAAAGAAATGATTTATAATAAATTTGGTAACTTGCGTGTGCGTTCATATTGCGAGTCTGGTACGTATATTTTATTTTTCATTATTTTTCGTTTGAAATTTAAAGTTTCAATCATCCTTTCCTTGCTGGTATTGTTCCATGATTCTTCTGGCGACGTGAGTCATGTCCCATATCTTCGAGTAACAGGCGTAGCTCACATTACTTTTTTTGTTATTTAACGTCGCATCGACAACTAGGCCATTAGCGACCACTATTGCGTGTAACGGTATGAGTCGTGTAACGGTTGCGTGAAACGGTCCCGAGACGGGACTCGAACCCGCGATTCCTCGTTCCGATCGCTACGGCATCCGGACCGGCTCATATCACTTTTATTATGATAGACTATCGAGAAACTATAAAAATGTCTTTAATACAAAGCAAAGTTTTTGGTTTAAATTGTTTAGAAAATTTTATGCCTGAAATAGTTCACTACAATAGTGGTTTTAACAGTCAATACAATGTATCTCATTGGAATATTGCACTATTCAGTGGATACGTTCCTTTCGATAAAGAGAAGATAGTTCGGGATCTTGCGGTAAACGTTATAATTCAGTTTTAGACATAGCTACATAGTCTTTGAGAAGGAGGCTAAATGGGAAAATGCACGTTGTTGCTACAAAAAATATTTTCGCTAATGTACTTTAATGGTTTTTGTGATAGTGAAATTTCTTTCTTAATATTTGCCATCTCCCATTTCTTATAATTTGAAAGGAAAATTGAACTATAAATAAAGTGAATTTTAAAAATTGAAAAACAATATGTGCGTCATATAAAATGCGTTCAATGTTAATAATACCTTTCATATTTACATATAAAATTTGAGCAAAATCGATGCAATTTCTATTTTAAAATACTCTTCTAAAACGTTTAAAAGTTCATAGCCAATGTTTGTAGTACGTAATGGCAGACGAGGCGTTTCAGAAATCAAAGCTTAGGTATTATAGATCATCGAAGAGGTGATTGTCAGTAAAAGAACATGAGATCGATTTCCCGCTCTATATCATGACTTTCCATATACTCTGTTTACGAAAGTCCAATGAGTTCAAGATGTTGATATATACAAATTGAGTTTGTGGAGTCTCCTCTACCCTTTAGGCGAATTGGGCTGAATTCCGGCAAGTGGAGTGTGGCATCGCCCTTACAATGCGTTTAACGCGTCTGGCGCTGCTGGCGAGCGGAGGGGCTGCTTCGGGCGTTGCTTATCTGGCGGCGCCTTGACGTGGGAGCGACGGCTCGGGGCCCGTCCGGCCAGCCCCCCCCCCCCCCCCCGCCCCCCCCCCGGCGGCCGCGCCGCCTGCGAGGGCTCAAGTCTTCATCGGCGCCGACAGCCGTTTCCCCTGCAGACAGCACCTGCAACTCCCCCCCCCCCCCGCGCCCTGGCCCCGTGCTCACGGCGCACGCGCTTCACGCCCTCCGAACTCACGACTATTTCCGCAGCGCCCCCGCGCCCGCCCACGCCACCGCCACGCCCGCACCCACCGCCTCCGTGCCCACAACGCGCCCACCCTGCACCCACACCGCGCCTACCCCGAGCCCACCCACGCCACCGTCACGCCACCCTCACCGCCCACGCGCCTACAACGCGCCCACTTCTGCGCCAACCTACGCTTACCCGCGCCCACCCCTGCATCCACACACGCCCACCCGCGCCCACCTTGCGCCGCCCACGCCCACACCGTGCCTACCCACGCCACAACCACGCCCACCCCCAGCGCCCCCGCACCCACAACGTGTCCACCCCTGCGCCCACCCCTGCGCCTACCCACGCCCACACGCGCTCACCCGCGCCCACCCCCACCCACCCCCACCCACCCCGTGCCCTCCCCGCGCCCACCCCGTCCCCACCATCGCCACGGTCACGCCCAACCCAGCCGCCCCCGAGCCCACAACGCGCCCACCTCTGCGCCAACCCCAACCCCCTCGCACCCACCCCGCGCCCACCCTGCGTCCACCCCGCGCCCACCCCGAGCCCACCCACGCCCACCCGCGCACACCCCGCGCCACCCTGTACCCATACCGCGCCTACCCGGAGCCCATCCAGACCACCGTCACGCCCACTCCCACCGCGCCCACCCGCAATGCGCCTATTCCCGCACCGCCCACCCCAAGGCCACACCGCGCCCACTCCCGCGTCTTGGATTTACGGAACGCCATTCTATCGCACATGCCTAACACCCATGAGTTCCGGGTCCGCACATGTCTAATACCCATGAAGTTGTTCTAAAAATTAACCTTCATTCTATGACAAATGTATGATGTTGTTGTACAAACAAATAACGTATGCTACTCGTTTGTAATAATGCTCTTTTGCATTGTACAGATTTGAAAACTCACATCTGACGTCGCACGTTAAAAAACATGTACTCATGCAATAAAGCTTAACTTTATAAACTAGTTGCATAATTATTGCATTAACAAAAAGCATTCATTTTAACGAACAATGAAGATGTTTCCAGCCTCTTGACTTCCGTAACATAAATTTTTCACTGAAACCAGAACACGACCGAGCATCCCTCAAATTTCAAAATTTAACGCATGGAAAAACAGAAAGAATTTGTCTTTGTTTTCTCCTTGTGAACGTGGACGATTTATTATACCACGCCTTGGGAAACTTAATTTTCTACCCCTTTTAGGTGTTGCGTAAAAGCTTCGGTAGTGTCGGAATTGGACTTCCTTTTTGTAGAAAGGCAATCTGTAAACTGACTTATAAATTGTTCAAAAAAGAAAATAAATAATTTTTGCCATTTTTAAAGAGTTAAAACAAACAATTCTGTGAAATAAACTCAGAACAATTCAGCTCAGCTGTCATCACAAGAACCACGTTGGGACGGGAGCGCAAGAAAGCATGACTTTTCCTTGGCGACCTCCCTTCACTGCCTGAACATCAAAATGGTTTTTATAGTAATCGTACTGTCCGTCGCCTTGGAGGGAGCGACGAATTGGTTCGATTTGCCTGCTCACCCGGTTTTCCATCAGCTCACAGTGTGAGATACTATTACCCCCTATTCAATAGGCCCTGGCCGTAGGATTTCAGATTACTCATGCGCGTGTGGAAGTCCAGCCCAACAGTTGCTCTAATTCAAATACCCGACGAGAGTTGACACTCCCCGCTTCAGTCTGTAAGGCTACAAATACTGCTTCCGTCAACTGGTCGTAACAGCGCTGTGTCCTACGGATGATTCCTACACGAGAGGAGGAAACTTTGAGAATTTCATCTTCAATGCGATATATAGTGTTTACGTCACAAAGCGCGCGCACTAACAACTCGATTACAAACTGTTTCCTGATAAATATCAAGGAAAAAATACACACATTCCCTCGTACATCAAAGAAAATATGTTATTCGGTAATTACATGCAATAGATGACGATGAGGAGGACGTTCCTCCCTCCCTCCTCTGAGGAACCGCCTCTGGAGCATGCATTCTCGCACTTGGTAATTACTTCAATATAAGAAGACGTTGCGGTATGTTTAATGCTGTAATACGCTCCATTTCTTCCTATATTAAAACATCTCAGCTATCAATCCTAAAACTCACTACAAATCGTAGAACATTAGGTGCGGAAACTAATACTTTTAAATCTATCATCTTCTAAACAAGTTCGACAATTCAAAATTTATTTCATATAATTATGAACATCTCCAAACAGTGAGAAGGAATTCCCAGAATTTCAAACCGCGTTTCGCGGCGCGGCGTTACTTACGTATTGCAAAATCGTGAAACTCTCTAGCAAAGGTGGCGCGGAAAATTTGTTTTTGAAGTTTTGCAGATCCACGAACATTACGTTAAAATTATCATATTAAAAAAATGTTTTGAGAAGAGCTTTTATTTAATAGAAAACTCTGGATCATCAATATTGTACGTTTTGGAAAATACGGATTGTTCACCTAAAATCGGAATGGGGCCAATTTCTTTACTATTTTTTGCTACATCCCACTTAGAAACCCTTAAGAAAAATTTGGAACCGTTATAGAGATAATTATTGTTTCAAATTTCCCTTGGTACGTAGGAATGTATTCAATATTTTGGCTCAATTGTCCGGTGGCCCCCGTACCTGCCCCTAGTTTAATATCCACTCTCGCGGAGTACGAGAGACATGTGGTGAACATGATGTATTCCCTTCACATAACTAGCTAACTCCGCCTCTTCTTCGTCACACAGCTACTGAAACTGAGACGATATTAAAGGAAATCTACCACCTAGCCCTACTTTTGTCTCGACAGGGATTCGAACCCGGGACACATCACGGGAAGCTAGTACTTTGACCATGACCTATACTAAAGGCGCGCCTAAGTATGTATGACCTACGACATTTTTTTTAGAATCTTGAGCTCTATAAGATGGAAACATTTGAAGAAAAACTTTGGAGCCATTCTTTATACAATTTTGAAAATGATGTTGAGGCTTTAAGTAACGTTCACCCCCAAAACCAAAATATCCGATTCAAATTCGAGGTACCCTGACATCGATCAGATTGATCGAAAAATTTTTAAATAATCATTCTTACGGTTTAGACACTAGCGTTGTTCACGGACTGGCAGATGGACAGATGTTTGCGGTAATACAGTTTTTCGGTATCAAGGATCCATCAAATGTGGTTTCTGATTACACGTGTTAGAGGAAGTAAGTTACTACGTATACAAACAAGATTTATCCACTTTTTTGGTACCAGAGCCCGGCAGTAAGAGATTTTCTGTCGAATTATTGCCGTTTTTCTCTTCAGCATTACATACTTCCTCTACACTGCGTAAGCAGTATGTGAGAAAGTAAAAGCATGTTGCAATATCGGCCATTGCCCGGCGCGTTTCTTAAACATGAACCCCATTTGACTCCGACATCGTCCAAGCTAAGCGCTTAACGGGGCGCCGGAGGAGGAGGAGGGGGTTGTAAGGCGGCCGGTGGCAGCGCTGACCCGCTCGCACGCGGGCCGCCATCCATCAGCTGCGCTGACGGCCAGATGCGAGCAAATTGGCCTCTAACCTCCGCCCGGCCACTCCGCTTCCTTCAGCGCCCGCCCCGCCCCGCCCCACCCCGCCCCGCCCCACCCCGCTCGCCTCGCCCCAGCGTCAGTCTACTCGCTTCACTGGCTCGACTCGTCTTGTCCACTCGCCTCACCCACTCTCGTCGCCCGCGTCGCTCCGTCCGCTCGCCTCGCCATTCCTCGCCCGCTCGTCGCACACGCTCTCAATTCCTCGGCTCGCCTACTCGCAGTTCCTCGCCCCACCCGCTCGCCTCGCTGCTCCTCACGCACTCGCCTCAACCACTCGCCTTACCCACTCGCCTCCCCTAATCGCCTCTCCCACTCGCCTCGCTCACTCCTCTCCCCCTCACCTCATCCACTTGCCTCACCCAATCGCCCCACTCGTTTTATCCACTCGCCTTACCCACTCGCCTAACCCACCCGCCTCACCCACCCACTCACCCACTTGCCTTACGCACTCGCCTCACTCAATCACCTCATCCACTCACATCACTCGCTCACCTCACCCAATTGTCTCACCTTATCCACTCACCTCACCCACTCGCCTCACCCACTCACCTCATTTGGTCGCGTCGCTCTCTTGCGTCACCTTCTCGCCCCACCCACTCGCCTCAGCGTCTCATCTCACCTTCTCGCCTTACCCACTTGCCTCGCCCACTCCCCACACCCACTCGCCACACCCACTTGCCTCCGCCACTCACCTCACCGTCTTGCCTAACCGCTCGCCCCACCCACTCGCCCCACCCTCTCATTCGCGCGCCTCTCCCGCTGACAACATCTGCTCGCCTTATTTGACAGCCTCGCCCTCGCCTCGCTCGCCCTTTGCCGTTTGACGGCGCGAAATTCACCGGAGCAAATCTAAAACTATTTTTTTATAGCACAACAGGAGGATGCAGGAGGGACAACATCGGACTCTGTCTCTCTCTAACAGCACACTGTCTTTTACTTCACATGCTGATCTCGGTACAATGGGAACATTATATGACTTTTAAAAAGCCAATTTCATACACCATTAAGTATATTTTCCCTCACACGCTAAAACTATTATTTACACAAATGTGCACGTGAACGGTTGCAACTTGTTTGTAATAATTCTGTACCGTAACAACGATATTGTACTGTTTTGTGCAGGTTATTGTGGTGCTATTGAATCTTCGACGTGCATTTCAGTGACCCCATACTTCACTCTAACTCAACGATACAACCATATTTGTTCAATGGTACTACCTGTTATGTTTTTTATTACGATGAGTCTCTGGGCATAGTTGTTACTTGCCGACGATCATACAATCGTTCATTTTCGTCGTTTCTGCGGTGCATATCTGCATGTGTATTTGTATTATATCAAAATACTTTTTATCTTTCAACATGACATAAATTCAAAATCAAAAAAAGTATTTTGAAACCTCTTTTATAATATTTTCACATTGCAACAGTTTTCAACTTAAGATACGTCTGGCAAACTGTTAGGTTACCTTTGTATTGTTGGATATTTACTTAATACCAGCAGTTATAATTTCAATATACTACGCGTATTTCCAATTGACTAATTGCTCACTATTACCTAACAATCATTGAATAATCTTTTCATGATTTGTCCCGACAGAACAATCAATATCTACACTTGCATTGTTTAATGACCACCATAGTTCATATCTTATTAAAATATTCAATATTATTAAAGTTTTCGTAATAAATACATTTCGTGACAAGAATGATATATGACACACCCTTTACGAAACGTAAGACTGTTGTATACGTCAATCTTCAAACCGATGTACCGTTGCCATTCCATTTTGAGAGACCTTTTGGTAAGCGACCGGGTCTATTCCGTCCGCACAGCCTGCACGCCCACGCGGTTCAATTTTGCGAGGGCGTCCTGACGCCGCATTTAATATTTCAATTTCCCACATGAAACCCTAACCCCGGGCGTATTCCGCGTGTGCGCGCCGGGGCCGTAGCGCGTTGGTATGCGCGGCCGCGGCCGGGGCTTTGCCTTGGAGGGTCCGGGCGGCGCGGCTCCCGCCGTCTTGCCCGCCCGCCCACGCCCGCCCACGCCCGCCCAACTCACTCACCAACCCAATGAACCATCCACTCGCCCACTCATCCACCCACTCCTCCGCCCTTTCCGACCCCTTGCCCGTTCGCTCACCCCTGCGCTCACCCGGCCGCTCACCCGCCCTCTCACCCGTCCACTCCCCCGCTCTTTCTGGCCCGCCCTCTCACCCCTCCTCTCACCCCTCCTCTCTACCGCACACCCGCCCTCTCACCCGCCCTCTCACCCTTCCACTCACCAGCTTTCTCACCCGTCCACTCCCCCGCTCTTTCTGGCCTGCCCACACGTCCTCTCACCCCTCCTCTCTACCGACCGCACACCCGCCTTCTCACCCGCCCTCTCACTCGCCCTCTCACCCAGCTTCTCACCCGCCCTCTCACCCGTCCACTCGCCCGCCCGCCCGCCCGCCCGCCCGCCCGCCCGCCCGCGCCGCTGGAGCGCCGAGCAGTTCGTCCCGATTATATCATTCCGTTGCGAGTATAATTCAAGCCGAAACTGCAAGGACGCAATCGTATTTAATAGGGAAGAGCTCTTAATCTATCCCTTTCTGAAACAAATCGTGTGTAGTTAATTATCTTTCAAATTGCTAAAGGAGGCCAGTGACTTAGATGTTATTAATTATTTGAATATTCACGGGCGCCAGGGTATAATTACTACAGAACAGAGAACATAATTGCTTTCAACCCCGTTCAGTATACGTTTTATCTATTCCAATCACCTTGACGTATTTTCTAATTCTGCGTTGTATGTTTAATGGTGTAATATTATTTTCGGCAGTATTTTTTTATTTCATCAGATAATATAATTAGCCATTTTAACAAATACAAAAATATTTTACATCAAATATAATAGTGAGCCATTTAATCTACTTCGCAATCGTACGTAAAAAGCAAATAAAGGTGATCGAATAAGATAAGATAAAATATTACTCCGTTCTGCAATCCTGTAGCCTCTTTATTGAACATCCTATCCTCTCTTCAGAGAAAGTTAAAACTACTTTCAAAAATTAATAACTACATTACAAGTATACTACGTATAGAGAATTTATGGAACTCAAGGTCTTCAGTTTTCCTCCATGTCCACCTCCTCCTCCTCATCCTTATTCTCGTCCTCCTCCTTTTCTATACTTATCCTCCTCCTCATTCTCATCATGCCCCTCGTCATCATCCTTCTCCTTCTTCCTTTCTCATCCTCCTCTTCCTCATCTTGTTCCACATTCTCGTCGTCCTGCTCGTTCTCGTCCTCAATCTTCTCTCTATCATCTTCCTCCTCTTCATTCTCGTCCTCCTCCACCTCCTCATCCTCCTCGTAGTGGACCTCCTCCCCCTCCTCCTCCGCCGCCGCCGCAATTCGCCTTCCGGTACCGAGTAATTGACCTCTGGCCCCTTAGCGCTCGGGCGCCGTCTGGCGTCTCCGCTCGGGAAGACCGTTGCGCCCTCCGATATCGAGTTCTGCGCGCGGACGATTGCTATTGGTGCGCAGAAAGTAGCGGAGAGTGGGCGACGCAAGTCACTGGTGGGGAGGCCGCCTTTAAGGCCTTGTGCCACCCATATTCTCTACCCTAATTTGCAGGTATGTAATACTGCACATACGAATTTTTCAAATTTGTTGATTTGACTCAGAAATTAGAGATGTATGTGCCAAATAAATATGAGATACGTACATATGCTGAGAAAACAACACCAAATTCTTCTAAGGAGTGTCGAGTGGTTTTGGGATCCCGTGACCCAACCATGCGAATAAAAGGTGTATTGGTAGAGGAGTGGTGAAGGAAAGTCAGTTCGAGAGTAAAGTGCAATGAAGACAGAAATGGCGAAGTCGAGAACAGCAGAGCAGATGAATCAAGGGGGAAGCAACGATTGGAAAATGGAAGTGGGTGTGAAAGGAAAGGTAGTGGAGGCGGACTTGAGAAATCTGAGTTTCGGGGTTACGGACGAATAAGAACAAAGTTCCAGGATGGGCTTGGCGAAGTCGTCGTGGTGGTAAGCTCGTCGAGGTGGAGTGGGGTGGGGTTAGTGTAGTGTAGCGGGATGGGTGTGGGTGGTTGGCGGGGAAGAGTGAAAGTGCAGGTAACGTGCGGGATGTGCGTGGAATGATGGGGTAGGCGTGGTGTGGCGGACAGGACGTGACATGGTGCCTTAGATGTAGTGTTGTGCAGGAGGCGTGCTGTGATGGGGTGGGCGTGGCATTGTAGGTAGTGTGATATGATGGGCGGGGCATGGTGTGGGGAGGCAAGGTGTGGTGGAGAGGGGGTGGCTTGATGGGGTGCGCACAGCGGATAGAATGTGACGTGTTGGGTGTGGTGTGGTGGACGGTACGTGGCGAGTCGAAGTGGGTGTGGTATGGTGAATGGTGTGATATGATGGGTGGGGCGCGGCGTGGTGGGGTGGAGCGAACTTTGACGTGGTGTGGCAGACAGAAAGTGGCGTGTCGGGGAGCGGATGCGACGCGACGTGGAGTGGGTGAAGCGTCGTGAGGTGGAAAGAGAAGGGTGCAGTGAAAATGGAGGAGTGGGCGTGACATGGTTTGAGGGTCTGGCGTGGGCGTGGGGTGAAGGAGTGGGAGTGGCGTGATATGGTGGGCGTGGCGTGAAGTGGTGAGCAGGGCGTGGTAGGGTGAGCATGGTGGTACGGGCGTGGCGGGCTGAACCTGGCGTGGAGGAGTGGGCGTGGGGGTGGACATAGTGTGGAGGCGACGCTACGGGGAGTTGCATTGGATGCGGCGGAGGTGTGGCATTGCTGTGGGCGCGGAAGGGCGCGGAGACTTTCTGAGGATTAACAGCGCTGCCCAATTCCGAGGCCGTGCGGCCCGCTTCGCCCTGCCGCTAATCCCCCGCCGTCGGCCCGCAGACTTCATTGCACACAAACCGCGCGCTCCAGCGCCTCTGCGAGAGGTACTGCGCAAAGGAAGGATCTTCTTACTATATGCCACAGTTACATTGTAATATACTCCTGTGCGTATCATTAATTCGTTTTGTGGTTTAAAAAGTTTCAAAAATTTTAATGCAATATTAAAAAATCGCTTTTAGATTTTGCTTACAGACCCTAATTGTGGTACTTATTTATAATACTCACTACACACTTAAATATAATGAAATAATAAATTATAATGTCGGCTATTTAATCGCAGTGTTTATTGTACAAGGAGCTGATTGCTATTCTCATATATTTTGATTCAATATCTGTTTTAAATTAAGGAGGTCAGAATTTATCGTGAGAAGCTTTTGATTTTATCATACTTTCCAGATATGCACTACTATCTAAATTAAAGTTTTGGATTAAAACGGAGAAAATAAGTAAAATGAAGACATTATGAGAATTTTGAAAATTATATTGAATTTGATCAATGCAATAGCAACACAACTGTGAATGAGGCTTCGAAGCAAACAATTCATGCAAGCGCCGCACACAATGTGCCGCGACGCTCGAAAGAGACGAGCGGTGTCCCAAAAGTTAAAAATGAACCCGCGAGTAAAAAAGCTCCTGTAATTTTCTGGAATGTCTATATTTAGAAGTGTTTATTTCTACTTTCAATGGAAAGCTTCCTGGCGAGAAAACAGAATGGTAACAGCTGCTTATTTTATACAGCTGTTTATTTTTGCGACGGGTCATTTTCACTCACGCGCGGCCCTTTGTGGAATATTCTCGGGATTCTCGCCTCAATTGTCTCGCCTCCGACAATTTGTCCGCTTTTGCCTCTACCTCCTTCGCACGGAGCGAGGCTATTGAAAGAGGCGTAGGTGGGGGAGGGGGCAGGGGGCCACACGGGCGGAAGCGAATCACAGGGGGCCGAGGAACTAATGGACGTTCTTTGGAAATGAGGCTGCGACCCTATTTTCAGAAGCCGCTATCGCATGAATGATGGAGCGTCGTCCGCTTTGGAAGCGGTTTTACATAATTTCTTGCTCGTTTCACAGTTCGTGTCATCGCTTTCGTTTCTGCAAGTTCGTCACTGTTCACGTGGAGGCGTTGGTAGGGGATTTTGGAATAATGACCTCAAAGTAGCCACAGGACCAGAAACCAGCGATTGTTATTAGAAAATACGTCATGTCTGGTTAACAACTAACTAAAGTGTCAGTATTGACTTAAAGGACTTTAAGTATTATAGTGACATATTAAACTTATATAGGGTCCGGCAAAAATTACCTCCCATACTTAAGAATCCAGTTAAAACAACAAAAGAAACGTACGGAAAAATACTTTTAATTGTAAACAACAAATTTTACGCTATTTTATATGACTTTACTTAAAAAATTATATCCGTTAATGGCATTCTCAATTGTTGGCAGATTAGCAAAGCTCTTTCCAGAAGTTATCGATAGTTCTTCGTGTCATAAGGAATGGCAGACATTGCCTCTGGCATTGCTTCTTTGAGTTCTGGCATGGTTGTGGAGCGATGTTTATAGAGTTCAGGTTTTAAATGGCACCAAAGAATAAACTACAAGCTAAGTGGGCAACCTAGGGAGTCAAATGATTGAAAAGGGGGTCGGGTGATTTTCGCGATTTAAAATAAACTGGAGGGTGTGCCGCAATTCTGGCTTCAGATGCGAATTTAGAATGTAGACACACCTAGGTAAACATTTGTCATGTCTTTGGGTCTGACAACTCTTTTTTGTGTGAGCGGGTTATTATTATCATCATTCATCACCCCGAGGGGATGAGAAACACATTGACAAGAGTGTTGAGTTTTGCATTGCAAGAATAGCTATGCTCTTATGGTCCTGACGACCTTCCAATTTATATTCCACCTGTTGAGGGTTTTGAAAGAAAGATTTATGAGCGGTTTGTGATGTATGATTCATTGTACTCAACCTCAAGATACATTATTTTGAGAGATCTCAACTAATTTATATTTACTAGAAGGTTAGTTCAAGAATAAAAATAAATAATATAATTTTGAATTTAATTTAAAAATGATACAATCGCAGCTATTATGAATAATGTGTATAATTTACTGGTTGTAACTTTTTTATTATCGTCAGGTCTCCATAAGTGACTTAACAAATTTTCGTTAATATGTGGGAATTAGATCGATGATTACAGCTGACTCTGAGGAGACCCTGACCGGGAGGTTCTGGGGGCTCAGTCCCGACCGTGGCGGATTTTCGGCGCTAGCTACACAGCTACGTTAAATTCGGGCGCTGCCTGCTGTGTGGTGGACAAATCTAATAGATTCCTGCTCTGACCAGTAGTTTTCCGTGTCTTCTCTGATTAATACCAGACGACTGCTAACAACCTACGCCTACCAAACGGGCCAACGACCGCACGCGATCTTTTCTTCCCCCTTCTTGTCCTATTCTGTCCTGTCCTGTCGGACACACAAACACAATTGCATACAATACGCCACCCCATATGTCAGAGGAACAGTCGGAAACTTGGAGCAAGTGCCGGCTGGAGCGGTGCCCCGTGGGGGCAGATACCTGAATGGGGAAATCGCCGTATTCCGACGTGTAGATTGCAGCCGGATTTCACCATGTATTGCGGGCGGAGGTTACACCGACCCCTCCAATGACAAAACATTTACTTCACCAACGAGACTATTGACCATAGCAGTGGACGTGAGCGGTAACACGAGTCAATCTGTTCCACGCACCAATGGTAGTCCTCGCTTACTGACCTGCAATGGACGCAGGGAAGAACCGTCAAGGGGCGTCGTCGCATCTTGCGTGGAGCGAGGCGCGACAGGAGGCCGGGTGTCGGAGAGACCGTTGCGGGAGAGGAGAGGCGAGGGGCTCTGAAATATGGGCTCTCTTCGCCCCGAGTAATGCGCGCCGCTTTGGCGGGCGGCGGCGCGCGCGCGTCGGACGGCGAGGGAGGGGGGAGGGAGGGAGGGAGGAAGAAAGGAAGGGGTGGGAGCGAGGACAGGGGCGGAGGAGGAGGATCCGACAACCCCCATGCATAAAGCGGCGCGGGCGCAGTATTTCATCGCGGCAATCGAGCGGTGGCGGCGCGACACTCGCCCCGCCCCGCCCCGCCCCGCCCCGCCACTCCATACCCTTACCCTCCTCGCCCAACGCCGCTCCACCCACCGGAAGAGGTGGGTCAGGGCAGCAACAGATACCACTGCAGTGCCTCTGACCGGGAGGCCATGGGGTTCGAATACCGATGGTGGCAGTATTTTTCACACTACCCAGATACCTAGGTCGAGTTCTGCCGCTGTCTGCAGGACAATTTGGAGCGGGTGTTGCTCTGATGGGTGTTTTTCCGTGCTGTCTCTGACCAATATCAGGCGAATGCCGGAGCAGTACCATACCAAACGGGCCACGGACCGCGCGCTATCTTCCCATTCCATTCCTTGTCCATCCTAACCTTACCCTTAATTACACACACTTACACTTGCAGGAGCTACACTACCACACATGCCGGGAGACCGCACGAGAGCTTAGATCTTGTCCCGGCTGGGGCGGTGCTTCTCTGATGGGAGATGCCTGGTTGGGGAAACCCCGCTAGCCGACGGCAAGTCGGCGCTGGGTCTCGCCTCAGTAGGACAAGATCACCGCCACTTCCCGAGAAAAAAACCATGCACTACACTTACGGACTAATGACCCTAGCAGTTGACGCGCTCGGAATCATTATCAATCAATCAATAGAGTTCCTCCCCACCCCTCCCGCTTTCGCCATTCTGCTCGCCCTTGCCCTTCCTACCGCTGCCCTTCCGCCGGACGTCGCCCCGACCCGCAACTCGCCTCCCTCCTTACCTCGCGCTCCCTACGCCACCTCACGTCGTCCCACGCCATCCACGGCACCTCACGGCGCCCCAATTTACCTCAGAGCCCGCTGACTGAGTAGTGGCTCTGACTGGGAAGTTCTATGAGTCGAGTCCTGACGGTGGCGGATTTTCGCTCGTAGCTAAGTAGATAGGTCGAATTCTCTCGCTGTTCTGGTCAAGTGGCGAGCTCCCCTGATTGGTAGTGTTTTGATGCTTGTCCCATCAATACCAGGCGATTGTCAGAGCAGTACCCGAACAAACAGGCCAAGGACCGTGCGCGAACATTCGTTATTCTTTGTCCTGTCCACCCCCCTGGTAGACACATGCAAAAGGATATGTAACATGTTGTACACTTCCACACACGTCGAGAGCTTTTTGTTGAGAATAACGAAATGAAAATCACTAGGATCGCAATAATTGAATAATACTGCTGTTATTAAGGCATTTTAATAATTTTGTTGGCAGTGACGTCCATAATTATTTTATGTTAAATGCCAACGTAAAATCATCGCAATACAATATTTATTAAGACATTTGAGAAAATACTATTATAACAGTGATAGAAATAATTAATCTTCAGGAAGTAGATGTGTGTAGAATGGTGTATATGTAAATTGGGGTAGCTGGTTTATCACGACAGAAAAATTCATTAGCGCCATCGGTATGTCATGCAACGAACTTCAGAAAGTAACGGTTTGTGATTAAGGTTTGAAAAAGTATTTAGAAATTCAGAAGAAGGTTTTTGATATTTGATTATTATTGTAAATGTATTTTAGTTCAATTTTAAAAGATCTTTAAATTGTCTTGTTTATATTTTCTATAAAGGTCAATGGTCAAGTTTTGTCAATAGGTTATTGTAAATATAGGATCCTCAGTGAATAGAATGGCGACGGGAAATATAGTATAACAAATGTATGTAAGTACTTTGAAAAAGAATTGAAAACATTATAATAATTTGTTTAGAATTAAATTATGTTTTTACTCACTTCCGAGGACACGCGTTGTATGATTTGTATTGTGAAAACGTTTTACAACTCCTCCTAAAAAAATTTCCTTCAATTGTATTTGAGATGCGAGTCATCACGGCTTCCGAAACATCGTATGGTAAGAAACTGTAAGTAATATATAAATGTTGAAAGGAACACATCACATAATATATCTCTACACTTTTTAGCATTTTAATTGTATATTATTTAACAAGTTCCAAAGCCACTTCACAGAGATCTAGATATAATGGAGTTCTTTTGAACACGTGCTGAATGTACCGAAGAGCAAATTAAACATTGGAACTGAAGTTACATTAATTCAAAATAGGAATTTTTAATCGCGAATAGAGTTCTGTACCATATACAAATTTTTGTACATGCTTATTACCATTTTATCGATTATAAGGCTCGTAGGTGAAATGCTCACGTTGCAATAGTTGGGTTCGGTAGATGATGATTGCCGGCTCATTCGTAATTCAGATGCATGCAAATTGTTGTGGATATTTTCTCTCGCATCGATCGCCAATCGCCAAGAGGCTCCGACTGAGCGGGCGGCACTCTCCGCTTGCACTCTGTGATTCCGCCCGCACGTCGCCTTTGGGCGTGCGATAGAACTCGGCCAATGTCTCTCTAAACATTTGACTCGAACGAAGATGAGCTACAATTAAAAAGGTGCACGTTATCTAGTGACTAGAACCATCTACGCGTTGCTTCCCGACTTCATTGAGATGAAAGGTTTAATCTTAGAGTTTTACTGAGATGAAACGATCTCACCGACAGTTACTGGCCTGTTTACCAGAACTGTCACTGGAACTTGATGTACTCATATTTTGCTGTAGAATGTTGAAGAGCCCACCTTTTCAAAACAAAGCATGTTGACACATTGCCGGCCAAATTACTTCGAATTTGGCGCCTTGTCTTCTTTAACAGGGCGTTTGATGTTCTTTGAAGACGTTTCAAAGGAAAAGATTATACATTTTAAACTTGGCGCCTCCGAGATAGTCTTAATTTTCTCCAAAAAGCGGCGCAAATTTCTTCTCTGCCGACCAAATATTCATTTCTTCATGCAAAGTCCTTGGAGTCGATTATCAACTTCTTTCTATTAGTTCGGAGCATCACCGAAAGATCGCACCAGCTCCTGGATAGCTAAAAATTCCCGCTAAAAATTGGCATTGTCGAAATGAGTTTTCTATTGCAGACGCCGGCTCGCCTTGTTACGACAAGCTAATGCGGAAAGCTGAGTAAAAGCGTTTTGAACGTCTTCAAGGTTCGACCCAGAGTGTGCCAGGCACTGGATGTAGTAGAAACACGTAGCTAAAGGCCACGGAATTCGTAAGGAAAGGGTCAGTTTTCGTTTGGACAGAGAACACTTTTGTCTGACAAAAACTACTGTGATAGAAGAGGCGATGTTCCATTGCCATTTCCATAAAAAATGCTCTCCCAACTTTTCTTCGACTATTTCGCCGCCTGAACAAAGCAAAATATACTTACTTTATAAAACTCGTCTTTAAAATTTTTTATTTTTAAATTGATTTTATTAAACTGTTTAAGACGTAATTTTTTAATTGATATATCATTATTTGGTCGAAATATTCCCTGTGAGATTAATACGCAGATACTTCCAACGATGACTATAAGTATAAAGCTGACAAGTAACCAAAGATTTATACAATGATGACACTTCTTAATAAATCGGATCCTTGCTATTATTAATTCTCCTTGTCTTTCGTATTAGTGGTTGTTGGCTGTAACATTGACTCATCTTAAGAATAGTCTATTGAAGGCGAAAGTTTGTGGTCTGTGTGGTTCGTTTTTGGATTTATAACACAAAATCGTGGAACAGCAGAGCAAAGGAGTTGTTTTGTGTAGAAAGAAACACAACAGGTAATTAATACCACCAGAAGTACGAGAGACGGCAAAAAACGTAACTACGTTCAATTTCTCTTAGTTTTGATACGTCCGGGGTGAGGAGGGCAACAGCACAGAGGAGTGGTAACAGAGAGCGATGCGGAGATAAGCAACGATGGCGTGGAGCGGTGACAGATAATAATGGCGGGGAAGGTACCGCGTGGTGGTGGCGGGGAGCGGTGATGGAGAATAGTGGCGAGGACGGTGGCGGAAGTGGAAATGGGGCATGAAGGTGTTGGGGGGTGGGGGGTGGAGAGCGGTGATGGTGAGGAGTGAAAAAGCGGGAAGTAGTGGTTGGGAGCGTTGGTGATGGGGATACAGGGAAGCGGCAATGGGGAGTGTTGAGGGAGAGTCTTGCAGGGGAGAACGGTAAAGGCCAGCGGTGACGGGGTGAAGAGTGTCCGGGAGAGCAGTGGCGGAGAGGGTGGTGGCGGGGAGGGCGGTGGTGGGGAACTGTGTCCTCAGGGAACTGCAGTGAGTGTTGGTGGCGAGGCGACTAGCGACAGCGTGGCTGAGGCCAGGGACAGAGCGGGGACTGATGGCGTCGGGCGGGCGAGCGTGGGCGTGGGCGTGGGCGCGGAAGGCAGCGTGGCCCAGCGCAGCGCGTCGGAGCTTGCGACAAGCGACCGCCCCTTGCGCCGCGTCCGCCGCCACCAGTGCGCGCCTCACGGAGGCTATTTGCTTCGCTGTTGTGGAGGCCGTCGCTGCTCCAAGCTGGAGCGAAGAGAACACGAAGAAGCCGAGGAGAAGCGCGGGGCAGGGTTGCACAGCTTGGCTCGCCCGTGCGCCGGCCGAACTTCATTTCCGCTCCGGAGTGCATCGGTATAGGGAAAGACGTTGTGGGGTAATGACTTAGTGTTTTATGGCTGCTCGTAGAGTCGGGGATCCTTGGAGATGTTTTAAGGTTGATTGAAGAATAAAATCGTTGATTTTAGAAGATAGAAAGAGAGAGGGTACGTGTGCAGAAGATCCGAGGAAATAGCGACACAGAGAGAGAGAGAGTGAGAAAAAAGAGAAGAGAGTAGGAGAGACTAAGAGAGAGTGAGAGACTGAGAGAGTGAGAGACATAGAGAGTGAGAGAAAGAACTCAGATTGAAGAAAGTATTTGGGGGGGGGAGAAATATCGCCATATACAAGCATAAAATATCATTGACTTCATAAACGTCACTAATGACACACCCGAAAACATCAATCAATAAAATTAAATTAAACCGACCACTTCTACCGTGAGAGAGACTACGACTTCAACTCAGTGTCAACCGCACATCTATTCGAATCGGCCCCATTCGTTGTCTTGGGTCAGCGTGGGCTTTGTACAACCCTGGAGCCGCGAAGGTAGCGATATGAGGCCAGTAGAGGCCGGGCACAGCCACCGGGAGCCTTGTGGTTGACAATTCGCACCGCTGGTCTCGCCATTGGTGACGCCGCCGGCAGAGATGCACGTCGCGGAGCCGCCGGTGCGCGCAAGAGGGGAACAAGTTGGCGCCAGGTTGGCGTTTGTTCGCTGCTCTTGAGGGCGACAATGTGCGCGTCGGCAAAGCAGCAATATTTGCTTTAGCGTAGATTGTTTACAGCTGCTCTCTGTTTCCTACACTCCCGAACAGCAAAGAAAAACTACTTGAACATTTGTGACGTGGACCACAATGCAAGATGTTAAAACATGTTATATTAAAAAGTTCGATAGACAAAGGATAAGTTTCTTTCATCTTCTGTATGTGATATATAGACAAAAGTGATGAAGCTAGAGTCAGTGAACTAAGTCACGAGGTTTGTTTATTTAATTTGATTCGCAGTCTAACTTTCCAAAATATATTGACTTCCACAGCAAGATTACCGATATACTTCTAACCTATCGTAATACCACTATGTATTTTTAAAACTTCCTTTTACAAATATTTGCAATAAAGTGGAACCTTATGTAAAGGTGCAGACTTTGAAAATGTTTCATTTAATTTTAAAACGAAAAAAAAAGAAATCAATTCATTGAAGAAAAGACAATGAAGACAGTCTCCATTATTGTTTTTCAATACATTATTAGCAAATTAACACAATTTAAAGACTTTTGAGAAGAAATACTTACTATTGCAATTTGGAATTATAACTGTTATAAATAACAATTTTTTTGTGAGAAATATTTTGAAAGCGATCAGATAGTTTAGAACTTTAAAAAGAAAACGTCGGAAATTTTATTAGTCAAAAATTAACATAATTATGACGAAATGAATAATTAGAAGTCTTGAACAATTTATTTATTAAACCAGAAAGGTGACGCGTTTGTGTTGTTTTTCAAACGCAGTGGTAGATGCAACTAGACTTAAAACTAAATTATTTTTTGAATTACTAAAGTAAAAGCAGATGTTTAGTATTCTTTGCTTGGGAGGCTGAGTAAATAGTCAGCGATTGCGTCACTTCCTTCTACAGATACAGTCTTCAAAGAACGGACGGAATGTCCCCGGTTGAGATCCGTGTGTCTGCGAATGCCACCAGAGCAGACATTTTGCACTTTCACTGACCTCGGGAGCCTCTCGCCACGCACTCAAGAGCAAAGTCAGTAAGCTAGGAAAGGTGGGGAAGATACTCAATCTAGGAATACGGAATATTGTCCACCAATAAGAGTGTACAATTCGAACCGCAGCGCGAAAATTGAAAGAGCAATCGGCTAGAACATGACGGACTGATACATAGGTTAAAGTAATATTGGCTTTTGTATTACATTGCAAAGGTTTGTTGTTTGTGGATGACATTGTGAAAAATGAACCTAAACAGATTAGACATACATATTTTATTTCGACAGCAAGTATTACAGTTGCTTGTAGGCCTGATAATGTATCCTTTTGTTACCATATAGCCGCAAATTTAATGTAATACTAAACTCACAATTCTAATTTTGAATCGTTTTTGATGGTGACAGTAATAAGATATATTTTCACCATGATTGAAATCATCAATTTAATTGAATTATACGGTTCTATGAAAGCTAATAAATGTATAATTAAAAATAACTTTCTCCTCTAATATCTGGCAAGAGTACATTACATATTTTGAATATTAAATCAACGAAATCTATTCGTAATGGTGTCTGACTTTGTATAAAAAGATTAAGCATTTAAATTCTATTTATAAAGACTCATAATAATATGATTGTCAGTCTCATAACGTCAGAGTTTGTTCGTTGGTATATTTTATTCATATTAATATTGGGGAGAAATGGGCACAAATGCATGTGTTGACGTACATTAACGTTCTTGGAATTGCCTATATTTAATTTTTTATGTCAATCTCCACGTGGGAGGTAGCTCTCCATATATACGTAGTCATATTTTTATCACATAATTGATTATAGAGGAATTCGAAAGGTGATAATGGGAGGCATTAGACACCCAGGCATTCAATTTTCGCGCTGCGTTGTCCCAACTGAGCAATGACAGGCTGCTCTCGTCCCCGCAAAGCTGCCTACCCCCCACTTCGTGTACTTTTGTCGCTCTCGCAGGCAGACGTCCAACTCTTGAGTGCAGAATTGTCGCAGAAGTGTGTTGTTCAGGCCTGAACTAGAGCCACTGATTTGAGCGTGTGTGAGAGTAGAGAACAGAGGCATTTTTTCGACCGTTGGAATTGAAGTAAGGAAATGCGCACTCAAGAAGTCTGTTAGGGCCCAAAGCATAGTGTATTGTCACAAGCGGAAGGAGGGTGGTGGTGCATATAAATATGTAATCAGCATTGTAAGATGAAAGAAAGAAAAAAATAGAGATACTTTATTTATGATTTGAAGATAACGCACATTATTATTTTATGTGGAAATAATTGAATGGTGATAGCGTTTTCAACTTCAAAATTTTGACTTTGGAGTTTCAAATATTTGTGTAAAAATGTCTTCCTCAAGTATTTTGAAATTAAATGTATTCAATTTAGGAAGGGTGTTCGCCCAAGTTCGTATGTTCCTCATCCTAGTTATTAAACTATTTTAACTCTTGAGATTTTTGCAACCTGTAAAATTATCATACCCCGCAAAGAATTAAATTATATATTTCCGCTTTCTGTAAAATTAGTTTTATTCTACTACGATTCATTATATTTACATAAATTCAGTCTCAAAAGATACGTTGCATTTGAACCCCATTTGAGTATTTTATTCCAATTTTTTGTAAAAAAAGGTGATATTGAAAAAGTCTAACTTTTTAGCATATTGCTGCTGATATGCTATTTACACACACCAAATATAATAAATTTAACTCGGGTATAAGAGCAATATAGAAGGAAATAAATGTATTGAACTGATTCTCAAACATTTTAGCCATTTCTGTAATTTTCTGATTTGACCAATAAATGTACTACCGACTAGCGCGTCTAATAAAATGTTACTCAGAATATTAAATACTGTAACTGATTTGTAATTTTCTCGATACATTTCAACGATAACGAATATTGTACATCCTTTTATCCACTTTGTATAAATAGCAGCTGCTTACTGTTAGTATAAATAGCAGTAAATAGCAGCCAATGCTGCTGCAGAAACATTGTTAACCAACAAATCAAGAAAGAAATATGGTCGTGAGTATTTTATTTTTAAAGATTGGTCAGAAAAAAAGTTCATTCCATATCAGAGAAGTTTTGATTGCTTACTTTTCTTACATGACAGAGAAGGAGACCCATTACTCTATGTTAAATAGTAAAATATCACTTAATGACAATGTTTATATCAGTACGTTTACTTAGTTGTTAGCGTTTGTAAAGAGGAAAAGTGAAGGATACAAGACAAAGAAGCCAAAAATATTTTCAAAAGAAAAGTGGCAAAAGTGGTTGTTATTTTACCGTCCCATTGTAATAAATTACATTACCCGACTAGGATGATGAAGTACTTCATTACAAAACTGATTATAAAGGCATAATGTTTGACTACCTAACCAAAGTGGATAAAAATAAACATCTTTAGACAGTCACCTGTAAAAGTCGCTACTTTTAGGGCATAATAAACGCGGTAAAAATTCAAGTTCTAGCACTACTTGTAGATATAAAAGTGACACGAGTCTCGAGTGTTCAGATGAAACTGTGACTGCTACAAAAAAACAATATACTTTCATCAGACCGCATCAACTATTACTGATCTTAAAGTAACACAGCAAACTATTCATTGAACTGAAATAAAATGAACGCCAGCAAGGTTAAATAATATAGTGTATGATAATCTTGGTAAAAAAAAAAAAAGCTTTCGTTTGCTCGTACGATCTGTCGGTATGTCGATTTCTCATCACAACCTTCCCTAATCATAAAATAAAATGTTACTTTTACCACTCGAATTGTAAATAACTGTTCAGTATAACCGAATTTTCTCCAAACATATTTTGCTATTTTAGTGATTCTTTAACGCGTTGTTTTGTGAAAGTCATTTGTTTGTAGAGAAATATCATGGTTGAAAGCTCGTGAATTTTTTGAACATCAATATATATGGCCATTTTGTGGATAACTTGGTAGTGGAAGAATACAGTTTTACAGATGTTGACGGTTTTCCTTTATAACGGCTCATGTTTACGACTGCGTAGTATCCTTAGCAGCAACTTTTATGGGCAGTAGAAGTCGAAACACAAAGGACCATTCTTTAACGTAGGAAATAACTGCTTCAGCATCCAGCGCGAGATGTGATACTCGTTTTTATACATTGGAGCGTTAATTTTTTATTTGCCCTCATTATAAGAGAGAAATAAATGTTGTAAATTGTATTATGCCTGTACTTCATTCGAGAAGTTTGTGAACACTGAAATAAAATTTTCAACACTAAATTTAAAATATGATTTTCTGTTAATACATCGACTTAACAGTTATTAATTGGGCATAAAACCTTAAACCCGTTTAACCATCTGTATTTTATTTAGGTTTAAATCGCAATTAAACATTTGGCAATATAAAATCCGATTTAACTTGACATCGGAAATATACAAATTATGCTTTTAAATACTCGTAGTTATTGTAGAAAGATGAGTTCGAAACTGATTTTTTTGCCTTTGATAAAATGACATTCTTTTTTCTATTTTCATTTTAGGTTTTCTTTTTGCCGAAAGAGTGGGTAGTGAATACCTTTGTCAATGGCGATTATTCACGTTACACTATCATGTAATCAAGCCTTCTCTGGCTCTACGTAAGATACGTATGCAGAACATTCGAACATTTGGTTTACCCATACGCTCGATTTTTATATGTGGATAACTGCCTTAAAGAGAAAAGAACCAGCCCATAGTGTGTCCCTGCGAATGTATTAGGGGCAGGATGGAGAAGGATATAAAGTGCGATTGATATTGTTACGGAATCGGACTCTTATGAGAAGAATTATGCGTTTCAAAGTATGATAAGAGTTTAGATTGGTAAGAAAAAATTGCGAGATCATGTCATTTAAACTGGAAAGTTCAAAATTAGTTTTAAAACAGTTTTTTGATGTTAAGTTTACCATGTTCTGGAGAGTTTTGGAGAAAATCGACATGCAATCAGAATGGCAAAAATATGCTACGTTATTATAATGTTGATATTAATGGCAAAATACGACGAAATTTTCCCTTCCAAAGAGAAATTCTTGTAAATTAATATCAAATTAATGAGAATTGTAATCAACATATGTCATTCACTTTAAATAGATAAGTTACAGTAAAATCTATTTTTTTTAAATCATTAAATCATATTTAATAAGTCTTGTACAGTTCAAGCAAAAGATTTGGCCCTTAAACTTCTGGATCTCTCTTACTGCTGCTGTGATTCTGAAGTCGCTAAACTATTTGAGAGTGAGTTTATTTTGTCTGGTACAAGTGTCAGATATGTTGTTCAGAAATTAATAAGTTCTTTAACCGATTCACAAATTACAGGGGAATAAATACACTCACCATTTCAGTACAAAATATACTATCCTTTCATTAAGCCTATTACATAGTTCGGTGAATATTCACCAATTAGAACTTCCTAGTCCCCCTCTTTTTTCATCATCTACCCCGCCGATCGCCAAAGTGCCTCTGTGTCAATCGGAATTCTGCAAAACGATGGCAATATTGGTGTGTAACACATTATTGAACCTTTGACCTATCCGCATGCCATGAAGGAATTAATTAACTCATCTCACAACTAAATGTATTTCCCACCCACGCACACACATACCAGTAACTTTATTCTCCATTTAAAATTTCTTTTTCGCATTTACGATAAACGTAACGTGTTTTCCGCATATTCTAACTTAACTGATCGGGAAATATATACTATTTTTGCATCCGTCCGATTTCTTGTAAATATTAGCAAGATCAACAAATGTATTTTAACCCTTAGTTACTCACACGCTGGTTCGGTCACGTGAAAAGGTTTGATTGTGGGAGATGGCCCAGAAAGGTATGCGAGTGGGGTCCTTTAGTCAGAAGAAAGGTAGAAGACAGAAGAAAGGAAAAGACAGAAGAGGTAGACCCAGAGAGGAATGACAGTATCAGATTTTTAACGATATGCAAATAAGAGGACTAGAAGAGAATGACTGGAACGATAGTGTGGTATGGAGATTGGGATGCGAGGAACGGCCACAAGAGCTGTAAAACACTCGCAAGAAGAAGAAGTTCCTCGCGCTATGTTTTGTCACACTAGTACCCGCGCTGCATATTTTGTACGACAAACCATCAATTAATTAGAAAAATTAACTCTGCAATGCTCGAATAATTTTTGGATATAAATTTTAATTAGTTTTATTTGAAAAGTATACTTTATTACAATTTTTATTATTATTGTTATTATTATTAATAACAATAATAATATTAAGAAGAAGAAGAAGAAGAAGAAGAAGAAGAAGAAGAAGCGAAAATATCAGGCCTTGGCTATTGAACTGAGCGACATGTGGCGCTTAGGATCTGTTGAAGTAGTCCATGTGGTTATCTCTGCAAATGGAATGATCTCTGAAGAACTAATTTCATCGTCTGCAAGGCTTGGCCTTAAGAACTGGTACATTGAAACGATACAAAAAGCTATTCTCCTGAGTATTGCACGCATCGTTAGGAAGTTTCTATTGATATAACTGATCGCTCGAGTTTACAAGCGAAGCAGACACCAGGGTTCTAAAAGGTGCCGGTGTCTGCTATAGGCATCTCGCTAAGCAAGAGACTTGAAGAAATAATAATAAATTTAGAATATTTGTCTTCAGAACAAATTTTGCATTTGATGACTTTAAGAATGTATTCCTTGCATGCAAATTTGTGGTACTAGTTAGAAATAAGTGTAGTAATAATTGTAGTATTGCGATTTTTTGCTCTTTAGAAAATGTGAGTGTGATTTCTTAATTTTGTTGGTGGTTATTATTGATCATCACGACTTCCAGATTTGTAAATTTGCTGACAACCTGTGTTTTATTCTACTTTGTAAACATGTTTTTCTGATGAAAACATATTATCACTCTATTGTGGCGATACCGATTTCCTCATGCCAGGAAAATTAAATTAAACAAACAGACTCGGCCACCATGAGTTCTACTGGGAACAGATTGCGACATGGCCTCACGCGCGCAACCCTGCTTATCTGACAGCCGTCTCCGCCTCCGGCACATTAAGAAAGTCGTTAAAGGGTCAGTCGTCGACAGATTTACTGTGGAGCACGTGTTCGCATGGCCGGCTGCGCGAACCTTCTAGATCGCTTTTGAAATCGACATCCAGTGAATCCGAAATCGACAAATTCTTTCACGGACAACGCCCGTCTTGTGCGAGCATGTTCTAGAAGGGCAAAGAAAATTCTGGACGCTCACAGTTATGCAAAGAGTCGGAACTCCATTCACTACCCCTGTCACTATTGGTCGAAATAACGTAATGCGCCATTTCTTTCGGCCAATAGCGACGCAACTATCTTAAGGAGCCAGAACATGCGAGAAAACGAGTGGGGGGTAAAAGTTAACCTAATAAGATTTGACTTATAAAATTGGGATTCAAAGCAGGGCAGTCGGGAGAGAAACTTCTCTGGGAGGGAGAGCTATTCACCGACCAGAGGCAAGTTCGCCTCTGATGGACTTTAAAAAAACTTCGGTGTGGGCTATTGTAAAAGAGCAGAGTAAAGTGGGCAGAGAAAATTCTCTGAAGCGGGAATCAGTTGCAAAGTGAAGCGAATGTGTCGCTGCAGGATTTCTAGACTTTCTAAAGTTGCAATTGTGAATAATCACGAGTATCAGAAGAATCCGTGACTGGTGACTACGCTCTTGAAATCGAGAGTGACTGTTGGCCGACCCCGAGCTCAACCAGACTGCCAGGCGCCGTTACAACGCCGCCCCCTCGGCCGTGCCGCCGCCTTCCCTTGGCCGCGCCGCCCCCCCTTTGGGTGACGCCTTCAGACGGCCGACCAGCTGACGTGCGTGCCTGAGTGGGCACAAGGACATCGCCCCGGCCGCGCCCTCTGCGAAGGTTGCCGCCGCCTCCCCTCGACGGCAACGCGCCCGTTTCGGGCTCACAAAAAGAAACTTTACCAAGGCAATATAATTCAGGGTATTCATCCCTGCGAAAATCCTGTAATGCGGTGTCGCGCTATGACACACTGGTCTGTAATATTTGTTACCATTGTGATGCTAACTATAAGTCTTCCTAATTTCTAAGCTTTACACTGGCTACTAACTTTTCATCTTCTTATCTGTCCACCTAATTTTCAGATTTCTGATCCTATTTACATGTGTAACTTCCCTGGGGCATTTTAAATTATTTTGCCCAGGAATAAAAGTGATTTTGCCAGTGATCAAAGTGTTTCTTTCATGTTACCAGTATCTGTTTAACGATTCCTTCCATCACCGACTGAGCTATTTCAGGGCCGCTTACCGGGCGTTCTCTCACGAGACGACCGGGAGTGTTACACTATATCGCTGTTTGAATAATCACTAGCATAATTAAGCTTAGAATGCGTGTCATGTTCACTCTCAGCCACTACAACTTTTGCTCAAAACCATTTGCAGCATCGCAAATTTCGTCTTCTGACAATTCCTCATGTAATAATTAAAAAAATATATTTTTCCAATAAATTATTCATCTCTGTATTCTTCCTAATGTAAAATAAAATAAATTAGTTTAATTACATCAATAAATAAAAAATCCTTTGATAATTGAAAGAAAATGAAAACTTACATTGGTACCCTCGCGGCGTAGAAAGTACGCCAAGAAACACTTTCCATCTGAAATGGAATCGCCTAGCCACTGCCGTAAATCTTACGCAACTGCATATCAAAGAGGATGCAGCTGAATGTCTTCTGCGAGGTTAAGTCAAATGTCAGAACGCGCGCTGATGTTATCTGACACCTACGGCGATAACAGTTCCAGTGGCGTTCAAAGTAGACCAGGCGACTAAGGGTTAATCCGTTTAAATTCTACGTGAGAATACATAAATTCAACTTTCTCGCAACTTGGGAGATTTACTCGACTTATCCGCGCTTCCAAATATTCTCCGTTCACAATTTTTTCCGCGACAAAATTTCCTTGTCACTCACATATTTCAAGTGCGTTATCGCCGCTTTCAAAACGTCATCTACCGTCTGCTATATCTCAGTAGTAAGCCTGTTACCTCTGCAACATCATTTGCCAGTCGGCGTTGGCTCTTCGACGCCAGCTTCATGCCTGGGTTGAATTCAACCTCTGGAGGAGAATACTCTAAGCCTTGCCTCTTCCTCACCACTTAAACACGAACTCTTCCATGCACCAACGTCCATCCAAGTCGGAAAAGGGCGTGAGCATGTCCATGCTACAGCGTTGCCCCGCCGAGGGAAGTACTACCTCGAGGGGGAAGATCGGTTACGTTTCGGACAGAGCCTGCGTTGCCGCTGCGATTTCAGTGATTCTGACCGGGAGATCCTGGGTTCCGAGTGCCGACACAGGCAGATTTTTGACTCTAGCTAGGTCAAGTTTATTTGTTGCGTGAAGGAGAATTCTAAGAGGCCGGCTGTCGTGTTCGGTAGTTTTACATAGTTTATCCGATTACTTCTAGGCGAATGCCGGAGCACTGCCTAAAATTTGGGACACGGACCACTCGGAATTATTTTTCCCTTGTCTTCATCGTATAATCTCCCTTTACACTTAAACCAACAGGCATTACTCTACCACAAATTTAGGAAGATCTGTGGAGAGCGTAGAGCTTGTATTCAATTCGAGAGGTAGCCTGGTGGCGGCAGATACCTGAAGGAGGAAATTTCCCACTAGACGACTTGTATCGGTTCCGGATCGTACCTTGCAGCGCAAACGGAATCCCCGCTACCTGGGACAAAACATTCACTACACTAAAGGGAATACGTAAGTGCCCGAAAACATCAATCAGTAAATCAATCAAGGGAGAAACCGCCGCAAGGCCACGCAGCGAAGAAATGGGCACCGCATCTCACATTTCAGCAGACGAGAAACTTTGCTACCCCCCGAATGTAGCACACAGTACACGCACGGGACTAAGGACCTAATAGGTAAAGCTCCTGGAATTAATACTCACTCGTTTGTTTATGTAGTAGTAAATAAACTCACCAGTTTAACAACTAAAAACATTATTCTACTTTTCCACCCTCGTAAATATTCTCCTCCCAATTTCTTCCGCGTTATTGCGACAAACTTTCTGTGACAACGTATTTCCAGGAGGATGCCGCCGATCGCCAAACTGTCTGCCCGCGTCCATCCGAACTCTCCCAGATTCGCTCCGCACCTTGCAACGGCACTCAGGCGCGAGAGCGCCCCCGCGGACGAGCGAACAGCCGCGCACTTCCACAAAATAAACGAGGCGGAGCTGCGGAAATTTTCAAATTTATTTGCCTCGGCCGATGGGCGGGGGGGGGGGCGGAGGAGAAAGTTGGGCGAACGCACTGGCTCCGCCGCAGCGCGGGGGGGGGCAGGGGCGGGGGGCGGAGGGGGAGGGGGCGAGGAGGAACATCACAACGGTGTAAATAAGTTCCTCTGTATAAACGCAGAGCACGACTCTCGCAGAATTTACGACAAATATCTCTCGACAGCTCCCGCACCGCTTCCTAACTGACAAACTCCCCCCAAACTCGGATATATATTGCGACGCGTGGGGGAGGGCGTGAGGGATGAGCGGGAGAGATGGAAGGGTGAGAGGGAGGGAGGAAGGAACGAAAGAGGACGATGTGCTGTTGGGTGGTTGGAAGGAGAGGAGACGAAAACTGAACTGGATTCGTTCGTATCTTCAAGAAAATTTAGAGCTTTTGAAAAATGGAAGGAGCCAGGAATGCCTTGTCTAGTTCTCGCTGTTCTTCAGAATCTCTCGAGTGAGAAATGAGCAAAGGAGTGGGGAGTACATTTTAATATAAATGAGAAATGAAGTTGAGAATATGTGTATTGTATATATAAATTTTATTGCAATTGAAGAGCGTTATCGAGAATAAATGATATGCATGATAGTCATTGTGGAAAAGTTACCAGTTGAGAATATGTGTACAGTATCTATAAATTTTATTGCATTTGAAGAGCGTTATCGAGAATAAATGATATGCATGATAGTCATTGTGGAAAAGTTACCATTTGTTTTAACCGTTACGTACATATAGGGTGTAGTGAAATATTCTCATTCATCGTAGAGAAACTCTTTTGTACTTTGTGTGTGTGTGTGTACGCGTAAATGCCTTCTGTACAATGGAATGTGACATATTATGCTTTTCTTCTTTTATATCAGGCGTTTTAATTACAATACAGTATAAAGAGTTGATACAAATACTTCTTTGACATTTATGTTGTTTTTTTTGCAGAAGGGGAAGTAAATGTCGGCAAACACACATGACAAACATCTATTACATTTAATATGCAACAAATGAGCATTTAATAATAGTAAAAAGAAATGTTGCGCGAAGATGAATTTCGATATTAATTACATGCCAGTCGACTCCCTAGCCCCAAATTAGTCTAATCTGTACTTGTCTTATGTGACAGATTCTCTGGCAGCTGTTTTCTTTTCTAACAGTGTCCGACATTTTGGAACCTCCTTCATCATTGTCAGTTAATGCTCTGTGAAAGCTCAATACTCCCCCATTGTTTCAGAAATATACATTGGCATTTCAATCCATCTTATCTTTTCTTGGAAATTGTGCGAAGAATGAATTATGTAGAAAAATATTGCTCAAGACATGAATAATGTTTCAGAAAGTGATAATCCAATAAGAAACTCTCCATTACTTTGTCATGAAATAATATGTATTGTAGTGGAAGGATATGCACAGTTTATATCACACTTGTGACTTTCTATTTCTTTGTGTATGCCAGTTACAAAATTTACTTAATTATTCTAGTAAACTGGTAGAAGAAATTAAATTCCTCAAACCTTGTTGTGCATTATATTACCGACATACCCTTTGGTATGTTAAACGATCGAACAAAACTTTTTGTCATATTTTCATTTAGGATCCAGCTCTCCATTTTTTGTAGAAACCAGGTTAACTGTGCATAATTGGAGGTAGGCAATCATGTTGACGCTGTGAGTCAGAATATTGTATGTTGCAACCAGTTTGTTAATGCGAAAGCATTGGCGTCAAGTGGGGGTCCATCAGAAACGTGTGTTGTGGAATGACAATCGGAAACGCCTAAGCAAAGAGTAAGGAGTAGAAGGATTAACGTGGAATAATGATCTAGCCTTAAAGTGCACTTTTGATCGTATTCTATTCACGGGCTGGCGAGTTGACTTGCGTCCGTCATTGGAACAGGAGAAACGAGGGGAAGATAGCGGGAGGGAAAGCAGGTGGAAGGAAGGAGGAGGAGGAGGAAGATGGGCCGGGGAAGGAAAGATAAGTGGCGGAGGGCTGCCGTCAGACAGCGAGAGGGCGGAGGGTGGGAGGGTGGCCAGGCAAAATGACGGAAAGGGGGCTGGGGAGTGGGAGGAATGGAAGTGGGAACGCCGAAAGGTTTCGCTGGGTGATGGAGAGGAGAGGAGAGTGGCGGAGAGGTGGGCACTGACTCTGTGGGAGGTAGGACAGGGTGGTGGATAACAGAGTAGAGGATGGCGGGTGAAGAGAACAACAGAGGGTAAGGCGAACACTGGGTAGTGAGAAGATGGTAGAGGCGGGGCAGCAAATGTTTGAGGAGGAAGTGGGAAGAAGTCGGGTATACGGGAACGGATGAGGGAAAGAGAAACGTCGAGTATAAAGAACGAAAGGTTACGGGAGATGTTACGTGGCGAAAGGCATGGAGAGAGAGGAGGCATCGTTAGGGGGAGGACGGAGGGAGAGAGGACAGCTGAGAAGAGGATGGATGGTGGAAAGGCAGGAAGGAGGGCGGGTAATGTGTGGGAGGAGTGGAGGGCTGAGGGAGCACAAGAGGCGGAACGAAGGGCCGGAGGGCGGGAGGGTGGAGGCCGAGGGCGAGGGCGAGGGCGAGGGCGAGGCTCTAACCCGCGCGGCGTTTGTTTGAACCCCGGCCGCGTCCGCCGGGCGCGCGCGGCGCCAGCGCAGCGGGAAATTGCTTAGCGTGAAATTCCCGCATTTGCATGCAAAAACAGTTGTCGGCGCGTTTTAAAAACCTCCGCGCCCCCTCCCCGCTGGCCGGGCAGGCGCGGCCGCCGCGTCGCCGCGCTGGGGCTGCGTCGGGCGCGGGTCAGGGCGCGGGCGCCTTCTCGCTCGGCCACGCCCCCTGCGCTTGGCCCGGCCCGCCGCACCGCCGCCCCGGCCCACCTAGAGCACGTGGCCTTCTGCGCTATCCCTCCCCGTTTCAGTCGCTCTACCCGCTCGTCCCGCTTTCTCGTGCTCTCCGCACCTCGCCTATCCAACCACCATTCATCCTATTCAACCACTTTGCTTTCTTCCGGCCAGCCACACATCCCTATGCATCCCCGTTTTCCAATCGCTCTCCCTGCCCATCTCGCTTTCCTTTGCTCACCTCAACCTACCTTGCCTCGCATTACCCATCTATTTCTCCCAAGCCGACCGCTTCATTCAACCCCTTGCGATGGCCCTGGCCAGCCACACTGCTCTAGACCATGGAGCGTCGGGTTGTCGCTCCGCGTTTTCCAATCGCGCTCCCCGCCTGTCCCGCTTTCATTTGCTCCCTCCACCTCACCTAACCTGTCCATCTCATCCAAATTGTTTGCTTCATCCAATCCTCCCGCTTGTCTCTGGCCAACCGCCCTCCATCGTTCCTCTAGCTCGTTTCTTGTTCCGCCCTTTCCACTTTCCAAACCGCACTCTACACCAATCCTTGTTTTCCTTATATCACCTCCGTCCACCTTGCCCACCCGCAGGTTGGAAACCCTGTCCATCCTATAAATCCCAATCTTCAAGTAAATTCCATCCCCGACCTCATTATCCATCCGTCCATCGTATTCAACCCGTCCTCTCCGACCATCCTGTCCACTTCCGTCCAATCCGTTGTGTCTATCTGGTGTACTCAGTTCAGATTATTCATTCCGTTCAATCTGTTTAATTCCTGGTTTGCACCCCGCAATGGTACCCCGTTAGTGTCGACGCCCTCAAAAACTCCTTCGTGTTTATCCATGTTCTAACCCATCCCATATTCATGTCTGTTCCTTCTCACACTGTGCAGACTTTCCCATCCTGCCCTTCCTTTCTACCCCGCCCACAATTGTTTACGCCACCTTATCCAGTAATCTTTCTGCGTCCAACTGTTCAATGTTCTCGTCCTCACTTTACAAACATTGCACACTCTAATCCTCCCGACATCACTTCTTTCTGTCGTCGCTCAACGAGCACCCCAGCATTCTCTTCACATTTGTTCACCCCATCTCCCCACCCTTTCTACGCAGCTGACATCTTTCTCCCCGCCCTGTTCGCTCCAAAGTCACTCCCACCCGGGGTTTATCCACCGTCCTCCCACCACACATCCATTGCGTAATATCACGCCCTGTCCCTTTTGCCACCAGCAACACCCGTGACACTTCCTGCCCCGTTCCGTTGATTTTCAGGAAATGCAACCGCTATGGTCTTTAGTCCGTTACTGCAATAAATGATTTTTTCACGGGAAGCGGCAGTGTTCTCCCACAGGATGGTAAGATACGGTGCGGACCTACACTTTGACTTGCGGGAGATTCTCTCCTGGTCGGAACAAGCTGTAAGTTCCCAACTGGCCATTTGTGGTAGGGTACGGCATCTAAGTTTCTGAGTAGATGTAGAAAATATAACAAGTAAGAAAAAGTGAAGATCGCGCGTGGTCCGTGGTCCGCTATCTAAGATAATGCTCTGACATTCGCTTGGTGTTGATAAGAGACACTTGGGAAAACTCCCGATCAGATCTTGCTAGAATTCTCCTCTAGACAGTTGTTGCATTCAACCTAGCTGTGCAGCTAGTGTAGAAAAAACCGCTACGGTCGCGACTGGAACCTAGGTCTACCAGAGCCGCTGCAGAGACGGCGACCATGCGGTATCGGAGCTAAGCCCAGCCTGTTAATATCTCTTCAAAATTGCTCCGCCTCGCCAACCCTGCCCCGCGTTTTTCCTGGGGAAGGGGGCGTGTGTTGCGATTGCAAGTGGGTTCGAACAAGCGGAACTGGACGGGTTGGTGAGGGAAAACGAAATTTATTTGTATGGACTGATTGCGGAGAATGGAGTGTTGAGCCAATGTCGATAAGCCTAGAGCAGTCCGCAGAGAGCGGTATGTGAGGAGCAGCAGATGAAGAGACGCAAAGTAAAAGTGGAAGATAGAGAGGGATGGTAGGTGAGGGCACAATACGGAAGGCGGATGCATGTGGTCGCAGGACGAAATGAGAAAGGCTTGATTCCGGGAGCGTCAACTGCGTCGGTCGCTAGTCCAGTCAGTGTAGTGCATGTTACATCCCAGGAATCGAGGAGCGGGCGGTGTATCTCTCCGTTGGAATGTGAGATTTCGATCCGCCTTAAATGCCAGCTTGCTATTTTTTCTCCTCCAGATTCTCCTCCTCCCTTCTATCTATTCCAGTGGGCACCTCTCCAGCCGGGTCGAGCTCTAAGCCCCCTCATGTCTGGTAGTGCAGGGGAACGGAGGGCCAAAATGGGCAAAGGAATATGGCGAACGCCAATTGTTAGTCCGTTTGATAGAATTCTTCTTTGAGGTTTTGAATCTATTACGGTACCGCTACCGCATCGCCTGTTATAGATTGGAAAAAATCACAGAAATCTATCGATGAAAACACCCAGGCGCTTGAATTTCTTCAGCAAGCTGTTAAATTGCACCTAATAATGCAGATAGTGTCAAAAATACGCCACCTACAGGGTACGAAGCCTAAAAATGTGTGGCCAACGCCGCCGCAGAAGAGCGGTGTTGCTGGTAATCCACCGCGACCAGTCGGTGGGTGGTAAAAGCGTGCTTGTCTGAGGGGCGGGCGGCGGGCAGTGGTCAGCGGCAGAGAGCAGGTTTGGCAGGACGTTTTCGGCTAAGTGCGCTGTCGGGCTGAACAAGGGGTTGGGGTATTAGACCAGGAGTGGGTGGACGGAGCGTTTTATATTGACTCAACAGTTCATTAAATTATTTGACTTTTATCGAGGCACTTGATTGGCGGTCGCGTTGATTCGGGGCACCGCGAAACGCCCCGCGACGGCGCACGAGGCGAGAGCAAGGGTGGGGGGGATGAGGGGAGGGTAAATGGATGCAGAGAGGGGCGGGCGCGGACAAAACACGGCGAGGGCAGGCAGTTATTTATGAACTGATATCCGCATTCAATAAGCTGGAAGTCTTTTTTTTCGGTTGTGTGATGATTGTCAATGGCATATTATATTTGATGCAAATTTACTCACGTCGATTTCATCTTCACATTATTTCCAGTGAAGTCTAAATAATCTCAACGGTGTGTACAGTGCTACAGTGCTAAAGTGGATCTGAATGAAATGAGTGAATAAGAGAAGTCATTATGCGATATTAATAAAGGCATATTATTATATTTTTTTATAAATATAATACTTTTGGCGTGAGTTTACTGTTTATATTTTTACTGAATTCCCCAATAATTTTGTATGAATAAATATAAGATAAGATTCCAATACATTTGTATTAACATTCTCGAATATTGTTAACAGTTTCAATTTTTTCGAGTTAACGAACAAAAAACATCCGACAAGACAACTTAACTTTATTGGATGTTGGATCCTTTAAACATTACATGAAAATCATTTTTTTCGCTTTCAAATGTGAAAAACCTCCGTTGGAATGCTACGCCATTTTTGTAATAAATTATTTTTTAACATTTGTTGATGAATATTTTAGAACTGTATATATGAGTTTTCTGTTGGAATATCATATATATTCTATTCTTTGTGAGCAACAAGAATATATTGACTGTTTCTATGAAAACCCTCATTTAAAAGAATATATTTGGATTAGTTATGATTTGATCTTAATACAGAGACTGTTGAATTTCAGGGTAATTATGTTGTCAAAAAAAAAAGAATTGGATTAGTTACACGTAAAACATGATTCGACAGAATTATAACCTTACAATTCTGTGAAAATACTGTTGTAATAGTTAAAATAATTGTTTAATGCCCATTATTTATTATTCTGACATTAAAAAAGTAATATTGATATTACTTATCTTTGTATTTTCAAAGAT
The DNA here is from genome assembly GCA_038098605.1 of Gryllus longicercus. Taxonomy (NCBI): domain Eukaryota; kingdom Metazoa; phylum Arthropoda; class Insecta; order Orthoptera; family Gryllidae; genus Gryllus; species Gryllus longicercus. Next base: position 347,541 of record JAZDUA010000088.1, read on the forward strand.
ATAATCCCTTACAAAGGAAGGTGAAATAGGCTTCTACGTATGCACTTCTACGCACATCTGAAGATTTCTGACGTACAATAGAATTAAAAATACCGATTTTCTAGGGAAACAAAATGCAGTTTATGATATGGTTTTATCGGAGTCTAAAACGAAAAGTTGTTTCTCAATATTTAAATTCAGATAAAGGCGCTTACTTCAATATATCATGTATTTAATTACGATGTCAAGAAAAACCTGAATATTTCTGCTAAAAAATGAATCGATACAATTTCTCATAGTTATTTGCTTTCAAAATATGTCCAACATAAAAAACAGCGCGATCTGTGGTCCTCAAGACCTACCCTCCCACTCACGTCCTCGTTTTGGGAACTGCATGTCATGTCCCTCCGAGTGATAATAAGCCCCCATAAAACACACAAACGAACTTTACGGTCCAGGAACTGATTTCCATTATATTTTACTGCCCGAACCGAGCCCATTAAAAAGTTAAGTCGAAGGGACGCTGAGTTACATTAAAATTAACTCTTAATGCCTTCAATATATTAGTTGCTCTCGGTCGTTTCGCGCCGGCCCTTGGGTGGCCGGGGGGGGGGGGGGGAAGGCGACAGGCGTCGAGAAGGGAGGGGGTAGGACGAAGGACGGGGAGGGGAGGAAGGCGTCGCCAAGTGAGGATAAGTGGGGACGGTCGTGGAGGAGGTGGGGTTGGAGGTGTCGGGCCGGACGCAGTCGTTGGGATTGAGAACGAGCGTTGGAGTAAGAGGGTGAGGTCAGGACCATTTGTGATTGGAGGCTATGGGTGCGGGGGCGTTGTTGGGTGGGGGAGTGGGGGTTGTGTCTGCGTGGGGTGGCGTGGCTGTTAGCGAGCGGAGTCATTGGGAGACGTGAGCGTTAGTAGGGAGCGAGGCGTTGGCGGGGCGAGGGCGGGGGGGGAGCGGAGGAGATGTGGTCAGCTGCGATGGGAGGCGGGCACTTACTTGGGGATGGAGGGCCCGGTAGGCGGGGGAGTTGGGGGCGGAGGCGCTGGGGGGGCGGGAGCGATGTGGGCAGTGGAGGGGGGGGCGAGCCATTGCGCGCGAGGGCGTTGGGGGCGGAGGCGTGGGCGGTGAAGGCGTCGGGGGCGTTGGAGGCGGAATGAGGGCGTTAGGGGGTGGATCCCTCGGGGCTGGCGCCATCAGGCCAGCTCGGCCGCCTCGTAAACCGTAGAAAGCGAGGCGACGCCCTCGCCTCCCCTGGCTCTAATTCTAACGACCTCGTCCGGACAGTGGCCACACACGCCCTGTTAGACCTGCAAACACGTTGCTGCCCATATTCACCTAACACAATTTAGGGCTTAACCTGATGAGATTCCCTTTCGGTTTCTTTCAACATACTTAAATACGTTCATATAAATGGTTTATAGCATGGGCAACAACGATGCCTCGAGTAGATGGAGAAGCCAATAAATTGAAGCTCTTATTCAGAGGCGTTTAACGTCTATTTTGATGAACGTGATTCAAAGTAGATTACGTCCTAAGATAGTTCACAAACTTTCGACATTGAAAAAAGAAAACTAATGAGAATATTTGAACGAATGCGTTGGGTTTTGCTGTCACAAGTCTACAACTAAAACTTTAAAGGTCAAGATATCATATGTTTGGGTCAGGACGGATGGCCGATTCGCATCAGGTAAGACCTGCTACTGCTAAGGTAAATACTGAACATTAATCGTCTCAAAGATTATTATGGTGTCATTAACTAGCTAGCTAAGTTGAATTCAACTGGAGGAGAATCCAAGCAGTCCGTTGCTCTTATAGGTAGCTTCCTGGGGTGTCTCCAATTAACGCCAAGTGTACGATGAATAAGTACCCAAACAAATGTACTATGCGCCGCGCAATCTTTCCTTTCCTATACTTGTCCCCTCCTCCCTCCAACACATACACTTGCATTTCGTGCTCTACACTACACAGATGCTGGGAGACTAGCCAGGAATTTATAGCTTGTTCCGACTGGCGCGGTACCAGCTAAGGGAGATCCCTAGGGGTGGAAAAGCCCGGGAACACCTCCCGTGACGTAACGTGCACTTCACTTACGGCACTTTTAATTACCAATATACCGCAATAGTTGCTAGCCTTTGAAACAGCAAATAATCAATCAATTACAAGAATTTTTATGTTTAAGAGCTTCAAATGTGCTACAATAGCTAAGGCGGGGAGAATTTTCCCGACTCTAGTGAACGAAGCCCGAAAGGGCGGAGGGGAATCATGTAGACAAACGCTTCTGCCTTCTTTCTGAACACAGACTGTTTTCGAAGCCAATAACTCTCTGGTCTTTCTCAGAAAATTGACTCACAGGCTCAGCAGAAGTAACGGCGTCAAATGACATTTTCGCGTTTGTGCGTGAATGATTCGGTTCTGCGTTCTCGAAACAATAAAGGGTGGTGAAGGAGAAAGGAATACCTCCGATAATTCAAAACTTTTTGCAGATTTCTTCCAGCAATCTACAACAATGAAAGATGATTAATATGGTAGAAAAGAGATGTAAGCGGTGGTGGAGATGAAAGAAACAGAATAGCGAGATAAATTGATGAATGTAGCGATAAAATTAATGAACAAGATTTTTTCTTTATCTGTTCAACTCGTGTTGACGAAAACTTAGAAAGTATTCCGGAGTAATGCAGATCATATTCTTTATTAACAAAAGTTAATAAGGCGAATTAACATTATCCGGAAGCAAACTTTTAATATATTTTCTATCGCTTCTCCACCAGACGGTTACGATATTTGAATGTCAGTACCTGAAAATTGAATGCGCTGACCACTACCCTAGTACTGTTTGCATTGCATTAAATCTCTTGGTCACCGACATGTAAATACTCTGAAGATAATGAGCTCTCACAGATTCAATATTACATTGCATCGGAAGGTTCCTCAGCAGGGTTCAAGCGAGGGTCTGTGCGGCGGTTCGATCTGCTTTGAAGGAAACTTGGGGAGGAGCGTGGGGGCGAGGTCATGACCTGTTTCCCTGGCTCTGCTCCAGCGTTTACCTGGCAGGAGCGAGGAGGGTGCAGAGCACGGAGTCCCGGAGGTTTGCTCAGCCAGCGGTCGCTCTCCAACCGCCCCTTCGTTGCCCGTCGCAGGAGCTGCGTCCGCAGCTTTGGCGAAGAGGAGGCGGGCGTCGGCGGGTGGGAGAGATTGTGCGGCCCCGAGTGGTTTTCAACTCTACTTTGCCTCAAAAACAGGATCACACATGTTTGAATTAGGCATTCTAGGGACACATTAATCCGACTTTTGCCAACTTTTGCCACAGTTACCAGGACTGGAACTTTTTATTTATCTTCCACGCCTGCGTGTAAGACACACATGAGGCGAGCATGTGGTATTCCCAACTCCGTATCGTCGTATATAGCTTATTTGGCCTGCCTCAGCTTTCTTTCGTCACCCAGCTATACCAACTGAGATGATTTGAGTTAGAAAAGTACGGCTTTATTTTTGCCCCGGCGGGAAATCGAAAACAAGCCCGCCTCACTAAAAGCCAGCACGTTCATGAGTGGCCCGAAGGCACGGGATCACATGTGAATTACATAAATAAAAGCATGCGTTTTGAATCGTGATCGCAATCAGTGGTGCAGATGGCTGAAGCGGCTTTTGAGAGCAATTTTCTTTTGTTGGAGACTGGAGTGATATTTTCGATGAGAATAATACTTTTCAGATGTAATTATTAATTTAAGAGTTTATATTGAAAGTAAACTGTCTCCAAGAAACTCATTTTTCAGGAAGGAAAATTATTCAAATTCAACTTGAGAGTTCATGACAGAATTGAACGGTTTTCAGACACTCTTTAATATGCTATTAAAAGCTATTTTTAACACAGTATTTGCCAGCATGATGAAGAGGCGTTTTAAAATATATTGATTAGCACAGTCTGAAAACAAACGAAAATGGAGATACGTTACATAAGAAAAAACTGAATTTACTTAGTATTTCATATTTCCATATTTTAGAACAACTAAATGTTTTTCATAATTTGTTAAACAATTAATATAACAGAACATTCACTATAGTTTGCATAAACAATATTGATATCGGCTTGATATCATTACTTTATTTTATGTTTTAACATCTTTTATTTTACGTTTTATCATCTCATTTCAACTATCAGCGAATATCCCATAATAGCAATTTACAGAAAATTGACGATATTTAAAAAAAATTAAACAAACTTTAGAAAACAATTAACAATTTCTTCATCCTTCCTTCTTCTTCTTCTTCTTCTTCTTCTTCTTCTTCTTCTTCTTCTTTAGTAGAGGAGACTGTTCCGCATTATTTTAGAACGTTACCCTAACATACTGCCCTTACATGCCCCCGAATATGCTATACCCAAACACACTACATGGCAGAAATTGCTGTCACTTTATACTCACAACAGTTGTAGTTATGTATCCTCGCCCCGTCCTCACCGCCGTTACACCCTCACGTGCACATCCAGCGCCGCAGTAGCGTCCTCGCCGCCGCTGCCATTTCCGGCACCGCCTCCGCCGCTGCCGCCGTCGCCGCCGTCTCCAGCTTCGCCATCGCCTCCGCCACCACTAACGCCCCCGCCCACTAGCGCCCTGGCCCACTGCCTCCTCATCCAGCGCCACCGCCACCGCCGTCGCCTCCACCGCCGCCGCCGTCTCCGCCCCGTGAGCGCGCGCTGCGGAATATTCTTCCGGCGAATGCGTGTTACGCGCGAGCGCGCGGCAATAAACGCGTGACGCGTATGAGCTCGTTCCCGCTCGGCTTGCACCACCCGCCTTCCCCCCCTCGTTGTCCCTTCGGCTCCGCTTCAACGACCCGCCCACGCTAGCACTGCCCTCCTAGAAAAATATGGTGCTCATCTCATTTTCGGCCAACTCCCTTTACTTCTGAAAATTTCAAAACAAAGTTGGCGATAGACATTTTTGTCTAAAATAAAATATGTTTTACAAAATAAGATATTTAAGGTCATATCCTGGCCTTATTAAAGGGACCCCCGCAAAAATGCATATATTTTTATTTTCCCTCCTTTATTAAGGTGAAAAATTGTATCTCAATTCAGTTTTTCAGTAGTGGTTCGTATCTCCCCGTGCCTATCTCGACTGCCATGTCTAACATCCCTTCCAAACCTATCATGGCTCGCCCACCTTTCATGCTTCCTGAGTCTGTCATGCCTCCCCTGTCTGCCATGCCTCCCGAGTTTACCATATCACCGTCGTCTACTGTTTATCGTACCTCACCCATCTGCCATGCCTCCGAGTGTATCATATCTCTCCCCTCTATCATGTCTCCTAAGTCTAAAATTCCTCCTCTGACTGCCATGCCTCCCGAGTCTATCATGGCTGGCCCGTCTGCCATGCCTCCCTACTCTACCATGCTTCCCCCGACAGCCATCCATCGCCCGTATCCCATCCTGCCTCCTCTAAAATGTTGCCCCATCTCCCTCGCTCCACGTCTCGCACGTCCCCCGCGAACAGCAGTGCTTCTTGCATGCGCGAAGCTATGAAATGCGAATGGTTGTCCTCTGCCTGTCGGTCTCTCCGCCCACTGGAGAATTTAGCGCGTGGTGCATGGAGTTTGCTCGACGGGCGCGTGTCCCAGCGGTGAAGGGCGAGGCCGGGGGCGGGAGCGCTACAGTGAAAGGGACGGTGCAGGACCAAACGAGGAGCCAACGTCTGTAATCGGGTGATAGGTCGAATCCAGTCGCTGTCTGGAGGAGAATCTTGCTGCCGGCTGCTCTGACCGTTACTTATCCATGGTTTATCAGACTAATATCACGCGAATGCCGGAACACTACCCTAACAAACGGGCCACGAACGGCGCGCTATCTTTCCTACCTCTTATCCTTATCCTTTACACACACTAACATGCATTACACTACCACACAAGCCGGGAGACCGGACGGTAGCGTGACCCGGATGGGGCGGTGCCCGGAGATACCTGGTTCGGTAAAACTCCACAAACAGTCGGGAATCTCGGCTTCGGATCTCGCCGTCCAGCGGAGTAAAATCACCGACACCTCCCCCGGAAGAAAATGCACTACATTTACAGGACTAATGACCTTTCCAGTCGAGGCACCCGGAATCACTAATCTGTCAACCCATCATATAAACGGATGCCGCAACCTCCGCAGGTGCTCGTGCCTCGACGCCAACCCCTGCAGGCGAACGTTTGCGCTCTTGGATCCTCATACGATGCGATGAGGATTCACTGTTACTCTGTAAGAACACAGTTTTATACCTTTCTTCATGTTAGACCATGGTTGAGGTGAAATTGTTTTAACCTTTTTAGTCGCTAGTGTGTACTGCGTTTTGGGGTTAGATATCTACGTGAGGTTTGAATGTTTTAATTTGCGATTTGTAATATGTCACGTGTCCCATTTTACAATTTTAAACTTTACTTTTTGCTATTGCACATGTAAGCAATTTTTTATGATTCCACATATTACATGTGCGTCAACAGTTTCTTTATAACAATCCTTTTTAATTTGTTCATTCTTTAAACAACGTAGTTTTATTCATTTCATATCAACTACATTATCTTAATAGTTCTGATGATAAAATATATCCCTGTGGTATTTGTAATAATTTCGTTAATTCTATTCTAGATCACTATCTTTATATAAAGGTTACTATTGGAATTGAAAATATGAATACTTTTTGTACAGGAAATATTGATTTTTAAAAAATGTTGTCTACGTCACTCTTCATTAAAATCGGAATTGTGATCAGATTTCTTTGATCAATAATTAAGCATGAAGAAACTGACCATATTTACTCAGAGAAACATAACTTTCTTGCTTTGAGTTTTTCTTGCAGCGTTCTCCATTAAAACGCCAGGGAACGAGTAGCGGTCACTGACCTGGCTAGACCTGGGTAGAAATTTACATAACATTATAGAAAACGTACTAAGAGTACTTGATATTATGATTTGAATGAGGTTTATTAGTAAAATTAATAGAAAATTAATTTTTATAAACACAATAAAAATTAACTTAAATATGCTTTCATGTACTTTCATGTTAAATGATAAATTTCTATTGTCACCACACTTTTCACGGCATTAACTAAATTTAGTTAAAAATTTATTTCCCATACTTGTACTAACCTTTGCATTCTTTGCAAAGCGAACACTTAATTGGCACCAATAATGTTTAGATTTCAATCTCAGTGTTCCTGCGATGACGTATCTTGCGCTAAATTCCATCCAGATGTCCAAATGCAGATGAGGGTAATGGCCCACTTCGCATCCTTGGGGCACTCCTGCAAGGCCGCGCCATTTCGCTCGGGTCCGCGCCGCGCGGCGTGTCTCAATATTTCGTCAGCTATCGGCTTTGCGCTCTTTGCGCGAGATAGCAATTACGCGGCGGCACGCGCGCACGCGAGCGCAGCGGCCCCCGCTCCGCGACTATTTATAGCGGCGCGGCGCCGGCGGCGGGGGCGGCGGCATTTGCATACGCCCCGCCCCGCCCGCAAGACTGGCCACAGCTCCTCCAGCGGCTTTCGGGGCCGGCGAGCAGATAATAATAGGGCCTTACTTATGCTCTTGTGCTAACTACTGGACGGCCAGTGCGGCGGGGAAAAAATTGGGTTCTATGCTTGTGCGGAATTATATCAAGGTCTAAACTCCCGATAGCTCCCGCAGATCGGAGAATATGTATTGGCATCGCCGATGTCTTACGTAGCGTGGTCATGCATGTATTCACGCGTTCAAGAGAAAATCGTAGGAATTTAGCTTTGTAATTTGGAATCTTCCGCATCTATTTTGGAGTGCTGTTGGGGACTAGACGAAACAAGATTGCCGTTGTCATGCCTTGACCTCCATGTAAACTTTGTCTTCATTTTCTTTTTGTCTTGGACGCAATGTTTATCGAGTTTTTTGACTTACAATAATTGACATCATTGTCGTTGACACTTAATTATTGAAGAACAATTATTCACTCGTAATTATTGATGGTCAATCATTGACATAAAGTCATTGACGTAAAATCATTGACCTAAAACCCTTAATATAAATCATTGACGTAAAATTATTGATGCATAATTATTAACGAAAAAATGGTTGACAGATAATCTTTAACGTAAATTTATTGACGCATTATCAATGATGTGAAATCATTGATGTACAGTCATTGAAGTGTCATTCATTCTCATACCCTTGCGGTTCCTTTCCAGCCATCCGGCGTGTGGGCTCCAGATTTCGACGCTGCTCTGTGTCGATGCATCCTCGCTATGCCTACAGTTTATTACCGGCTGCACTCTCCCCATCAAACCTTTCTGAATTCTCCCAGCCGCACCTCTTCCTCTCATACACTTCTCATTCTCTTCCCTCCCCACCTTCTCCTTCTCAATGAAGATCTTCCCTACCGGATTCCTTCCCGCCCAACCATTCTCTCGGCTGCACCGTCATTTGCCTTCCCACTCGTCCTCTTCGATCCGGTTCTCATCCCATCATTTTAATCACATTCCTTCTCGTCACTCTGTGTTCTTCCCTGTTTGTTTCCCCTTACCCTGTATTCTAACCTGTGATTCTCCCAGCTCTTTCGTCTGCATTTCTGACTTCAACTCTCCTCTCACTACCTGAGTACCCGCGATCAACAGCCGCCCTATCTGGTTTTCGTGCTATCTCTTAGCAACACAATCCCCACCAAACTGCATCCCTGTTACCAAGATAAAAACGTTTAAAGCGATCTACATGATGTATAAAATGTACGATGAATGATTTTCTATGACATAAAATAGAAACACACACGTCTTCCCGCTCATTATTAAATGGCGGTACACATTGTCGGTACACAACAATTATGTGAGTAAATTATTTTAATGATTGAGTGTTATATCCATATAAGAAACACCAATCCCCAGAAAAATCCTTTTTCAAAATAAAAGTTACCCTCAACGTTGCAATTAGAACATAATTTAAAATCATATGTAGGATTAAAATTGTCTGCCTCACGATTCACTCGAATCCTTGTGTGGCTACACTACTGGCAGTTGTGATCAATTACACTTCCTTTCTTGTAGTTTTATGATAATACCATCACTTTCATTATAGCGTCTGCTCAGCTGAACAATTCGCACTGATTTCATTTTCCAATTCTCTCTTATTACTTGTGATCAACCTTGCCATCACACTAATAACTACTACCCCAAACCATTCCCTTTGATGTTTTTGTTTAGATACATCGGGTTCTGACGCAACAAGCATCCGTCATGGCATCCGTACTCCCACTCACACATGCTCCGTACCCACAACCCCGAACTTCCCTATTCGTCTAATGCCGGCCTCTCTTACCAGCATTTTCCTGCCCGTGGCATAGCGTCACACCTAACCTCACTTTTCCGTCATCGACTCGTCTCATACTATATTAATACGTGGGTTCATGTTTAAATCCGCCCGTTACATTACTCCTATCTCCCACCAACCGCTAACCCGCAATTCATTTCATAAATCATTCACCATTCATTAAATTCCAGCTACTTAACAACGTCTCCCACAGGCAATCGTTGCCACTTCTAGTACTCGTCATCATTACGTACACTTCTAACTACTATTCACACGAGTCTACCCCGCCAAACCCCTTCGCTCCCGCTTCCGGTTAAGCGCCACGCCGCTCGCCCCGGCCTTCGCCCGGCCGTCGCCCTGCCTCCAGAGCCACACATCACGTTCAGTGGATCCCCTCTCCCCATGACCTCAGTGGCATCAACTGGTATCACTGGAGTGCCTCTGAAGATTTGTTCTAGGGTTCGAATCCCGGCGATGGCAGGATTTCCGTCACTAGATACATAGATGAATCGAATTCAGACGCTGTCTGGAGGAGAATTCGGGAAGGCCGGTTGGTCTGATAAGTAGTTTTTCGTAGTTTGTACGATCAACTTTAGGCGAATGTTGGAGAAGTACCCCTTCCGCAAGTTACCAGCGTTTCTCCTGGCAAGCAAAGTCTTACTCGCCGCTTCCTTCTTTCCTCCAGAACTCCCGACAAAATGCAAATTGCAATGTCCCACCACCCCGCCAGCGCACACCACAACTCCGGTTTTTCTTATGCTTCCAGCGCTGACCAGTCTAATCCGCGTCTCCCTTCAAGCGAAACCTAAATCGTTGCTTCCTTTTCGTCTCCAACCCCATCTTACTATCTCCTTCTTTAAACCATTTGCACAAACCATTTCCGACAAAAAAACACTCTTGGTGGCAATGACTCGCCAGTCTCCAGTACACCGCACAACCCCGACTTTCGCCATTCCTCCAGCGCTGACCAGTCTTACCAACGTTTCTCCCGGTGAACGAAGACTTGCACGTCACTCTCTTTTCCCCGCCTCTCCTTCCTACCACCCACTCCTCTAACCCATTCAAACACCGTATTCCAGACAAAAATACCCCCGGCAAGCGAAACCGTATTCGTCACTCTTTTCTTCCCGTCTCCAAACCCATTCCTCTTAACAATTCCCGACAAGCCCCTCCCGCCGCTCTCGCTTGCAATGCCCCACCCCACCGTTGGCCCCCAGCCCGCCCCCACCCCCAACCGCGACCTTCGCCACGCCTCCGGCGCCAGGCATTCTTACCCGCGTTTTCCGCCGCGCCGCCGCCGCCGCTCCTGGCGCGCGCTCATAATGAAGCCTCGCCGCAGTGATTCCTCATCTTAATGCGCCAATTAACGTCTGGGGCCGCGCGCAAAACCGGCGCCGGCGCCTCGGCGTGATGGATGTGCCTCTTGTGCGCGGCGATGTTGCCAGCGCGACCGCCGCTTCTTTCATGAAGTGTCCTCGCTCCATTGGCCCCGGGGGGGGGGGGCGCCCGCGCGCGGGGAAACGGGGTCAGTGCGAGCGCCCTCCTGCAGCCATCTGCAGTAAGCGGCCTTTGAAGCGAATTTCGGTCCTCCAACTATCTGGAATCCTTGCCATTGCAGCGAATGTGTCCGGAAAGTTCTTGGTTTCGGAGCCTTCTGGTTTATGTATGTAGACAAGTTTACAACTAACGTTTCGGATAATTTATTGATTCATTCATTCATTTTGTAGTTATCCCTGGCATGTCCACTACTAAGATCGTTAGTCCCGTAAGTGTGGGACATGTTACTATCGCGGGAGGTGGCGGGGATCTTCCTCGTTGGATGGCGAGACCCTGGACCGACCTAACCATCGGCTTTCAGGAATTTTCCTCCCCAGGTATGTCCCACCAGACTGTAACCGCCTCTGCCGGGACTAATCTCTCGACAAGTAGTGTAGTGCATGCAAGTACGTGTGTGTATGTGTGAGTAAAACGTGAGGATATGACATGGAAAAGGAAGTAAAAATCGCGGTGTCCGTTTCCCGTTCTTTTCGATATTGCTCGTTATTCGCTTGGTGTTGATCGGAGAAACGACAGGAAACTCCCGAGTGGCCGGTAGAATTCCCATTCAGAGAGCGACAGCGTTCGGCCTAGCTGTCTAGCTTGTGTTGCAAATCCTGCCGCGGCCGAGACTCACACCCAGGCCCTCCCGCTCAGAGGCACTGTAGGACATCACCTGATACCCTGAGGCTGATCGGAGTGCAGTGCGATTGCTATGGATTGCGATGGCGATGAAGCGTGACCGACGTGGAGTGAGGGGTTGGTGAAGAGAAGTGGTGTCAAAGTGATGTTGATGCTAGTGCGGCAGTAATAAATAGCAAAGTAATAGCTTATTATTTCTCTGGTCTGGATTCAAAAACAATAATGAACATTTCCATTACCCATCAATTTTGTACAAATCAGCATTTTAATTGTGTGGACTGCAGAAAAATCCTTTTTCTGTCATACCATTCAACTGTGATGGAAATATTCTCTCCTAAATAATAGCTGATTCACCCAGATTTTTAAGCGCTGGATTAAAAAAAATATGAAAAAAATCGTCACCCATCATTTTTGCACAAACTAGTGTTTTAATTACAAGGTCCGCAGAAAAAGATACATATTTCTGTCATGAAATTGGTATGCCTGCTTTTATTTGTTCTGACTTCCTGGAGTAGTGGCTCAAAGCACATTACATGGCTGTTGTAGAATTGCAGTTAGATTGTTGTTCACTTCTGAATTCAATTTCATCAAAACCCTTGCCCTTTGACTGCTGTGAACGTGCCCCGGGGATCGGCCTTCACGATCTGAGCCCCGTGTGCTATCAATCACGTTTGCGCGTCCCTCACACAACAGGAGACGTGGCAAACGGTGCTTTGATGAGAAACAAAAAGAGTACCACAAGGATGTATAAAATTAGTAAATTCTTGAAGTTATTTTCTGCTTATAAAATTTTGCATATTATATTTTGAATATTAATTTGCAAATGCAAATTTATGTTATCCCATATAGTCAAGTACACTATATGAAAGAAACCTTATGTGATAGGAAAGAATGCAGTTTGTATTGAAATCAGCATACGAAAACTGTAAAAACAGATGCAATTTCGCAAACTATTTCCGACGACAAATTTTGCAGGTCTCTGTCAGAAGCGAGCGGAGCTGTATTGCTCCAGTAGTTCCTTTTTACCCCAAGGTTTTGTCCGCGACAGGTCCTGCGCCCCGGCGCTGCCTTTGGTGCCAGGGGCGGGTCTCTTCCGCTGAGAGCGCGCGCGGCCAGTCGCGCATCGACCGCCGGCTGAGACGGCAGTGGCCGACCTGCCCCGTCCCCGCCCCGTCCCACCCCCGACCAGCTCCGCCCCGCCCCGCCCCGCCCTCGACCCCGCTTTCACCCTAGCCTTTGCTCCCGCCCCTGCTCCCACCCCGACTCCGCCCACCTGGCGGCCAAAGAGTACCAATAGCCATCATAAATACGTAACGTAGTTTTCAATGGCGGTATTTGCATTCCAGATCGGAGCGGGCGAGCGGGCGGCGGGCGGGGATTGTGGCCGAGTGTGGTGCTGCTTTCGTACATGAGTGGGCTTCTCGCTGCGCCGGTCGGCATTTGCTGCTCTCGTCTCCTCGCCTCCATCACCTCTTCCTTCTTCCATTCCGCTGTTTATTGTCTAATCTTCGCCCCGTTACCTTTCTTCAACTCTTTTCCTCTTCTCTCCAAGTTTGCTCTCATTTCAATTTGTTCCTGTCTCTTCTCTCTTACATTTCTCTCCCTCCTGTTCTTTTGCCTTTCCTTCTCATGATATTTGTTTTGTGCTACCTTTTTATTCGACTTTAACCTCCCCGATTATTCCGTCACCTCTATTAATTGTTCTCTTCATTTCCCTGGTTCACATCCCATCCTTAACCAGTCTTTGTTCCTGAACATTTTTTCTTTCCTCATCCCCAATGTATCTCTCCTCTCTTTTCCTTCCGTCAAATTCTTTCTCCTTTTTCTCCCACGTTTCTTTTTTGCAGCTTATCTGCTTTTATCTTCCCCTTCTTTCCTCCCATGTTGTTTCACCTACACTCCTTCATTGACTCTCGAAAATCTCCCCGACAGCCTAAGATATGGTTGCTTTTTTCTGCCCTTCCACTATAGCACATCTTTCTCATTCACATCCTCGTCATGCTACAATCAACATTTCGGATTTTCTCCTTCCCACCCATCATCACACTTCTTCTTTTCGCCTCTCTGTCCCATTTACTCCTTTGTCGTTGTCGTCTGCATTCATCCTCGCGCCTCTCCCCACGCGCTCTTCGCACCCTCCTTTCTCCTTCCTCCGCTCGCGACCGCCGCGCTCCTGGCGGCGACGATGGCGCTCGAGGAGGCGTGGGTGGCGGGCGGCGGGCGCGGGCGTTCGGGACCTGAAATATTTATGCTGCGGTAACTTGGTTTGCGGTTGAATTATCCAAAACCCTGAGGGCACAAATCCGAGATTGCACTCGCTGGCTGCCGGGCGTACCGGGGGGGGGGAGAGGTGCGGATGGGTTGGGCGGAGGAGCGGCTGGTGATAGCCGGAGCGAATGCTGATAGAGGCGTGGGTGGAGGGAGACAAAGGGGAAGCTCTCGAAAGAGTCGGGGGTGGGAGGCGCCGAGGGAAGTGATGGAGGCAGAAAGCGAAGGGCGAGGACCGTCGAGCTCTAGTGACGGGGCTTCATTTCATTCGATTTCATACGATCATCCATAACACAAGAAATTCGAAACGTATTTATGTATTAATGCTTGTTAATTTAGCTGATGGCACTTTATGGGAAGCATATTCAGAAATTGACACACACAATGAATACATTTTCACTTTGAATAAATACATAAATATTTTTGTTTTAATTCAGTTTGTGTTCATTTATGTTTTTATTTAAATACCGTTGTATTTCACAACATATTCAACAAATATATTAGTATATATTACGTATACATTAATGTTGAATTAATTTAGCTTATTAGAACACAATTTGTTTAAAAAAATGATTTTTTTAAAGCTAAAATGGAATGTACTGGTCAGTAAGGAATAATATATCTTGTAACAAGACTATAATGATGGCTATTTTCACGAGTTGATAATTACAATACGAGCGTCGTAGAACCAAATCACTAATTACTTACATAAAAAATAGAGCAAACAATTTAAAAAAAATTAAATTCCGATCTTTCTTCTAAAATATTAAGCAGAATGTTGTTTTAAGTTTAAGAATTACTTACATCAAATATTTATTATATATGACACATAATACTAAGTCTTCTTTCCATTAAATAAAACTTCTCTAAACTAGGTTTATACAATCGCGATGGTTTTGTAAAGAAGGTTAAGAAAATGTTCTCACTAAAAGAACACACCCTAATACTTAATGTTGTGCATGATTGCTGAAAATACTTCCTTGATTTTTCTGTCCATATATATATATATATATATATATATATATATATATATATATATATATATATATATATATATATATGTTGAAATCGCTTTTTTTTAAAAAAAAATATATGGTGTACATACTTATTTGTTGCTGTTTTCCAGCTTACTTTTCTGTTGAATGATAAGTGCGAAGTGTATCGAGAAATATGAGTACAACAATGTGTAGGTTGTGTACATGAAATTGCAAAATCTTTCACGTGTCTATATCGGTTCAAAAAGCATGAAGTGCAAAAATAAATCAATTCTGTTCGTGGATTCAAAAAATTCTAGGTGTGTATTTGTTCGACAGACCGTGGATTCGAAACTGGAATTGATACGGGACGAGTAATCGATGTCATTCGTCGACTAAATACACAGCACGAACGCATATATTATTAAATGGTCGCAGAGAAAAGAGTTTCGACACATTCAACTCGTGTGAGAAAAATCTCCTTCATTCCAAGATCATTTGTGCGGTAGGTAAACAAAGGGAACCTCAATCGCATAGAAAGCGATCATTGGCGTAAGAAATGGAATCATTCGTGGATTCACAGAAAAAGTAATTCTTACGGCCACCATACGTTCCTGTTGCTACGAATTCTTCATTGAATGCCAATTGTTTCAGCCGACAATGACGAAAGGGATTGCTAATTCTTTATTGGCCTGCTTTCTCAAGCATAACATTATTGTTTGAAGTATACAGTTAACTTGCAAATTATTATCAGTCATCCATAAACCAACCTTCAAATACTTTGGCTTATATGTTGACAATATTTCAGATATGATGTTCTTGTGAATTCAAATTATAAGATTTGTTTGTAAAAAAGGTTTATTTTCTTTCTGAATAGACTGTAACGCCACCCAACATTGTTTTCTAGGTATTACTAGAGGAGAACTGATGAAGTGGGCTTTAACGCAAGCAGCACCCGAGCGTCGAATAACGAGGAACAGACTTGGTGAGAGCGGGACGGCGGAGCGTCTGTGCGGTGTACACGGCACACTTAAATTGTAAAGCACACGGCGAGTTAGCTTGATGACTTCAGTTCGAATCTTGGCGACGAAAATGTGTTTGCTGGTTGGAAACACTTTCACAGGTTCATGTTGTATAATACTGTGGAGTTGTTAAAAGTAATTAATTACAGAAAGTATGTGTTGTAATCGCAACATTAGTTTCTCAACGTCCCCATTTTTTTTAAAATACTAGACATCATAGAATAAAAACGTACAATAAACCGTATTAATACACGTCGTTTGCCTAGTTATTGTTACAAATATGGTTTATTCTTACGTGTCTGATTAGCTAGGTATCGTATGCCAATTCATTCTGTAGAGATTTGTTATTGCATCACATTTATAATTGTACATTTACGTTTATAATTGCTCTCGAAGGAACACATGGCTCTCACAAGACCGCCTTGCAACCAGCAGGCAATGGCGTCGATGACCATCGCCGCTTCAGTCGCTACCTCCGCAGCCTCGTTGATCCATGCTGGGCCGTGTCTCTCGTTTTCACCGACTGTTTGTTGTGCTTGGGATGGGCACTAATGAATTAGAAAGCGAACTTTCATGGTGTCGACTTTAATGATGATGATGATGATGATGATAAAGAAGAAAATTGATTTCTGGTTTACATGAAGAATAATATTACTGTGAAAAGAATTTCATTTAATTCAACGTAAGTCATACAAAATTCGTATTGTTCACATTTTGGGTACAATAGTGCACATTTTTCATACCGAGGAAACTGCTGTTTTAATATTACTTCATTCGATATTCATTTATGATTTTCTTGTAAAATTGCTTGTCCAGGGATTAGTTTATATAGAGCGATTTTTATAAGAACGGACCGTTCTGATAGTGCTGGCAACAACTGAAAGTTCTACGGTCATTGTGTCCTTTAGCCTATAAGACTCTGCTCCTCCATTCGTCCGTTTGCAGTTGGCTCCTTTGTAAATGTGTCCGACGCTTACTTTTGTGATGTCTTCGTCCGACGAAAAAATGGTGCGTCACGAGAAATAATTGAAATTCGGAATTGCAGTGCCATGTGCTCTTCTGTATTTTTTATAAATATTACATTGAATTTACATTTTGTGCGATAAGTATTATGTTTATTTGAAAAGTCTTGAATGTAATGCGTACTGGTGCACGTGTTGCCGGTTCCTGTGCGGTAAGGTGGCGAACTGTGATCGAGAACGTTTTGTGGTTTGCATTTGATCAATTTATTTTTTTTATATAATTACACGGTTGTGAACCATGAGTGTCTTGACGGAAGTCATATACAAACACAACCAATTACGAAGAGGCGTGGCTGAACAGCTGTCGCGGTGGAGAGATGAATCTCATAAATTGCATGTAATGTTCATTTCATTCGCAATCTGTCACTTTGGCTCATTCTTATGAGAATTCTTCTATATAAAAATTATAAAAGTGAACTGTTAGTGGGCGTCCTAATTTTGGTTCATTTTAACGCAACAGTCCAATTATTACATAAACCACACATTTAAATGGTGCAGTACAGGCGTCATAGCTTTGGTTGTGTTATTTGCAACACCCTTCTCCATTGTGCTTTTACCCTTCTCAACCACTTTCGTCCCTACCTCCTGCTCCTCCTCCTCCTCATCCTCTGCATCCATCCACATTCGCCACGACCACGTCAGTGCCCATCATACCACCCTTGACACAGCCTTTCTCTGAACCACCACTTCATTTGCCCAAGCCACGCAAACCTCTAGGACGCACACCGCGGAACTCTTTACACCCCACCCCACCCCCACCCCATCCCATCACCGAACACGTTCTACGATCGTCATATCCATCTCCCTCCCCCTCTCAAATTTTCTTATTTTACGTAGTGGCAGAAACATGGAAGTGAGGGAAACTAAATTATTCACAACTGACTTAAAGGAAATATAACAGGAAATTTAGCAAGTAAAATACAAGGAGTGAAAGATAAAACAAGAGAAACAAGACAAGCAAAAAATTCAGTAACGAAATTCAGTAAAACTCTACAAGCCCAAAATAGACTATTTGAAAAAGTATTTGAATTGTTTAACACATTACGCTTAGAAATTAAAAATTGAGATAAAATTACGGAATTTAAAAGAAAAATTATAACATATATAAAAACAGAAACTTAAATGTCTAAATAGTTTCTGTAGTACACCAATAGCTGTAAACAATGTATGTAAATATGTCATCATCATCATCATCGACAGCATGGATTAGACCTCTTGGTCTGTTCCGTCTCAGAATTGTTCATGTCATCTCTTCAAGGGACGTCCTACACTTCTTTTTCCTTTAGGTACATATTGAAGAATAGTTTTACTTATTCTATGTTCTGGCATTCTCAGGACAGTAAATATGTATGTAATGTAACAAATGGCCGAGAAAGCTAAATCTTTCTATCAATCTAACCTATCCGTCCACCCCTGACTCCACTACCTCACCGATTCTGCCTCACCATCGCCGCCTTACCATCGCCGTCAAAATCCATCTCACGATTTCTCACCCTGACGAAGACGGGATGGAGCAGGTAGAGGTCGACGGAGGCTATGGTCCTAAAAAGGCAGGTAGGATGCAAAAGGCTGGGATAGTGATGGGAACAGCAGTGGCGGTAGCGAGGGTAAAAGCGAGGAGGGAGGTGATAGTTAAACGTTGTGCGACAGGCAGAAATTGCTCAAAGGCAACAAGCATTGCTTCTTCGACATCTGTAACTAGGAAGCACTATGGTTGCAGTGCCGCCAGATGTGGATTCTCTAGCTGGTTGAATTTAGCCGCACGCTGTGTGGAACGCAAATGCTTGCGTCCGCCTACTCTTATCGATAGTTTCCCGTAATTTGTCTGACCAGCACCAGGTGAATTCCGGGGCATTGCCCTATCAAATGGGTCACAGACGCGCGTGGTCTTCCCTGCAATATCCTTAATCTCTCCTCCCCTCTTACTCACAAACTGTTACACTGTATTCAGAAGTCCACTGAAAGCTGAGAGATTTTCCCGGCTGAAGGATTGTCTCTGGACTCATAGAGAGGTAGAAGCACGCAAACCGACATGTATGTCGTCGCCGAATCTCACGTTTAAGCGGGGAACACCGCCACCTCTCGGCTATTAGATACAATACACATACGGGATAAGTGATCTAAGTAGTTGATGCACCATAAAACATGTAAATAATCACACCTTCCCTCCATTAGTTCAACTGAATTATGCCTTGTTTTCCGTGCCTTTCGCAGATTTCGCTGCGCTCCTTTCACCCTCGGGCCTAGAAAGAAGGTATTATTCTGTGGACGAAACAGGAGATTTGAATTTTTCTCAGTGTTCTTTTAGGCTTATGGATATTTTACATGTAGTAAATCTACAACATGGGACAGTCGGTTTACTTCCCATCTGAAGGAACGCGTAAGAAGGACTTTTTCGTCCTGAAACATCCATGACATCGGTCGGCAACACGCGAACTTGGCTTAACAGTCCGCTCCGCTAACCATTACTCCACCGACACCACACAAACAATTGAGCCCACGCAGAGCAACGGCGACACGGCGACGGCGACGGCGATGGCGACGGCAGGAGCGCTGGCGCTGTGGACGGCGGCGGCGGCGGCGGCGGCGGCGCGTCGCGTTGTCTCGCCCGCCAGGCGTATTTCATTTGTTATCTAAATTTATTCCGTCCACGCCCATGATAAATGAGTCTAACAGATTTATAAAACTTCCCTTCCATTAAGACCAGCATTAGCGCGGGACATTCATCTGATGGGCGAGCGACACGGCGGTCCTCCGCCGTCTCCCACCTCCTCTCCCTCTCCTCCTCCCTCTCCACTCCCTCTCCCCCTCTGGTCCTCGCAGGCGGCCGGAAATTCTTTTGGCGCCCGCGCTGCTGGGCCCTTGATGCATTGTGCACTTGCTGGTTCGTAAAATATGCGGAAAGCACGAGTGCAAAACATTCAGACTCCGGCACGCCGAATGCTACAACGAAGAAAAAATATTAGAACCATAAAATGGTCACGTACGAGTAGCTGCGAGTAACGAATTCTAGAGAGAGCTGAGTCGATAATCGAGTTCGACGTGAATTTTTCGATGTGACGTTCAAAGGTGACGTTGACGATGCTGAGTCGAAAATCGAATTCGATGTGACGTTCAAAGGTACGAAAACTTAAAATTAATATACACGTTTTCACGTGGAAAATCGTAGCTTTTTGAACTTGAAATCTGTAAAATGTTGCAAATAGAAAAGGGAGAATAAAATTTTTTATTTCTAGTGTTGATGATTTTATAAATATCTTACGAATTGGTAGTATATCTTATTTGACATTAAAAGGTCTTCATTCACTCATTTTTACAGATTTTTTGTTTAAATTCAGTATACTAAAAAATATAAAATCTAACCAAACAGTATTATATGAACTTCTTTCAAATATAAAAAATCAATTTTCGAGTTTAAAAAAAACAAATAAAACGAACAACAACAAATAAAATACATGTATATTTATTTTTGAGTTGCCTTCCATACCCTCAAGTTTCGTTTTGCCAAAATGTAACGCATACATTCAGTTTAAAGGCATTGCCATCGCCAAAAGCTAAAGCGGGATCCATTCTTTTCATATGGAATCTTAATTATTCTGCTAAAACTCGCTGCCCCACGCAGAAAAGGCAAAAAAAAAAACAATACTCCGGCGCAGCAGGAAATCATGTTTCGTTGCTTCCGTTCCGGTTTTCGTTTCTGTTTCGGATTTCACGCTGTGTTGGTAATTTGAGTCCCGATAATCAATTTGAGCCGCCATAATGCAGTTTCAATAATTTCTGATGCGACTAAAACAGAACCAGCAAAGCCCAATATTACTGAACAATCGGATTATATCTTTACAAAATTCCCCTCGAAAACAAACAAAGAAATCAGGACACAAAATCTGCAGGCTTCCGCGCTGATTGCAAATGAACTAAATCAATACAGTTCTCAGAAAATGACATAATGGTACACTGATACTGTAGAAATATATTAACATCTGTGGTGACAAAACCGCTTTGCGTTACAAACGAAATCACATCTGGTGCTTTCAGTATATTTTAAAATCATTTTCTTTTGCGATATGGTCATTCCCAGACCAAACAGTCACTTACGCACATTCTATAATTATAGCAATTTACTGAGGTTTTGCGAGGGTTTTTCAGTACGGATTTTATGTTTTCATACAAAGTTACTTTCACTTCGAGCATCAACGATCTTAGTCTTAACGGATGCACTGGTAACAAACTAATAATGACGGAGCGTGGGATTCTGATAATTCCGCCTACAAGTTCCGCTTATGTGCCTAGATTTTGGTGAGTCCCACGGTTTTTAGCTGCCAAAGCTTCCAGAACATTCTGAATGCGCTCAATTGATGAAGTGATTAGTCCCTACCTCTATATACAAACAAAAACACTTGCTTTGCGCAGCGGTAAGATCTTAGAGTCGACCGAGGGTCCGTGGTGCAGCTATATACCATTGTCAACGTAACAAATGAATTGCATTATGCGATTTTGAAGTCTTTTTGAAGGCAAGCTCGACTTGTACAAATGTGCATGTCATCATATAGCTGTAAGAGTGAGGTAATCATCTAAACATACTTTTCATATTTTTCTAGAATCGAGTGTTTCGAGTTATAATTGTGAAATGTAATGTACGACTCTACTGAGAGTAATATCGTGACCTCAGTGTCCGTGATCAAATCAACTCGCATATCGCAAAAGTTTGCATTCGCAAAGAGCCTTCACTTTGCTGATCAGTAGTGTATTATCTGTTCGCGTGTGTGGGTCTGCTGGGGTCTCGATCTACTGAGTCTAGGAATGTGCCTCAAGGTCTACTAGTTCTACCTGTCGTCAAATCTTGCCTGTCAAGACCATCTTTGTAAAACATCTCTGAGATCAGTTGATGGATCCGCAATGCACTATTGCGATTGTTATTATTTTATCTTAAATATTAAATCCATGACAAAACAAAATAAATTCATTGATTTCAGTCGACAAAACCTCAGAGATACCAATGTCATCAAAATAAGTAACTATAATTACTTTACATTTCAATCTAACGCGAGTAACAAATTATAGTCCCAAATTTAATAATCGTACTGGAAGATTAAGTTCCACAATTTATTGATGTCAAAGCGGAGAGACCAATACGTATTAAAAACTATGAAGAGCACTTTTGAATATTTCTCCATTATTTTTAATATGGATAGTGAAATACTGAAAAAACGAATTGGATAATTAAAAATTGGAAAAATACTGCTGGGAGAGGGATTAAAGGAAATGTGGCGAGAATAACAAATGTTGTAGTGTTGCAGTAAGCGGACACTATCGACTATCGAGTGTAATTGAGCAAAATGAAATGAATAAATTTGGCCTGTTTGGAATATTATTTGCGAGGAGACCGCAGTCATTTTCGACATATAAGAATGAAGGAGAAGATAAAGAGTAGATAGGGAACCTGATGAAAACATTATTCGTTATTGAAGAACATCTAGATGGGTCTGGGACTAAGAGCTCGTACTAATCGCAAAAAGCGAAGAGGTATTAAGTCCGATTGCCAACATCAGAGAGACCTGACAGGGCCAGACGAAGAAGAGAATAGCGTTGAGGGACAAACTTGGAAATAGCTTTCTTTCATCTTTGTTGTTTAATTAGGAGATGATAATTAAATGTACAATTCCTTCTCTCATGAGCGTGGCAAAGGAAGCTTGTAGACAAACGCATTACCGTAACGCAGCAAAGGATTGCATACGAACTGATACAGTGTATGTAGAACTTGCTAATACAAAGAAGAGCTCAAACTTCAGTCTGAAAGGAGTGAAACTCACTTGACATGGAGCTTGATCCTGGTTGTGAAGCATGGATTGTTAAAATTTCTTAGAATAGATGCTGGCATACCGTGGGTTTACGTTTTTGTCTAAAGCAGAGATTAAGTAACCACACTGTTTTTGAAGAACGCGTCTATGCGGAAAATATAATTTCAACGCAGCAAAGGAGATTTTCATTACTGCTCATGGCATGTAAAAAAATTACGTTCGCACTTATCTTTCTTATTGTCTGTTTTAAAAGTGGTGACTCTCCAATGAGCTAGAGGAGAAGGAGACACTGTCATCCAATCGCAACTCTCCGTTTCGAGCCGAAAAGTCTGGTGTTGAAATAATTTCTTGCTCTGAAATTGTGAAGGTAATCAATTGGTTGCATCGAAATTCATGGGAAGAAATATTGAAATCAATGAGTATCGTAAATAATGTCTTTAAAAAGAGATTTGTTAAAGTAAATAATTAAAAATATTTAAATAATTCTTAAGGGTGCCTGGTTTTCCTTTTTAGAATAGATTATCGAATTATTGTTATGATGATCAAGGTACGTGTCATTTTACATATGTGTGAAACATCGTTTCACATATTAGACAATGAGAATTTACATGTGTGCACCTCTTATAAACATTTTTAAGAAGTTCGTCTTGAGGTCTATTGCAAGTCTACAGAAGTGCATCAGTACATTTCATGATATGATTTACTACTCATTGAATTTTTCGAGGCTCTCCATGTGAACTACACATTTTTAAAGATGTCCACACACTAACTAGTCACCGTCTGCGGTGGCTCAGGTGAAGTCCCTCCGTCCGGATGCCCTAGGGTTCGCTTGCCGATGGGTACCACCTTCGTAGCTAGACCGAGTTCAGACTCTGTCTGCAGGAGAATTCTAGCGGCCGGCTTCTGTGATCAGGACTTTTGTGTTGTTTCTCCAATCAACGCCAAGTGAATGCCTGAGCAGTACCATAACAAAAGGCCACGAACCGCTCGCATTTTTCCTCTATCTTCCTTCACCTGTCATTACCCCTTACTTACCACACTATCACATATGTCGTGAGCATAGAGCTTGTGTCGGAAATAACTGTCGGAAGCCGAAGCGGTGCCCACTGGTAGGAGATAACTGATATATATATATATATATATATATATATATATATATATATATATATATATCAGTATGTATATATGTATATATATATGTATATATATATATGTATATATATATATGTATATATATATATATATTGTGACGTACCTGGTGGTGCCGGGTATCTTCACTGCAATATAACACTAAGAGAGGGTGTCTTTTACGTGAATGGGTCCTAGGATAAGTCGGTGCAACGTTGGGGAAGTTATTCATACATAGAAATACAATTATGACAAGATTTATTTTAAATCAAAGTTACTATTTACATAATCAGACACCGTTTTTATACTCCGCCTTGGTACCAAGATTAAGAGTAAAATACAACTTTCATACCTTCGGGGCCCCGTTTGAATACCTCTGAGGTTCGTCGAGCCGCTCGTGCCGACAGGGTTGTCGACCTCTGCTACTGCTGCGGGCCGTCGGCAGCAGATGGCGTGGTGATCATCCACGGCTGATGCTCCAACAATTCTTCCCCGAACAAGATCTTGATACCTCGGCTGCGCACCTTCCTCGAATCACTGTCCATTAGTGGGTTTAATTACACGACCCCCGCCTACTCCGTATACTGGTCACAGTTCTGTACCGCACGCTTTCAAGAATGTTCCCTCCGCACCAACTAATAAGAGCGACGTCAATTATTTTACCAACACTAATCTTTTACTATACTGATACTTCTAATGTTCTATTTACATGTCCATTACTTCGCGATTCCTAATCACATAACTATGTCGCGTAATACATGCGTCAACTCACTAGCGGAGGACCCTCGCCACACGTCCGCACTGGTCGCCGCTCTGCTAACGTCTCCCTTCGCCGGCCGCACGTCGGCACATCCTTCGGCGGCGGCCGCCTCAATCCAACTAACGAACTTTTTGCACGTGCGCGCTGCCACGCTTGTACCCGCCGTTCTCACGCTCGCCTCCCGGCGGGCACCGGTGGCGGCGGCGACCGTTGCCGGCTGCCCGCTGCTCGCAGCGCCCGGCGCTCGCACCGCGCAGTCCAGAATAGCTATTGAATTCTTACACTAATGATTTAATTAGTGTAATGAAACACATATTCTGGGTTTCATCACCCCCCCCCTTTCTTTTTTTGAATTTTTCCCGCTTCTGGACAAAATTCACACTAGTAACATCGTCACTGCCGATGGTTGCACTCTTTAGCATATTCCTCGACGCCCTATATACACTTATAACTTAGAATCGAATTAACATGTGATTACTTGTATTAACACTAATATTACACTATTTACACTTCACTATTTTCCATACATGTTGACCAGGTTTCCGATTTGAAGCTTGTGGTGTCCTACTATGTTTTGTTTCTTGTATGACGGTTCATCCCCATTTTGCTGACATTGATTTCCTAAATCACAGTTGTAGGACATAGCTTCCAGCGTGTTGAACACATCTTGATAAGTATCATCCCATTTCCAGCTGCGACCTCTTCTACGTTTGTACCAATTGTTGACCATACCATCACTCTTCCCTCGCCCCTGACTTCGCTCCATTCTTGACCTGCCTACATCTCCTTCATTCCCATACTTTGGGGCATCTGCAAACATAAAGTTGTACCCCTCCAATATCTTCAAACCCTTTCCTAAATCGGTATGATCTGCTCTGCTCAGTAGGCTTTGCACGGTGACAGGATACTGTCGCGTTGACATGCAAATAATTCCTTGATATTTTATAGGAGCAAATAATGTTTTTGGTTCCATAATGCTCTTCATTCTGTATCCACTACTATTTCCCGTGATGTAGTTGTAATGGCTATTCCTCTGGTCGCTCTTGATGTTTATTTGAGTTTCTTCGCTCCGTTTTCGTACGGAAATCTTGTCTTCAAATACCTTTAAAAATTCCGGAAATATACCAAAATTCTCTGCCCACGTCCTGGCGTTCTCTTCTAAAATTGAGTGTAATAACTGGACCTTATATCCTTCCAATATGTTGTTTGATGCTAGGTGCCGTTCTTCTGCTCGCAGAACTACCTTAGGGTTTTCCGCCCCATCTCCCAGAGATTTCATCGACTTTGGATGCATAATTGGTGTCACCCCATACTTGACACTTGGCGACATTTTCCCGTCTTCTTCCTGTGTAAACTCCTCTTGTACTATTTTCTCTTCGCACCCACGTGTATTTTCCACGATTTCTTCTTCTATTATACGCTCCATTTCTTCTATTTTCATGTCCACTTCTTCATCCATTATTAACTTCAACTCTTCCGTTTTCACTTTCACTTTATAAACATCCTCCTCGGCCTCGATTTGGACCTCCACCGTTTTGCCCTCCGCTGTCTTGACTTCTTTATGGATTTGGTTCGTCATCCCCTCGTTTCTGTCTGCTGCCGCTACCCTAGCATCTACTTGATGGTATAATTGAAATTTTAGCATCTCATCTTTCCTATCCAGTTCCTCCGCTTTCCCATACGGTTTTTCGCATATTTCGATGATCTTCCTATTCCGTTCTTCTGTGATTCTTCCCATTTCTTCTGCCGGCTTCTTAATCTGTTCTTCAACCACCTTCCCGTTCTGTTCTTTTATTAATTTTCTATTCCGTTCCTCCGCCTTCCTATTCTGTTCCTCCTCGGATCTTTTCTGTTTACCTAATTCTTTGCTCTGTTCTTCCGCAAATTTCTCAATCTGCTTCTCCGTTTGCTGCCTCAGCTGTTCTTCTAATGAATCTTCTGCCATTACGCCCGTACACGCTTCGTATTCTTCGTCCATCCCCAAGTCAAATCCTACCGCCTGGCTCCCCATTTCTACCACCTGCCGTTCTAGATCTATATTTACTCTGTGATCGACCAGAAAATCCATCCCTATGATTACCGAATACAATAATTTTTTGACTACCAGGGCCACCATCTCATATACTTGGTTGCCAATCCTGGCTTGAAACATGATTTGTTTTGTGATGGGGCTTGACTTCTTCTGAGTTGCCCCAATCACATACGCCCTATTCATGGGCAAACACATTACTTCTTTTCCTGTTGCTTTTAACTCCTCATACATTTCTTCTGATACTACTGTAGTCGTGCACCCTGTATCCACTAAAGCTTCTTTAATTATACCTTCACATTCTATCGATATCGTGGGACATTTCCTTATTCTGACCGCTGAGTTCTTACATCTCCGCCACGGTTGGGTATCGTAGGTTACCGGCTGCATAGCGTTTATGGAGACCGCGTTTACATCATCGATTTCCGCGTCCGCAATGGGGCCACCTATCACCGCGGACTCTATTAGTTTAAATAGTGTCCTTGATCACTACTTGTGCTAAGCTGTGCTAATCGGTCGGGTGCATTCCCGCCCCCGCCTCGCGTCTCCGTACGGTTTGAATTAGATCTGTTCCAGTCCGGTCTCTGGTTCCCCGGCTCTGGTCTCCATCCGTCTCCCCCTCTTCCGCGTTGGTTTCTCTGGTAATCGTTGCTCCTATCATTCCCTTGCCCCTGGTTACGTTCCGATCTAACCATATTAACATTCCCTTCATTTCCGTTCTTTGGTACGCCTGCAAATGTCAAGTCGTACCCTCCTAACACATTCTGGAATCTTTCCAGGTCGGTGTGCTGCACACTACGTAAAAGATTCTGCACTGTGACTGGGAATTGTCTTGTCAATACACATATTATTTCCTGGTCGCTCATCGGTGGGGATAGCGTTTTATATTCCATAATACGCCTTGTTGCGTATTCCCGCAAGCTTCCCATCGACTGGTTGTAATGATTATTCATTAAGCTGATTTTAAAATTAATTTGAATTTCCTCATTCCAATACCGCTCAAGGAATCGATCTTTAAATGCCTTTACTGATTCGGGAAACTTATCAAATGTATCGGCCCATATCCTTGCGTTGCCTTCTAACATTAAATATAATAATTGTATTTTACACCTTTCCGAAGTATTGATAACATCTAGATGTCGTTCTGCTGCCTTCATAAATATGCATGGATTTTCTTTCCCGTCTCCTGAAAATTTTAATGATCTTGGTGGGGTAAATGGTACCGTCCCGCTTGCTGCGATTGGGGATGCCTTGCATTCTTTTATTTGTTCAATCTCTGTCCGTAATGACACAACCTTCTCCTCGCATTCCCTCTTGTTCTCCAGCATTTCTTCCTTGACTACCAATTGTATCCTTTCAATTTTCTCGTCCTGCTTAGCGGTTTTAATATCTAATTGCTGATATAGCTTATTCTCTAATTCTCCCCCCAGATTGATTACTTGGGATTCTAATTCCTTTTTCTGTTTCCCTAATTCTTCGGCGGTCCACTGCTCGTGACTTTCTACCCGCTCCGCGATTTTAGTCATCTCATTCTTCGTTAACACAATTTGTTCTTCGGCGCGTCCTATTCGCCCCCCTATTGCATCTAATTTCCTATTCTGTTCTTCTGCCAGCTTCCTAATCTGATCTTCTACTTTCCTATTCAGTTCTTCAGCCAACTTCCTATTCTGCTCCTCTGTAAATATTTTCTGCTCCTCAGCCGACTTCCTAATCTGCTCCACTGTGAATATTTTCTGCTCCTCAGCCGACTTCCTAATCTGTTCTTCTGTCATCCTATTCTGTTCACCTATTTCGTCTAATTTCCTGCTCTGTTGTTCGAACATCTTCAACAATAACTGTATGGGGTCATTATGAATATTTTCCCCACCCCCCAAATTTGGATTTCTTGTTGCCTGGATCATCGGTGTTGATGTCACTTCTACTTCTTTATTGAAGCTATCTCCTGTCGTGTCGTCTAACCGACTTCCAATGCCACTATCCCTGCTTTCCGATGACATGCTATTATTGATTCCTACATCTATCTCCCCTACTGCATCCGCCTTCTCTTCCCGGTCCAGCACTATATTTTGCGCCTCCATTCTGTTGCTTTAAGCTGTCCGATCGATTCCCACTACACTAAAATATCGCACAAATTTTCCTCTTGCCTCACCTACCAACGATACCACAGTTATCCTATAAAGTAATTATACCCGCCACAACACTGTATATTCTTCGTGAATGGTTTAATTCACTCCTATTTCAATTGCTAATTAATGACGACCAACCCTCATTCACCACCAAAACACAATAACACTAGGTCAGTAGCCATATAAATCTCCACTCACCTACCAATGCATGACCATACTCCTTACAATACATATATTATTACCATTTAAACACATATACACTGCTAATACACTCATTAACACTATTACATAAATGCTTTCAGATTATAGTAAATCCCTTATTAATTGAAATTACTTTTCAACACACTTATTGCTATATTATGTACATAATCATCATTCACATTTACATGTCATATCTCCTCCCTGAATTTTCCTCAATAATATCATATAAATATTCACAATACACATTTACACTGCTGGTATATATTTCCCCACCTGGTATCTTTCTATTAAATTTCCCAAACTTTACCATCACCAATAGATAATGCACTACTGAGTAAATATTCCCAGCAAAGAGAAAAACAAATTTGTGCACAATTTGTACAACACTATTAACCACCTTTATATTCTCACAAGAATTATTACTACTTCCCCATTTCTTTAATTTCCATGTTAATAAAAGTTGCCAAGCAATTCAAATATTATTATTATGTCTTACAAAATTTGAAATTCTATTACATTATAGTATTTGTAATATTTATGTGTGTAGTTTTCATCACCCCAGTACTACAATAGTAACTTTATATAGGTTACTCTCAAATAATTTCCTATATCCGCCCACAATTACTGACACAACAACATTTTTGTAATTATCAACATTTCATTATGTTTACTTGACTTATGCATATTTTGCTAACACATGTATTGTTACTTTTTTTTTTGTTGTCTACAATAATACACTTCACTGCCTGCTTCTCATCTGTACCCTGCACTACTATACATCAATTACATGCACATTATTTTCCAACATTTCACCAACTTCCCTAGGGCCACATTTCTTAATTATACGTTATCCACTTGTTCGGGCGCCAGCTGTGACGTACCTGGTGGTGCCGGGTATCTTCACTGCAATATAACACTAAGAGAGGGTGTCTTTTACGTGAATGGGTCCTAGGATAAGTCGGTGCAACGTTGGGGAAGTTATTCATACATAGAAATACAATTATGACAAGATTTATTTTAAATCAAAGTTACTATTTACATAATCAGACACCGTTTTTATACTCCGCCTTGGTACCAAGATTAAGAGTAAAATACAACTTTCATACCTTCGGGGCCCCGTTTGAATACCTCTGAGGTTCGTCGAGCCGCTCGTGCCGACAGGGTTGTCGACCTCTGCTACTGCTGCGGGCCGTCGGCAGCAGATGGCGTGGTGATCATCCACGGCTGATGCTCCAACAATTCTTCCCCGAACAAGATCTTGATACCTCGGCTGCGCACCTTCCTCGAATCACTGTCCATTAGTGGGTTTAATTACACGACCCCCGCCTACTCCGTATACTGGTCACAGTTCTGTACCGCACGCTTTCAAGAATGTTCCCTCCGCACCAACTAATAAGAGCGACGTCAATTATTTTACCAACACTAATCTTTTACTATACTGATACTTCTAATGTTCTATTTACATGTCCATTACTTCGCGATTCCTAATCACATAACTATGTCGCGTAATACATGCGTCAACTCACTAGCGGAGGACCCTCGCCACACGTCCGCACTGGTCGCCGCTCTGCTAACGTCTCCCT
Source organism: Gryllus longicercus (assembly GCA_038098605.1). NCBI lineage: Eukaryota > Metazoa > Arthropoda > Insecta > Orthoptera > Gryllidae > Gryllus > Gryllus longicercus. Next base: position 377,908 of record JAZDUA010000088.1, read on the forward strand.
TCGCCGGCCGCACGTCGGCACATCCTTCGGCGGCGGCCGCCTCAATCCAACTAACGAACTTTTTGCACGTGCGCGCTGCCACGCTTGTACCCGCCGTTCTCACGCTCGCCTCCCGGCGGGCACCGGTGGCGGCGGCGACCGTTGCCGGCTGCCCGCTGCTCGCAGCGCCCGGCGCTCGCACCGCGCAGTCCAGAATAGCTATTGAATTCTTACACTAATGATTTAATTAGTGTAATGAAACACATATTCTGGGTTTCAATATATATATATATATATATATATATATATATATATATATATATATATATATATATATATATATATATTGTAAACAAGCGGGGGAGGGCGCCAGGTTCAGCTCCTGAAATATGGCTGGATGGAAGTGTTGGGAGGTCATGAATTATAACACTGAGTCATTTATAACAAATAGTAGAGTATTCCTGGCACCATGAGCTGCCAGGGAAGTTACAGGTCGCAAAGGGCGACGCAAGTTTCTTACTAACTCTACTCTGTGAGCTCATTGCCCTAATTACTAATAGGCTAATTCCCTTAAGGCTAACATATTAGGCTTAATCTCTGATGACACATGCAATTCACCATTTATGATCTGCAGGGCCTGAGCGCGGCCACTATCAATTTGTCGCCGTAAAATTGTCCTGCGAGGCAGCTTCGCCTCGTAGCGTTCACCGCTGGCTGTGTTGAGTCCCAGGCTGGTCACGCGGCGCCCTCGGAGGTAGGGGCGGCGGCAGTCCCAGGTCGCCGACCTCTCGTGGAGCGTCCCCTCTCAGCTGGTAGCAGGCAGTCTCAGGTCGCCGACTCGAGCAGGCGCAGTCGGTCGAGTGGCCACGGGCGCTGACGTAATGTGATGTGGGCTATCAATGGGCCCGGCGTAAAAGGCACGGAGACCGACGGGCCTATGCGGAAATAGTGCGGGATCCAGTGATCTCCCGCCCGAGTTTCCTCCGCCACAAGTCCACTGGTTGCGTTCAAAATAAAATCAAACTTTACTCTGGGAAAATATTTCCCAAGTCGCGTTCCGATTCCTCTGCTCCGGGAAGTCTTTCCCTACTCGCGTCCCGATCCTCATTAATTTTCCTTCGTGCACCCCGTTTTTAAGAAAACTCCCTTCCCCCCTCCCAAAAAGTTTCTAACTCTGTAAATTTATCCCTTCCCTCATGGCGAAGCTTCCCATTGGCTGAGGGTAACTGCGTTGCAGGATTCTAATTTACCAATCCTGTCGCAGTTTTCCTGTAACTTTCCACAGTTCGCTCACCTTCTAACACCGGCTTCTCTCCTCTCTCTCGCTTCCCTTTGTCAAATGTTCCAGAAGCTTCTCGCAGCTGTCTGGACACGTGTTCATGCAGGAGTGCATTTTCAAGAGCCATAAAGGGTCGGCATGGGCTAATCGGCAGCCTGCTGTGTTTAATTTGTAAATAGCCCCTGTGGGGATTCGGGTGCCTTACCCAAGGCGCGTGCCAAACGAGTGCGGGGGCGGGCATTGTCCGAAGGGGGGGCCGGCTGATGGCTGAGAAAGGTCTCGTTCACGACGCGTCGTAAATGTGTCTTCCTCTTAATCGACACCCGTGCCAACCCCTTCGGGACTCCGCGTTCCTCCCCGGGTGGCGGCAGAGAAAGGGGGCGCGAGGGTGTGTATTGTTCAAAAGGGGGGTTTCGAAGGGGGGTTTCGGCCGACTGCTAGAATGGTTCTTATGAGGGGCAATAAACGGGTCCGCCTCTGAAAGGGGCTGAGTGCGGTCGTGAGGGAAGCCCTTCGCGACAAAGGAGCCTTCGTGACCTACTTTTGCCTCGTTGGAAGCTATCTCTCGACGAGATTATTATGTTATTATTGGCGATGCCCTAATAAAATTATACTAATTGATTGGTGACGCCACAATATATATATATATATATATATATATATATATATATATATATATATATAAGACAATTGTTATGTGGGTTAGCAATAAGCAAAAATTTGTTTCCCAGTAAACAGAGTTTTATTCCTTTTTTATGAACAATCTTTTACAAAGCTTATTAACATTAACATTTTATTAAGCTTATTAACTTACCTGTAAACAGAGAAACGACAATTCAAGCTTACTAACCGCTTCTCTGTTTACACTTACTTTAATAACTTCAATTTCAATATCTTCAACAATCGTCCCACTCATTAGTTTCAACTACGCGTAACCACTCGTAACCACGCGCCAAGGGTGGGAATCACGACATGTTTAGAAGGTTTATAATAAAGAAAATATATTTTCTTTACACACACACACACATATATATATATATATATATATATATATATATATATAACCGAGAACCTCTATTTCGTCAGGAGGCGGCAAGGAGCGCTTGTCTTCTTTTGATGTCAGCGGTGGCTCGCGGGAGGGAGTAGTTGAATCGGGGCAGCCTGTTTTAAATATTTATTGCTTGAGGAAAAGTGACACAGTTCGCGCGAGATATGTGTTCGCTCGACGACCGTTAAATCGCAAGCGACACCCGAAAAGGGAAACAGCGCATGCGCAGAAGAGCCATAATGCCTAATGTAGCTGCTGTTCAGAAAACATTGGGGAGCCTAATACAAGCTAGGAATTGTAATCGTCCAGAAATTTGTTTGCGTTTGCGTTTGTTACTTGTTTCATTGGCTTTATTCCGTATTTTCTTACACTAAATGTGAATTTATTTTTTAGCCGAGGCTGCCACATACAAAAGCTAGGACGTCGTCGTTTTTGAGACGGCGTTGATGCATTCTCTGTGCCATCGACTGAGTGCGCTGATACCTCGCGCGATGTTTGAATACAACCCGCAGAACATACACGTGTTTCGCGTAATCTTTCCTCCAGGCGCCGTGAACAGAACGTAGACGGAAATGAAATGCAAGGAATGGCCAATATTTCGGAGGCATAGTATCAGAGAAAGAGAGTTATGGAGAAAGTTATCTGTTAAAATAAGTTCATTTTTTAATATTTTTTGTGGTACAAATTGATGCAACACTATCATTATAATACAACGTAATAGAAAGGGTAAAGGGCTTGTGAAAATTTCAGAATCTCAACTAAACATTTCCTTTGGAACAGCTTTGAACAGTATTGCATTCAAGGTAATAATTAATAGAGTCAACACTGGTTGTGTAAATAAGCCGCATTAATTTATATTGTTACTCTCACGTTCGTAAATACCCAACACCTAATAGAGTATCTGATTCCCTACATATCGAATATACAACAACACTGAAAACGATTCAGAAAACACGTATAACGCTTTATAATGTACATCTGAGAAGTAAAAAATTAAGTTACCATTGACACAGGTTTTCTTGTAATATTTGGATTAGTTTGGTTGTCATTATTTTCACCTTCTAATAAGCAAATATTCATTTACAAAATGACACTACTTCTAGACCCATCATCTTAATGTATATGTTGTAATTCAATGAGAGAAGAATATTTCAAAAAGTGTACGTTTCGTTACATAATTATATTTAACTCTATTCAATTTTATAAACTATTCACTAAAGAATCCTATTATGCCGGAAAGGAAAAATATAGTAATTTACGTTTCACCGCTGTAAGTGCCTTAAAACCCCCGCAAACATTTTTTCTTGATTTTTGACATGTTTTGGAATAAACTAGCTAAAAATTTCAATTCATTGCCTACTTTAGAATAATAAAAAGTGCTATTTATCACATAGGTACGAGCCTTAAAACGGTCAAAAAATGCATTTTAGGTGCTATTAATATCTCTCAAAACATCGTTTTCATAATTATCCTGTAATGTTTTCGTGGGATGCAAAATATGGTCAGTTTCTCGCCGAAAGACTTAGCCACGTCGAATAACACCTCTTTTGTCTGGAATGGCGGGCCGCAAGGACTCTATCCATGAACGATGGACGGACGGTCGGACGGATCAACGCAGGTCACTTGATTACCATACAAGAATACTACGAATTGGCAAGTCACTTCATTGAGCAATCAATAGAAGGCAAACAAAAACTGGCTAGAGGAGTTCAGTGTGCTTACTTCACCATTTCGTACTATTTACTTGAATATAAGGCCTCAAGATACCAGCTTTAACCATCATCTATCATTACTTCCAGAATTCCCTGCAAATTGTCTTCGTATCCAGCACTACATATTTTGACTAATTGACTTTTCAGAGAGCAAAGCTACTTTTGTTTTTTCCCCACAAGTGTTTTATGCCTTCAAGGAGACTCTACAATGCCGACCAGTCTTTGTATCGTGGTACTGTGTGGCAGTCCGGCGCGCGCTGCCCAGACAGCTGCAGTCGGCGAAACTTCCCGGATCAGATAGAGGCGCTCGGGCATTGTATCGCGTTTAAGGCTCACGCGCGCGCGCCCCGCCACTGCCCCTCCCCGCCCCGCCCCGCCTCCTCCGTCCGATAGCATCTGCCGCCAGGCGGCCGCTATTTATTGCATAATAACACATTGGAGAACTGCCGAGTTAATGCAAGCCTACACCGCCGCGCGCGCCACCGCCGCCTCCGCCGATAAGAAGACAAGCGCTCAAGGGCGGGATGCGTGAAAAGGACGGAAGGAAGGGAGGGGAGGCGAAAGAAGAAAGACGAAACCGCTGCACGGTGGGTCGGCTTTAAAGCATTCGCTTCCGAAATTTGTAATTGCAGGTGCGATTTCAGAAAGCATGAATACGGAAGAAGAAAGAGCTGGTGGAAAAGGAGAAGGAGGCGATGGAAGAGGATAACGACGAATAAAAGAATGCATTGGATGGAAAGGAGGAAATGGAACGGAAATAGATTTAAGTAATGAGAGGAGATGATGAGAGAAGAGGATCAGATATTGTACGAGAACGTTGATGTCACGGAAGAGGAGGAAAGGAAGAATAAAGACGTGACTGGGGCACGATGTGTCGACATTAAAATTTACTCGCTCAAAATATATAATTGTTGTGATTTTGGAAAGTATGGGATGGAAAAGAGAGAGTGAAGGGGAGAGAGAGAGAGAGAATGACATTGCAGAAGGAGAAGATAATGGAGGAGGAGAATGCGATGGAAAACAGAGTGAGGAAGAAGAGAATGATGCCAAGGAGTGAGATGTGTTAAAAATGGGGGCTACGGGGAAGGAAGTTAATAAACCAGTGATGTGATAAAGATGATAGGAGACGAGGAACGCGATGAGTAATAAGAAGGATGCATTTTAAAGGAACATATGATAGAAGAGGAGTACAGGAAGAATGCAATAAACTTGAAGTAATTAGAAAACCGTATTCAAAGCTAATAAAGACGACGTTAAAATCAGGAACCAAATATATTAAACAGTGTTTAAAGAGATTATGTGTTTTGACTTGTGTGCCATTGCACAAGGAATAAATATAATGTGGGCGAAAAGACGTGCAAAATTGAGTAGAATGTTCTAAGCAAAGAGAACTACAAATGAGAAAACTATAAAATGTACACGCTAAAATACCTTTTTTGATGAGGGTGAAAGCTGGTTAAAATGTGAAGAAAGATTTTCTCTCTAATCAAGAGTGGAAATAAAATGAAAAATTGTTCTAGGAAAATATTAAATTTAGAAACAGTTCCGAACAATTAATGTAATGTAGTAGTAAAACTATAAAAGAATGACGAAACTGCACTAAGCACAAGAAATGTATAGATCAAGATATGATTGTATATATGGTCACAGTTACCACATTTTTACGCACACACAGAATTTAGACACACAGTTACGGCAATAGAGTTGAAGGAAATACGGTTAGGCTGCATTTAAAAACATTTACGATACTTTTCTTTATTGATAACGATGTTGGAACATATCTGCATACCCATGAGCTTTAAGTTCTAACAGTCGCAGTCCAATCGCCGGAGAACACCAGTGGAAGGGATGGGTGTAACGGCAGACCAGAGATTAAATGTCTACAAGTATATAATCAATGAAAATGTTTAAAAACCAATTTTACACGCATGCATATACATATTAAAATAGTTTTCTGCATTTTTGTGTTAAAATAATTTACGTTTTTGAGGTGTGGCAAGGTCATATATATTTTTATCCTTTTCTCTCCTTGTGGTCCTTCCCCTGAGAATACAGATGGACACTTCCTTTTATGAACATCTGGTTCAAACACAAGAATGTTGCTCCGGTTGCAAAGGTATTATCAACATCAATAATGCTGCAATAATAATATAAGGTGTTTAAGTGCGATAAGAGAATTTTGGAGTTTCCACAAAGCTATTACGTAAGGTAATGCGCTTATATTATTCTCTAGGGCTTTTATCTATCCGACACGCATTCGACTGTACACGACACATCAACGCACTTGCGAACACCTCTTATCTGGGGTCAGCAGAACTCGAATCCCTCCGCGACAGTACATACGTGAGAGACAAGGGACAAGACAAACAACCACGCCCAAGTCGGGACTCGAACCCAAAAATTATGTCAACCCTTCGGACCGAAGCGCTGAGTGGCTACACGCGAACGGATAGCCACCTCGGCTATCCAGTTCGGCAGGGTTCTTACAATAAAAGTCCTGAATGAAACAGGTACTCCTTACCTAAACAAAGGGAGAAGAAAAATGAATCTCTGAGTTCGATTGTTGACCCTCTTCTCTCCATTAGTATGCGACGGTATATGCAGAAAAAACGAGAAATACAAAGGAAAAGTGCAGTTGAAACTCAAGGAAAGCAGTGTCAGATAACCAATTGGCACTTTGACAGAACGTTTCTCAGAACGTTCTAGAAGTTCTAAAAACTTCGAACCTTACACTGTGCGAGGCGAGGCTGAGAAGATCTCAACGACTCGGAGATGAATGGACGTGAAGAAGAAAAAGAGGCGGATAGTGCGATGGAGAAGCAGTGGAGAAGAGGAGGATGGAGGGTGGAAGGGAAGCCGTCGCGCCTGGCGTCCGGAGGCGTGCGCCTCACCACGCACGCGACCACACGCTGCCAACTTAACGGGCTGGCGCAAAAAGTAGTTGTTTGCGCCGGATCGTGCAGGGAAACTTTGAGATAACGGAATTGCGTAGTCTTGTGATACGAATGTTTTCAACTTCACGGAGATAGCATCTTATACAGCGTTATACAGCGCTACGATAAAATAAATTCAGTATTTATCGGAAAACATTGCAGTCTCTTTTCTACACAGGCAAAATGAACGTTCTTGTTTGTTTTTCAGAGTAAAGAATGTACTAACAAAAGTATATTGAACACAGATACGTTTTAATGCGTACTACTTTGTTATATACACATCTTGAGATGAAATATTAAAAGCTCTTCTACATTGTTATATAAACGCATTCCACACATTTCTATACAATGGTAAACATGATAGTCTATTTCCTTAATTCAAAGTGTTAAAATTATAAATTCGTCTGCTAAATATATGCTTTAATTTAATATATAAAATAATTTTAAGAAGAAGAAAAAATGTTCACGAAAGTCAGAGAGTAAAAATTGCAGCAATGAAATCTATACAAGAATGGAGAATAAAATGAAACGTGAATTAGTTGTCTCAATAACCACACATTTTCTTATATTTTTGAAAAAAAAAAATCATTTTTGCTGCTGGCATACAAATGTTACGGGATCAGTATTTTCTTCAGAGTGTACTTCGATCGTGCATTTGCCAAGAATAGCGTCTTTCACGTCGATGTTCAGAATATTCGCAGAGCGATATCAATAAACATATTCGCAGGAATACATTTGAACTGCTCTTGTTCCGCCCGACCCATCTCAGAATTTGATAAATCCGAGAGCTCTGGAAGAGAGTCCCGCGTATCAAATGTCATCGAGTGAGCGGCGGGACCCTTCGTCTCGGGGCCGGAAGGAAAAGCGACGCAGGCTGGCAGGGAGGAAGCAGGGACGGGCGGAGCGGGGGGGCGGGTTAGGGCGGCGCAGGGCGAGGCTGAGTTATTTATGGGCGCTACCCGCGGCCCCGAGAGCGCCGCGACGGGACGGGGGGAGAGAGGAGCTGAAGGGACTGCGGAACAGCGAAACAGCTGAGAGGATGTGGTCGACGCGCTGCGGTGTGGATGCAACACACCGGGGCACACGTCTCCGACCCCGGCAGCTCTGCCTCCCCCCTCCCCCCCGGCCGCCCGGCCCCTGGCTCCGTACACTTCCCTTCTATGCGTTGGGGAGGAAATCAGAACACCTGGCCAAAAGAGGGGAAAGGGTGCAGGTGGAAATAGAGGTCGAGTCTTTTCAGATGGGGCTCTTGACGTAATGAGTGCAGTGGAACCTCTCTTACCGTTCTAGGCTTCGAGTCTCGACGGCGACAAGGTTTTCAACACTGGCTGCGTAGCTTGACCGAATTCAGTCGCTCATGGAAGAAATCTAGCAGCAGGCTGCTGTGATAGCTAGTTTTCCGTAGTTTCTCCAATCACTACCCTCACAAATGGACCACAAACAGCGCACGATATTCCCTTCTCCTTGCTTGTCCTTTCCTCGATTCTTACTAACACAACAGGCGCTACACCACCACACACGGCGGGTGATCGGTCGGAAGCTTAGGCTTGCCCCGGCTGGGGCGGAGGGAGATACCTGGTAGGGGAAGATCTCCGCAAGTCGACGTAAGTCAGCGCTGGATCTCTCCATCCAGCGGGGAAAGATCACCGCCACCTTGCACAACAAAAACATGCACTACGGTTGTGGGACAAATCACCATAGACGTTGACGTGTCCAGAATACTCAATCAGCCAGTCAAGAAATGAGTGGCGTACACACTTTTCACCGCCTAGTCCCAGGTTCCATCCCTGGCCACTCAAGATGAAATCTATGGTAGACAAGGCGAGCTCTGCGGAGTTTCCTCGATGTTCTTCCGTTCCCGTCATTCCACAACTAAACCACCATTATTGACCTCACCATTTGTGCTATCATCTATTCATTAGATTTCCTATTCACTAGATCATGGGCCTCAATGTTATGTGAAGTTGACGAGCTCTTGAACCTTGAAAATTATAAATGAATAAATATGCTAATTTAGGGATAAAATATATGCATCATTTTGTTTTTCTTAACCCACCATTACTCCCGAAAAAATATGTATGCCCGAAAAATATAATATGACTTTACGTATTTCTGTAAAATCGCTTTTTTATTCAAAGATATTCCGTGGTAGTAATATTTTGCCACATAATTGTGTCATGTATCTCTGTTTTACGAATACTGTAAAATTCTATGTTATTAGGTGTTAATATAAATCCGATTCTCAGTAAGATAATTTTTCACCTGAAAATATGGCGATATGTTGGATGCACTTAATGGCAATACACTGTCGTCAACATGGCCGGCACGCCATCAAATCAGATTATGATTAGTTGATGTACAGGCAGCTGAAAGCAACGCTACATATTGCCGTTTCTTCTGCGTAATGCATTTCATTCGCTTTGTTTGGCTAAGCTTATATTATTTGTTATGATATCAGTGCCTAAGATTTAAAGCCACCCCTATAATGGATTAATGATTTTAATGCATAGGTGATTACGATGTTGAATGGAGGGGGAACGACCGCATGAGAGGCACGGGAAACAGGGAAACTCCGAGGAAACTAGCCGCAAAACCACCGAGATACGAACCCCAAGATCAGCTGCCAGACCGCTGTACACCAGAGATTTCAGCTTCTTTTTGGTCTTTGTACTTAAATGTTGAAATACAGTCGAGTAGCAGGGGTTTTCCATCCAGGTATTTCCCACCAGCGGGGCACCACATCAGCCGCGAGAAGCTCTGAAAAGTGTGGTAGTGTAAGTGTAAGTTTGTGTAAGACATGTGTGACGGCTGAAATACTACAGCAGAGAAAAGAATAGATCATAATTTTACGATAATTAAATGCTCTATCCCAATATTTTAGGCTCCACTGCACTCACAATGACGTGAGTATTGCCGGAAAGCTAGACACCCAGCAATAGATCTCAATTCTGCAGCAGGATCTCTTTATTTGAGTCATGTCACGGGGATACAGTTCCAATTCCTCCGCCGCCGAATAACCTCCGTCTTTTGACCATCTTTCCAAGCGCACCGTTGCCGACCGTTCGCCTCCCTCCACCCGCGTTCCAGAAGGCCGTGCCTCAGCCCTGCCCTTTCCGCCGCCGACGCCGCCACACGGGGGAGGGGCATTCTCTGTTCCTCAATCTCTGATACGCAGCAGCCCTCGGATGCCGAGATCTTCTTTCCTTCTCCACAGACAACTGCCGCCGAAATTGACGATTGGAGATAGGACGATGTGACGGAAGAAGGACTTCCAAGCAAATCGAAACAACCTCTACCAACACTGTTCACTCGCGAGCCGTGTACGATTCTTGTAGCAGACTTACACAAAAAAAGAACAGTTGCAGTATACCAGATCCATGATACTGTAACAAGGGAACTTTTGGCAGTGGAGCTAAACTGAAAATTATGTTCTGTGCATAAAATGTTACTTTCATTTTGGGTATTCATTTAGTTCACATAGTTATTTCATTTTGGGTCACGGCCTGGACGGACAAGCTCTAAAGCACTCGACAGGCCTCCAGACATGCGTGTAAGTGAAGTATGTAAATGTGTGTGTGTGTGTGGGGAAGCAAGTTAAAAGGAGAACGATGAAAGAAAAGAGATTATTGTAATCGCATAGTCATTGTATTGAATTGTGTATTGTATTAAATCAAGACATCTTGCGATTAACCGATCCACATTTAGTTCAACTTGTGGAATTATTCTGATTTAGCCACTAGACAGGTTTAAAAGAATTACTAGTCAAATTTGAAAAAGGGCGTGTAAATAAAGTGTTCGTAATATAAGTTGCAATATTTCTTATGAGTGAGCGAACATGTAGTGTGTAAAAAACTCATTTTTTCTAGCCAGGTTTTGCTTTTATGTGCAAAGTTAATTATTTTTTTAAATATATTTTCCTTCAAATTTTTCAGTAAAAATTATCATTTATATACGCCAAAATATTTAACATTTTGTAACAAAGTTTTCCCTTTGAACACAAAGTGATGTATATATTTTAGTGATTGATTGGCACATTGAAAAATTCATTCTTTCAGCAGGTCGAGGGGGCAGTACAGCTTCGGCTCTGGCCCAAGTAACGACTTGTGGAATTTCAGGAAGAGTACGATGTCGCGCTGCACTTGGAATCTCCACAATGGCACTTCGAAGGACTTCCGCTTGTCACGGCTTTTCTGAAAGACGGCGGTAATTTCGGCGCGATTCTATATATCTCCTGGACGTCCTCACGATCTGAGCTATCCACGAGACTTCCTCTGGATGCTGACAACTTTTTTTTTAACATCTGCTTTATTTGCAATTTGTTCTACACGAACATTCGGCAAATACAATTGTACATATATTATTAACATGTAAAGAAACCATACAATTCTGGTTCTTTCTAAAAATGGTTTTAAACTAATTGTCCAGTTCAGAGAGAGGGAAAAAAGACAAACAAACAAAAGCAACAATAAACAATATCACATTGAAATAACAAAAAACACAATAACAAACAAACATACAATAGTACAAGCATTGTGACAAAAAAATATATCTACAGTAACAATTATTTTAAAATAAAAATATTATTTATATCTGTGGTCCAGATCAAGAGGATGTACCCTTTTCAATCTTCTTGTCGTTGTGCTGTTATCTAAGATGTTTATGGCCAGATGATTAATATGATTTTCGAGTCTGTGTTGGTATTTGTGAGATTTGAGAGTGATTTCCTCTTTAACAGTGGTGATATTGAGATCTTTATGTAGAGTGGCGTTTGATACAAACCAGGGAGCATTGCTTAATAGTCTGAGACATTTGGATTGAAATCTTTGAATTATTTCTATATTTGAATGTGATGCTGTTCCCCAGAGTTCAATTCCATAAGACCAGATAGGTTTGAGTATTGTTTTGTAAAGTAAAATTTTGTTTCCTAGACTTAAACTAGATTTTCTTCCTATTAACCATATCATTTGTCTACATTTCAGTTATGCTTCTTTTCTTTTGATCGAAATATGTTTCTTCCAGGTTAGCTATTTGTCTAGATGTAGTCCGAGATATTTGACGGTGTCTACGTTTTCAATTAGTTTTCCGTTTATTTCTATTCTTGTATTTCTTGTTCGTCTGAGGGTAAATGTTATACATTTGGACTTTGTTTCATTCATTCTTATTCTCCAGAGTTTACACCATTTGTTTATAAGCTCGAGGTGCTCTTTCAATGTTCTTGTTGCCGTTTCTTGGTTTTCGTGCGAAGCTAGCAGGGCTCTGTCATCTGCATATGTTGCAGTGGTGACGTCTGGGGACCGAGGTAAGTCAGCGGTGTACAGCGTGTGCAGCACTGGTCCAAGGATGCTCCCCTGAGGCACTCCTGATAATACTGGATGAAACGGTGTTATTTCATCTCCGAATTTTATTTGAAAAAATCGATCTGAAATAAAGGATCGAAGTATATTATAGTATGATTGCGGCAGACATTTCTTGATTTTATATAGCAAGCCTTGATGCCACACTTTGTCGAACGCTTGCGCGATATCTAGAAACAAGGCTGAACAATACATTTTATTTTCTAGAGCTCCGTTGATGGTGTCGACTACTCTATGAATTTGTTCTATTGTAGAATGACGATTTCTAAAACCGAACTGATGGTCTGGAATTGTGTCATTTTCTTTAAGTAATGGATATATGCGAAATAGTAATAGTTTTTCGAATACCTTAGACAAAGAAGGTAATAAACTTATTGGTCTGTACGAGGAAACATCTTGTAGCTGTTTTCCTGGTTTTGCGATTACAATTAATTGTGCCAGTTTCCACTGCGAAGGATAGTGTCCGATGCGTATTATTCCATTGAAAATGGATGTTACAAGGGCAATGAGTTTCTTAGGCAGTTTTTTAAGCATTTCCCCTGTAATACGATCATGTCCAGGAGCCTTATGATTTGGTAGTAGTTTCAGCCCTGCTGTGACTTCTTTTGTTGAGAAGAATTTAATTGGTGGCGACATTTGATGGGGACATTCCAAGAATTCTATGATTTCTTTTTCTTCTGTGAGTAGTGCTGAGGGGTGTGGTTGAAATGTTTTTGCAAAATATTTTGCAAATTCTTCTACCTTATCGTTTTCCGTTCTAGCCCAGCTTCCATCGGTTTTACGAAGAGGGGGGACATGTTTTGTAGGCCTTTTTAATTTTTTAGTAATTTTCCATAAGGAGTAATCTGAAGCTTTTGAGGGTGACAACTTTTCTATACTTTCCTTCATTTCCTCCGAATGAATTTCTTGTAATTTTCTTGATAAGAGGCGGGAAGTTCTGTTGAGTATTCGTTTGTCGTCCGGGTGATGAGTGCGTTGCCAGGTCATCTTCATCTGTCTTTTCTCTCTAATCATTTTTAGTATTTCTGATGGGTATTTATTTTTTTCAAACACTCTCATTTCTGGAGTTGCATATACGGCTGCGTGTTGAATGTGTTGTATTAAGTATTCAACAGCATCGTCGATATCTTCTGGACATTTTAGACGGACCTTGGCAGTGGTGTTATGGTAAAGCCAGTTGCTGTATTATTCCCAGTTCATTTTTCTGTTTGTAAGGTGTATGCTTTCTTTCTTTTTGATTTCAGAAGAACTGATTGTCAGTATTTCTGGAGAATGATCAGATGAAAGATCAAAAGACGGTTCTATTGTGTGATAGGTCTGTGCCATTCCCTTTGTGACGAAGAAATCCAAGACATCAGGTACCTTGTTACCATCCGTTGGCCAGTATGTGGGATTTCCTGATGAAATTGTTTGGAGTTTTAGTGTAGAGATGGCTCCTTCTAAAGCGCAACCTCTTGTAGTTACCAGTCTTGATCCCCATAGTTGATTTTTAGCATTGTAGTCTCCTCCAGCAATGAACCTTGTGCCGAGCGTTCTAAAAAACTTGATATACTGATCGGTGGTTATCTTGTGTTTTGGAGGGGAGTATATAGCTGAAATAACGAGCGGACCGAACTTATCGTATACTTGTATAGCGGTTGCTTGCAGATAGTCTTTAGCATTATCTTTGTACATGATGTGTCTGATTCTTGTTTTAATTATTACTGCTGTGCCTCCATGAGCTGTCCCATCTGGATGATTTGTGCAATATACTTCGTAGTCAGATATACGTAGATAGCTTCTTTCGGTAAAATGTGTTTCATACACTAGGAGTATGTCAATATTTTCTTGATGTAGAAACACTTCTAACTCTCTTCGATGTTGAAGTATTCCGTTGGCATTCCAGGAGACAATTCGCAGTGAATTACTCATAGTTTCTTCATTATTGCAGTCATGATATTAATTAGGCTGGATATTTGTTCAGCTTGCTTTGCTAAGATGGACTCGAATTTTTTAAATGATTCTTGCATTATGGAAATCAGATTATTTTCATACGACACATTTTGATTATTGATTTGCGAATGTTGGGCCATTTGTGCATATGTGAACTGTCTACCTGTTCCTATGGTTTGATTACTTGTTAGTGAACTTGAATTGTTGCCTTCAGTTATGTTTTGCGTAGCATTTCTACGGTGTTGACTTTGACTAGGATACTTGCTGTTACGAATTTTTTGATAGACTTCGCAGCCTTTATAATTTGCTGGATGGTCACGGCTACATAGAGCACATGTAGCTGGTGTGTCTCTCGTTTTAGTACAGGTTCGACTATCGTGATTCTTTCCACATTTGGCGCAGCTATACGGAAGCGTGCAATACCGAAAACTGTGCTCGTAGGATTGGCTCGTAGGATAGGTTGTATAGAGTTGTCATCATTGCGTCTTTTTTGTCGACGCAGCGGGATTATTTGCCATGAGGTGCACAGGTTTGAGGCCGTTTCCTGCGTTGTAGATGCTTGGCCGTTAGTTGCTGTAGCTTCTAGGACGGTGGCTGGGATTTCTTTTTCACGCACATATTGCTGTATTTGAAATTGTAACTGTTGGTTCTGTTGCACTAATTGCTGTAAGTGTTGTTTTAGCTGTTGATGTTCATGCAATAAAAATTGGTGCTGTTGCTGAAGGTTCAGTGTTATTTCACTGTGTTCTAAAGTCGATCCGTTCGTACTATTGTTGACGAAAGCTTCACTGTTTTCTTGGTTATTTAGTATTTCTGTTGTTTGTGTGATTAGTCCCCCGAAGGGGACATGGTCAGTTAACATAATTCACTTCGCTATATATGGGCGGTATTGATTTTCAATAGTTCTTGATGCACCACTGTTCACATGAGAATGAAGTCACCTTTGTACACAAATACGAGCGGTCACCACTGTATCACTAGTAAATTTGAACGGTAAGTTGAAAACGTTCCTAATTCACCACTGTTCACAAATAAATGCACTTCTTTCTGACCCCGGACCGGCACTAGTAGCGGCCGGGGCAGTCGGACTTGCGATAAGCGCTAGCCTTCGGCTAACTGGTGGAGCTGCGGAGAACGTCTGCTCGTGACCGCTGCTGAGCGAGAACTATGCTGACAACTTAGAACCAATTTGGTATTTTCTCTTCTGTACACATCAAGGAATAAGGCAGCTGTCAAAACTATCTGCTATTTGTATTACAAAACATTTCACGGCTCGGTTTGTGCGTTTTTTGTTCAGGATGTGACCAGGATGTATTTAAATGGCAAAGGGAGACGCAGAAAGAGCAGCGCTTTCCCCTTTGTGGCTGCAACGCGCTGGACGCATCTGCGTTCTCCACCATTCATAGCTTTTGCCCTCTGTCGTATATGTCAACACCTTTAACCCTTTCCGATTCTACATCGGACATCGGCGGTAGGCAGGAAGCATTCAGTTTGATTGCAGATGAACTATTGACCTTCCTCCACGCGCTATTTTGTGATTTCTTTCTCACTAATGATAGTGAAGCTTAGGATGCCATGGAATTGCGCTTTGCACGAGTGCTTATATGCTTGAATAAGCCCTCGGGTGTGTGAATAGCTCGCAGAGAGCTGATTTGTAAAATACCTTTCTAGCGATGAAAGCAATAAATACGTGAATGTTTGCAGAAAAAATAATGAAAGGGAGGGGACTCATACCAGGTATCGAGTAATCTACTAAGTGATGATTACAGTAGTAGAGCTACAACTGCACATACATTTGCGCAGTATTAATAGTTTTTGCAATTTTCAAACATTCAGGGAGTTCAACAAATATAGGAGACCCCCGCCATATTTTTAAGTGTTCTTTATTCTATTCGTAAAAAAATTGAAAACAAAAAAAATTTAACCTGTTTTTGAAAAAAATATTTTTAAAAATTGCACTAACTGCAAGCAGAAAGTGCATGTAAATTACTAGTTAATATAATTAAGATATTTTTTAAACAATTTCATTTACGACAAAAATCTCTATCTTCAAAATTGTTTTTTATTTTAACTTTTTGCAATGTTCAAACGAGAGTCCATTGAAAGTAAGACTAGAATTACTATTTACCGTTATTTAATACGCACGAGAACAATCTTCAAAGAAAACATTTGGAACCGTCTTTGAAAAAAGTTGATTACGTATATTTCACATAAAAAAAATTGTACACGAGTTTATTTCATGATCTGTCTTTAAAATATAAATATAAATCTTCAATATCAGTTGTATTCACTTCAATTCAGTTGTAAGAAGACGTCAATGGAAATTTGAACTTTTACACTAATAAATAGAACAAGAATCTGAACGAAAATAGGGCCTACCCCATGATTTTGAGTATTTTATGCTGTTGAAGGAGAAAGTTTAATTTCAAAAATTGGAGCATTTTCAGAAACCTTTGAGAATGTAATTGAAGATTTATGTAAGGTATCACCAAAAATTAAAATATACATTTCAAATTCGTAGATCCTCGCGATCCTTTAATTGACCAACAAATATCAATTTTTGAGAAAATCTTCATAAAAGTGTAGGCGCTAAAGTTGACCGCAGATGGACAGAAAAGCACACGTTTTGCGGTCAATCGATGTTTCGGAATAATGGATTTACAAAATATAGATTCTGACAACACAACGTGATGGAGGAAGTAAGTTATAGTATATAGAAACAAGGTTTATTCACTTTATGGTTACTAGTGCCCGGAAATATGTGATTTCTTTCGAAAATTTGTCGTTTTTCATCTCACGATTTCAATACTTTCTTTTCTTACAAAGTAAGACGGAGAAGTAAGAATGGTTGGTGTCATTACCAACGTTCTCGACTGTATTGTTATATATTGTTCTTGCCAGTTCTTTAAAACATGAACTAGATTTGTGCGCGCAATACTTTTTTTTACTTTCATTACAAAAATTCCTTTGCCTCTTGGTTTATACTTATCTTTACTCCTTGTGCATTTCATTTTAAAATTGCAAAATTGTTCATTCTAGTTGCAAAACTGAAATAAATATTTATATTTGATAAACAAATTGAAAATTTCTTGCACAGTCTTCCAAGAGTCATAATTTATTTTATTTTACTGTAGTGGTAATGTTGATACATTAAGTCAAGAAACAGAAAGGTTGGGAGAAAAACAATCACCATTAATTTCATAAAAGCATTTTATTGTATTTTCCTTCACAATTTCGTAAAAACAATAGATAAACTAGGTAGAAATGTTATCGTGTTGCTGTATCTTTTTCATTTACTACATTCCAAGAAAAGCAGAAAGTATGTTTCTTTTGTTAGGCTAAGTAAATTTGAAAAGTAACAGATCATCATATTTACGCCTTGCTTCCCTTCAACTGATCGTACAGCCGCTTCATCCACGCTCGCCCCCGGCCTTGTTGGTGGCTCCCTCCATTTATGAGGCTATTCGCGTCCCTCGAGCGCCGGCTGCGCGCACTTGCCGGAAGCGGAAAGAAGGTTCCCGCCCCTCCCCGAGCGCGCCGCCGCCTTAACCTCTTCGCTCCTACCGGCGTCGTGTGCGGTTGCGCGCCATCGCTCCAACGCCCCCCCCCCCCCCCCGCCATGCACTTCCCGCCGCTGCCTCACCCACCAACATAAAATGATAAATAAAATCATTCATTTACATGCATACATAGAACACAGACAATACATACACACGCATACATACACATATACAAGCATAAATGGAAGTATTTTCTCCATGTTCGAGTGCCACCCTGTCGCCGCCTGTGCTGCCGAAGTTACGCACTCGTCGCTCGCGACCTCCGAATGGAGCAGCTGCGTCGCGTCGGCGGTGGCCCTCGCTCTTGTTTCTTTTTTCCTCTTTCGCTTTATTCTGTTGGCTCGTCTCTCTTGCGATTCGGGTCTTTTCTTCACTCTTTATATTTTATTTTCTTCTTCACATTTTGACCAGCGGGATGTCTCAGTGTGGAGCTACTACTTGTTTGTTTTTTAAATAGAGGAAAATCCTGAATAGAGCTGCCTCGAACTCTCTGTGGCCAGCAACTTCATCGGTCAAATCCATCTTTTTGAGGTATGATACACTCCACTTTTGATGGGAGTTGTGTCGTTATATATTTTATGAAGGTTTTTTTTCATAGAAGATTAAATGAAATAGATCTGCTGTATGACGTGAAAGTAGTGGAACTTTTCTGACGGAAGACGTATCGTTGGCTGAGAAGAAGTGAGCAACTCAATGTCTGAAAGGAAAGGAAGTCCTACACGATGAAAAAAGAATCTGGGTTCGGTCACAAAGAATGAAATTTCTGAGAACTAGCAGGTTTCAAATATTGTTGTGCCACTACAGTAAAGGCTGAGAAAATCACATTTCAAAGAGATTCCTGAGTAAAAACTTTGTTGATATATGAAACGCAATGACTTGATGTTATGTCACTGGAACATACTGAAAACAATACAAAATTCTCTACATGTTTAGATATAAATGCGAAACAACTGCAAATAAATGAATTTTTGTCTCTACGTAATAGAAACTTACTACACACTTTGATATCACCATTCGAAAAATTAAATAGAAAAATTCAGTGCACTTTATATAGGTAGTAAAATGTTACAAAATGTACTTGAACTGTACATTGTCTCACTACTTTGTAATTTAGTTAATCTTAAATTCATGAAACAATAGAAACAACAAACATTGGAACTTACTTGATTGCCGCAGACAATAAGGTATGGCTTTTATTGAACAAAGATTCCCTAAAAGTGTTAATTTCGTTGTTTCATCTTTTCACTAATTTTGAACACAAACACTTCCAAATTCATATAAAATAAACGTAAAAATACGCACAAATGAAGATAATACTTGTAAATTTCAAAATAAAATTAATAAATTCAGTTCTAAATCAGCTTTAAATGAAAATCTAAACACGTAAATTATTTTTAATACATTTTTTCACATGACATTTTTTCACGTGGGTGATTGACAGTTACTAGGGTTCAATTCACGACTCTCTTGCATTTTTGACATACCTAGATCAAATTCGGCCACCGTATGATGGAGAATTATAGGCTGGCTGTACTGATCAGAAGTTTTCGTGCTTTCTCCGATCAATATAAGGATAAGATCGTAAAAGTACATTAAGCGTCAAATGGTGTCGCCCCGTCCAACTTGCGTTGCTGGTGATGTACGGTCTGTGTAACCACGAAGTTTAAGAGATTATTTTGGTGTATGATTTCGCACAGAGTTGACGATTTTTTCACATTAACTGTGGTTTAATAAAGACGGAAAAGGTTTTTAATTAATACGTAAAATAAATATATCTTCATTTATTACTCACTGTGTAAATTTCTGATTACTATTTGTTCCATACATGATTAATTATCTGAGTAGGCATACAAGTGATTTGAAACGATATTCACTTCATTACAATCCTTATTTAAATAAGAAAATATATAGTTACACGACAATTGTCCTTTAAATAAATGTGTAATGTGTCTGTTGTGTATTTATAATTGAGAAGAAGTCCTTTCATGATATGTTTAATTTACACAACATAAATTTCGCATATGGTGTGGCCACATAAGAAGAAGACATACAAAGTAGTCTTCGGTTGCCGTGAAGTTGTTTTCTTGAAGTGTGAGGCGGTCGGTCCAGGATCTACTTGGAGCCACGGGAGGGACACCCGGTTGACTCTCGGCGAGGTGCGTGGCCCTCACTTAGGTCAGCGCGGCCGCTGCACGCGTGTGGCGCTGTGATGTAGGTTCAGACTCTCGGCTGCGACTGTAGATGCGACTGGAAGCCGCTGACTCTGCGAGGGAAAGTCGCTGGATTTAAAGTCGTCGGCAGGCAATGGGGAGGCCGGACGGCGACATGGTTGGTGAGGCAGCTAGGTCGTCTGGATGCAGCATGACAATTCTGCACCCTATCGACCGTTGCCCGAACTGCAGTCGCGTGCATTTTGGATGTCGAGCGCGTAAACGGCAGTGCCAACTGTTGTTGAACAGACTTGTACAACTATTTGTATCACGGTGTTCTTTAGAAGTACCCATCGCTTGACGAAACTGTTATGGTATTCATTTCACTTTTCCTACTCTTCCTCTGCTGCTATTTCTTCTAATATTTATATTCCCACTGTTCTTCATCATCTTGTTCTTTACTCTTTCTCTTCGTTGTTTGTATCGTGTTCACTTTAAAAGGCCCAATCACAGTCACATTACTATCAACACAACCAGCGATTTCCGCTATCGAAAGTGGGATGCTTAGGGGCACTCTCCGAGGTCGTTCAGCACGTTCACACATAATCGAAATGGCAAGAAATGTTTTACCAATATTGATGTGCGGTCTACGAGAGCGGTCTGAATCTTCAACTGACCCTCAAAGGTGAACAGCCGTCACTCGATCCGCTAGTCCGCTTCTGATTTTTTAGAAACAGATAAGAAGGTACAATAAACAAAAACACGTGAGGAGAGAGTTATGCGCATAGTCTTTCTCAGCTATCTCAGAGACAGCAAGACACAACCACACAAGTATCAATAAATAGCCCAAGGAATGAGCGAAGTTTTTTCCTTTGTCGTTCTCGTCCCCTCCTTTCCTCGTACATACACACATTCCCTTACATGCACAACACTGGCAAACATGCCCTAATCGGGAGATGCGCGGCTGTTTTGGCCGGGGAGGTGCCCCGCTGGGGGAGGTACATGGAGGGAGGAATCAGCGCAAGATGTCTTATAGGTCGGTACCAGACTTCACATTCCAGTGGGATAGAAACTCCGACACCCTCTGAGTCGTAACATGAACTGCATTCATGAAAACAATGACACTAGTCGTGGGCGCGCCCGGAATCTCTAAATGATGAAACACTCCTCCCTGTGCGTCCGCGGAGAGAAACGGTGGACACTGTAATGGGAGCGGCAGGACCTTGATACTTCAAACGTTTCAGGTAATCACTCCAAATGACAGGAAAAAACTCGTAGTGTAGTAAAATTCAGGCGTTCCATTACTGGGGTCTTCTTCCAATCCATTTCCCCTCCTCGCCCGCCCGCCCGTCGCGGAGATCAATTGGCGTGGGCGGCGGCAGCGACGGGCCGCGCCCTGGGCGTGCGCTGCGAGCTTCATATCCGCCCGGTAACGACGTCGATGGCTGCGCGGAAGATAACCCTGCTTCCGACATCGGCAATTTGGAGAGACCGCGCTCGCTAGCGCACTCGCTCGCTTGCGGGGCGGAAACAGAGTTAAACTATTATCGGCGTATGGAGAAAGGTCGAGGACGGCACGGGACAGCTCCCCGAACCATCCGGATTAGCCTGCGCTGATTGACGCGTGCGCTTCGTCATTTGCGCCTCGCCTCCCCCACCCCCGCTTCGCCCCGCCTCACTGCCCCTGATTCCCTCCCCCCTATTCCCCGCCTTCCCGCGCCTCGCACCAACCTCGCACCGCCTCGCTCCCTGCATCGCATCTCAAGCACCGCTCTCTGTCCACTCTGCACCCGGCCCTCCCCCTCTGCCTTGCGTATCGTTTACCATTCTCATCCCTGCTCTGTACGCTTTCGCTGTGAGCGTTTCGGCTCCCTCGCCACATCCCGCGTTCTCATTTCTAGACCCCGATCATCCTGTAGTTTCTACGTTCCAATATGTCTCACCTCGACACAACTCTTTCCATTCTATTCCCCTTTCCCTCCCTTCTCTCTTCCATCCTCACCTATGACTACTCCGTCCATATCATCCTAACCACGTTCCCCTTAGACTGCATTTCGCCAAGCTCGCATATTTCCTGACCACCCCCCATCCCCGCACCATACTTCTTCAATCGATATATTCTCCTCCCTCAACATCTCCTTACACATAACGCAATTTCACAAAAAACTTTCCACTTACTCATTACGCTCTCTCTCTCTCTCTCTCTCTCTCTCTCTCTCTCTCTCTCTCTCTCTCTCATCACTCGCATCTTCGTGACTCACTCCGCATCATACTCATCTTATATTCTTCCCTCCGACCTCTCCTACCTTCCGTACCACCCCTCGCTTCCACTTCTCTTTACTTATCCCCTACCCTTTGCTTATCCCCTACCCTCTTTACTTATCATCCTACCCTTTGCTTCTTGTCTCATCGTGACACATCGCCAGACATGTCTCTTTCCTCTTCACACTAAACCCCCATGTTTACCCTTCCCACCCCTTCCATTTCTCCTACTTTTTTATCTTCCATTGCTCCACCTCTCCCATCCACCCCCCTCCCTTTTCTGACTCTCCCATCCTCTTGTTTCGATTTTCTTTTCTCATTCACCGGAAGAGGTGGCTCAGGGCATCAACTGATGCCACCGCAGTATCTCTGACCGGGAGGTCCTTGGTTTCAAGTCTCGACGGTGCCAAGGTTTTTGACGGCTGAAAGAGAATTCTAGCAGCCAGCTGCTCTGATCGGTAGTTTTCCGTGATTTCTCCGATCAAAACCAGGCGAATGCCAGAGCAGTATCCTGCCAAACGGACAACGGACGGCGCGCGATTTTTCCTTCCCCTTCCTTGTCTTATCCTCATCCCTTACACACACATACACATACATACACTGACTCACAAGACGGGAACTTACAGGTTGTCTCGGCACAAAGTCTCGGGACAATGCAACGCTGTTGGGAGATATCTGGTTGGGGAAACCCCTGAGAGTCGGCGCCGAATCTCACCATCATGCTGGGAAAGATCACCACCTCCTCCCGAGTAAAACACCCACACTACTCTAACGGGACCAATGACCTTAGCCGTTACCGTGCCCGGAATCACTAGTCCTTTCTCATCCCAGGCCTCGTTGTCCCATCGGATGCTCCTCCCCGCCCTCTCTACTTCCCGATCCGCGTCGCGCTGCCCAAACCGCCCTCATCAACGCGCCCCATTGCCGCCCTATTTACGGCGGACGCGCTGCTCTGCTCTGCGGTGCAGGCAGGGGCGGGGGGCGGCCAGACCGCCCGCGGAGCGCCAAGAATCACATCCGCTCCATGAAGCGTTCGCCCGACTGCGCCCAAACGCTGCTTCAACGGGCGGAACAAAAAGTTTCCGGGAGAAACAGCGATGGGGCCATTCATACGAATCGGCGCTTTGTAGACGAGTTTGGGCTTAAGGGATCGCCCATTCATTCGTCTTAATGAGGTTGATACGAATGCCTTCAATGTGCAAGTATTAATTTTCACTCTTTTTCCAACATATTGATGGAAATATTATGATAGTTATTTTTATATTAATTGCGTGAACAGATTTTGGGCACAGTGGATATTGAGGTGCCAATCAATATATTGCGACAATCTACAATTTAGCTCAAGCAATATCAAGAAAATGTTTTCTGCGATCTTTTGAAAATACTCATAATACGAATCTTATTTGTTTAATATATACTCTTTGTAGTTACCAAACAATAGTATCACATTCGTTCGCCATCTTATTGCGAAAAATAATTTTTCCAATCGCATAGACATGTGGATCTCTACGTGCTGATACGCGTGCGTGAAGTTATTCTTTTCTTAAAACGTCTGACAAACCAGTCATCGCCGTGCGTAAAAAATTTTTTTCACAGTGACATGACACTGCGGTAATAGTAATTTACACCAAAAGTCAAGAAGGACGTCCTTCTCATGGAGAGATAGGAGAGTTCTTCACCTGTAGAGTCATGAACAGAAACTTTTGCCTGAGATGTGCAATATTTTATTCGAGACACTTCTTTATTCTTGATTTCCTGTAATTAAATGATATCACTGACATGAAAATGTAGTGTGGTTATCACTCGATCGTTTCTTCTGTTTGCATAGCCACATACATGTCGATCTTTGTTCCTGTGTATTCTTTAATTGTAACGAGAATGCCAGGTTCTGTCGATGTAATGGATCTTGGTAAATGGAAGATGAAATAATGGGAACTCCGCGTATTAGAAAACGCAAGAGCCACAACTTCAGATGTGGTTCCATTAAAATCAAAAGATAGATGTGCGGAAGAATATAGGGAATTTTGTAAGTGACAAAGTGCGAGAGAGGGAAGAAGTGTTTTGTTTTCTCCAATTCGATTCCGAAATGAGTGCAAAGTACCGTCAAATAGCTCTTTCATGGATTGTTCAATTACAATTAATGAAAATAGTTCTCAATAAAATATCAAATGATAAGTGCATATTTCGAATGTATTGAAACACAATATATTTTGCGATGAAATTTTTGCTGATGGTGTTTGTGTCATAGCTAGATGAAGAAGTGACATGTATCACAATGAAAGTCACTGTATGCGTTGACAAACGAAATCTATTACAGATTAACCAACACTAAGTCACGTAATTTTAGTGTAATGTAAGCTCCTTGGTTCTTCGTTGGTAGCAGTTCCATGATGAAGAAATCGTGAAAGAGAAGTCAAGGAAACGTTATTTTACGACTCATCAGAATCATCCTGTAATGAACAAGTAAAACAGCACAACAATGAGTTACTTTTCAGACAGTCTCGAATAAAGGCTTTTACGCATGGTAGAGAAGGAGAGGAGAAATAAGAAAGTAATCACACATTAATGAAAAAGCAACTGTAATAGGTGGAGGAAGCTAAATAGGACTGGATTAACAAGGCGTGTCGCAAACTAGGTGTAAAGAAATTCAGAAAATAGAGAAACTTGGGATCTATTGATGAATGAAATAGTTGTTACGTAGTCAATATGAACCCACGATTAAGCATTTGAATAAATCTTGGCAAGAGAGTGACGCAGCTAGAATAGAGGCAATTGCAAAGAACGATTAGAGTAAATGAATTTGGGACGTTATCAGATCCCTCCGTATTAACATAAATGCAATTACAGCAGATGCTTGGGTATACAACTTTCGAAACAACGCACATTCAATCAGGGGCAGGTATTTCACCGATCGGAGTGTGTCTGAATTAGACGAATCTGTAACAATGAAATTAATAGGTCTATGCTAGCCACGAATAATAGGAATGACGGAGCACGGACGGAATTCAGATATATTTTTTTGGAATTGTGAAACATGGATCAAGAGAGAATTCTGATTTTTTAATAGCATTGCTGATACCGGACCGTATTCATAAAGGTGGAGTACAGCTATCTTTGACGAATTGCCCGGAAAAAAATCGTGACATTAGTATTTTAAGCAAATTATCGTAATGTTTTTAATGCTTGAAATCTTTTTTCTACAGCTGTATAAGAGGTGAATTATTCGCATTGGTATCCGTACGTGGAGTACGAGTAGGTAATTTTTTGATATCCATTAACAAAGACGGATGCCAAGACATCTGCCTTGTACAGTGAAAAAAATGACTTCGCGCATAGAAATAAAATGTCGCATTCCTTAGTAACGCTGTCACATTCGTAGCTCTTTTCATATACTTATATATTCCCGGAGATATCAACCATTTATTCCAATATAAAATTAAAATTTCATTCAACTATTAATAGGTAAGCAGTTGTATAAAAATGTTGTTTATATTTTGTGAGCAAAGTATTATTTTCATGGTCTAGATTTTTTTTCCTTTCACCTACGGTCTCAGCAAACAATTCATGATGCAAATTGATGGTTCTACTAACTGTAGGCAAAGTAATATTGTACAAAAACAGTTTACTGTTAAAAACATTGATATTATCAAATGGATTAATATTTTTACTGAAAAGTAATATCAGAAAAAAAAATTAATAAGCCTCTTTTGTTTCAGGTACTGATAGCTCTCTTTATATTGGCAGTCAAGATTGTGGTAAGTCTGAACTTACAGCGAGGAACATTTTCGCCCAATCGACATTTGGTCTTTGACATACTTTTCCCGTTGTAATTTTGTCGTCATTAATTTTGTTAACAATATTATCGTCCAGTGCTCTATAGTACTACGTGAAATTTTGTTCTGTTTATTCGTTGACCCTGCCTTATTGTATCCTGTTTATTTTAATAATTGGAGCTCTTGCGAGTAATTTTTACAAAACGAAATACAACCAAAAGATAGACGTGTACGGAAGAAACCGTAAATCAAGTACAGTTTTTGTTTCACTATGTGCAATTCCCTTGCCCTCTACATCTTAGCGGTTCGGTTAGTGGCTGACAAGTTTTAGACTATACGAAACTGCCCTAAAGTATTGCTTCAGTTGTTTATTTTCTTGATTTTTGTTGTACTATGTTCCAATGTGTTGGACACGGCCTTGATGTCAAACGTGCTTTTGGGTGAAAATGTTGTAGGCTTTCTTCAGTGGACTGTTGTTTCAGTGGGATCAGACAGTAGATACATTGGACCAATTTTCAGAGCACTGAAAATTCTATGGATGAAATTGGTATACGCTAATACCAGTGGACATAGGTGTATTCGACAAATAATTTTGCACGAAAGTTTACCGGAACATTCCAGAAAGCCTTCAATTATAAGTATTCAGCATTATCATGTATAATCAATCACACAAAAAACTGGCCTAAACATAGTGTTAAATTGACCTTATTCACATTAAGACATCTAAATTTGTAACTGGTTGTTATTTGAATAGTTTGTGTTTTAATTCCATTCCTTTTTTATTAAGGAATGGACATTAATAGAAAGGTATAGTTTCTCGACCATTATCCGTCTCTGTTCGTACAATCAATTTCTTAGTGACTTTTCCTTGAAGAAAGTTTTAGGGGCGATGTAAATAGAAGACATTTCATCATGTATTATAGATATTTCATTCATAAAATGAATGAAATGTCTATAATATACAACTATTCGTCTTATACTCTTGCTTATCATTTCTCTATCACTCAACATATGATTCGTTAAACACAAACGTGTGGAACATTTGTTAATTGTTTGATGCTTTTTCTTCATTTGTACTATTTCATAATTTAAATTTTATATTTCCCAAGTGTACTTGCATATCATGAACCTCTCTTTATATTGACTGCAAAGCAAAATTTAATATGGGTATATTAATAAATACTTTTACGTTTTGTAAATAAATTACAAAAATCAACCTACTACATGTATTTTCTAGGTTAAAAAGTGCATTTACGTACTTTCTACGACAATATTTTAAAATGGAACACTTTTCTTCATATTTTACGTGCACTTTTGAGTTACTTCCCTCAGCTCAATTCAGTAGAAAAGGAGTCACCCCCTCCTCTCCATCAATATCGGGTGCGTCTTTCTTGAATAACCTCTTTATAACCTTCATTCTTTTCGTAAGATAATAAATTAAGTAACGGAGTTCTCATAACATAGTGGATAGAACATGCACTTTTCTTTGAGTAACTACCTTCCAACCCCAATTAACGTATTTTAAGCACAGCAGAAAATAGAAAGGATGTACGAAAGTAGAAATGAATGTAGAAAGGGAGTACGAAAGTAGAATGAACTCTAGCATTTTATGAAAATTAAAGTTTAAACAACATATACTTTCATGAAATATGAAAAAAGTACTACATTACATTAATAACAGAATATTATAAGGTTAGAGATATTAAAGACATTAAGTTGATATATGAGTAACCAGTATATTCAAGATAAATATTCTATATTAAATCAAAAACAGTTTAAGTGAAACAAAAAAAGAGAGTACAAACTTGCTGTGAAAATACGCTTCATAACCATTATTTGAAATTTGTATTATTTTTCTGACTTAATTCTGATGGACAAGTGATCCAATCAATGTAACATGGTTATATGAATTCACTTTTTAGAGATGTGTAATGTTTCTCTGAAACCTCTTACGAATTATGTAAGCCCTATTTGTTAATACGACATAAAACAATTTGCAATGAAACCGGAAGATAAAGAAGTTTATCATCTTTTAGTTATGTAGAACGTATTACAATGTATAATTCTGGGAACCCATTTTTTATTGCATATCGTTTGCATTAGTGTAAGTTCTATGAGAAAGTTGCGGTAATACTTACGAAAATACCTGTTGAAATTATTTTTGTTCTTACGTTCAGGAATAACCCAAGTTGGTCTCGTGATAAAACTTTGTTCTGAGAAATTAAATGCTTTTAAAAATGAATTATTGATGCGCGTATTACTACTGAGAATATCTACTTCAGGGATCTTCACCCTAGTATAGGCATTCTTCTGATTACCGTTGTAAAATATGACTTTTGCACTTTGTTGCGTACAATAAAGTTGAATTATTTGTGCATCAGCTAATCAGCGACTTTAACAAAGAAGTAAATGTTATCTCTTTTCATGATTTCTCGTACATTGGAAAAAAATATTCATTCACAAAAATAAACCTTTTAAAACTAATTTTACTTGATAAATTTAATAGTTGTTAGGTTAAGAACAAAGAAGAGAATAGTAAATTGAAGTTTGAGAAGAGATAGACTGGGATGTAAGGCTAAGATAAAAAGAGGATCAGGAGAACGTCAAAAAAAGATTACAGAGAAGAAACCGATGTGAGGGGTTGATGTAACAAAACGAAAATATAAGAAGTCACCGAGAGAAATTTTTAATAAATAGATGATCAAGAGAAAAACTGTATGTATTCATTTTCATATTAATATTTAAATATTGAGAGAAAGTATTAAAAAAGAGTCCGATTTATCAAGTTGATAAGAAAGAGAGAGAAGATAAAAATTTGACAAAAGAGAAAAACGAGGAGTCGGGAGGTGGGAAAGGTTGTTCAGAGAAGGTAGGGTAAACCGGTGAGAAGGACCACTGCTACTCCTCGGCGACCCACAGCCCTTAGTCACGGGCAGTGTGGACAACACAGAAGTCGCGCTGATGCTTTGCAGGAGGGCAGAACATGGAGGGATGAAGGAGGGTCAGGGTGACGAAGGACGAGGTGGAGAGAGTCGGCAATGCATGGAAGAGGAGGGATGGGGAAAAGGAAGGAGGATGTGCAGGGTATGGAGAAACGGGAAGGAGAAGAGGAGAAACGTGGGTCAAGGAGGAACTGGTAAGAGGCGAGTTGGAGAGGGACGGGAGAAGGTGAAGGGACCAATGTGTGATGAGGAAAGACGGAGGAGGTGAGAACCTGTGAACGATGGAGAAGAGGCAGAGAGAGGAGAGGTAGAGAGGGGAGGGGCAGAGTGGGGAGGGGCACAGTGGGGAGGGGCACAGTGGGGAGGGGCAGAGTGGGGAGGGGCAGAGTGGGGAGGGGCAGAGTGGTGAGGGGCAGAGTGGGGAGGCGCAGAGTGGGGAGGGGCAGAGTGGGGAGGGGCAGAGCGGGGAGGGGCAGAGCGGGGAGGGGCAGAGCGGGGAGGGGCAGAGTGGGGAGGGGCACAGTGGGGAGGGGCAGAGTGGGGAGGGGCAGAGTGGGGAGGGGCAGAGTGGGGAGGGGCAGAGTGGGGAGGGGCAGAGTGGGGAGGGGCAGAGTGGGGAGGGGCAGAGTGGGGAGGGGCAGAGTGGGGAGGGGCAGAGTGGGGAGGGGCAGAGTGGGGAGGGGCAGAGTGGGGAGGGGCAGAGTGGGGAGGGGCAGAGTGGGGAGGGGCAGAGTGGGGAGGGGCAGAGTGGGGAGGGGCAGTGTGGAGAGGAGGTGTGGAGAGTCGAGACGTGACGGATTTGGGAAAGGACCGGTGGGAATAAACAGGGAGAAGCAAGGTTGGTCGGTCTAGGGTAAGGAAAGGTAGGGTGAGAAGGGATGGGGCAGAAAGAGGACGACAGGGGGAGAGGTGAGGCGTGTCAAAGAGGGAGAGGGAGGGGGAAGTATGTGAGGTGAGGTGGGGCGGGGCGTGGCAGTTCTGGGAGGGACGAAATAGGAAGGTGTGGGATAGAGAGAGGCGCGGTGCGATGGGGGAGAGTGGCAAGGGGGAGAAGTGACGTCGGCGGGTGCGGCGCTGAGGGACGATGCGGAGCGGGGTTGGGCGGTGAGAGGTGGGGAGACACGAAGTAAGTAGGGCGGGGAAAGGCAGGGCGTAACGGGAGGCACAAAGCGTGAAGGGACAATCTAAGCGTGGCCGGTTGAGGTCAGTATGCGCCGGATTGATTGATTGATTAGTGATTGCGAGCGCGTCGATTGCTGTAGTCGTTAGTCCCGTATATATAGTGGATGTTTGTGTAAGTACGCGTGACGATAGAAGATGAAAAAGTTGCGCGTGGTCCGTGGCCCGTTTGTTGAGGTATTGCTGTGGCTTTCGCCTGGTGTTGATCGGACAAACTACAGAAAACTACTCTTCAGAGCAGTAGGTCGCTAGAATTGTCCTTCAGACAGCGGCTTGACTCGACCTAGCTATCTAGCCAGTGTCAAAAATCCGGCCACCGTCAAACCTCAAAGTGGGACTGCCTAGTCGAAGTCAATATAGTGACACCAGTTGACGGCTTGAATCACCTTTGCCGGTTGAGAGCGATGGTGCGATGAGGGGAGAGGAGTGGGAAGGCGGGGGTGTCATTTCTTGAGGCGCCGCCGCTAAACGCCGCTTTGCGTGTGGTTCCCACGCCGTCGCACAGCGCGGCGACACTTCCCCCCTCCCACGCCCACACAACCTTCCATTCGTCAGCCACTTCGCCGAAGTTGGTGGCGGCGCCGCGTGTGAGATTGCTCATTGAGGGCGGGGCTCGAGGCGACAGAACTACAACCGCCATCTGTCGCCGTTTATGGAGGGGCACCGACAGAAACGCCACTGCAGAGCTGATGGGGGTGGTGGGGATAACGGATAGGGTGAAGAGGGGCCAGAGTGGGGGTGTCAAAGGTGAGGCAATGTTGTGGCTGGAGGGGGAGGAAGGGGGGTGAGCAAGACAAAAAGTACTTCAGACGCCATGGAATGCTAGCATGGTGGTGGTGGTAAGAACACTTGAAAACGATGAAAGGGTGTAGGTTGTAGTGAGGATGTGAGAGCAATGGACTCTCTAGCAGTGTGAGATGGCACTCACTAGTCAGTTACCTTCCAAGGTCTCTGAGGTCCTGAAAGGTAAAATTTGGGGTTTAAACTGAAGTTAGAAATAGTAGTTGCAAGAAAAATAGCAGTTGCAGGCTGTTTGTAAAATAATTAATGTTGAAAAATGTGGCCACTAAAGTCTCCCGGTGCTCCACGCGGTCCTTTAGTTTGCCCTACCGTCAAACTCGCCACTTGTGAGAGCCCTGGGGCGGTAGAAAATAAAAAGGCGCGAGGAGAGAGTAGAGAAAGAACAAAGAAGAAAGTATAGCGCGGCCAGAAAATCTCTCCGCTCTGGCACCGTGCTGGTGAGAGTGCTTGTAACAAAAATTATATTGGTAGAAGGAGGTGCAGCTTGTGATTCACGAATACGTAAATCACCACAAACATATAGATGTAACAATAATAATAATAATAATAATAATAATAATAATAATAATAATAATAATAATAATAATAATAATAATAATAACAATATCCAGAAGTGTTGTTCCCTTCACTTCTTTCCCAGTGATTTGGTTCCTAGCAACTGCCAGTGCAGTTTTTAATAGGAGACTCTCATTCGTCTCGCGGTGTTGTTTTTTGGCACACTGTACCAAGAATGCTCACACGAACATTAAAATAGAGAAACATAAATTTATGCAGAGTTGTTGCCGAGCAAGAACTGAGAAGATCTCTGCTGTGCGTGCTGTGTCTCCGGTAGAAAGAAGACCAGTGGCTATTTTTCCGTATGATCGTTGACTGTGTCGTGGCAACAGGGCGATAGCAAGATGGATAGCAGTACGTTCGCAGAGGTAGCGCTTCTTGGAATGAGCTTCTAAGGCGAAGGAGGTAGGAAAGGAATTGGACAGAGTTAGAGCTATAGGAGGGGTTTGGAGTTGAGTGAGAGTGGCGCGATGGCGAGGGAGATGGGGCGTCAAGGTCGACGGGAGAATGGGACGGCAGGGCAGCGCCAACTGTAGGAAATGTGACGGGTGAGGTGGGCTTAGTTGGTGGAGTGACTGGGCGGTAACTGTAATACATGATTCGCAGGAGGAGGAGGAGGGGGAGGGGTGATGATCTTCCCGCGCTGGATGGTGAGAGCCGGCGCTGTCTTGCCCGTTGGCTAGCGTGGTTTTCCTCAACCAGATATCTCTGACCACCGAGGCACGGCCCCAGCCGAGAAGAGCTTTACGCTCCCGAGCGGTCTCGTGACATGTGTGGTAGTGTGGTACAAGTAATCACAAGTGTGTGTGGAGGAGGAGGGGCCAAGGAAGAGAAAGGAAAGATCGTGTGCGGTCGGGTACTACTTTGTCATTCACTTGAAGAAACCACGAAAAAGTACCGCTAGAATTCTCCTGCAGACAACGGAATGCTTTGAATTGAAAATCTTTCCACTATCGGAAGAGGAACAGTAGGACCTCTCGACACAGGCACACTAGTTGACGCCCTGAGGCACCTCTCCGCTGTGAAGATGGAGAGGGCAGCGGTGGGTGGCACCTCTCCGGTGTGGAGGTGGAGAGGGCAGCGGTGGGTGGCGGAGGGAGGTCGAAGGGGGCGGGATTGGCTCCCGGCGGAGGCTGCGTGGGCGGCGGCGAGGTGCTCGCGTGAGCTCCAAGCGTTGCCCCTGGCGCACGCAACCCGCGCATCAGCCCGCAGCGTTTTGCGGGCGGCCGCCGTGCCGCGTGCCTGCACCCTCCCCTACCCACCACCCTCCGCCCTTCTCAATCCATCCCTCCGGCCCTCTACACTCAACCGCGCGTCCGCGGACCACAGGGCGAGCAGCGCGCGTTCTCTTTCTCCCCCCCCTCTCTCTCCCGTTGATAGCTCAATTGCGCGTGTGAGAATCGACAGCTCATTCACACCGCGGATCCGTGAGGAATGTAAATGTTCCGCTAAGTGCGCTCTGGTATTTACCTTCTCACACAACGTCCGTGTCCCTTATTTTGTTGCTGGAAAAATATTAATTGCAGCTTACCATGGGGATCGAGACATCTAAGTGTATGATTGCATCAAACTTCACACTTGCGAACTTTTACAATATCAATGAATTTCTAGCTCATTTTTGTTGAGAAAATGGTAGTTAATGTGACTACGTATGGAATGAATAAAAATGACTGTGTTGATGAGGTGTCACATGTTATTTAAGGTCGTATAAACGTCTGGGTCATTAGCGACCACTATTGCGTGTAATGGTGCGGTGAGGATGACACGATATGATGGTGCGAGAGGGTGAAAGGACAATCTCAATACAACCATCCCCGAGGCGGGACTCGAACCGAATACTTCGGTCCGAGAGCGCTACGGCACTACTGTCTTAGCGATCTCGGCCATCCGAATCGGCTATAGTGTGTTGTTGTTGTTGTTGTTGTTGTTGTTGTTGTTGTGGTAGTGGTAGTGGTAGTGGTAGTGGTGGTGGTGGTGGTGGTGGTGGTGGTGGTGGTGGTGGTGGTTTCTCTGATCTTCCCATGACGTATCAGTTGTATTATTGTGAACA
Organism: Gryllus longicercus; assembly: GCA_038098605.1. NCBI lineage: Eukaryota > Metazoa > Arthropoda > Insecta > Orthoptera > Gryllidae > Gryllus > Gryllus longicercus. Next base: position 411,417 of record JAZDUA010000088.1, read on the forward strand.
TTTAATATGCAATTTTCAATATTAGGGCAATACCACAAGTACTATTTCAATTTTTTGTGAAGAAAATACCGCATACCTACAACAAATAACACATTTCTTGGACACTGTACTTAAATTCTAAAATGCAAAAGTTGTGTGCAGGTATTTTTCGGCGTATATAGGTTTGATTCATTCAGATTGAAGTAAACTGAATTTGTATACCTCTGATTCACGATAATTTTTTGTTGTGCTGTATATATTATCTATTAGAGGAATTTTCAAAATAAATTTTGCTTATTAACACCAATTAAAACCATTACAACGAGTACACTTCAATTTTTTTCGAAGATTATTCGTTCTTAGGTCGCGTTTGAAAATAGTATTGCAATATTATATATTTGCAAGTTTCTACAAACTATACCAAACTAGAGACAATCTGCAGTCAGATACATCATTTTACACTTTAAAACACTTCATAAAAACTACAAACCATACAGCATCGGCAAAACATCACTCGCCCTTTACCCACAAAGCACTTCGAGCACAAAAATGAAACGCTGGAACATATTTAAAATTAACAAATAACCATTGAAATATGCTAAAATTTTACACAATGTTAACGCCAAACACGTCAAGTACACAAATGCTCCTCCTCCGTCGCCCGTCGTTTTATTCTGCGCTCGCTCGCCCACACAAAACGTGATACACGCGTTACACCGCATGTTGGTGCTCGGGTACAAAACTCGCCGCCGGCCGCCCGGCGTTACACGCCAACGGGCATTGAGGACTGAAACAATGACCGTTTTTGCGTAAATTAAGGATGGCTGCCGGAATGGATGACCCGCGGTTGTGTTCCGAGCCGCTCTCGATCGAGCAATCGATGCAACAATCGCTGCGCTTGTGGCGACCCCGGCGGCCGCAGCGCGTACGAGCGGTCGCCAGCGCTATCTGCGTTTGGGGCATGCGACCGGAAATTGTTTTTTCGCTCGTTTACAAAGTGCGCAGTGCCTGTTTGTTAGTAATTAGGTGAATTCTCAAAGTTATCCATTATGCGTTGAAAAGCATTAAATTATTGTAATGCATTTTACATAAACGATAAGGAAATCCTTTATCTGCAAGAGGAAGGTATTTTATAACGAGCAGTCTAATTAGATTGCTTTCACTAGTATTTCTATCTTCATATGTATTTTATCTCTTTTATATCTTTGTATTTTACTCAAACAGACATATTAGGGTACATGAAGTTAAATGCGGAATTTCGTGCATTGTACCTGCTGTAGGAACGAAAAACATATTCCGGAAAGATCACCAAATAAAACCTTGAAAAATTCTAAGGTCAGATTAGTGTTTTCTGGAAATTTCCGAAAATATCGAGATTATGTTATTGAATTAATTATGGTTTTTTACAATAATTTTAAAATATTCGAATATAACTGTACAACTTACTCAGTACTTCACGTTAAAATGTTTCACTTTTACCAAAATTTGAGTTATCTCTTAATTAGCGCGGTTTCATAGTTTATTTGATATTTGTAATATATTGAAAGTTTATTTGTATCTGTGTTTGATCGACGCGCTCAAAAAGTTTATTCACTCTATTCAAAGGCTCACAAGGCCTGCTTGTCAATAATGAGATAGTATAATATGCCAATATAAAATAATATACCAAGAATATTGAATTATTTAATTTGCACACTATAACAGTTCCCTGTTTGGCCATTGGAAAAAAAACTAAATAAGGCAGTATCCTCCTGCTGCTGATCAGAAATCTGTCAATACTCCGCTTTCTCGCATACTGTGTAAGTTATATAAAAATATTATGTATCGCTGTGAAAACGACCATTTTGGGGGCAGAAAAAATTATATTCTGGATTTGTGATAGCGAAAACATAGATACTTCTTCTGCCCATATACAGTAAATTTACTTTGTCTATCACGTTATTGGTATCCACGTTATGGGGTTCTTGACACTAAAAAATTGCAAAATATCTAAAAATACTTGCAGGATTGTCACTAAAGTTGATTTTCCCGGAATTATCTGTCTGATGTTGCGGTCCCTTGAATATGAATTAGCAAACGACATTTCGATTATTGGATAGAGAAAAGTACTGTTATAAAAATGTCGTAAGTAGGATTTCGTTGAATTTTCTTAATTTTCGAAAATTTCGTAAGTTTCAAATTCTTTCGGTACCTTGTTACAACACAATACAAGACAATTACAATGTTAAAGATAAAGATTTTTCGTCTTTCGTCGAGGCCATGTACAATGTTTTTAAAATATATGGATTTTCTCGGTAAGTTTAAATGAAATAAATGCGTTTTTAAAAACAAGATAGTCTGAAAACAATTACACAAATCACGCAAGTACGATCTGGATTGACCTTCTCTGAATTTTGGAAAATTTCTAAATTAAAAATAATGCAAGAAAATAAGTGCTGTAATGTCACAACTATTTTTATTTAAGTTACTTTTTTTCATTTATTTAAAATTTAAGTTATTATGTTACCTTTTTAACTGATTTATTTAAAATATCTTTATAACATCTAGGCCATCAACGGCATGTCTACAAAAAATTACATCCGTATATTATGTACTTTCTATATTTGCTATTTACCATTGTTAATGCATTATTATATTATTGTAATGAGTTATGTTATTAATTGTAATCAAGTGCTGTTGAATTATCCACAATTGAAAATTGTGTGAACTTTACACCTATTATCTCATTTATAAATCAGTACTCATATTAATCTATTTTTTATTATAGATTTACTCCAAATTTAGTTTCGAGCAATTAATTTTTTTTTCTTAATCGAAATTTCGATGTACTTTTTCTAACGATTAGTTTTCTAATAACTTACAGATTTGTGACATGAAAAACACTATTTTTAAAATAGCATAAACTGACGAAAAACTAAGGAACCTCGTTAATTGCAAGCTGTCTCAATGATTTTGTTAGATACTTCAAAATATTGCAGAAATAAAAAAAACAATTAACTATTTTGATTTTGACTGGAAAATCAATTATATGATTATGTTAATTCGTAATTCCTCACACCTGATATTATGACTATACTTTCTTAATGAGAGCGGTTACTTTACAGCAGACGTCATGGTACGAGAAAGAAAAGAAAGAATCCTTTTACATTCCGAATACTAATAAAGTTGAAGAGATGGATACTGTTTGAAGAGCGAGAATGGAATTACTATGCGTTGTTGACAACATTAACAACACTTTTCTCGTGTCGTAGTGTCATGGAAGACTCTTTTCTGAAAATGTCATTTGAAAAAATTAGCATTTTCAGGAATATGCTTATAAAACCAGTTTTGCTGCCTTTTTCGAGTAAGAGTAACCTCTCGATGTTTGTACTATCAAATAGTTTGAATGATGTAATAACTCAATGTCAATTCAAGTGCTCAAGGAATAACATGTCGACAGGCCCAGAAGTCAATTATGACACCATTCTATTTTAAACAAACATATTTCGTTTAATCCGCAAGTATGATATTATCACTGGGCTTTTGAAAAAGACTCAGCAGTTTGTGTTGTATGTATATCATTATAGTAAATGAGTATGTGACACACAGGATTTCCACATTTCTATATATTTCAATGTTCGTTATACACTTGATTAAATATATTTTGTACTATTATACATTAGATTTTTCTTAATCTCTAATATTATATATTTAATATACTGCTAGTGTGTTAATTATGTATAAATGGTTGGTATTTATGTTGTCCTTATCAATACATTTGTTTACTTTAAATGCAGCTTTCAAAGCACATTTCTTCACAAAAATCATCGAACAAATACGAGAAGTTCACAATAACAACATCTTTGTTTTTTAGAAAATCTTGATAAGTGACAAGTCTCTCAAATCAAATTATTAGGTTGTACGTGAAGAATTCAATAAATATCACAAAATTTAGGAAATGTTTGAGACAAGATATGGATGGCAATTTTAATATAAATAGTTAATCAATTGTAAACGTGATATATCAACAATTGTACTGCCCTAATTTTAATATTATTACGGGACAGATCAAATTTAAACTGTTTATGTACACCAATGGATATTTGTATTTTCCGATTTCACGTCGAGTATGTAACATTGGTTTTGATACCATTTCAACTGTCATTTCTTTTTATTTCCGCTTCATATTTGTTCCCTTGTCATTTACATACATAGTGCTTAAATCCTCATTAAATAAATTCCCCTATGAAATGTATTGAAGGTTTATTAAATTTGTCGTCTGTGAACACATTGAACACGTAACAATTATTATGTATCAGAAATGTGTCAAAATCAATACGAAGCCAGAAGCACAACATTGATAACAGGAGGTACTGACACAAAGAAATGTTGGAGTGAAAAATAATGTATTTGTTATTAATTATGGCTTTACATTTAAACATTCTATTGAGTTTGTTACTTACGTAAGTGGTAATCTAGTAAGTGAATTTTATAATGAGTTTCTAAGAATTAAAACATTCGTTCTACTTCGATACAAAAGTTACCCAAATAATTCTGAGAACTGACGATTTCTTAAAAATCTCTCCGGATCTTCACTACATTTTCGTCTCTACGTCGGTATATTATTCTAATATGAAAATTTAAGAATTACCCGATTCACGGATGAGTTGAATGGGATCGCAATGTATCTGTTCTGATCAGTGAGGTAGGCATGAGTTCAACGAGCGTTGAGTTGATGTGCGTCACCTAACGCTGATGATGTCAGCTGCGTCGTTGCGTGCTCACACGTGACACTCAACGTGCGTTGTAGATTAACATTTATTTTATGAAAAACGACACACGAACGTTCTCGGGGACGTGTGTTGTTCCCATAGAACAAGCAAGATGCTCAAGGTGCAACGTAAGTCAAGATAACGTGCGATTGGCAACAACGCATGTTACGACGCGCGTTAAGTGACGTGTGTGCGCGGGAATCGACGCAGCTGAAGTCATCAGCGTCAGGTGAGGCGTGCCAACGCAACGCTCGTGTGTTTTAAGCCTTAGAGAAACATCTTTGGCATTCATCCTGAGATGATATTCCTCGAAGTTCAAAAAGCCAAAGAAACTTGGACAATGGAAGGCCAGTTTGGGGGTAAGAAACTAGTTAAAAAGCAAATACATACATTTAACAATAGATACTACAGAAAGAGCTTTAATCTGTATCTTCCGGAGCACTTGTAATAAATTCATGTGAAAAATCAGGAATCCATCATGAATTTACAAAAAGAATATCAAAATTAACTTTTACAGATTTTTTGTACTTACTAGTTTTATCTTTGTTTATTTCTTTCTTTAAAATTTCTGTTCCCAAATTGTAAAAGCAAATTAAGTACTCTTGTTTTACGCATAAATGCTTCGAAATCACTTATCTACGGTTATTATGATTAGACTTTCTCGGCAGTGCTGTTCATCTGTAGGAGGTAATCCACTAATCACCCATTTGCAATCGATTTGCCTTTCCAAATATTACCAATAGAAAAATAATTTATCTCCTGAGGTATATATGCAATTTTTTCACGACGACAATAGTTTCAGAAAATCTACTTAAATATATTAAGTTGTGTAATTTAAAATTCCTGTTCCGTGAATAGTGTTTGCCAGCAAGGAAACCGTCAATAAATGGCTACGCGTTTATTGGATGCCATGGCGGAACCTAAATGCATATCTGACTCTAATAATGAAGCTATTGGAAATTTAATGTGAAAATGTCTACGAAAATGGAAGATGCAGATTTAAAGTTTGGTGTAAAGATAAAGAAATATTAAACGGAAGTGAGAACGTCTTGCTGGCGTATTTCGGCGGGAAAGCAAAAAGTCCAAATCACAAGTGTTTTATGTTGTGTCCAAATACATACATATTTAATTGTTTTTTTTTATTTCTGTAATGTAAACAAGGGAGACAATATTTAAGAGTAAATGTTATCTTCATAAGGAACGAATGTTTAATTTTAGTCCCACATTTGCTAACAATAAAATCAACATTTTCCCCCGATTGTGAAAAAAATAATTTTTATTTGTTTGTTAACAGTGTTTGTAAGAAATGAAAGTAATAATAATAATAATAATAATAATAATAATAATAATAATAAAGGGGTAGAGGGGTGTTAACAACACCAGTGAACCTGGGCAAGCCCTTTGTTCCCTCATCATTGATATGCCGACCCAGCCAACCCGGTACCACCTTTGGGCGGTCCCAAGAGCCCGGCGGTTCTGACACCCTAGGCAGAGGAGATCAATAGATCTCCACTTCGGCCGGGACTATGCCCTTCCACATTCTGATAATTTCCGACAGTTTCATTTTTCTCATCTGAGAAGGATCCAAGGTAGAGGCACCACAGACCCCACGACTTCGCTCACTCAGACCAGAACAAAGGCATAGGACATGTAGAGCCACCTCCGGATGAGCATCGCACCATCGACACGAGGGCGATGCCACCAGGCCCATCTTAGACAGGTGAAAGTTCAGGCGGCCTTGCATCTCGCCTGGACATAAGTTCGAATTCCTTCGCCCATTCAGGGTGTAGTTCGCTACCCAAGGCCATTTTGGCCTGTCTATTTCCATCTTGTTCACGCCATCTCTTCAATTGTTCTTTGTCCAACCAATCTCGAATCGTGGACTTGATAACACCTTTAGAGGGTCCGGGGCTTTCGATCACATTGCGTGATGTAGTGCCCATTTTAGCTAGCTTGTCAGCCATAATGTTACCCTTAACATTAGAATGGCCAGGGACCCACCATAAATGGAGGTTACAATATCCTCCCAGATGGTTCAATGCCTCAATGCATTCCTTAGCCACTCGTGATTTCACTCTCATATTGTCAAGTGCTAGTAGTGCGGCTTTGCTATCAGTGCATATGTACACATCTGAGCATCTGCCACAGTCCACTACCTCCTCCAAGGCCATCCTGGCGCACCTCAAGATGGCGGTCAGTTCGGCTTGGAAGATTGTGGTATGTTCCTTCATAGCATAGAATTTCTTCGTACCTCCTCTCTTGCGATAAATTCCTATGCCAACTTTATCCTCCTTTTTTGATGCATCCGTATACCATATGTCGCCGTTTGGCGGGAGTTCAGCCAGGTTCGCATCATAGCTTACCTGACCCGTGGACAAGCTAATCCTAAACCTCTTTTCAAAACAGAGGTGTCGGATAGTGTCCGCTGGGCCAAGTGGTTTAAGACTACACATTGTCCTCAACCCTTTAGCATGATTGCCTTTATGAGACCAAGTGTCGTTGGAGAACAGCCTATGGGCTGTGACATAGGTCCTTCCCATAATCAGAAGATCGAAGGGGGCAACTCCGGTCAGTATCGCCGCCGTCCTCATAGCACTCGCAATGACCCTGAGGACATTACTACGTAGTCTTTCCAGTTTGGACTTAACATTGCCTTTCTTTATTGCGTTCCACCATACAACCGATCCATAAGTAAGTCTGGGGAGAAGGATCGCTTTCAGAATCCATAATATAGTCTTGGGGCTAAGCCCCCATGTGCAGCCGACCGCACGCCTGCAGAGCCAGAGTGCGGACCAAAAGTTGGTGCAAATTCTCTGCACCTGGCTATTCCAATTTAGTCTGCTATCCAATATGATACCAAGGTATTTCACTTCCTTGGTTACCGTCAGTTCCACGCCAAACATACGTAAGGGCCTGATTTCCATTATTTTATATTTTCTGGTGAAAATAATGCATTCCGTTTTTAGTCGCATTCACGGACAAGTTTGTTTTGCCGCACCATTCTTCAACCACACTGATGGCCTCCTGTGCTCGGTCCCTCACTGTGTCCAAAAATGGTCCCCTGACCAAAATCAAGATGTCAGAAATGAAAGTAAGAAAGAATCACTTTGATAAAATTTTGTTCATATTCAAAATTTAAAAAATATATCGTGAATATGTGTAATCGTCGTTTGTCTGTGCCCCTGAATAAGGGCTGTTATCGTATGTTAACATAATAAAAATATAACACTTTAAAATAATACCCAAATATCAAATATCAAGAACCTTGTAAACGTTGTATTCTATGTGATAATTTATTTTTAAACAATTATGTACCAACATTGTTTTTAACTTTGTCGTTTGTTTCTATAAAGCACATTGTTATTGGTGAAACATGAAACAGGAGCATGAAAATTTAGAGTTTGCGAATTTTTGCATTTGCGTCAAACTTTAACGTTCGTATTATGTGTTTGTCAGTGTGAATTGTTTCATTGTAGAGCATGTTTTCTGTTTACGTTACGTTTAACCGTACTTTCCATTGTGAATGAAGACTAATACTTGCCTGAAACAAACAACACACGTCCACCAGACGTTAATGAACATCGGTTTCGCTCTCGTTCAATTATTTAAAAGTTTAAAACCGAACTCTGTTCAATTGTACGTCCCCCATCCAATTGTAACTTCATTGTGTCATCCTATGTATGAGGGGATCGCAATTTTAGCTCATGCCTCAGTAGTGGTCTCTTTGAGAAATCAAATTGTCGGAGTTGTGAAATACAAACTGTTTATCTTTCTGTTGAAACAGTTTTCGGTTAATGATTGGAGCTGTGCAAGAAGTGTGAAAATGTTACAAACTTTTTTATGGATATAGAGGAATCAAACATTTTACCAATGACCTTGTAGTTGGAAATTTTATATTTCGAAGTTACTTATATAATAATTGCTCCCTGATTGCACAGGTGTTTGGCAAGTACATGAAAACTCTTCGAGTGCGTTTGAGTGCGACAGAGATAACGGAAAGGGATTATTGGCCGATGCAAGGTAAGCATAGGGGCTGGTCGGAGCGGGGATCGCTAGACATCGTAGTGTGGAGCTGTGTGGGAAGACGGGGCGGAGCGGGGCGGAGCGGGGCGAAGTGCGGTGAAGAAATGATGAGTGCGCGACGGAGCGGGCAGAGAAGTGTGCATCTAATCAGGAAGGGCGGGAGTTGGGCAGTGCGAGGCAGCCCGAGATGAAGGCGAAGGGGCAGAACGGAGCGAGAAGCACAGGCAGCTCCAGGCGGAGCAGGTGGGGGCGTGGAGCGCGGGACGCGGCGCAGAGGGGCGGGGGGAGTGTAATGAGCGCGTTAGCGGGGGCGAGTGGGCGGCGACACGAGAGGGGCGGGCCCTGTAGAGCGGAGACCGCTCCCGGCGGGTGGCCCTCGCCTCTGTCCCTGCTCTGCCGACGCGGCGCTCCAGGTCGGGGCCCAGGGTGACCAGGGCGCTGCGGGCACGGCGCAGCCAGAGGCGAGGTGTCGAGGATTTGAAGCTGCACTGATTTTGAAAAATGGAAAGCCAATGAAATTTAGTCAATTGATTCGTTACTGATTTTGAGCGCGTCAACTGACGAGGAAATTGGTCCTGTAAGTGCGGTGCATGTTTTCATCGAGAGGTGGCGGTGATCTTCCCCCGTTGAATGGTAAGATACGTCGCCGCCATACCCGTCGATTAGCGGGTTTTTACCCCTGCCAGGTATCGCCCACCAGCCGGGAGGGCTGGGAGATGCTTTAAGTTTCCGAACGGACGCTCGGCGAGAGTGGTAGTGTAGTTCTTGTAAGTGTAATTGTGTGTACATAAGGGGCGAAGATAGAAGGATGCAAAGGAAAGAATGATCGCGCGCGGTCGGTGGGGGGGGGCGCCGTTGGTTACGGCATTCGGCTGCTGTTGATCGGAGAAACCACGCAAAACTACCGATCAGAGCAGCCAGCCGCTTAAATTTTTCTCCAGATAGGGACTGAATTCGAATTAGCTATCTAGGCAGTGTCGAAAATGCTGTGACTGTCGGAACTCGAACCGAGGGCCTCCCGGTCAGAGGCACTGCAGTGGCACCAGTAGATGCGCCGAGCTACCTCTCCCGGTTAATTTAGTCAAAATATCAGTAAATGAAATATGAATAAAAGGTGAAATGCACCCAGAATTGTCGAAGATGCTAAGACAGGCATGCAAAGTGTTCCTTTGGTTCCAAAAGTTATGGAATTATTGCTGCTGGATAATTGAATGTCTTTAATGACTTCTCACAATAATATGTATCCATTTAATTATCTCCGCTACGGTTTAATTCAGTAGTTGTAATAGCGTAAGACATGCCTTGTTGCCTTTTTCTTTATCTCAAATATTGATAAACAACCTTTTCCATGGTTAGGTGAAATTGTAGAATGGGGGAAAACGGTTTCAGCACAAAACTTTTAAGCTCTAACCCAAGTCTTAAAGCACTTTGTGTTTTTTACCCAAATTCTTTGTTATTGTTTTCTTACATCCGGTTTAAGCTCATCATTTAGTAAGTGGTATTCCATCATCTCAACATAGTATAAATGATTGTTACCATAGGGCTTTCAAGGTTGCTTGAGCATGAAGTTCCGAACTTAACTGGAAATAAGCGTCGCTTCTGTCAGTTGGCTTCGAGTTGTCATATTCCCACGACTATCATAAGACGATTTGCCAGGCGTTTCAAATAAGATGACTGAGAATACTTAAACAATTTTCCGCCAATGACATGTTCGATAAATATGCCATTATTTTTTACATATTTATTTATTTGTTTAACGCCAAAATCAGTTAGATACTACGAGTATATGTGACTATCTCCGGGAACAAGTATATGCTGCATACATTTTCTTGAATTCTGGGATCCCTACCTTAGCCCATATACAGTTTTAATTATAAATAAACGTGGAAAGGAGCAAGTTTGACAAGAATTGACAAGAACGCATTCGCTCCCTTGCAATAACAATTGTTTGCAAAGTCACATCAGCTTCCGATGTTTCTTATTATCCCTCGTCGTGCCATTTATAAAGTAATTGATGTTCTGACACGAGAATATGGAGACACATCATTTTAGTAATTATATTCCCTACTGAACTCTGGAAAACGTTCGCAGAAAATGAAGTTACATTTACGACCAGAAACAAAACAAGTAGGCATATCAGTATTAGCTCAAAGAATTGTCGCAAAGACTGACGTACAATATTTGGTACAGGCGTATTTAATATTTTGCGATTAACTACACATCAAAAGGTAACTAATACGTTAAATATCATTATTAAAATCAGTATTACTTTGGTTTTAAAGCTCGGTATAGTCTCTAATTTTACAAAAAGTTATAAAACATAATTTTTTTACTTAGCATTGAAATTTGTGTTTCGATTTTCGTGATTTAATGTCTTCTGGGGTTTTTGTAGTGATATGTTGATACTGATACCTGGTGAATATAATTATCACGCCGAAAGTTGGTGTTATAGACTTGTATTCGCGCTGAAAATATGTTCCCTCACGAGTGAGACATTTTTGATGATTTGTGTCAAAGTAATTAGCAGTAAAGAATATTAATAAAAACAGTGGTTTGAATTTTTTATTCATACTGTTAAAGACATTAGATCAATTGCATTGTGGAACACTTACGTACCAAATCCAATTTGAGTATCTTAGACACCCTGTGGCGATTGTAAAATATCCGATTTCGTGCGTGGCCTGTTTAGAGCGCCCTTGCTAGAGCGCTAAGGGGTGTAATTCTGGTCTTCGACTGTCATCTGCGTAGTTTGACTATAGATTCTAATATCTCTGACGGTATGTCGGATTAGCTTATGACAACGTACACAAAGGAGTCGGTTTTGGCCAAAATTGTGGTCGACCAAAGTAAGACGTTTTCGTCCAATGGGTAGGATTCCTTGGAATACAATACTTGTATGTGCATGTGAAGGTCATAGTGAACTGGAGCGACCTCTTCCAATGACATCCGAAAACATCGGCTATCGGACGAAGATTTTTTTCTTTCGGTTCCATTCACCTGAAATCAGCTGGAGTTACTCAATGTAATTTGCAATAAGCGTGCTATACACGTAGATGGTGTTAAGCATGATTCTACCAAGTGTTTCAAATATTTTGCTGTGAAATTATGAATATATTCGAACGATTTCTGATACATCATTCGGGTGTTTTTGGGGGAAATTAGATGAATTTACTCGCAGTTGTTTGATAGCGAACGATCGATATTTAGGCTTCTTTGTGACCGTATAGAAACGTGTTAACACACCGAAGCAGCCGGCTTGGTGAGTAAGCGACCAGAATTTTCCATTTTAGAGGTTTGATTGATTCATTGATTTTTGGCTCGTGAAATGCTAAGGTCCTTAGTATCGTAAACGTATTTTTTTTTCGGGGGAGATGGCGGTTATCTTGACTCGCTGTGTGTCGAAATCTGGGTCCGAACATCCGTCAGCTTGCGGGTTCTTCCTCAACCAGGTATCTCCTACCATTGCAACACCAGCCTAGCGAGAAGCTTCCGAAATATGCGGTATTGTAGCGCATGAAGTGTAAGTGTGTGTAAGTAAGGAGTGTGAAAAGAAGGAATAGGAAGGAAAGATCACGCGCGGTCCGTGGCCCGTTTGTTAGAGTATACTCGGATAGCGGAAAACTCCCAACCCGAGCAGCCCGCCGCTAAAATTCCCTCCTAGGCAGCAGCTGAATTAACCTTAGCTATTTAGCTAGTGTCTAAAACCTGTCACCGTCGGCACTTGAACCCTGGGCCCTCCCGGTCGGAGGCGCATCAACTGATGCCCTGAGCCACCCAAGCCCGCCCGCTTTCGGGGAGGAGGCACCCACTCCCCGTGGTGCCGGAGGTCTACAAGGCTCAGTCACCGCCCCTTTCACCCCCTCCCCGGGTCCTGCCCTCATCCGGCCCCTCCCCCACGCAGCTCCTGGACGCGCCTTCGCTGCTCCGCCTTCGCGACGCCATAAATCAGCCCTATCATCCATCAATCGCTGCCGCCCCGCCCCCTCCCCTCCCCGCCTTGGACTCTTAATTAACTGCTACCGCTGCCAAAGACTCCCCCACCCCCGGCAGCCCGCATCCGACCCCTCGGTTGCTCCTAATTCCGTGTACGAGACGAACAAAATCGTTTCGATTCGAAAGGAACTCGATGTATTTAAATAGAAACAAAGCAGTTACCAGTGTTCATCAATTACAGACGATTTCCATTTTACGTTTTGAATGGTTTTAAGTTGATACCTATCACTTGGTAATTGCATCGTAAGTAAATCAAAGCTACTACACACAGTTACAGGCTCAGAATTGCAGCACCAAACAATAAATGTAATTATGGGTTTGATAACAATACTCATCTGCAACAAGTAATTACCCTCTCATCGTTTCACTTTTTTGTCTCCTATTTTGTAGAGTTTTATATGACAAGCGTTTTGACGCGGCAATGGCTACACACTTACTCTACTTTAATTTTCACCTTAATTTTTCACATGTCTATTTTGGAGAGCCGAATTAACTTCCGTTGTTCATTCAAGTAGAATATTTCAACACAAAACACTGTAAAGTGAAAATCTAGATCATGAATTAGCATTCGGTGGAGATACGATACTCCACATTGCAAAAGAAGACATTGATATACTACGATTAATTTATTTTTCTGCCTGAACGCACTTTCTGAAAAGAAAACTACGCATATAGAATGGCTACGACACTCAATGTCAGTTTGTGGCAATAACACAAACGAGCTCGACATTATGTGAATTACATACGAATATAAGTACAGAAAAATAATAGAGAAAATGTATCATTATTTGCCTTTATTTCAGAATTATGATAGGGTATGTTTAAAAAATACTAAATGAGTTTTAAGCTTTGGAAATCGTATTATATTTGGTTTTTAATTTTATCACTTTCCTTTTGATGATAAATATTTATGTTATTAAGTTTTTGTAAGCCAAAGTGCCTATTACATAGATTGGAATACAGATAATGTATAAATTGTAGCTTGTAGAAAAATGTAGTGCGTATTTGCAATGTAAAAATCGTAATGTATAAACTGTAGTGAATAGAAAAAGGGGTCTTGGAGCACCAAACATTGGCTGCTCGAAAATGGCTCACTTGAGAACTAAAGCTTCTTTCCTCCTCGTCGAAAATGCCAAGTGTGTCGTAAGCAGTAACGCGCTGAAAATGAGAGTATTATCGTAACATCAGATACGAGAAATTTTGAATTAACTCAAATAGTTGCAATTTTCGATCAAGCTCTGGTTCATGGATTTTTTATTTTTCCAGTACTTATGGTTATCCAGCCAAACCATTGAAATATCGCAGATAGCCAAAAATCTGCATATTTTCCCGCAAAATTATGTGTATATTCGAAAATAGTAATGTAGATACAATATGCGCACCTGTCTGAAAATGTGTCTAGAAAAAGTGAGTCTGGTTCGCTAATGACTTTTACTGCGAAATACATAGCATAAGTTAGAGATGTTGGTATTCACCTCATGTAATGCATTATAATTTATTACGCGATACGTTGTTTGCCCCGTGTTACTTCCCCTCGCAAAATGTGTTAATTTCGAAGTGCCGTAAACGCGGATTACAACGCGAAACGCGCCCCTATCTCCTTATACGCAGAGCTACAAGGCGCGCGGCTCGGCCTCTGGCGAGGAGCACACTCTGAGGGGGCGGCGCGCGTTTTCGCTCCGCGCGTCGGCCTTTTCGACGGCGGCGGCCGCGGAGGCGGCACTGGCAAAGGCTGCTGAGGGGGTTGTGATGTCAGAGGTGACTGCGAAGACGATGGTAAAAGAGATATTGGTTGGCGGCACTGGCAAATGTAGGCCGCTGCGGCGGTAGTCGGAGGGATGTCGGAGGCGGCGGTGGTTACGATATCGGAGCCGGAGTTGGAGACGGTGGTGGAGATAGTGGAGACGGCACTGGAAAATGGTGAGGTGGTATCGGTACCAGCGTCGGAAGCGGCAGCGGTGTGTGTTACGGTGTCGGAGGCGGCGGCGGCGGCGAGGAGTGTGGTAAAGGAGGCAGTGGATTTCGCAATGGCAAATGTCGGAGGCGGCGGCGGTTACTGTCCCCGAGGCTGTGTCGGAGACGACTATGGAGTCGACGGTGAGGGAGTCAATGGAGACGGTAGGAGCAAAGGGTGCGGTAGGGGCGGTGTCGGCGGCGCAGCCGGAGGCAGTGGTGGTGGCGATGGCAGTGGTGGTGACAGTGGCAGTGGCGGTGGCAGGGGCTGAGGCAGTGGTAGTAGCGGTGGAGGATGCGGCAGTGGCGGCCGCGATGGTTGTGGTGCGTGCGGCGAAGGCGGGGGAGGAAATGGGGGTGAGGGTGGAGAGGGTGGAAATAGCATTGGTGGCGGAGGTGATTCATGAATATTGTTAAGATGTTTAAATGGAGTCTATGAATAATACTCCACATAATTGTTTTCAAAATATCAAATATCGCTTTAGGTACAATTCCCTGACACCATCTTGTCATTCATTTCACATACTATTACGCTGATGTGAAGATCATTTGTGAATTTTTTGGACGACTTTATTTGTACCTGGATTCATCGTTTCATATTAAATAGCTTCTGTAGGAAACGATGCGTTGAAAATGAGGAGTATTTTGTGATTAGTGTGTTCTCTGCACGTCTCTCTTCGAAAGTTTTCCTTTGATCGGCATCACATTTCTTATTATTAGGCATTATTTAGAATGATCTTGATTTTAAGTACTAAAATGTATTATGATGAAAGAAATTGTTGTCGTCACTATCATCAACAGATTTTTCCGCAGAGAGAAAATATTTTTGCATTGATAAGTTTATAATATTTTCATCTTGCGTCAGAGGAATTTTCCAAAGAATTGTCACTTCATCTTTGAAAATTTAATTGTTAAATACACTGGCCACTCAGTAATAAGATCATGGCTTGGATGCATTCACTGTGGCGGAATATAGTTCCGGCGTAAACGCATTCTCATTATTGTTACACATACAACATTTTTAGAAATTAATATAACATTGATATTGGCTCCCGCCGCCGCTTGTTGGATATTCACAATTACGCCATGATAATCGTATTCAGAGGGCGCGAATCCCTACGAACGCACGTAGCAACCGTGTGCTGAGAAAGAATTTGCGCGCTATTCAATTACCGGCGGAGAGTCGCCGTGAGGCCGCGTGCGGCGCGGGCGGCGTCGTGTGCAGGGCGTGTGTCGCGGGGCGGCGTAGCCCGCAGCGCTGCGGCGCGGCGCCGGGCTGACGCGCGCCCCGGCCAGCGAGCCTCGCCTGCGCGAGTGCGTGGGGGGGGGCTGGAGGGGGCGGGGCGGGAAGGGGAAAGGCGCTGGACGATGAGCAGTGGAGCGGGGGGGAGAGAGGAGAAAGGACGAGGTACGGCGAGGGAGTGTGATGAGAGTGTGTGGGGTGAGTCGGGGCGTGATGAGGGAGCAGAACTCGGAGAGGGAGTGAGATGGAATAGAAGGCAGTTCGGGAATCGTTGAGGGGCGGAGTGGGGCGAGAAGGTGTGGTGAGGAGAGGAGACGGGGCTTGGTGTGGTGAGGGGGCGGGATGAGGCGCCGAGGCGGGAAGGCAGGGCAACGCTGGGAGAGAGGTCGGTATGAGGTCAGGGGTAGGGCAATGAGAGTCGGCTGGGAGAGAGACCGACGCAGAGCGTTAAAGGAAGATGGCGAGGAAAGCTAATGAAGAGGAAGTGGTAGGGAGAGAGGGCACGGCAGTACGGAGATGAGGTTTCGAAAGGAAGAGCGAATAAAAAGGTGGGTAGGGATGGACTGGGAGAGGGAAAGTGAGAGAGAGAGAGAGTGACGAAGGACAGATGATAGAGGGGTGGTGGAGAGAGGTGGGTAGAGGGAGTGGGGATGAAATAGTGGTTGAGGGAAGAGGAGTGTAGAGAAGTCGGAAATAAATAGGATGGGGAAGGAATGGCTACTAGAGAGAATGTGGCAATACGGAAAGGGTAGTGTGGGAAGGAGAGAGAAAGATGTGTGGACACGGAGTGGAGAAGCGGGGGAGGTGGTGATACTTGAAAAAAGGGTGAGACAGGGAGATGAACTGGGGGAGAGTGAGGCAGGGCAGAGAGGTGGACAAGGTCCGTGGGCGGGAATGGAATTGGATGGCCTGGAGAGGAGAGGAGGGGTAGGGAAGGGAGGGTAGGACATGCCCGCTGGCGTAGCTTTGCGTCAGCAGCCGCGCTGTTGTGATAGGGATTTTATTATCCGCGCCCCCATCACGCGCTGCCGCCGCCACTAACCACCGCCCCTACCCACTGCCGCGTACGCCACATCCCTCCACACCGCCACCCCACCGCCACCCTTACCACCACCGCCACAGCCACCGCCACTGCCGCCTCTACCGCAGCCGCCCCCGCCGGACAGTGGATCGAACAACTTTCAAAAGCGCACACAATACAGTGCATCCGAAGGCTTGCTTATAAAGATCTGCTCAATGAGAGATAGTAAAAAGTGGGGGCCGGATTAGAATGACCTAAAACAGCGCAAAATATCATCAAAAAAAGGCTCGTGAAATGTTTTAAAAGCAAAGAAAAATGACGTACAGTTTTGATAAAAACTAGTTCTGATGAACAACTCAAGCTGTTGAATATGTTACTGACGTCATCGAGGCTTCTTACTTTCGTTCAAGTTAACTCCCCTTGGAAACTTATAGTTTGGAACATTCTTTACCAGGATTTCTCTGCTTTAAGTTATCTTCAACTCGGCCGAACAGACAATGTCAATGACAGGCTTCCCAGGAACCTTAGATTACAATTTCTGAGCGAAGAAATCGAATAGGCTACTGAGTAATTCTGTAGAGATCAATTGTTGCATCTTGTAAATATTATTTCTAGCAAGTACCATTAAAATCTATGAAATCAGTGAAAATTCTGTAAAAAACACGAAGGGTAAAAAAGAACTTATTAGCTGAAATCGTCGAAAAGTGCAAAAAAAGAAAAACTGGGTCAATTGCTTTTGTCATAGAATAATATTAATGCCTGTACTAAAAAGCATTAGTCTAAAGTGAAAAAATTACATTTCATTAAAATCCGCCCCAAGCAATAATCCACAAGTTTACCAATTTGAGTTTAAGGAATGCTTCAAAATTCTTCTTTCTCATACAATATTACACATTTCAATTTTGTCGACAGATCATAGAGCAGAACCTCATTGTTTTTCTTCGTTCTGTACTGGTTTTAGTGATTTACGTGTTCGTCAGACGTCGTCTCAAAACCTCATTCTTATGAATTATATCTCACAGTTGTGTCAAAATATTGTGTCCAACTACGAAGGAGTAATGATTTGTAGATAATGATTATGCATATTAATATTCGTAATTTTCAAAGCGTAGATCACAAAACTAATATCATGGGTTCATTTGTTTTACTTTAGGGTAGTTAGCAATACTATATGGTGATATGAGAAGTAACAGTTTTAGGACAGTGAGTAAGAATCTTAAGCGTTCACAACCTTCATTGGGTCATTTAATTTGAAAACAGTTTATAAGTAAACACCTTCTCACTTTCAAAACGTACCATATTAGTAAGTATTTCAACCTCTTTTACATATAAAAGAGGTAGGTTCTCAAAATGTTTTAGAAAGGAATCACCTGATTTTGAACTGTATCAACTATACACATCGGCGTCGTAAACCGAGCAAAACCCAAAAAAGGATATTTAAGAAAATAATAGAAGGAGCTGGTTTTGATAGCAAAAGTTTAAGTGATCTAGAAATAGCCGTCACGAAAGATGCATTGTCACATCTCAGCAGTGAAATGTATGAAAAAAGGTGGAGGCTGAGACTTTTCACATATAACAATATCATTCTCTTCACCAGAATACACCAAAAGATGCCAAAGTTCTAGTTGCCAAAAGGAAAATACCTGAGTCGTCGCCGAGTTTAGGGCCGCGAGAAGAAGTATCTACCAAACCGATTCACAATATATTCGGAAGCAATCACAGTATTCAGGCTCGGTCACGTAACTGTCCCAACACACACACTCTCTCTTAACACTGCAGCTCTGGTTCAATCGCTTCTGTCTTCCCTGGTGCTGAACCGCCAGTTACATACGCGGGCCCCGGGCTCTCGCTGCTTGTCGAAGCGGTTGGCTTTCTGCTGCCTTGTGCCCTTAAGAAGAGCGCGTGCCGACTTCGAATGCAGCTGTGGACACAGCAAGCAGCACTTTCACAAATAGTGGGGGAGCGAGCGCCCTGTACTCTCGTACTGGATGCTGTGAAAAGATGGGTTGGGGCTCCGAGCTTGAGCAATGCAATTGCGCTCAAGCTTCGTCGTGGCAGAGCCTGACACTCCTGGGGTATTGATATTAGTTGTCCCACTTCATGTGAACGACATTTAATTGCTTCGGTTCCAACCTGGAGAGAAGGTAAGCTTTTATATGATATGATTTGGTTTGATTTGATTGATTCCCGACACGTGAATTGCTTTTAGTCATTATTCCCGTTACTGTAGTGAATGTGTTATTCCGAGAAGGGGTGGTGTATATCCCGGTTAATGGTGAGATCCGGCGTCGACCAACACGCTGGCTTGCCGGAAATTTCCATCTTAAAGTATCTCCCTCAAGAATGCATACAGCTCCAGGCGTGACAAGCTCTATGCTCCCGACTGTTTTCTCGGCATATGTGGTATACGAAATTCCAAATAACCATAGTTCAGTAGTGTTACAAGAATTTAGAAACAAAAACACCAGATCACAGCACATGTTTGTTTACATTTTATATTTGAAACAGCTAAGACCTGCATTTCACAGATGGCTGACGCAAGTTTGTGAGATTATGCAGCATAAACATAGTGAAGTCCCGAAGTGTGTGTGTTTTTGTTTCATTGCTGACACCAAAAAAATGCAATAATAACATGTTTTTGTAAAGTGATTATGGTTATATAAAAGCCTGTGCAATAGTTGAAGGTTTTATTGGAAAACATGCACTTTTCATGCCAGAAAAGATAGAAACACTAATGGTGAAATACATAACGAGAAAATATTACTAGTTATAACATTAAAAATACATTGTAATAGCTTTAAAACTCTATTTTAGTATAAATACAAAAATAGTCAAAAATTGCCAGTCGACTGAGACCAAGCACTATCCAGAAGAGAAAACGGATACATTAAAAACCTAAAAGATTTTTACATGAAAGTGCTTTGTGAGAGGCGAACCGAAACGAAATTGCATCTGAGTGAACAGGTCCAGCCGTGGTTCACAACAATACGTCTGGGTGCAACAATATTTCTTAAAAGTAGAGTCACGATTGCCTTTTCAAACCAATGTTAATCACGCGACACAAAAATATTCGCTTCTTTTCCATTACAAAAAAATTTTGAGTGCGTTCTGAACATGTTAAGTCAATATTAGAGTATAACAAAATAAAAATAATTTTGTTGGGTAATTATGAACTTTACATTTACTGTAAAGTAATGAGTAAGTTCACAAGAGCAATATAGAGAATCAAGATCCATGGTTACAGGAGATATAAAGACTCTTCCGAGCGTTAAAATGCAATTAAGTTTTAGTATTTCCAATGAAGAGAAATGCAAGATATGCTACGGTCCGGAAAACACGAAATTTCGTGCCAATTTTATTCCACGCGTTCACCGAGTGAAAAGCCACCATTGCACCATTAATGACTAAACTCACTGGCGTAAAGAAATGTGGATTGGAAGTATTTTGGATAAATCATTAAGCGTCTGATGAAAACATTTCCTGCGTTTTACCAACTGCATTGAAAAACAGGTACAGGAAATCAAGCGTCACATTTTGATGTATTGCACCCAAAGTGTTGGACGTGCTGTATACAAGCATTGCCCGCCAGCAAGTTAAAACCGTGAATATGGCCAATAATTAACAGATCCATGTATAATATGATAAACAGTTTGAAAACGACCATTTCAATAATGGAATATCACAGAGAGTAAACAAAGTCGATCAATTCAGGCTCGCATGCGTCAATATGTGCTCAACTCACGCAGTTCTAAATATTATTCTTCCTATTATGCCCCTGGTGGCATGAGTTAAGCGTGTTAGTGTTCGCAGCTTCAGTTCAAAAGATGAATACTACAAACGGAGTATCGAATTTAGCAAGGCCCCTCTCACAAAAAGTTTGTAATATTTGAATAAATTTCGCGTTTCTTTGTAATGGATATTTTCAATTATTGAATTGAATTGAAATGAATTGAATTGAATTTGCCTTATTTTACGTGGCGAGACTCGGGCCATCCGGCATACCAAATTATTTGGTATTAAATATTAGTATATATTCTTCACTTATTGAATATTATAATAATGTACCAACACCGAATATAATTTCACTTATATATTGACATGGGAGTGTTACATGTCGTTGTTAGTTGTTTGCTATGTCAAGAATCTTCTTTAATTATTAAGTTAATTCTTATATTGTTTTACATTTTAATCTCTAGCATACAAATTATGCAGTATAGAAAAAGTATTGTAATTCTACTTCAAAAACGGCAATTTTTCTGGATAAAAAATGTATTATTGGGCCATGATACCGAAAAGGTCGATTTGAACTTCAATAGGAAGTAAATTACTTCCTCCAAAATGATGTGCAGTCAGCATGTAGGTTGTATGAGACCTTTATACAAAACAAAATGTGTACGGCAATAAGTCTGTCCGTCCGCCTGTGAACATGCTAGCAGCTACAGCCTCGGGGAATTTGGTCAGAAATGTATATCCATCGATCGATCTCCCTGATGTCACGACCCCCTGAATTTGAAACGATTTTTTTCCAATTTTGGATATACTTTACATGAAGCCTTCATAACATTTCCAAAATTGCCTCTAATGTTTTTGTTTAACTTTTTTCTCGGATAGAAGTCTAACCCTTAAAAAATGTCGCATGTCTCATTTTCGTTAGAATCTCTTACTTTTCGAAAATTGCAAAAGTTGTAAATTTTTTTGGCGCCTTCCCACAACTTGAACATTGGACGGAGACATATTGGGGAATGAAATCTGTTCTACAATGTTGGATCTTTATTAATGTAATAATGTAAATATTTAAATGATTAGGCGGAACAGCAGGCCTTACGGCCTGAGCCTTTCCAGAAATAAAGTGATTACTATTATTATTATTATTATTATTATTATTATTATTACTATTTTTTATTATTATTATTAAATTGTATGTGGAATTTCAGTTCGTTCTGAACACCATCACCAAAATAAAAGATTGACTTCGTGTACAATTTTTTCTTAAGTGTGCAGTTTAACATGGGCCGAAAACATTATTCTCTCTCTTTCTCTCTCTAGTGCCCTTTCTCTCGTTCCTACCTGTTCTCTCGCTATTACTCCCCATTTGTCTGTTGCTCTCTCTCCCTCCCCTCTCTCCCTCACCCCTCTCCATCACCTCTCTCTCTCTCTCTCTCTGATACCGGTTCAGCCCAGGTCGGGCTCTTGTGCGATAATTTGCGGGACGTGTCTTTACAAAAAAAAAAAAAAAAAAGGATGGAGCCTTCACTCTACGCTGAGAATAGAAGTGGAGAGAGAATGGCAAAGAAAGAAGAAGTCAGATAGGGAGATTATTAAGAGTTCTACTACAGTATACGCACCGAAATTGTTGAAGGAAATCACGGACAGAAAGCGTCAGGACTGTCGGCCTTCAAGTTCTTATTCCGCCAGTGCCGTTGTCCGACGCAACTACTACTTAGGTGGGGTCGCAAAATGTGCGTTCGTCGGAATTCGAAATTTGATCTCTCGGCCTGCGAAGCTTTAATTACACACACGCTAAACTTGTTACTCATTATCACTTATATTTGCACTAGTTGTTCATAATAATAATAATAATAATAATAATATACTCTGTTTATTAAAAATATTGTCAAGCAAAGTGTTGTTCCGATTACTGTACGGTTTTTTCACCGGAATATCTTTAAATCGATCGATTTGTCCGCACCGGAGCTGCCGAGGCAGTGAATTTCAGCGCGCCGGGGCTCCATCTCCTTTAACGCAGCGACGCAGCGGTGGCGGTGGCGGACGTCTGCAGGCTGACGCGCAGCTGGCGACGCGTCGCCCGCCCTGCCGCGGACGCCTAAGTTCGCGAAATTAAATTGTCCGGCGGGCGGCGCAGCGGCGGCGTCTTGTGACAAACATACCAGTTGGTTCGTGGCCTCTCCACGGGTCCTCAAGTAGTCCTCTCTTTACTCCGGTTTAGGCGGCTCAGGACTTGCCACTGCTGTGGCTCTGACCGGGAGGTCCAAGGGTTCGAATCCTGACGGTTTCTGTAGAGCTAGGTGGAATTCAGCCGCTGCCGGGAGGACAATTCTTACAGCCGGGTGCTCTGATCGATAGTTGTCCTGAGGTTCTCCGATTAACACCAGGCGAATGTCGGAGCAGTACCTCGCGATCTTTCCTTCTTCTTTTTTATCCTATTCTCCGGCTTTATTTACACACACACACACACACACACTTACATGCGCTACACCAACACATCCCAGTCCGGAGGTTAGATCTTGTCCCGACTGGGGCGGTGCCCCACTGGTGGGAGATACCTGGTTGGGGAAAACCCCGCTAGCCGACATGTAGGTCGGCGCCTGAGCCCGCCATCCAGCGGGGGAAGATCACCGCCACCTCCCGCGATATAGCATTCACTACGCTAACGGGACTAATGGCCTTAGCGATTGGCGCGCCGGGATCACTAACCAATCAATCAATGGATCAACCTCTCTTCAGAAGAGTTAGCTCACTGATGAATGACAGTCTGGGCAGCCCAAGGCTACGTAATAATAATAATAATAATAATAATAATAATAATAATAATAATAATAATAATAATAATATATTTATTTACGTAACTAGTTCAGAAAGTGTGGCGTACGAATGAAATGTTGGTGGACATTGTGTCGAAAGAAGTAAAGTCTTGCCTTTTGAAATGAGAACGTCAAAGACATTTCGTGCGAGTTGTGTACATCCTTTTGTAATACGAATTCTTAGAAACTTACAAGTACTTATAGTTGGAATAGTTTTCAATATGCTAAGCGATAGCCATGTTGAATAATTTCACTCACTGTGTTGTTTACTTTGAAGTACTCAGTTGTTTAAACAGTCATGACTTGTTTGCACTATGGCAAAAAAGCTTTTTGCCTAATGCATGCTCCAAAGTAACAGTTTCCAATCAATAAACAGTGAAAATAGTCTCTGTCCATATTATTGTGACGACCACCAAAATTTAATATTAGTTTGATTTTCCCTCGTTGTTTAAGATAAAACTTCTAACGATCTCAATTGATGTTTTTCAATAGTGGGAACTCTTTCGTGAATATGTGACAACAATTTTCTTTCCTATGGCACATTGGTGTGAAATCCTGCATAATTTTCTTGTGAAATAATTGTTTTATTGCAATAAGGGCGTGTTGTTTTGGTAGTTTGGTTGTTTTATTTAGAATTTCTTTAATATATTTTCTTAATTTATCATTCTTGTTTCATAAATTTGTATTTTTTAATAACTTGATCTTTACCTCAATGTGTTAGTTTTTTGATGAGAAGGCTAAAGAACGTGTTTCCAAAGAAAAAAGGAAGGCATTAATAGAACTTGAATCTCTGCAACCGTCAAATTTCTCAAAACTTGTTTCTATGACATCAATAGCAAACATTACCAGGAAATTACAGAACTTCGAAATGTTGAAAGTAAGTAGAAATAATGAGGCGAAATGTAGAGTGATCACATTAATACGGCCAAGGACTGTATGTACAAGTTTCAATTCATGAGCGCTGATAAAAAGTGAGATTTAATAGGATGCTCTACAGGAAGTCGTAGGCTTTTGCGTCCAAAGTCATGTGGGTGATCTTTCGACCATCCTGTCGTGGTCTTCCTCAGGGCTGGTATGCATACCGCCTTCGACGCGGCGTCACCCGGACAGCCCAGATCACCAACAGGATGCTCTACAGTTCACGACAAAAAATATAAACTAAAAGTAATAAGATGTTATATAATTTTCTTGTTAATACAGGTTAACTATCGTTTAGGTTAAAACAGTATGACGAATAAACTACAATTTTTACTTTCTCACCCTTTCGAATAAAAGAAGAGAAAGTATTATATTCAAGCCGCGGAAAACGGTGAATTTTCGGCAGAAAAAACTTTGTGTGATGAGAAGTCCATAAAACCTGTTTAAAAAAAAACAAAGAAAAAATGCATTATTTGGCCCTGGTAACTATAAAATGAATAAGTCATGTTTCCATATATAGTAACTTATTTCCTCTTACCCGTGGGGTAGCCAGGATCCGCGTGTTTTGGGTCCTTGATACCGAAATATTGATTGTCGGCAAAACGTTGTTCTTCTTTCCGTCGCTAGCGCCTAAACCGTTCAGCCGATTTTCTCCAAAATTGATATTCTAGATAGGTACATCTCTTCTTATTTTTATGTAGGATTTGTTTCTTATTATAGTAAGGTCATGGGCTCCGGAAGCTAAAATTAGTCATGCAAAGGTGACAAATAACATATTTAATGTTTTGTCGAATATTTATGGGACATGTATCTGTTTATTTGGAACAATAACGCTCATGGATAAGTACTAAAAACCCTCCTTTCCTCTGAATCCTAGGGATAGCCCAATTACACTAATTAGTGGTATGAACAATCGATCCACATTTTTTAGATCAATAGAAACGAGAAAAGTAAATCCGCTTAGTTGTGAGTTTTATTACAAACATTAAAAACGTAAGCACAATTGAAACAATTTGTTTTCATACACTTTGACGTGAATGCCTCTAAACGATCATCAATTGTATTATATTAAAAAAATGAATTTCCTGTTTCTTGTGTTCTCTGTGAATAAAATATACCAAAACGCAACCGTCACATTTTGGAGTTATTCAAAAGCAACATTTTATTGTGTTGGGATTCTTTATGTCGTTATTCGTTTTTCTCACACTTTGTTCCTACATTTTACTTGAAACCACACCGTCTGCTTTTCATATCCAGGCGTTGAATTTGCACGCGAAAATTTCAAAACTACAAAATTGAAGATAGAGATTTTTACCTTAGACAAAATACTTTTTGAAAATCAGCTGATTAAAAAAGGCCTAATACATTTTTAAAAGAAATTAGTTGTTTTCTGTAATTTCGGGTTAAAGTTAATGCAAATTATTAACAAAATCATTTTCTCAAACATATATTTTTTTATTTTATTTTTCTTTATGTATTATACAAGGGACGCTTAAAAGAATGGTGTATGTCTCATATTCACTGATCTGTCAACATTTAAGAAAATCTGTTGGAAGTATGTGTTGGAAGTACTGTGTTGGAAGTATTGGAATGAGACAAATACATTTCTAAGCGTCGGTCCGACTTAAGAACTCGAAGTGTTTCCATACCGTAGAGGCAAGGCTCATGGCAAGTGACTCTTCCTTTGCACACACAAATTACGAACATGCACCACACTACCACTGCACCAGCCCGTGTGCATGTACTGGAAACGTTTGGTGTGCTGTACTACTGCAAGTCGGCGGCCGCGAGCCCTCCCTCGGGTGCTTGTGGCAGGCACGTGATGTCCGCCTCCATTGGCCTTAGGGCGCCTAATCGCCACCCCAAGCTGCGGCTGCATCTCCCTACAGTCTCTCCCATTCGTTCATTCGTTGTTAGGCTGTTGGGGTAGTAGCCAGCCATGGATGTCTATGGACGAGCGATGTAAGATGCATCTCATAAGTTGTATCCTTGTTTATCAAATATCTTGATATTTGCACTTGATAGTTGATAGAATGGGCTTCGGTGGTCTGATGGAGAAATAATGGGCACGCGGAATTTTCATTTCTCGTGCATGGTCACGTCACAACACGTGGATGGCCCTTGCGAAGTTTTGGACAAGGAATGGAGGTAAACCATGCCGTTGAAGGCCCAACTTATTTAGTTTTGTATAATTGTGACTCTTTTTTCTTATTGAATCCATTTTCACAGTATAGTTTAATCATGGAACAGTTTCTTTGTGCACTGTAATTTTAATATGTTCTGCCACGATATGTGGTCAGTGTTTGTTCCTAAAGGAAAATTTGTTAATTTAATTTTTATACTCAATTTTAATTCCTTTTAATTACATTAAACTTTTAAATTTATACATTTTTGTTTTATTATTGCATACATGTTTGTGTGAATGTGAGCTACCAGAAGGGAACACCCGCCATAAAAAAGGGAATTAATTATATTTTTTAATGTTGCATGGCCGGTGTGAGGTCATGTTGCTATGGCGTCCAACCACACATGTGGGCTTAGAGCTTGTGCGGGCTGGGGCGGCGCCATGCTGGTGCGAAATACTTGTGTGGAGAAAGTATACAGAAACCGACGTAAGTTGGCACCGAATCTCACCAGCCAGCTGGCGAGACACCTCTCGCGATAAAAAAACATGCACTACTCTTACGGTACTGTTCATACAGCTGTAGGCTTTTGTTTGATTGGTATTGCAAGTAAATTGCCATTGGCATTAGCACCGGAAGTGCATTGCATGAAATATCCGTGGGTGGGGCGGTGTTCATCCAGTGCTGAAACCTAAGTTCCAGCGCTAATCTTCACTGGGAACGTGCGCGGTTTTTACCCTTCAAGTAACTCCCCCGCGCCATGGAGGCAAACGCGAAGCTCGCGGCGTTACAAACGAGGACTCGCCCTTGCGAATGCCTCTGCTGCCCTTGCGCTTTGGAGCGCCCTCGCGTGATTGATGTTTCCGAGTGCGCCAGCAGCTCAGGTCCTTTCTACCGTAAGTATAGTGCGTATTTTTATCGGCTGTTATCTTCCTCCGCTGGATGGTGAGATCCGGCGCTGATGTGCACGTCGGCTTCAAGGGTTTTCCAGTCAGATATCTCCCACTAGCGGGGCACCGCCCCAGACGGGATCAGCCCCCAACTTGTCCCTAGACGTGTGATGTGGTGAAGTGAATGTAAATGTGTGTAAGAAAAGGGTGAGGACAGGACAAACTAGAAGAAGAATTGATCGCAAGAGGTCCGTTGCCCGTTAGTTAGGTTACTGCTCCGGCATTCACCATGTATTATTCAGAGAATCCCTCTGATCTGCCTATCAGATCGTTGGCCACCAAGATTCTTTTTCAGATAGCGATTCAACCTCTCTCTGTAGCTAGCGTCAAAAGTCCTGCCACCGAGACTCGAGCAGTAGAATCTCTAGGTGAGAGGCACTGCAGTGGCTCAACTGAAGCTCTGAGCCTCCTCAGTCAGTGCGAAGCCCTCGTGCAGAACCCACGTGCGTCTTGCAGCATTTCCACGCGGATGCGAGTCGTTGTTCGTCGGGGACAACCACGCCACCGCCTCCGTCCTACGCCACAGCATTAGAGAATTTGTTACGGCTTTGCTACGCACCGCACTCAATCCGCGGGTGGGCGCGCACGCGGGCCTTTGGGCGCTAAGAGCAGGCAAATCGCATCTCGGGCAGCGCCGCGCTAAGGCCACCGGTGCGCAGCGAGAGGCGAAAACGCCGCGCCAAGGCGGCGCAACGCCCCATCGCCCCATCGCCCCATCGCCCCATCGCCCCATCGCCCGGCCGTCACCCCGCGTGTCGCTCCGCGTTTGCTACCCACGACTCCTCCGTCCCCGTCCCCGTCCCCGTCCACCCCGACCGCACCCCACAGGCGGCCACGTTTCCCTCGCCGACGCCGTCAATCCCATCCACCCGACTTACCGCCGTCGACCTTGTCGTTTGTGCCAGCCCCAGTCTCCAGTTTCACGACACCATGTCGGGAGTTTAGGCCGGGCCGATGCTCCACTGCTTGGATATTCCTGTTCTATAGAATGAATCCCTCTCAAGCCAACTGGTAGGTCGGCGCCGGATCTCACCATTCAGCGGGGGAAGAGCACCGCCACTCCTAGGAATAAAAATCATTCACAGCACAAACGTTACTAACAACCATTGCAGTTGCCGTGCCCGGAAACAGTCTGTGCGCGGAGGACGACGGAAGGAAACGGAGGCGAAGCAGAGGCGTGGAGACGCGGGTGGCAGTGGGGGGGGGGGAGGCACGGCTGGGAGCCGCGGCCCTCTCCGGAGGCCGCCCCGTCTAAGCTAACGAGGCCGCCCTGTCCGCGGGTCGCCGCAGAGAATTCCCCAAACAGCCGAAGGACGCCGCGGGATTACCTTGTTGACAGGCTTCCGG
Source organism: Gryllus longicercus (assembly GCA_038098605.1). Taxonomy (NCBI): domain Eukaryota; kingdom Metazoa; phylum Arthropoda; class Insecta; order Orthoptera; family Gryllidae; genus Gryllus; species Gryllus longicercus. The sequence continues at coordinate 440,260 of JAZDUA010000088.1, forward strand.
AAACGTCACGCGGTCTCGTCCGGCCACTTGGCGCGCTGCTCGCTTCGACGCAAGGGCCCAGTTCGATTCATTAGGCCAAAGAGTCTGTCATAGCATTCGTACAAAATTCTACCGTAAGAAACTTGGACGACGGAAGTCACGCAGAGGATGGAGAAAGAGAGAGAGAGAGAGTTGAGAGAAAGAGAGTTGAGAGAAAGAGAGTTGAGAGAAAGAGAGTTGAGAGAAGGAGAGTTGAGAGAAGGAGAGTTGAGAGAAGGAGAGTTGAGAGAAGGAGAGTTGAGAGAAGGAGAGTTGAGAGAAGGAGAGTTGAGAGAAGGAGAGTTGAGAGAAGGAGAGTTGAGAGAGAGAGAGACTGACATGGGAGAGAGAGACTTGAGAGACAGAGAGAGACTTGAGAGACAGAGAGAGACTTGAGAGACAGAGAGAGACTTGAGAGAGAGTCTTGAATGAGAGAGAGAGTTGTAACTTGAATACATTTTTTTAATAAATTGATCGCAATTGCCTTTAAAGATATCAATTATCTTAATAATAAAATCATGTTCGTATAGGAAAAATATAGAAATAGAGAAAACTATGAAAATGTTCTGATAGCAAGATTTTATATTTCAATATTTTTTCTCAATATTTTTTTCTCTTTATAGGAAATATTGCTTTCGTAGCGGTGACGCCATAGGAATTATTGTTTTAGTAGCTTGGTAGTAGCGCGGCATGAGAACTTGCCAGGTGTTGCAGCCCCGAATGCCCGACCGCGCGTGGGCGTTGGAGTTGGTTGCGGGGGGGGGGGAGGCCTGTGCCGGCTGCGCGCAACGCCCTGCGGCCGAGGGCAAAGGCCCTTGCGGCGGCGGCGGCGGCGGCGACGAGGTGCGCCCGTCTCCGGAGGCTGTCGCTTACTGGAAGATCTGCTCCCGGCCAACGCCTGCCACGCAATAAGACACGCGCGCGCAGGTGGCCTCCACCACAAGCTTGCTCTCCCTCTCCTTCCTCCTCTCGGTTTCTGTCTCTCGCTCGCTCTTTCCCTCTCGCTCTTCCTCTCTTGCCCAGGCTCTCCCGCTGTCTCTCTCTTTCTCTCACTCTGTCTCTCTCGCTGTCTCTCTCACTCTGTCTCTTTCGCAGTCTCTCTCGCTCTGCCTCTCTAACTCTTTCTCTATTTCTCTCTCTACTTGTCTCTTCCTCTGCCTCTTTTTTCCCTCTTACTCTCCTTCCCTCTCATCCTCACCCTCTTTCACCCTTACACATTCATTCTTCCTTCTGTACTCACTTTCTCTCACCCCATTTGTCTGTTCTTCGTACTATCTTTCTTCACATCTCTACGGCACTTTTCCTCTACGCCTTCTCTGCGTGTGCATACATAAAAGAAGTAAGCAATTCATTTGTAATGAGAAGAAATAAAGAATTGTCGCATAGGAATAATTTATTTTTCGAATTTTAATTAAATGCTTCAACATTATTCATTATTTATGTGCTCGACGAAACTAGTGTGTATCAGCTGCATTTATGAATATCGAGTTACTTATACACAGTTACGCAACGAGGATTTTCTTTATGGAGAGACAACAGATGTTGTGTCCGGCCCAAAGCTTTACTTGCTAATTTACATATATTTGAAGTATTCATACTGTATATTTAATTGTTTTCATTATTATTAAAAGTATACTTTAATAAAGTAACAATACTTTATTAAAGTATAGTTAAAGTTGTTAAATAGGTTAAAAATAACATAATAAGAACAAAAAATTGTAAATCAGAGATATTTACTTCAAAATTTCTACCAAAATAATTCTTAGATCTTTAATTTACATTTACCCTTATACAGTCCACCCTAAATGGGTCACGCTTATCCTACAATGGCTAATACTGAGATTCAGGTAAAATTATTAAAAGTCTTCTAATGTTTTTTTATAATATCGGAGCTAAATAAATTTGTAGTAATCAATTCAAATTGAACGAGAAAAATTATATAAATATTTAATTTTTAATATGTTAGTAAAAACTATAAATTGAGAGATTGTTTTATTCGTATTAAGTGATAAGGGGACTGAATCTTCGTGAACTCTCTCTTCGTTAGATCATTCAAGTTTATAGTAAATAATTCGTTTATGTGAAACTATAATTTCTTCCATATGCTATAATTTCGCACAATACACGCCAAACAAAACTGGTTCACTCTTTCAAATGTAGAAACGCCTGAGATTTAAGCGCAATGCCGTTTAAGCGAATGAGCTTACGCGCAAACAGAATATGAGCGTCCCACCCAGTTTCGCAGCTCACAATGCTCATATCGTCAAGAAACGGAAGTCCTATTCCAGAAAACAGTCGGCGTTCGTTTTATTGCCCTTGGTACTCGTTAACTGCGCTCGCCCGCGCTCCGTTCTGCAGCTTTGAAGGTTATGACTCGCGCCGAGTATCAGCGAAGCAGAGGAGGTTCATAAACCCGCAGTTGCGCTGCTCCTCGACCGAAAAAATGGAACCAGAGGAGAGCTGAGGGCAGACGGGGAAGGGAAATGATTCGCGGCCTCCCGGCTGCCTCGTGCGGGAACGTCGCAGCGTAAATACTCGTTTCAGAAGTCGATCTACTGCCAGATTCGACCGCAGTCTCTCTCGAACCCCCTTTACATATTGGAAGGAATTTCACTAAATTATTGGTATCAACAATCAATAAACGTGTCGAAGTTGTAACCGATATGCGTGATATTTCCCTCAAGAAAAGATCGACAAAACTAAAAAAAATGTCATTAATGACAATGAACTACTTATGATGGAAACTGAGAACATGTCTGATAAGGTAATGGTAATTAAAAACAGTTCAAGAAAACCCCACACTTTTGTGTCAAAATTCTCCCTTCTCTCGTAAAAAATATACCTTCACAAAATTAGGTGAGAAATATTATGTCAAATTATTTCAGGAACATTTACTGTGATATCACCAATCTGCAGTTTTACAAATATATTAACATTCACAACTTTCGTAAAACGCGAGTATATTTTTGAGGTCCCCATAATCTTGTTTCTTCAAAAAATTAAAATCTATATAAGCAGAGTTAAATATATTTCTAGTGGCTTTTCAACTACACGCATTGTGAAACAATTTTGCGATATTTATTGTATAATTCTCTCTAAAAACTTGTGTAATGGTATATTACTTATATTTTAAAAGTGGGGGTTTTGTCATGCATTATGCATTTAGAGAATTGACAAGGGAGGATTGCTCTGTAAATATATAGAGCACAAAGTTTGTCAGGAAATCAATGACATGACATAAATTTTAAAAAAACAAAGGCCTCTTACAAATCATATAGAACTTAGTATTAACCTCGAATTAAATTATAAGTATTTTATTCAAAGTAGGTTTGATTTCTTCTGTAATTTACGTTCATTGTGAGATACCGATTAATAACAGGAAAATATAATAATATATTGCTATTATTAATAATAAATTAAATAAATAATTAAATAAATAATAATTGATAAATAAATAAATAATAATTGATAAATAAATAAATAATAATTGATAAATAAATTAATAATAATTGATAAATAAAAATTAATAACATAATTATGACAATCTGTACTATTGTACGAAATTACTTACATTTGACTTCAATATTATAATGTTCCTGCTCTCAAAATAAAATTTCCCCACATTAAAAGGTATCTGTAGAGCTCCTAAAGCATTAAGGCTAAATGTCCGACACTAGTACAATTTCTAGCCACCACGTGGCAGCACCAAAATAAGTAAAATTTACTTTACCGATAACGTCCCAACCAATGGTTCGATTTTCGATCTGTAAACGGCATTTGACGCCTTTTCAAAATAGAATTTACGCTACGATGACCTTTTTCCAAAATCTAGCAAAAACGCGAATTTGAAATTAGTTCTCAAACTTCCGAGAACAAATTTAAAAATGTGGCCTTATAGCGCGATGGCGACATGCTTCCTGAATCCAACGCCGTGACATCCATGCAAATCGGAAGAATGGGAGCGTCGTAAAGTGAAATTTACGAAAACACCTCGCCCCCCCCCACTTCCTCTTCTGCGCCGTTGCGTCACCCACCCGCCCGGCGGTTAAAGCGGTGCTACGTCTAAGATTAATTTTTAGCTCTGAAAATAATTCAGCAATTAAAAAATAACAGTATCCTTTTTTAGCTTTATGGGTACTGGCCTGCGATGACGCAGTTATGCTCGTATTAACAAATAACAGAGTTGACACCCTTATGAGCATCTTCTTCTCCTCTACTCCATGGATGGGTTCATGACCTGTTCCGACTTCTACCAATTTCATTTCTATAACGATCTGCCTCTGTGTCTTCTACCTCGCGTTCTACACATAAACGCTTGCTTTAGAATGCGTGTCAGTCCCATGTATCGAAGTCATTCCTCCCTTCACTCCCTGGAGTCAGAAAGATAGTATTTTGCCATTGATTGCTTGAACAATTAATTTTCATCTTATTTCGCGTCGCGCTTCTGGCCTGTAATCCTATGGCGAGAGAGACAACTCGCATAGTCGAGGCTTGCGAGCACAACCGCATGGGTGGACAAATGAGCATCAGCACGAAGATTTCATTCGTTATCGAATCCCGCCAAGCGATTTTCGCCGCTAACTTATATACCGCTAGTTCACGTGACAGTGCCTCCCGCGCTGGAGAATGGCCGGTCGGCAAACACATTCGTTAATTTGTTTTGGCCGTGTACAACGAATTCCGCTTGCTAGGTGCATTCCGAGAGCTGCACCCAGACTAACGCCCGCTCTCGGGCACTTGAACCGCAACACCTGCACTTCCCAACCGTTTGCTCCGTGTACAGACCGTGTCATTATATAACTATTCAATTATAACTGAACTAAAAATATATGAATATTTTGTTTCTCTTAAAGAACGGGCGGTCGGCCTCACGGACGGTCGGCCTCACGGACGGACGGTAGGCCTGACGGACGGACAGTCGGCCTGACGGACGGACAGTCGGCCTGACGGACGGACAGTCGGCCTGACGGACGGACAGTCGGCCTGACGGACGGACAGTCGGCCTGACGGACGGACAGTCGGCCTGACGGACGGACAGTCGGCCTGACGGACGGACAGTCGGCCTGACGGACGGACAGTCGGCCTGACGGACGGACAGTCGGCCTGACGGACGGACAGTCGGCCTGACGGACGGACAGACAGCCTGACGGAGGGACAGTCGGCCTGACGGACAAACGGTCGACCTGACGGACTGCCTGACGAACGAACGGCTTAACGGACGGACTGATAAACGGACTGACTGACGGACGCACAGACGGACGGACGGATGGACTGACGGATGGACTGACGGACGGACTGACGGATGGACTGAAGGACGGACAGACGGAAGGACGGACGGAAGAACTGACGGAAGGACTGATTTGCAGCCAAAGATTAAAAAAAGTCCCAATAATCAAAATAGTTAAAATAGTTATAATACTCAGGATAGTCAGATCGACTTGTTGGACGGATCCCTTAGTTGATCGACTTGTCGGGTCGATCCCCCACTTGATCGACTTGCTGGGTCGGTCCCCCACTTCATCGACTTGCTGAGTCGATCACCCACTTGATCGACTTGCTGAGTCGATCACCCACTTGATCGACTTGCTGGGTCTCTCATTCACTTGATCGACTTGATGGGTTGATCACCCACTTGATCGACTTGCTGGGTCGATTTCCCACTTGATCGACTTGCTGGGTGAATCTCCCACTTCATCGACTTGTTTGGTCGATCCCCAACTTGATCGACTTGCTGGGTCGATCCCCAACTTGATCGACTTGCTGGGTCGATCCCCAACTTGATCAACTTGCTGAGTCGATCACCCACTTGATCGACTTGCTGGGTCTCTCATTCACTTAATCGACTTGATGGGTTGATCCCCCACTTCATCGACTTGCAGGGTCGATCCCTTACTTGATCGACTGGCTGGGTCGATCCCCCACTTGATCGACTGGCTGGGACTATCCCCCACTTGATCGACTGGCTGGGACGATCCCCAACTTGACCGACTTGCTGAAACGATCCCCCACTTGATCGACTTGCTGGGTCGATCCCCCATTTCATCGACTTGCAGGGTCGATCCCCTACTTGATCGACTTGCTGGGTCGATCCCCACTTGAACGACTTGCTGGATCGATCCCTTACTTAATCGACTTGATTGGTCGATCCTTCACTCGATCGACTTGCTGGGTCGATCCCTCACTTGATCGACTTGCTGGATCGATCCCCCACATGATCGACTTGCTCGGTCGATCCCCCACTTGATAGACTTGCTGGGTCGATCTTCCAGTTTATCGACTAGCTAGATCGACCCCCACTTGATCGACTTGCTGTGTCGATCCCCCACTTGGTCGACTTGCTAAGTCGATCCCCCACTTGATCGACTTGCTGAGTCGATCCCCCACTAGATCGACTTGCTGGGTAGGTTCCCCACTTGAAAGACTTGTTGGGTCGATCCCTCACTTGATCGACTTGCTGTGTCGATCCCCCACTTGAACGATTTGCTGGGTCGATCCCCCAATTGAACGACTTGCTGGATCGATCCCCTACATGGTCGACTTGCTGGGTCGATCCCTCACATGATAGACTTGCTGGGTCGATCTTCCTGTTCATCGACTTGCTAGATCGACCCCCACTTGATCGACTTGCTGGGTCAATCCCCCACTTGATCGACTTGCTGGGTCGATCCCCCACTTGATCGACTTGCTGGGTCGATCCCCCACTTGATCGACTCGCTGGGTCGATCCCCCACTTGATCGACTTGCTGGGTCGATCCCCCACTTGATCGACTTGCTGGGTCGATCCCCCACTTGATCGACTTGCTGGGTCGATCCCTCACTTGATCGACTTGCTGGGTCGATCCCCCACTTGAACGATTTGCTGGGTCGATCCCCCACTTCATCGAGTGGCTGGGTCGATCACCCTCTCGATCGACTTGCTAGGACGATCCCCCACTTGATCGACTTGCTGGGTCGATCCTCCATTTGATCGAGTTTCTGGGACGATCCCGAACTTGATCGACTTGCTGGGTCGATCCTCCACTTGATCGACTTGCTGAGACAATCCTCCACTTGATTGACTTGCTGGGTCGATCCCCACTTGATCGACTTGCTAGATCGATTCCCCACTTCATCGACTTGCTGGGTCCATCCCTCACTTACTCGACTTGCTGAAACGATCCCCCACTTGATCGACTTGCTGGGTCGATCTCCCACTTCATCGAGTTGCTGGGTCGATCTCCTACTGGATCGAATTGCTGGGTCGATCACCCACTTGATCGATTGCTGGGTTAATCTTCCACTTATGGATTATGGTAGGCTTAACAAGGATCATTGTTGGTTCAAGAAGGATATTGGTTGGCTCAACGAGAATTTGGTTTGCTCAACAAGGATAATTGGCTTAACATGGATCATAGTTTGCTCAACTAGGGTCATAACTTAACGAGGATCATATGTGGCTTAACAAGGATATTGGTTGGCTCAAAAAGGATATTGGTTGGCTCAACAAAGGATATTGATTGGCTCAACAAGGATATTGGGTGGCTCAACAAGGATATTGGTTGGCTCAACAGGGATTTAGGTTGGCTCAACAAGGATATTGCTTGGCTCAACAAGGATCATGATTGGCTTAACAAGAATCCTGGTGTGCAAGAAGACTCCCACTTCCTACAATTTAACATGCATTGCATTCACGAGACTAATCACCATACATCAAAACTCTCTAATAAATGAACCTTTTAGATTAGTGTGAGTGGAAATGCCTTTAAGAAACATTGTTCGATTTTAAATCGTAACTCTAAAGACAAATGTAGACACTAAAACCGAACTAAATAAAACAGTAGAAAAATTATCGTTACATTTACTACTTATTGAGATTCTGGACGTTATAAATGTTAACTCAAATTGTTGAATATTTCTTGCGCCAATATAAACAATTTTTGACGCCTCATTTTTCGCAAGGCGGCAATTTGACAATAATCTCTTTTGAATAATGAGGAAATTTCAATTACATTGCACAAATAAATATATTTCCAAAACTTTAATGAACCACATATTTAAATATTACTGTCATCTCTCGTACATACGAGGTAGAACTAAAGAATTCGCCGAAGTATACAGTGTAAGTATTCAGCATATTGACGTGTTTTGCAATTTGCCGCCTACGCGAGCAGTCGAGGAAATAGTATATCTGCTTTGACAACATTGTATGAGGTTCAATATCACTTCATCTAATATAGAATGTTTCTTGTTCTGAGAAGACATGAACTCAATGATTGAGTGACATGTTGTTTGCTTCTTGTCGTTACACAAGTGTATAGCGTTTTCATTTTATTTTGGTTTGTGACTTTTGGTGGAACGGTATGGCTTCTGTTCGTAGTAAAGGCCAAACAATACACAGTTAAGCTAGGGAAAATATACGTCTCGTTATTAAGAAATGTGACAAAGAAAAGAATTCGGACGTTCTTCAACACACACTGCATAACAGCAATTTTCGGGTAGTAAACTATACTGAAGTATCTGTTCGAACTGTGACATCAATTAAAAAAGAAGGATTTGAAGCCTGTGGGGCAGCCTTAAGTACTCCCGTAAGAAAAGACCATATTTTGAAGATACAAAATTACACATTGATGACATCCACTTATTGCTTATTTGTTTTTCTTATTCTCATATGATGTTTTAATTCTTGCTTCTGGATACTTGGCGTAATATATTTGTAAAACGCCATATGTACAACGGAGTCCTTATATTTCTTTCTTTTCAAACATTATATTTCTCTGCAAAGAAAGCAAATGACCAGACGAAAGTCAGAAAACTCTACGGGGATTCCAGCCCAGCCCAAGACAAGATAAAGAAAAGTTTATTCAAGAAAAAAGCGAAGAAGTGGATGAACATAACTACAAATGGAGATCGTAAGAAGATCATCCGAAATATGACCACGGACTGTAAATCAACAATGGCGAATGTTAAGAACGAGAACGACAAAATAAATACAACAAAAGAAGACATCACGAAAAGATGGGAAGAATACGAAGAAGTTATATGATAAGGGCTTACAAATTGAGTAGTGTATAAATATAGATGATTACGAATAAGAACCTGAGATCGAAGAAATTAATTGGGCGACAAAACAACTGAAAAATGGAAAGTCCCCGGCTGTAGATAATATTCCAATCGAACTATTCAAAGATACAGGGGAAGAAATCTTGGCGAAACTAACACAATTATGCAATGTGATCTGGAAAATAAAACAGTGAACAACAGATTTGCAACTCACCATAATTATTCCATTACCAAAGAACGGAGACAGCCGAGATTGTGCAAATAACAACACAATTGCATGAATACCGTGTGATTCAGTCAATAGGCAAAAGACATCCCTCGGAAAACGAAAAAAAGGATTTTAAAAATGTTGTTACTGTAAGCATATACTTTAAGATTTTCAAAAATAATTCACATTGAAAGAAACCTCATTTTCTATCTACTCTGGAATGTTGTGTAGATTGCATTACGTCGCGTAAGCGTTAGAGTAAAGCATATCCTAAGATCATACTCACAGAAAAAGATTTACTTCGTTTTTAAACTCGTTTGAATGTTCCATATTATTTATATCATTGTGTCCGAGATGTCACGAAAGAGTCACGTCTAACTGGTTTTGCATGATGCAATTTCTACAGATAACTTTTTCTAGAAAATTCACTTTTCATAAAACAAAGAAAATGGAAGGGAAAACACGCTCCAAATGCAAGCAAACATCTAGGAGTTATCCAATTGCATCATTACCTTTTATTCATTTACGTAGTCCGTATGAAATGACTCCCCAGTAATTATTTATTCCCTTCAAAAGTATACAAATATATCAAATTTATTTTATATCAAAATAACTTACCAAGTACGCTGGGATAAGTCATGATTCATACTATCTTATTTCGATGCTTGTTACGGCGTTGGAGTCAGGATACAGCTCGCCAGACCGCTATTTTACCACTATTTTAAAATTTTAAGTCGTAGGCTTCCTCGGCCGGAGACATGTGCATGATCTTGGCTGTCCAGGTGACGCCGCGTCGAAGATTGTTGCCGACGTTTCGACCATCTTGTCGTGATGTTACCATGTCCATACCATCAGATGTATTGGCATACCAGCCCTGAGGAAGACCACGACAAAATGGTCGAAACGTCGGCAAAACAGCCTTCGACGCGACGTCACCCGGACAGCCAAGATAATGCATTTTTTTTAATTTGTCCGAAAGTACGAAAACATTTTTAAAATCAGCTTCGACTATTTTACTTGGGAAAAGAGATTCACGAGATGAACTCTTTAAAGCGTTTTGATATCAAAAATCGAGTTGTAGGATAAAAGAACTCGTGCGTATACTCTGCTCATTTTTTACGGTATTTGACAACGGAAGATCTTAGACCAAGGTGGAGTGATATCAGAATACCTTAGAAGTAAAATATATCTAAAATAAGATGTAAGGAGATGGAATAATGCGGATATTTACACAATTAGTTTCGTTTTTTTAAAAAAATAGTTAAAAATCGGAATCAATATTTTGAGTAATGCATCAAAAAATGTTAAAATGGTATTCGAAGGAAGACGGAAATATGTGAAAAAGGCAGTTTTACCTCGGTCTGTAATAGTAGTATAGAATCTCTAGTTTGATATCCGTGGAAAAATAGATTGAGATGCAAAGTGACGAACGCATGAACCGAGTGTGTGGCTTGCGTGTCCCGCAAGTACCGCCTCCTCCGTCGGGGCTGGCCGCGCGACGCCGGGCCTTAACGTGCCACCGCGCTGACAAAGGGCCCACAACGGGCGGGTGGGTGACGCAACGGCGCAGAAGAGGAAGTGGGGTGGGGCGAGGTGTTTTCGTAAATTTCACTTTACGACGCTTCTATTCGTCCGATTTGCATGATTGTGGCGGCGTTGGATTCAGGAAGCATGTCGCCATCGCGCTATAAGGCCACATTTTAAATTTGTTCTCAGAAGTTTGAGAACTAATTTCAAATTCACCTTTTTGCAAGATTTTTGGAAAAAGGTCATCGTAGCGTAAATTATATTTTAAAAAGGCGTCATATGCCGTTTACAAATCGAAAATCGGACCATTGATTCAGACGTTATCAGTAAAGTAAATTCCCCTGTGATAGTGCTGCGATTTATTGAATTTTCCTACAAGTATTTTTCGGTGCATTTAGCCTTAAATAGAGGAGGAGCAGCAGAAAGAAATGGACTCGCAGAGCTGTTGTGAAGTGCAAGCGAATGAAAATATCGTTTGTGGGGAAAGCGGCAGGCCGCTAAAGAGCGCGACGGCCGGGGCGACGAATGCAGCCGCCCAGTCCAGCGGCGCCGAAAGCGGCGGCAAAACACTCGCGCCGCAGTCGGAGGAGAAGGAGGAGGAGGGGGAGAGGCGAAAAGGAGCTTGACGCTTCGCGCGACCCCGAGAGCGAAGCCCCTGCAAAGCGGCCTTTGTCCCCCCGCGGCGATTGTATCTGCTAACGAGCCGGCGCGCGCTGCCGCACTCTTAACCCCGCGGCGGCCCCGCCCCGCCCCGCCCCGCCCCGCCCCGCCCCGCCCCGCCAGCCCCTCCGCGCCGCTCTCCGCCCCCGCTCTGCAGGCCTCGCGTTGTCCGTATGTCACCCCTGCGCCTCACCGCCCCGCCCCGGCCCCTTTGCCCTCCGCACCTTCTTAGGCGGCTCCATGTCGTCTCCACGAGATCCAAGCACACCGCCTCCCCACACCCGCTCCAGCCACGCCACAGCCCCACCACAGCCCCGCCACAGCCCCGCCACAGCCACGCCACAGCCACGCTGTGCCTGATCGCCATCCCACCCGCGCCTGTCACTTCCGACCACCCACCTCCCCCGCTCTCACTCGCTCTCTCCGCACCTCACTCGCTCTCTCAAAGATCTACCTCCACCCCCCTTCATGCGCCACCGCCGTGCCGCCTCCCTTTCCACCCAACCCTCTTGCGGCACCCTTCCTCCCTATCCTCCTGCGTTGCTCCATCGCCCCACCCCACAGATGCATCTTCAGCTCTTGTTACGGAGTCGTTTCCCTATTCCATCTCCTATTCTTTGCCATCCTCTTCATTTCTTCGCAGTCCCTTTTCGCTATTATTCCCGGTTTCCTACCCTGAGCCTCTCCCTAGCACCCCATACTCAGCTATCACATCTCACACCCTAGTCGGCCCCCACAACGAAGCCGTGTACCCAAATCCTGTCCATCCGACAACTCCAGCGTCCGGCACTGACAACTCCTTAACCCATCCCCGCACTCGACCTCTGCGACCCATTTCCGTTTACTCTCTGAACTATTCCCCCCTCTCACCTGAGTCCTTTCCTTGGATCTGCCTACTCGCACTCCGTCCTTGTTTCTACCCTTCCATCTGCCACCTCGCGCCTTCTTCTTTTCATGTTTGCGTCGTCCGCGATTTCACGTAGTCCTATCACTCTGCACCCCTCCGCCTTTCCCTCGTTCATTTCCCCTGTGTTCTACCGCGCTCTCCGAATGTCGTCTCTCCGGCGCGCCTACACTTTCGCGCCGCTGCATTATCTGCGTCCCCTGCCGAGCGTCTCCCTGCCCACCCACCTCCCGCCCCCCTCCCGCCCCCTCCCGCCCCCTCCCGCCCCCTCGGCTTCCTTTTCGGCGGCGGCAAAGGCACTCTGCCTTCTTCAGAATTTCCGAGCACATCTTTAAGACCTGTGGGAAATGAATACCCCTCAAAAGACGGCAAAGGCTATGTCGCAATAATTACGGGGTGATGAGATAGTCTAAAAAATGTATGCACGAATTTTGATGACCGTGTCTTCAAGAATTGCTATGGAAAGAAATAATAAAATGTTCTGAGCAAATGATGATAATGGCCATCCTAATTATCAAGCATATCTTGCTTGCAGAAAGTTATAATTAGACAGATACATAATTAAAATGACTAATATTTAGATAAATTGTCAGGACAGATTTTAATAAACATATTTTGTTGAGTACACAAGATTATTGAAGTGCTCTAAAAATATACTGAAATATTCTTTAAGTGTTATAAACGAAAAACCACTAATAAAAATTAGCTCAGTAAGGGTTACTGTTAGTATATGCCGTGCTAACCCGCATCAGAATCTTCATAAACTGAAGTAGTGAATGTTTATCATCAGGGTCTCCTTTTCGACTGCAGATGAGTCGCTGTGTTGTATGATGACGCTCTGTGGATGAGAATTCTAGAGACGGTTGCTTGGTGTGCTTTTTCCAGTGACTTTCCCTGATCTACTCCACAAAGTTGACCGAGTGGTCGGTACCATTATAAATGGACTACGCATTGCGCGCCACTCTACTGCGGCCAGTCTGTTCTCACTCTGATCCTTAAACCTGAAGTGATTGATCACCGTTCCTATTACGACCTATCCCTCAAGATGTAAAAAGGTGCACCGACGTAAACCTCAAGGAAGATCAGGGGTGCAACGCTATTGGAGAATAAGAACTCTTTGAAAAGATTTTACGTGGCATGCACACACACAGAGGCACCGTTGTGTTTTATTTCAGTAATTAATTGCAAGCGCTTTTTGTTTTGTGCACGACGAAACAATACGAATTCAATACTGAAAGGGTACGGAGTCCTCCCGTTTCTTTTTTGCATGCGACTTCGACGAACGAATTGCGACGAGCCGCATAAGTCCAACTGCACATAGGGTTTTCTCAAACATTATTATCTGGACCGTCATGCAATTTCTGAGAAATGCAGTATAATCTTCTACATTCAGCAGATTTAGAATAAATGTTTCAAACTTCTAAGAAATGTTGGAGACGCAAAAATTGTCCGCTTTTGCCAATTAACATATGGGAAATCTCAATCTCTAAGTTACACATGAGATTTGTGCTCCTGACTGGTTGGGAAGTTTCGTGAGTGTTTGGCAGGGAAAATAAATCTTTGACGCGTCAGAACGTCGTATTTTCAAACAACAGTGCAGGATGAGTTGTCTATCAATTAAAGAGGTGATGATCAACATTTCAGATAATTATTTAACTTCATTGTACAGGTTTGTCACCGCATGTTCATTGTCAAGGCTTCACAATCTTCCACGCACTTACATGCCCAAGACGTTCGTAACATTTGTTCCTAGATATTTTGTGTAGGGACTATGAAGGTTTTTTTTCCTTTTTATTAGACGCCTTTGATACAAAACCCGGGAAGGTGGTACTTCTGGATAGGAATATTTCTTCAGGAATGCATAAAATAGATTTGTAATGAAAAATGTCAAAGTTTATGTTATACTATACAGAAATTAGCACGCGTTCGAGAAATCCGCAACGCACGCCACTTGGTGTCGCAGGCAGCAGGTCCTGATCCCTGAACAGGTCAGAACCCTGTTTCTGGCCCCCCAGAAGACACGAAGTTACTTTACATTTCTTTATATTTTATTAAAGGAACACTATACCCTTTTGCTTCACTGAATCCTTATTAAGATGATAGCCACGCTAAGTTCCACTACGAAATGTTTTTTTTTTTTAAAGAATGGTTTACAAAGTGCGGAATGTCCGTACGGATCCAACCAGACCTTTTGGAAGGTGATAAGGACTGTGTAACCTTTTGACAACACCAACTCATTGAAAAGTGAGTTGTAGTATGTTATGGACTGTGGTGGTATAAGAGACGACAGAGCCGACAAATAAGACCAAAGTTGGTTAATATTTCCCGCGTACGATATGCCAGGAGAGCGCGAGAGGGGCCCCTCCCACCCTCGCCGCCGCGCGACGAATGCAACCACGGAATAAACAGCAATCGTGTCATTGTCGTAATTAATTTCGTCCGCGACGAAATAAGACGCGATCGAATGCCCCCCCCCCTACCTCACGAAGGCGCGCGCCGGCAGCGCTGAGCGCCGCCCCCGCGCGCGCGGCGGAGGTGCGCCTATTAAAAAGCGAGCGCCGCTATCGCGCCGGCGGCGGAGGCGAAAGCAGCGCTCCATTGCGGTCATAAATTCGGGCCCCGCCCCCGCCGTTGAATGCTCCAGTGCGCAGGCGCGCCGAGGGAGCAGCCTCCCGCGCTGCCGCGTCCACGCAGTGGGCCCGGGACGGGGAAAGCGCGCTTACACACAGGCAATAATAATAATAATAATAATAATAATAATAATAATAATGTTTTTATTAATGGCGAGCAATGATTGATTCATTGATTAGCGATTCCGGGTGTGTCAATAGCTAAGGCCGTTAATCTTGTAAGTGTAGTGCATTTTTTCCTCGGGAGGTGACAGTGAACCTCCACCGCTGGATGGTGAGATTTGCCACAGATCGGATATGCGTGAGTTTTTCCCCAACCAGGAATCTCCCACCAGTAAGACAGCGGCCCGGGACAAGCTTCAGGGCCCCCACTGGACTCCCGGCATGTATGGTTGTGTAGTGCACGTAAGTGTAAGTGTGTGTGAATAAGGAGTGAGTATAGCACAAGGAATAGGAAGGAAAGATCGCGCGCGCTCCGGGGCCCCTTTCTTAGAGTACTGCTCCCGCATTCGTCTGGTGTTGATCGAAGAAAGCATCGATTGGAAAACTACCGATGAGAGCAGCTGGATATTAAAATTCTCCTCCAGCAGAATTCAAACTATCTAGCTAGTTTCAACAGTCCTACTACCGTGCGGAATCGAATCCTAGAACTACCCGGTCAGAGGCATTGCAGTGACATTGATTCAGCCACCTAAGCTGGTCGACGTTGGGTGACGCCGTGACGAAAACTGCCGGCGACTTTTCGACCGTCTTATTGATGTCTTCCTTATTGCTATGTTACACTTAAGCCCTGAAGAAGACTTTGATATGATGGTCGAATTGTGGGCAACTCGCGACAGTGAAGATCTTTTGCATAATCCGGGCCAGGAGCATACACTGTTCTAATGATCGAGTGTAACGTAAAATCCAATAGTAGCCTTGAGAAACTTCATAATTTTATTACTTATTTTCGCGAATATTTTTCTTAATAGGCGCAATAACATTATTTTATTGAGTGCGCAAATAACTTTGAAGATAAACTTAATATCTTAATTATCTAATTAACCTCCTCAAATTACAAAGCTTGTCCAACGAGAAGAAATAATTAAAAAATCATTTTAAGGGAATGTTATTGTTGATATGTCTATCAAATGCAATAAAAAGGTTCTATAGATTATGTTGCATATTATTTACTAGCTTTTTGTATTAAGTATAATATGTTATCTCCGAAAAGACGATTTGAGACTGAGGAAAAGTAAGCTAACAATGTGAAAATAAAATACTGAAAGTAATCTTTAATTATTCCTCTAGGGCATTCCATATTTACAAGATTCATTGTATTTTGACAATATAACATTAAAACGTTTCGAAGGAAAACAAAGGAAGTTGAACTGCGATCTGTATTTTCTGAAGTCTGTCTATATCGTTCTCTCGGTCTCGTTCTCTTTCTCTTTCTCTCTCTTTCTCTCTCTCTTTCTCTCTCTTTCTTTCTCCTCTTTCTCTCTTTCTTTCTCTATCTTTCTTTCTCTCTGTGCCTTTTCCATTTTCCTATTTCTTCTTCCCTCACTCCCATTCTCTCGCCCATTTGTGAGTCTGAGATTTCTCATACGATACACGATTTTCTAAAAGTGCCGAAAATATTGTGGGTCATGATGAATGTGTCATATAGAAAGAAAGTCTAGAAAATAGCGTATATGACTCGTGGTAAAAGTAATTTTATTTTGCCCTTGGGATTTTGCCCTTAGACCTATCAACCACGTGACGCCTCCTTTCCAACTCAGAAAACAAACATGTACCACTCGTATCATAAATATCTTGCGACCAAACCGAGCAATAGCCTTGCGTGAATTGTTTCTCCTCCGACCTCCGTTCACCGCGCACTGTGCTCCACCCCCGCGACGGAAGCGGCGCGGCGCGGGTGCGAAGTCCGCATCAAGTAAAAATTCCGCCTCATTAAGCGCCTCATAAATAAGAGCATCCAGGGCGGGGGCGGGGCGGGGGCGGGGCGGGGGCGGGGCGGGGGCGGGGCGGGGGCGGGGCGGGGTTCTTTGCGAAGCCGCGCGATGACGAACGCGTGTTACGCACCTGTAGGCGCGGGCGTGGCGAATCGCAGCGCACAGCGGTAATTGCTCGGAAGCGCCGGATTATTCGCGCGGGGAGGGACGAGGGACGAGGGACGCGGTGGCGGGAGCTTCACGAGGGAGTGGGTAGACGGGGAATGGAGGAGAGATAGGGCGCGGATGGGGAGGGTGCGGTGGATGGCTGGTCGTTGAGAGGAGAGTAGCGGAGCGAGAAGGTGCTGGAATGGGAACAGGGGAGATGCTATTCGGAGAGTTGCCATTCGTGGAATTATATGGCGAGAGAATAGTCGTTGAGGTACAGAGAATAGAGGGGGAGTAATGTTGGTTATAGGGTAGTTGATTGGCGAGTATTAGTTTTGGCGGGTAGAGGTTGCGGGAGGTAGGTTGTCGGGTAGTCGACTGGTGAGTTGTTGGATGGTAGATTGTTGATTGGCAGACTGTTGGCAGGGAGTTGGTTGGTTGGCGGATAGTTGGTTGGTGGATAGTTGGTTGGCGGATGGTAGATTGGCAGGAATTAGGTTGCCGAGTATTTATTTGGCGAATATTTGTTTGTGGAAAATGCGGTATTTTTCCCTAACCGCCGCAGTCAGGTCAGGCTTTAAGCTCCCGATGTGTCTCCCGGTATGTGTGATAGTGTAATGCATGTAAGTGTAAGTGTAAATGTAAGTTTGTGCAATTAATGGTTGAGGAAAGGACAAGGAAGATGATGGAAAGATCTCGCGTGATCCGTGGCCCGTTTGGTAGCGTACTGCTTCAACATTTACCTAATGTTGGTCGGAAAAATTATGGGAAATAACCGATCAGAGCAGCCGGCCACTGTAAGTATCTCTCAGGCACCATCTGAATTCCACCTAGGTATTGAGGTCGTGTCGCTAAGACGAGGGGAGTCGTGGCTCAAATTGCTATGAAGTGGCTTGGGAGGGAGTATGAAAAAGCAGGGTAGGCAGAGCTTGGTGGCACCTGCGAGGCCGGGCAAGCCTTTGAAATGTGATTCTTGCGGTAATTGCTTGGGGGAAGTGAAAGAATTTCCCCCAAACTCCACAGTAATGAATTTGTCAGGAAGGGGAAGGAGTTTCTGGGCTTGAAATTTACGAAAATCATTGTGGCAGGTGAGATGTTTTTGTTCACAATTCTTACTCTGGTACATGGGGTTTTAAATTTCAGTACTAAATATGGCTGGAAATTAAGTTGCTCTGGAGAAAAAATGAGAAGGAAGTGTGTTCTCTTTTACGCTAGTTATTTACCTAATAGTCTACAAAAAATATTTCTTCAGTTTAAGCCTTTTTTTATCAATTACAGTACGAACGTATTACTTTAGACAATTGATTTTTTTACAATTGAATGGTTTAGTTCAAGACGTAGCTCTCTCTTGTTTCATGTAATATTGAAAAGAGAGAAGAAGTGTTTTAAAAATCTTCTATTCATCCGTTATTCTTAATTGCATTTTATCTAATAATTATGTGTTCAAGCGACAACAATACATCGCGTCGTTCAACGACAATACATCGCGTCAGTAAAACGCAGTGTTAATTTATAGAGAAGCCCCCGGGTGTGACAAAAGCATATGTATATTAGAGTTGGTTGGAATGAAAAATGTTACATGAAAGAGATATTTCCTTGTAATTGTAGAAAATGAAACACACAAAAATGTCTTTACCTTAGCATCGATAATTTTTTTTTCATATAAGTATGCAATTGCTTGTTTTAATACTATACTGCATTGAAATCGTTTTCCCTTCGACAATAATAAACTTGCTCTTACCAAGCATTTTCAGTTAATAATATTGTACAAATCACTGACCCTTTTTTACAAGAAAAGAACATTCGTGTAATCAGCAAAGGCAATTGTTCTGTTTTTTAAAAAAACATACTTTGAGTTGTAAATTTGATTCGTGTAAATAGAGATAAAAATATCGTCTAGGAGACGTGATAGTAACAAACATGCAAGGTATCAAATCTGTGGAATTGGGACAAATGTGAACGAGAATAACCGATTCTGGGACGAGAGTGATGAAGTGCGCCTGCAACAGGGGACCGGAAAGGGGACCCTGCGGAATGCGGGTTGTGACGCCGCGTAGTCGACGCAAATTCCTCTCGTGGTGATCGGAATTCGAATCTCAATACCCAGGGATGCGCGTATCGCCTGCCAGGGTTGTCCATAGCACGTTTCTTCTCTCCAGAAACAAAACTTACCTTCTTTATCAACTTAGATTTTGCGAATGTGAAACTAATCTCGGAATAATTCTATCACACCACCGAAGTCTTTTGTAATTGCACCCGTGCAAGAAAATTACGTAAAATTATATTGAAAAGTGCCTCACTTTGATCAATTTCATCTAAAGGAACGTTTTAAATGAGTAGGTTGAAACCAGAACGGCATAAGTGGCATTTTATATATTCTGAGAAATATGTTTAAGTCAATATTACTTGTTTATTTAAGTCAATATTACTTGTTTATTTAAGTAAAGTCTTGGTGATTTGTTTCATAATTAAAACTAAGGAACTTCAATTGTTCATTGAAAACATAAAAATACATTGCCAATGAAATATAGCTTAAAATAATCACGTTTTCTCAGAATTTGTAAATTGTTACTTATACCGTTCTGTTTTTTACCCATTCAAATTAAGTGTATACAATATATTTATGTAAACATATTGTTTTATTTTCATATTACTTTTTCAAAATATATTTTAGGAATTTACATGTAATTATGGTATTCCGCACATATTGAAACAAACGAAGAAACTATACGTTGTTATCTTTGAAGATTCAATCAGAGATCGTTCAACGACGTGTCTTCCTTTTAATGAATATTGTCGTGGAAACTACTTGGAATTTTCGTTGCTTTACATCAATAACTAGACCTTTAAATAATACAAATAGGACTATTTTAATAATTGTATTTTTAGTTCATGGCCATTTATAATTTATTACCTTCACAGTAAGTGATTGACTCTGAACTAGGAAATCTACTTGTTGCATCCACTATTCTTCTTCTCTAGTTCAATGGTAAGACTGTCATGGCATGACTGATTCAAAATTACAGTGGAATTTTGTTTGGTAATTTTTGAATTGGTTGTTCGAGTTTTGTCCCTCCCGATGGACCTAATAATTTGTATCCTTCGTGTCATTAATTTGTCAGTTTTCTTGGTACACTCTTTACTCACAAAAGTACCCTTTTCCTGCGTCATCTCATTGGAAGCTTCGCTAGATTTGTCCGCAGCAGCCGGTGACATTGGGTCATTGATGCACCGCCTGCCTTAAAAATTGAATCCTGTTAATTAATTCTCGAACGACCTTCTCAACGAAGCTCGTGGCTTCAGAAATGTGGTTACTGACAAATAGATTGCTTTTTTCGGGTGGTTACGAAGATTCCACTTATTGTTCTCGGCAGTCCAATTTATCTCGACTTGTTAATCCTTGTTGGATAGTAATCTACTGATTCACATCTTTTGCTTTCTTACAAGTATCTATTGTTTGAAGTGTGACAGCAAAAATTATACTAGGTTGGCGTGCGTTTGGATTCCTTTTTTTATAATTATGCTTCGCTAATTTCTTTCTGTTTCTGTACACCGACAATCCGCAAATTATATTTTAAAACGAGAAAATTATATTTATTCACATTGTAGTTCTTTCGTATTTCAGTCAACAAAATTTTACTGACTTTAAGATATGTTGCTAAATAAGGAACTGCAGGAAATAATTGCATTTAAATTGAAATCATGTATTTGTTATGTTGGGTCGATGTCAAACTTTGCCGGCTAGCAAACGGTGTCCCCATGCCTGCCTGGGCTTAGTTTAATTCCACGCTTGGAGGGTAAGAGAGACATGTAGCGAACGTATTCCCTTCACCTTAACTATCAAACTCCGCCCGTCTGAGCTTTTCTTCGTTACACAGCTACAGAAACTGAGACGCTTTAAAGGAAAAATACGACCCTATTTTTGTCTGACCGGGAATCGAAACCTGCAGCGTGCAACGTCAACCCAGTACGCTGCCCATTAGCCATATTAGGGTTTAAATTGAAGGTAAGTTCCTTTTGAACTCTGTTACCACTCTGTCATAATTATACACGAAATTACATTATTGTAACAACAGGCAAAAGAAGTGGTTAATTTCCCAACACGATATGTTTTCGACGGGAGAACTACCATCACTATTGTCAATCGGAAAGATAACTTATATTTTCACATGTTTGATGTAATACATGTTTTTAGCATCATATCACCGTAGCTTCCTTTAAACTCTTAGAAAACTTGGGATAATTTGTGGAAAACACTCTCTGTTTCAGCGGCTGTTCAGCTGGATCGCGGCCGAAAATAGCAAAGAATGATTTGCTTGGGAGGCGCGCGAGCGCGCTGGCCGCGGCCGTGCCAGACCGCGAAGGATGCGGAGGGCGGAATGTTATTTTCGGCATTTTTCCCGGCGCGAGGAGCATCCGTGGGGGCGGAGGGGGCGGCGAGGGCTGCGCACAGTGGGACCAACCTACATAACACGGACCGCGAGGGTGGGCTCTGGACATCAGCTGAAACGGAACAAGTAATACGAAATGCCACTTTGTGTGGTTTTCGCGATTAAGGATCATTGTCTGATGGTGCAGGCACTGGGCATAGAAGGGGGCGTGCAGGCGAAAAGAGACCGGGGCCCTGATCGGAGGCGAGAGCGAGGGCGGGCATGGGCGCGAGGGTAGGGTCGGGGAGAGGGATAGGGGCAAGATTGGTGTCTGGATGGGAAGCAGAGGCAGGATCGAATGTAGGGGATGGAGGTAGGGTCGGGGGCAAGTGCAAAATCTGGGTAAGAGGCAGGAGCGGAACAGAGGCAATGCCATGGGCAGGAGCGGGGGCAGTGGCGACAGGGGAGGTGAGGCTAGGATCGAAAGCAGGGCCGGGCTAGGGTCGAAAGCATGGGCCGGAGCATGGGTAGGGGGAGGGGCAGGCTGAAGGCAGTAAGAGCTGGGGTAAGGGTTGGGGGCAGAGGTAGGGGAAACAGGGTGGAGAGGGAGATTGTAAGTAGGGGTAGGGGTAGGGGTAGGAACGGGGCAGGAGAGGGGTGAGGGGAAGGTCCAGAGTCGAGATGAGGAGCGGGAGCAGTGGCAGGGTGGAGGCAGGAGCAGAGAAGCGCTGTGGGGTGGAGAGGGGGAACGGAAGAGATGGCGGGGGCGAACATGAGGCTGGGGGTGGGAGAGACAATCTCGGCGGTGACGCCGGCGAGTCGAAGATTCCGCACTCTCCTCTTTCCGGCACCGGGCGTCGCGGCGGAGGGCGTCTTCGGGCGGTCTAATTCTGAATGCCCGCGGCGTCGACGCGGCGTCGGCGTCGGCGTCGGCGCGGGCGGAGCGGCCGCTTCTTTATTGGAATCAGAATGCGAAGAACGTCCACCACTTGAATACAGAGGACGCCGCGTTTTGATTAAAGCGATGGTAGCGCTGCGGCGCGCGGCGCGGCACGGCGCGGCGTCGGTGCGCACTCAAAGCGAAACAGCTGAGCCCCACGAGATTTATTACAGGGGAGGGGCCGTTGGCTGTGGGAGGGCGCGGACGGGGGGCAGGGACGGGCGAGGAAACGGAGGCGGAGGTGAAATAGATGTTAGTGGAGGAAGAGGTGTAGGTGGCGAAGCGGTGGCGGCGGAATTGACGGAAGTGAAGGGGTAGAGGGGAGGTGGCGTGCGTAGACATGATGGCATCAATGATGTGGAGAGTGGTGGCATAAAGTATGTCGACGTTTACGCGTTGACGGGGCCGATAAGTGAGAGTGGGAGGGGCAGAGCAGTGCGGATGCGAGGGCGAGGGCGAAGGTGAGGGCGAGGGCGAGGGCGAGGGCGAGGGCGAGGGCGAGGGCGAGGGCGGAGTCGGCTCGGGTGGCGATGGTGCAGTCTGGAACTGAGAAAGGGAATGAGTAGGGCGCCGATAGCGGAGACGAAGCATCTGGGAAGAGGCCGGTTAATTAGACGCGGACGACATTTTCTTTAAACGGGGCCCGGGACAATGGTGCGGACGTGCGCGGCCCCGTGGCACTTGTTCTGGGCGCCGCACGTGCCCCCAGCCTGCGCAATGAGGCATCACGTCGACAGCCGCCGGCGTCACGCAAACGCCTCCACTTTCCCAGATTCTTTAGTCAGAGATTCTAAGCAGTGAAGTCATCACTATCATCAGTTTATATTATTTTGCTAGACATTTACACGCATCTAAGAGATTTGTCGGTCAAGCGTGTGCTTTTAATCATCATGAATTTAAGCACTCGTGGGAAATCATATCTTGTGAGTAAAATTACACAGGCACACAAAAAATAAAGGTGTCAGCCCAAAGGCTTGACACATGTTTTCCTATCTATGTCGATGCACTGAATCCAAATTCCATCACTCACGAATTATAAAATATATAGGTCCATGATTAAGAAGTGGTTATGTCTAAGGTCAGAGAACTTGAACATTAGCACTTTCATAAGAGATACAATTTTTCATTAGTTAACTGTTTCATAATTGCCATATTACAGAATTTCTAATTTAGTTTGTGGCTTACTTTTCTACTACGAATTACTTTTCTTAATTTCCTCCTATCAAAAATGTCTTGTATATGATGATTAATTCCATAGTATTCAGACGTATGTTTTATGTATCACAGTGACAAAAATGAAACAGTTCAATTTGTGGATAAAGAGCACATCTCACTGGGCATCCCTAGAAAGCGAACGTAACTTTGAAGTGGACTGCATTCAACCCTTCGGCACATTTTTTGTCATAATTTAATTTACATAATAATTGAACTAGCTTTGATCATCACAGTGGGGATTTTGAGCCTTGCCCCTGCTACCAACAAACATTTTGATAAATAATTTTCAATAACCATTGGAATGTTGGCATGGAAAGCATTTTGATAAAATTCACATTGTGCATTATATTTCAGACACTTGTTCCTAATTGAGAAAGTGTGCTCTGCTGAGTTTCTCATTAAACTGGTTCTTCGTTGAAGGACAATAATAAGTTGAAATTAATTTATTAATCATTAATGGAATGGGATTTTTAATGAGGAAGTTTATAATATAAGCCACATCAATAGGAACTATTTTATGCTTTTGATTTACGGCCCTATTTGTACATTTCATTAATGTTATAAATTGAAAAACTGTTTGCGGAGGGAAGAAGACATTCATTTTATGTTCAGAAACGGAACAGGCTCTCAACATTTTATCAAGACGCAAATCTGAAACAGAAGCAAGTAACATATAATCCGCTTGACTTGATTATGAATGACTCACAAAGTTTCTTATCTTCCCCAGTGTATTAGATTTTTCCCAGATTGTTAGCTTAATTTAAAAAATTCATGTGCAGTCGGATTCTGATTTTAAGTCTATTATTTACTTACTTTCCAAATGCAAAATTGCAATTTCCCGCGTGCCGTTTCGAAGTTTCGCTGCCGAACCGTTGCTGCAATGATTAAAATTGTTTAAATTAATTGTATATGCAGCATGTGAGATCACATAAATTTCATTAGCATTTAGTTTGAAATTTCTCTCTGCAAAATGAATAAAAATAACGAAATAAATATTCATATTTATTCATAGATTTGCCGTCAACAGGAGACCAGCAAAACACCGGGGAAATATTCGCAGTAAATGTTTTAATGCGTTACACATTTGGATGAAACACGCATGAAAAATATCGTGTTAATGTTTTGGTTAACTCCCAATACGTACATATTTAAATATAATGTTCATAAAGATGAGATTTAGCAACAAGTTTGGTTTAATTTTAAGGAAATCTGAGTATGTTACGTTTGCATACAGATCTAACTGTAATGAGTTTTGAAAAGAAAAATAAGCATTTACATTGAACAATAACTATGAATGAAAATTATTAATGAGTAATGACTATGCAACATAGTTTCCATTGCATTTCCACCTCATGTCCATTTTTCTTATCGTAATTATTACCAGCATCAGATCATTAAGTCATTAGTCACGGGCCACAATTACTTTAGTTTTTCAATGTCCTTTAAAACTCCATAAATAAGTATATACGTTCAAACTAGCTGGCAAGTACACATTTCGAAATATTTGACCTCGGATCTTGGTTGGTGTCTCATCTTGCACTGTGTTTGGCTCGTACTCACTGGGGACGACCTTCCTACTGGCAATGACTTTCCCACTGATGTATCTAGAGTGGGTTGTATTCATTGTTCATTTTTTTAAAAGAGACGGCCATTACTAAAAGAGAGGAGACGGTCATTTCTAAAAGAGACGGCCATTACTTTGGATGTATGAGTGGAAACAGCGATGAATGATCAGACTTAGTCAAAATTGAACAGAATAGAAAAAATTCTCAGTTTGCCACTTTGCCGAGGTGAACCCATGAAAGTTCGTACATCTATCAAAGACCAGTGCATGGGGAAGTTCGTACACATCAGGGGTGAGATGTCAGAAATGCCAAACATAGTAATTTTGTTAAATGTTTCTCGCCCCAGCGTCCAGGAAAAAATTGATAATCTTTAATCGCCCTAAGTGCCCTAGAAGTGTATAACTTTTATTTGGAACTACCTTACGCCTAGATTAGTAGGGAATGTTATTACGAATTGTTGGAATTCAGTACCTTGTAATTCTATTTCTAAGAGTAATTAACGCCTTGAGCTGAACCTGTTAAGCCATCACAATAAACAACTCGCATGTACAACTCGCGTGCCCGCGGTCCATATTGCTTCTTGGCGAGCACTTGATAATCTTGCTAAATAACGCCGGGTCATAAAACTGCTTGCCTGGTTCCCGTGTGGCGCCCTGAGCTGGCTGCCACGCCCCGTCGCTTCGTGCGACGCCGCGCGGGCGACGCTGCGTGGGCGTGGGCGGGGCGGGGCGGGGCGGGTGCGGTCTGCCTGCGGTGCCCCGCCCTCGCCCCTTCCTCCCTCGCCCCCTAGCTCGCTGCGACAGCTTAATCGGCCCCGGATTCCCGCTCGGCGTCGCGCAATGGGCAGCCGACCGACCGACGGGCGGGGCTCACCCAGTGGAAGAAGCACGGCGCGCGTGGGTGAAGGTTGAACCGGGGGGGGGGGGAGACCTCTTTTAGTATTAGCATTCATGGCTACCTACTCATGCACTTCCAACCGCTATTTAAACCTTAAACCTCTGTATGTCATTGAACAACGTTAGAAGCTACATTGTAGACAGAATTTTTATCAAGACTGAAATTAGCAACATTTGGCAAATTGATGGTAGTGCACTTCAGCTTGTATGGAAGTGAAAATTTCATCATTTCAAAAACCTATAGCAGAGAGGTAGATGAAATAACATTATAACAATATTAAGATTGATTCTAGGAGTAAAAACGAGAGAAAGAGAGAGAGAGGGGGGGCAAGAAAGGCCGTAAAGTAAAACCTGGGAATTTACTTACTCAATAAAAAATTGACGAAGACATAAATAAATGACAATACCATTTAAAAAGGATGAAAAATAATCACATTCTTCTCCTACAAAACTAGGGGATAATTAAGACGGAATTATCAATGAATCGCAACAGCCAAAAGTCGAATGTCTGAATGAGTACCTTGTTATAGAACGAATATTGTGTCAAATAAAGAATTCAAAATATTCTACGAAATCATTGTTCAATGTACAGCTGACCCTGCATAAGAGTCACCTATGAGTAAAGAGAGACTTTAAGAGGAACACTTAAGGACAGTGAGGGAACTTCCTTATACCTTCTTATATTTGAGAATAATTATGTTCCTGAATAAGATTTGATTACTTAAGGCTGAATGAAATTCCTGCCGGACCCAAGCTTAAAATTATATTGTTCCTCCCTCCGTAAAAAGATATTCCACATTTACTATTCTGGTAGATTTTTTTGTCGGTGGGTTCCTTTGAAATTTTAACTCGGGGACCCACATCCCTGTAACGTACTCCCTGAAATATTTAAGGTTAGAGTAAACAATGTATACATTTATTTGTAATAAATAATGTGAAAATATATTATTAGTCAAATTTAACATCTATCATACATTTAAAAAATAGAATATTTTTTAAATTTCAAAAAATATAATATTTTTTAAATTTGGAAATAAAACATTTAAGTATAGACGACTCATTTAATAACTATTATTTTACATATTTTATGACGTATTATTAAATTTAAATTAATTAATGTTTTCCAAGGTGCGGAACATCCATGGATGATGGGGGGTTCTGCCATTACTTATTTTGGTTGAAGTAAAAATATGGTACAATCATTCTTGTTTGCACAATTAATTCTGCCCACAGGGTGCAATTGTTTTCAAAAATATTGCCAAAAGTAGAATAACAAAGTACTATTGTATAAATCAGGTTACCATCTTTTAGATCTTTGCTTGCTTACCTGTAGTGTTCAAAGCGTCCTCGATGTAGCAGCAAATTATTTAGAACTTAAGTGAAATTCGCTGAAAAGAGGAGTATAGTGAAGCCGAGGTGGGTGTTGCAGGCGAGGATGTATTTTTATTTTTTCTTTACGTACAGCATTCTGACAATGTTATATATTCCTTTTATACTTTACTGTAAGCCACAGCTTCATACGGCCGTTACATGCGTTGCGAGAATGAAGAAGGGTTGACCTAATGTAAAATAAATTAAAACTGACTGAAATGTAAAATCTCCTCAGGTTTCACATAAAAAGTGAATAAGAAACATAAGTTCACTAAGTTAATAATTGATCTGGCCTATACTAAAACTAGGGATGTTGACATCTGGCATATTGTAGTACGTTTCGTCACGGAAAAGTGAGCATGAGAGAGGAAAATCGGAATGAAAGAAATATACCTCCAGAGGTCGAATGTAATCTATTCCTAAATGAATTAATAAAAAAGCCGCGCATGTGGCGTGCGCTTGTTCTCTTATTCCGTCCCTCGTCCAGGAGCTGGAAACGAACTACGTGACAGAAACTCGCCCGCGAACGTTGCCTTGCTCTTCTCTGCATTTGCTACAAGCATGGACACGCACGTGTGTGCATGCATTTCCCAAGTACACACGCACTTTGCCAATTCCCACGCATACTAGTTGCCACACACCGACTTCGACATATACCAGCTTCCACATTGCATAAACCTCCCACAATTCAGTCTCCCATCTTTCACATGTCATTGAAGTGCTCGAGGTTGCTTGTCTAAGCGACATAACTATTTTTTTTTATTTTTCAATTTTCTTTCTGTGAAAAAGAATTACAGTTTTGAAGTAGAAGGGAAAGTTCCTGGTTATTCCATATCAAGATAATTGTCATCTCAACCCGGAAAAGACGTTTATGACGCCAGTCGTAGTCCTCTTTTCTCGCCCATTTCCGTTTGTTTCGGTTTGCAATTCAAGGGAGTGTACAGTTCTTTCATTTATCGCTATTCTCTCGAAGAAGTGACTGAACGAATATGTAGCACTTCTCATTATCGCCGGAGCGGTATCTGTATTCGCGGTAAAACAGGCGAAATGGAGTAGATGGCCAGGGGTGGGTTAGGGCTGGAGAAGGGATGTGGTAGGAGGGGGTAGGGAGCGGGCCAGGGTAGTTTTGAAGGGCAGTCTCCGTATGACATGTAGATGGAAAGGGGGAGGAGAGAGAAAGAGAGAGAGAGAGAGAGTGGCAGTGAGATGGGCAGTGGAGAGGCAGAGGGCGGTGGAAGGAGCGGGAGGGAGAGGGGCAGGCGACAAAGCAGGAGGCAGGGCGAGGGCCAATGCAATGGGTGCCGAATGGGAGCGGAATGGGCAAGGCCTGGGGCAGTCGTCAGGGCAGGAATGGGTGTAAGAAGGGAAAAAGGGGTGGGGAAGACGGCTGGTAGTGAGAGCGGCAATTGATGAGAGAGGCGGCGGCGCAGGGGGTGAGCGGGGACGGGACAGAGGCCAAAGAAGGAAGCAGGATGAGAAATTGGAGAGAGATTGGGCAAGGGGCAGGGCAGGAGATTAGGAAGAAGAGTGGATGGAGGGGGAGCAGTCAGCGGAGCAGTGGAGGAGGAAGGAGGAGGGAAGAGGGCGTGTCAGTGAGAGGAGGAATGGGCGAGGTCCAAGGAGCTGGGAAGTGGGCGAGCCAGGGGGCAGGGCAGGCGAATGAGTAGGGAGAAGGAAGGGGCCGAGTGTGAAATGGGAGAAGGATGGGCAAGGGGCAGGGCAGGAGATTAGGAAGAAAAGTGGATGGAGGGGGAGCAGTCAGCGGAGCAGTGGAGGAGGAAGGAGGCGGGGAAGAGGGCGTGTCAGTGAGAGGAGGAATGGGCGAGGTCCAAGGAGCTGGGAAGTGGGCGAGCCAGGGGGCAGGGTGCGAAATGGGAGAAGGATGGGGAAGGGGCAGGGACGTTGGCAGAGTAGTAAGGAAGCGGGAAGGAGAAAGGGGCAGGAAAGAGGCCTGGGGAAGAGAATGTGGCCGTGAGAGGGGCAACAGAAGGCGCAGGGGAACTGCAAGGAGGCGGGGAAGAAGAGTGGGGAAGTGGGCGGGGCAGTGAGGTAGGCAGGGGCCATGGGAGAGGGAATGGGCGAGGGGGGCGGGGCGGGGCGGAGGCTGACGAACGGCCGTGTCGGAGCGGCGCCTGACGGATGGCGGCGCAGTTTGAAGGCGCGGCCGCTGGGCTGCGCTGCAACACGTGTCCTTCATCCATCATGGCCCCGCCCTCTCCGTTGGCTCCGGCGCAGGAGCTGGAGCTGGAGCTGGAGCTGGAGTTGGAGCTTTGGCCGGATGAGCAGCTGGGTGCGCCCGGCGCGCGCCGGCCGGGGAAGGTCGCTTTCGCTTCGTTTACGCTCCGCGGGGCTGAGACAAGGCGGATTTTGGGGAAGGACTGAGTACGCACGGCGAGTTACTTCGTATGAGCACATTCAGGCATAAAACTCTGGGAAACATGGACACATTGCACATGAAACATTTTGAAATAGCTAGGTGATATTTTTGAAAAAAATTGAAGAGTTAGGTGTGTCTTCAAGAAAAACAAAAGTCAACACGACCCGCTCCACAATTGTTTTTTGCTGATAGTTTACAACTGAAGCTTCCTAATTTGAGAAATCCTCGCTTCCACACCTGAACCCTCCTGTGTATTTTTGGCACCTGTGAAGTAGGTGGATGAAGACCAGTTACTACCTTGAGGAGAATTCTAGTGGCTGGTTGTTTAATTGGTCTTTTTCCGTCGTTTTCTCTGATCAATTATAACTTTGCAAAAAGGTTGTACATGTGAAAGCGAATTGACTTTTTAAAAAAATTAAATAACTAAGCGGATAATTGAGAAGAGTCTTAAAAAAAGACTGAAGGCAACACGCGCTATCTCATTCTGTTCTCAATATTTTCCTCGGGAAACCTCATACAGTGTTGCGTTTGCAGCATCGAAGGCCACTACATCCTAAGGTTTGTGCCCCAACAGTGGCAAATTTTCGACACTAGCAACATAGCTGTGTCGAATTCAACCACTGTCTGGAGGACAATTCTACTGGCCACCTTCTTAAATAAGTAGTGTTTCGTAGTTTCTCAAATTTATTGCAGGCGAATGTCGAATGTGTCGATGCCACGCTGGGAGAAGAAACCTTGCAAGGAATGCTGCTTTCCACCTTCTAAGATAGATCAAGCACTACTCTTATGGGATTATTGACCATCGTATTTGGCGCACACCAAAACCAAACTCACTTGTCCTTGGGGACGGACTGTGCTAATCAACCATTCCAGTATAAGACATATCTTCCATGATCTGAAGAGACACATGCATAATCCGAGAGCGCATAAATGAAGTCACAATACATGTACAGTTGTAGAATTTGCAAAATAAAAAAGAATAGAAAAGACGTTACTGGTTGAAATAAATTCGAACATCATTTTGATAACATAACAATAGAAGATGCAGGGTCTAAGTATGCTAAGGTAGAGTGTGAGGCAGCGTGGGTTCGGCGACCAATCTAATCGCTTTTGTATAGAGAGCACAAGTATACTGTATTTTATTTATGAAGACAAATATGTGTGCTTGCATGTATATGTAATTTTTATATTTAAAAATTAAGGCCAATTCCGAAATGTGGATTTTTTTGTCAGAATTAACTTAATATAAGTAGTAGAATGTCTGGATGCTAGATTTGTTATTTTTCAGACGTTAAACGATAATACGGATCATTGTTACACATTAGAAAGACGAAATACGTGTTTGCTAGTATGTTCTAAGAATAATTGAAACTAAAAGTATTCTCGGTAAATTCAGTTTCACTAAAATACATTGAGCGGCCACAGAGACTAGTTTTCTAAAAATCGGGAGAGAAAACATAACTTCTGAAAATGACAACTTCAGGTAGTTCTTGAAGTATTTCATGACGCTGATTATTCCATTGATGACGCTTGAATGCTCATTATGATAAATCGGCATTTCCATCCCCCCCCGTGATAATTGTTTTTCCTCTGTTAAACGACCAGCAACTCTTACCTCAATAGCATTTGTTTCATGACATTCCATTTTTACGACCAGTCATCTTTGATCCCTTATTAGGTTGCGAGAAACAATAAATGTGTGATTCTTTCACGATCATCTAGCAATTTATGTGATTGAATAAACCATGATAAAAACTTAAAAACCCAAACTTTACCAATATCATCATTAACATACGTTGTCGTGGCGAAAGCGAATAAATAATTCTTTTGTTTTTTACTGAATTGCTTATTATTGCAATTTACACTGCATAACGTATCTGGATCGAGAGGATTGTGGTCGCGAGAAAAATATGAAAACAATTTAATGATGCTACATATTTTCTTACGGATGGAATTATGGGAGGAAAATTTGAAAAGTCGAACTGAGTCAAGTTAACATCTAGTGAATTATTAAATAAGTAAATCTGAATCTAAAACTATGTAAAAATAGTCTTGTATGTGCCACAGGCGTTAACTGGTTCTAATGATCTCTGGTGACAAAAACCCCTCGACACAAAGGCTCTCGTGTTTTTTGTCACTCGATTATTATAACCCTTATAACGCCCTTGATACTTAAATAACTATTAGCGTGCACAGTTACCACACTTTTCTTTCATACGATCGTCGCGCCCATCGAGGACACCCAAAGTTAACACGACACACGTCCTCCAGTTGTCCAGCGACCCACAGCCCGCGACGCACGCAAGGGAATCCGAAGGGCGCTGGCTGGGCAGAGCCTGATGGATAGCAGACCGCGGCCCTTCAGCCCTCGCCCTACGCCCTCCGGCCCTTGGCCCTGCACTGCGTCGCTTAGCGCTGCGCCCTCAGGCCGCTCCACAAAGGGCGCGCGCCCCGCGTGTAAAATGGCTTTCTTGCGCCCCTACCTCCCCCTCCTCCTCCTCCTCCTCCTCCTCTTCCTCTTCCTCTTCCTCTTCCTCTTCCTCCACCTCCTCCTCTTTCTCCTCCTCTTTCTCCTCCTCTTTCTCCTCCTCTTTCTCCTCTTCCTCGTCCTCCTCCTCCACTTCCTCTTCCTTTTCCTCTTCTTCTTCCTCCTCCTCTTCTTCCTCCTCTTCTTCCTCCTCCTCTTCTTCCTCCTCCTCATCTTCCTCCTCCTCATCTTCCTCCTCTTCCTCCTCTTCCTCTTCCTCTTCTTCCTCCTCCTCCTCCTCTTCCTCTTCCTCTTCCTCTTTCTCCTCTTCCTCGTCCTCCTCCTTCTCCACTTCCTCTTCCTTTTCTTCTTCTTCCTCTTCCCCTTCCTCTTCCTTTTCCATTTTCTCCTCCTCCTCTTCCTCCTCCTCTTCCTCTTCATCTTCCTCTTCCTCCACCTCCTCCTCTTTCTCCTCCTCTTCCTCGTCCTCCTCCACTTCCTCTTCCTTTTCCTCTTCTTCTTCCTCTTCCCCTTCCTCTTCCCCTTCCTCTTCCTCTTCCTCTTCCTCGCCCTCCTCCTCCCCCTGCGGAGGGGGAGGGCGCACCAACTCTGTTCAGGTAGTTAACCCCCTCTCCCTTGAAGAAAGCCGCTCAACCTACGCGAGCGAAAGAGAGTTGAGCTCTCGATGGTGCTAATACGAATAGTATTTTCCGAATCCTATGGACGTTGTAGCTGGAAAATCTGTGCGACACATTAACCAGGGTGCTTCCAAGTTCACGCGACAAGTAAGACGCTGAAGCAGAAACGCTGTTACAGGTTGGTGCTTCTTTGTAAAACTGAAATGTTTCTAGCACGTGAGCCTAATAGAAAACAACTCAATTAATTTTGAATAAACCTTTCGTGCGACTTAAAAAAAAGGAATGTTGAGTATGTTGATCTGTGACAATACGTTTGCACTTCGTAATGCATTCTTGTTCGTATTATTTTATCATTCATTTATGTTAATTGTATTATTTTGTTTTTTACATTATATTGATTCTTAAGTAACGTATTGAAGTCGAGGCCTTTATCACTTCCGGGCTTGTTTCTTACCTTACGAGTATCCAGACCTTCTGATCAAGCCTGGAAATAAGTGTTTGACTTGGAGGAACAATGGAGTCAGGGGAAAGGACGAGAGGAGGGGAAAGGGAGAACCCCAATACAATCTACAGTGGTCGTGCTTTCTATCTCTACCACAAATTCCAAATGGGTCGACCAGGATTTGAACATCATCAGCACGGTGGAAAGCGAGCGATCGCATTGCTACACCGCGGGTCGCCACTGAAAAATAAAGAAGTAAATAAATTTGTTAATAAATGAGTAAGAATATGAATAAACTAATTGTTAAATGACTAAATATGCCTCTAGGATGGTGTGTGGGCAGTGTACGAGCTTCCCGTGGAGTGATTCCGAGTTTGATTCCCAGTCGCGGCAAAAATAGAGTTGTTGCTCTCCTTTACAATCGTCCCAGTTTCTGTAACTGCATGACAAAGGAAAGAACAGACAGGTGGATCTCGCTAGTTAGGGCAAAGGGAATACGGCATGTTCGGCACCTGTCCCTCTTACCTCGAAGCATGGGAATTTAAGTAGGCTAAGGAAGGGGGACATCATTAGCGTGCCGGCAAAGTCGGACTATTGACCCAAAATGCCAAATACGTACATATATAAAGCAGTAATTAAGCAAGATCAGACCCTGAGAATGGGAATGAAGCGAGAATAAGTAACAAAGGAATACGTAAAGTAGGCTGCCCGTTGTTTAAGGAATCACACCTGGTATTACTGGACTTGTTCGAAATAGCCGAAAATGACCAAACCGAGCAGCCGGTCCCTTGCACTCCCACCTAGAGAGCCACTGTCATCCACGTAACTTCTTGACTTGCGACAAACATCCTCCACCGACTGGCGTCGATCGTAGACCCTCCGGTCAACGATGATTCGTTTCCAGACACGCAACTACCTACGTTTCCGCACCTCATGATCACAGCTTACGTCTCTTCCACCAGGGCTCCACCTCTGCCACGACTCTCCAGCGGCTCAGCCCCAGCCATCAAAAAGACTTTGTTAAAAGAGTATCAAAAATATTTTTAAACGTTTTACAAAACCGTGAAGTTCTTCGGGGAGTTCAAGGAGACAGTATTTCTCCTCTATTCGTTAGAGTACTCTTCTGCAATATTAACCAAAACTATGGAATAGAAATAGAGGGAAGAAATCTTGAGAAATTTTAGGTTCGCAGATGTACTTCTATTTGGCAAATCTTCTCGATATTTAGAATGTAAACTGAATAAACAGCTTGAGAGATGCATTAAATTTGATTTCACATTGAAATACAAAAATATAAATATTAAGAATAACGGTGCTTAAATTCTTGTTATAATCAAACATACTGCCATAGATTATGTTAATGTGTACTCATATTTAGGGTAGACAGTAACTTTTACAAATAGACAAGGCGAACTACTAATCATTAAAATCTCTAAAAGTTGAAAAAAAATTGTAGAGTGAGTTTTATTTTGGCCAATAAAACATAAAGCATTGAAATCAAGAAAATGGTCATTGTCAGTATTCATGGATTCATCTCGTGCGAGTATACGGTGATTATTATTATTATTATTATTATTATTATTATTATTATTATTATTATTATTATTATTATTATTAGCCACTACAAATTCTATTGCAGTGCAAGGTCTTCCACTCCATAGTAGGGGTTCATACTCGATAGTTACGGTTTTAGACGATCCAGTCCTGAAGAGCGTACAGACTCTGGAATTCTATGGCGAAAATTAAATTAGTAATTCCTACTCAATCTGTTTCCTTCACGAGTATTCATATCCCCATTATTTATTGAACACGTTCCAATAAAATCCTCGTTTGCTGGAGAAGATAATTTAAGAAAATTGATTGTAGTAAAACAAATGTAAATGACAGTATATGACAGTATGACAAATAGATGTATTGTTAGAAAATACGTTTTGTAAGAAACTCTTCTGAAATGAAGTAGATAGTGAAAACAAAAAGCAATCTTATATTAATAATGCGGGTGAAGAAAAAACAAGCAATCAATAGTCGTTTAAAATGTCTGTAAAGATTAATGTTTAAAAAAATCTGTGAATGTTCTGAAGTGCAGCAAGATGTTATTTTTTCAGGACTCGTGCAATGCACCACAGCATCCAATGATCCCGTATATATTCCGATAAAAAGAAATAATATAAGTAGATATAGAGTTAAAACACTGCATCTATACTCATATTTTCTCATATTTATTTATTTTAGATTGTTTTGCAACGTTGACATTAGCAATGTCAGATTAAACACGTTTATGAATGTTTTTAAAAGATATAAATTACTCTGAAAATGAAACCAGCATACTTTCATTCTAGTTTTTCAAAACGTTTTCAGAAAAAAAAATGATATTGTCAGATGTAAAATTTTCTTTCATTATTGCAGTAAATCAAGACTATATAAAAACGCATAGAAGACTTAATACACATTTCGCTTATTTCTGTAGTACCTTGGAAAAACTATGCAATATGCATTTCAATATTTCAAATCCTTTGCTTTATTTCTACAAATTATCAAATTAAAAAGATTTTAAAAATTTAAATCGCTGCTTGAAAATCCTATAGAAGTTGTAGGCATGAAAATGTTTCAAACCTAATTATCTCAAACATGAAAGTCCGGTAAGAGCCCTATTGATAGAAATTCAAATTTAGGCATCTCTATTCACGTTT
Organism: Gryllus longicercus; assembly: GCA_038098605.1. Taxonomy (NCBI): domain Eukaryota; kingdom Metazoa; phylum Arthropoda; class Insecta; order Orthoptera; family Gryllidae; genus Gryllus; species Gryllus longicercus. The sequence continues at coordinate 476,298 of JAZDUA010000088.1, forward strand.
CCTCTGTGACCTCCTCTTCTGTCTCCTCATAGTGACGCGTAAATTAAATCACGAAATACGAACAAATTCTGTTAACTGATGTAGAACTATCCTATTTATGGCGGTTCATGTTTTCAACCGAACTGCATGGTACATGGCTGGTTTGCATGGAACTGCATGGAACTGCGAAGTACTTGGCGGGTTTGTTAATATTATTATTAGACATTTTTGCACGTTTATCCTTAACAGTAATTAGTTGTATATCATCGTGTAAATTCGTGTGAATTTTCAGTTTTGTAGCAGCTGCGATGGGACAATTGGTACGATGTTGCGGACATATTAAATTTTGTCATGTTAGGAGTTGCACAAATGAATTGTTTCGTATGGTAGTGATCGTGTCACTAGAGTAAGTTTTATTTGGAATCTGTTCCGAGATAATGAAATGTTTTTTTTAACGCTGATGAAAGGAAACGGGTGGGAAACGGAGAGCCATATGAAAGTAAAATCATTTATGTATTGTAAAGAGAAAACGTTTACGTCTGTTCCTCTAAACAGGCATTTATATAATTCGACTGAGCGAAATAATCACATTGCAAAATCTACCCGTAATATTATGGAAACCGTCATTTTCACCTTGTATATGTTGCTCTCAACTATACCTCCTAACTTTTGCCTCCCCCCGCCCCCGTCCTTTCTTGACCTGCACCCCCGCAGCACGCGTGCGATCGCCACAAGTGCTGCAATTTCTCAAGCACAAAAAGCCGTTTGCTTCTCTCCCTCTCCCCTCTCACTCCCTCTCTCTCTCCTCTCACTCTCTCTCTCCTCTCACTTCCTCTCTTTAAACCTCTTGTCCCCTCGCCTACTCTCCAGGTTCTGCCAACGCCCAGCCGCGCTCTTGCCCTCCCACCCTCTCGTTGGCCCTCTCGCCCGCCCTCCCGCCCGCCCTCTCGCCCGCCCTCTCGCCCACCCGCTTTCCTCTTGCCTACTCGCGTACGCCTTTTCCTCTGCCTCCCTCTCCTATTGCCCACCCGCTTACCCGTCCAACTACCTACCCTTCCTCCCAACCATCCGCCCTCTCGTCCATCCTTCCCCTCTCCCATCCGCCTGCCCATTCACCTGCTCACCCACCCACCCACCCACCAACCCATCTACCCTTCCACTCGGTTACCCTCCCGGCCATCGTCCCATCCGTCCGCCCTTCTGCGTGCATGCTTACCCACCCGTTCACCCGCCCATCCACCCTCTCACACACCCGCGTGCCTGCCCGCCGACTCACCCATTCCCATTCTTGTTCGCCCCCTCACCCGCCTGCCCTGTCGTCCGCCCACCCTCTGGGTGACAGATGGAGGGCGGCGCGATGAGATGCGATCTGGGCCGCTGCGTGCCCACGTGTCCCACTGACCGCGAAGGCCACGCAGGCGCCGCCGCCCGTTCGTGCCGCGCGCATTTCGCCGGAGAACTCGCTCGAGCACGCACGCCGCTCACGGCCGTGTTCTTGCGTATTTCATGGAATTTTAAAGCAAAGATTTTTTTGCTTTTACTTCACGTAAAATGATTGAGAGGATTTTAATTGATGAAAGTGACCCAGAAATAGGTGAATTCAGAGGACGTTTCTTGCAGTAGCTTGTGTTTGAAAATTGTGTATATCAACCCCCTTGCATTTGAACGACTTCTATTCCGTAATGTGAAGATGAATTTTACCAGACTATGGCGAATCATTTAGCGAATACATCGCCAAGTGGATTGGGGTCCATGCAGCCCTCTCCGGGAGTCACTGTTTACTGATTGTCTGGCTAGCAATTCCATTTCAGACCATTAGCAATCGAGTTGGTTCTTATCATAATTAATTTTCCGTTATTTTATCAGACCTAAGCTGTTACGTTACAATTATTTTTCAAGTCCTATTTAAATATTCTGTATTTTTTCATGTTTTTGTAGTTATCAACGTACGTATTCTTTTGGATGATCAAATAGTAGACATGCGCGCGTCTCTCCTCTTGAACAACTTGCTGCAGATTTGCACCTCGACGGAGTTGCATGGGATTTTCCGATCTCTCCACCTGCCTTCGACCCTCCTCTTGATCAATTTTCTCCGAATCCCCCACTTTTATAGGGTTAGGAACCACCACTACAATGTCTCGTTTTGATCCCCCACTTTATCTATTTGCTACGGATTCACCACGTTGGTACGTTGCTCAGGAGTTTTTTCATCAATTTTCCCAGGATCATCTACTTGATCAATATGCCAAGGATTCTCCACTTCATGGACTCACTAGAATTCTTCACTTTATCAACATATTCGGCACCATCAAATTCTACTTTCACCCGAACCTACACGTGATTGACTTTCTTATTTTTCCAGTTGATGGTCTTGCTTAGCTCGACTTGACAATGATTCACCAGTTGATCAACGTATGCAGACGTCTCAACTTATTTGACCAGCGCAGAATCTTCCACTTAATAACTTGCATAGGGATCTTCATTTTCATCGTTTTGCCCCAGTATCTTTCTCGTGATTGACCTGATACAGATCAATCATTTGATCGACGTACTCGGAATCCTATACTTGATCAACTCGCTCCGGACACTCAATTTGATCTTCATGGGAATCCCACACTTGATCAACTCGCTTAAGAACTATCACTTAAAAAGGTAAATGAGAATCATTATTTTAGGAAAGAATGCAAAGTACTGTGAGCTTCAGGACTATTGATGTAGATAGTGAGTTGTATTGTGAGTCAAATTTTTGCAAGGTATTGTTACAGAAGCAAAGATGGAACAGGCTCGTGGATTCTCTAAATATTGCTTTAAATGACAAAAAATAATGCTTCGTAAAGACAAAGAAAACTGTAGAAAGGTCTGAATATAAATTATTATAAATAACTGGTAAGAGTGTGATAAATTGAAGGGAAATACGTTTATAAAAATTATTAAGTTAAAATGTTTGGAAACTTGTTATGTACTTGAAAAATTTCAGAGGTACAAATGAGCGAATTGATTTTTTTATTTCACTCTGTAAGCACTCCCTCCGAGCGCATGAATGACCTATTTATTGCCCTCCAGGTAGCAGTTCGCGTTCACTATATATGAAATGCGTGCCTCCACGAAGCAAATTCTAACGTTTTCTCGTTTTCGTGATCTTCGATTTTTCTTATTTCTGATGTGTCACCTCACTACGACAGAGAACTACAATTAAGATATCGCATTTGAAGAATGTAATTGTAGAACGGAAATATCCTTAACAGTTTCTGTTCAAAAGCTAATTCATAAAAAGTCAACTAATAATTTCGATGATAATTTGCACTTCGCTTCAATGATTTCTAGTATAAAAAGTCATAAACACAATATATTATTAGATGAATTCAGAAAGAGACATTAAAATGGAAATGGAAAACGAGAAATAGAGATTTCAAAGCAAACATCATTTCCGCCTAACAGCTTTGACAGAACATATTAGATTAGTTTCAGTTATGTCTCCTATATTTGATCATATAATTAATTTAACATTAAGTTTAATTCTCTTCTTACTTCTTTCGTAAATTCTAAGTTTTCATTGCAGCTACAAAATACGATTATTTTATGAGGTTGTCAAGTAAACAGAAGAATGAGGAAGGGGAGGAGAGGAAGAAAGGGAATAACTTGAATCGGTTGGTAGTGCCTCTTGAACATTTCGGCTGTTTGCAGACTAACAGGACGAGCGATTTGGGCTAATGCGTTACGATGGCCATGCTTTCGCTACAGGTACTGAGTGTACACATCCAGAAGAAGGGGCACATCGATTCCCTGAGCGCGAAAATCGATTGTACAGAGCCTCATCGCGTTTCTGCGACTCTCATTGCACTGCAAGCAGGAGAACGAATCAGAATGTTGATGTTGGTCACAATACTCGCAAAATAGTACAAATGAAACAATGTAAACTCAGTAACATAAAATTATAACGAGTTCAATAATGAAGTATTTCAACTCAATATAGACGTGTCTTTTCAGACAAGGTCTTGATGTGAGTTTAACCAAGTCATTTTGGGTTGGTTAAAGAAATGGTATGAAAATCTGTTAAAGGAGTAATTATTATTTTAGACGTGATACAATTTTGTTTTACTAAATTAAAAAATAAATAGTGCAATGTTCATAACCAATTTTCTCACACCTTTTAGTGCAAGTCTGAATCTTTTCACACTCAAATCATTTTAAATTATGTAAAATGTATTTAATGTGTAAATGAATTAAATATACAGAATGGAGCAGGTTCGATTTACTGTCCCTTGTGAACGGGTTGTCTCAGCGCAGTAATATTCCCAACGCAACGAAACATTTATAACAATGATGACGCGTGGTTGATTTTGTCTCATTTCTTGAATTGTAAACTTCCCTCTGATTTTCCAATCACTTGTGCTGCAATGAAGCTACGTCATAATGATAACCAGAGAGCTGCTACCTTCTATTAAAATAATTATGCGATAAGAGGAGAAAAAAGTCCGAAAAAATGAAAAATCGAGAGTGGTTCTCCAGATTGTATGTTACGTTTCCAACGTGCCGCAGGTTGGAAAAGGGTGATGACGCTGATATAGTTTGTCGTGTGCGCGGTGCCGGATAAGGGGGCGAGGGTGAGGCGTGGGACAGGCGGGGGCGGGGGCGGGGGGCGGGGCGGGCCCAAGGGGGAGCGAGGAGGGGGCGGTGCGCGGCGGGCGTGACTGTGGCGGGGTGAGGCTGGGGACGGCTTGGGACGCCGTGCGTGCCGAGGCGATCGTAGGTCAGTGGGGCTCGCGTGGGGTTGGGCCGCGCCGTGTTCCGACGTCTCGGCTGAGCTCACGCGCGAAAAAGAAATCGTAAGATGTTTGAGGCTGCCGACTTAATAGCGCAGCATACGCTTACTGAAGGTTTCTCGAGGATCGTTAGACACGTTTTGATGCGAGCGTGGTGGGCTTTTTTTTTTTTTTTTTTTTTTTTAAATTTATTTCTACCTGCTCGGCATTTCTGCCTTTCAGGGGTGTTCATTATACAATATTCTACACAGTAACATTTAGGGATGGACATCCGCATGCGTTACCTCCTCTCTCAGGGGTCTCATGAAGCGTTGTACTTTGAGAAGAAACTGTGGATAACAGTTTTTGAAGTTATATGTGATAATTTTGAGGAGAGGGTGTAAGTGGGTGGAATTTTTTTGGAAAGTGGAAGATGGGTAGGTGATTTAAGGTGGACGAAGGGAGTCTTTAGGGAATCGTGATCTTATTCTTTTTGATGAACCATACGTTTTACCTAGCTTGAATATTGTTGTACTGCGCGATTGGGGAAGGGATGAGAAGAATTTATGAGTCATAAGATTTATATATTCGTTAATGGATGATATATTTAGTTCATTTTGGATTTGTATGTTGCTTATGAACCAAGGAGCTTTAATAATCTTTCTGAGAAATTTATTTTGTACTATTTCTATTTTATTTAGGTTTGTTTTTGCGGCGTTATTCCAGATCGGGCAGGCATATGTGAGGGTTGGTCTTATTATTGTTTTATAGATGATTAAGCCGCAGTCAGTGCTAAGTCCGGAATTTCTATTTATTATTGGATATAGTTTGGATATTTTTGCATAAGTTTTATCTGCTATAGATTTGATATGTTGTTTCCAGTTTAGTTTGGTGTCAAGTAGTACTCCTAAGTATTTTGCTGGTGTATTTCCACTCATCCATTCTATATTTGTGTTTTGGAAGCTGAGGAGGGGTGGTTGAGGAAGTTTGCGGAGTGTGAATATTTTTGCTTGAGTTTTAGATGCGTTAATCTTTACTTTCCAGTTTGAAGCCCATTTAATGTAGTTGTTTAGGTCAATCTGTATGTTGTCGAAGGCGCAGCTAATGTCTGAATGAGAGGTAAAAAGTGCTGTGTCATCTGCGTAAAGGGCAATTTCTGTATAGTTTGACTGTGGTAAATCCGACATGTAAACAGAAAAGAGAAGTGGAGAGAGGCAAGAACCTTGAGGGACTCCTGCATTGATTTCAAATCTGTTTGAGAGACTTGAGTTAATACGGACGGAAAAATATCTATCTTTTAGAAAACTTCTGATTAGATGGAGTAGATACTTGGGAGTTCCTAGTTGGCGCAGTTTGTATAAAAGACCTTCATGCCAGAGTTTATCAAAGGCTTTCTCAATGTCTAGGAAAACTGCAATTGTGTATTTTTTGCTGTGAAATGAATTTGCAATATATTCAGTTAAACGGAGCAATTGGTGGGTGGTGCTATGTTGAGATCTGAATCCGAACTGAAAGTCTGGGATAGCGCTAATCTTTGTTAGGTAAGTAGATAATCTGCTGTGAATTAACTTTTCAAATATCTTTGCGATTGAGGGTAGGAGGCTTATTGGTCTGTAGCTTGCAGGAAGGCGAGGATCTTTGCCTGGTTTACAGAAGGGTAAGATTATAGATAATTTCCAATCTTTTGGAAAGTGGCCTAGTCTTAGACAGGAATTAAATAAGGCGGTTAAAATAGTTATAGCTCTTTTGGGTAATTCTTTAAGAGCTCTGTTGCTAATATGGTCGTGACCTGCTGATTTTCGGGTTTTCAATTGCTTAATAATTTTAGATGTTTCGGATGGGGATATAAATTTTATTTTATCTGGGACATTATAGTCTGGTAACAGGACGTTTTTTGTGATATAATTAGTAAAGGAAGAATTTGTATTTGGGTTTGGAGTAAAACTATTTTGCAGATATTTACCTAACATATTGGCTTTCATATGATCCGTATAAGCTACATTTGAGTTGTGTTTCAGGATAGGAATGTCAGTAGTTTCTTTACATAGTCTTTTTATGGTTGACCAGAGTGGTCTACTATTAGGGTGTATTTGAGCTATGGATCTTTGAAAATTGTTTATTCGAATTTGATTTAATTTGTTTTTGATTGTTCTCCCTAATTTGTTGATTTTTGCTTTAAGGTCATGTCTGCGGTTGATTTGCCAGAGCCGTCGAAGGTTACGTTTACTTTTGATTAGGTTTAGAATATTCCTTGGGATCGGATTTCTATTATTAGTGAAAGGTCTTGCGAAAGGAGTTGTTGATTGTTGTAATGCAACGTAGATTTTCTGTGTGATATTAGTTACCTGGTTGTCTATTTCATTTGTTGTTTGTATCTGTTCCGGGTAGTGAAGGTTTACTTCTAATAGGTCTCTAAATTTATTCCAGTTGACGTGCCCTTTCGTGCCCAAAACTGTGAAGGGATTATTAGACTGCAAGAGGTTTGAAGATTTTAGTTCAATGATGACTGGGCAATGATCTGAATCTAATTCAGGAAGTACGGTTTGAGATGTAGGTAAGTGGAAGTTTTTAGACACCATTATGTCTAAAATATCTGGGATAATATTACTATTGTACGGGTAGTGTGTTGGCTGCCAAGGTGCTATTACATCTAAGTTATTGTTTACTGCAAAAGATTGCAATTTAGTGCCTTGCTGGGTTGTGCAATTGCATCCCCAGGCTTGGTTTTTACTGTTTAGGTCTCCTAGTAGAATAACGTTGGCGTTGTTATTAAATATTTCCTTGTATTCTTTTACTGGAAATTGTTTATTCGGAGGTTTATATGCTGTTATTATTGTGTAATCTTTATTATCTATGGTTACGGTGACTGACACAGTTTCCAGGTTAGAAGTGTTGGGGCTAAGTGACCGTTGATGTTTGACTCGGGTTGAAAGAGCAATCAAAACACCCCCTGCTGCAACATTTGAAATTCTGTCACTTCTATATATTTTATAACCGGAAATTTTGAATTTTTCATTTAGAACCAAGTGGGTTTCGGTTATGCATGCAATATCGATTTTGTGTTCGTGAAGAAAAATTTCTATTTCTGATTGTTGTCTTTTAATTCCGTTTGCATTCCAATTCAATAAAGTGATTTTATTTGCCATTATGGAAATTTATTAGCACTGACTGTACAATATTTTGAATTTGTGGGATTATGGCTGAGATTACTTGTGATACTATTGTGGTTATTAGTTGGGATACATCAGTTGGCATTTGGGTTTGCAAAGATTGAGCCGGTGACCACGGGGTATTGGTTTTGGGAAGGGGAGGAAATTCGCGAGGGCTAAATGTTGGAGGGCTACGAGACGGATTGCTGCGCGGCGGCGGTTGTTGCTCTGACCCTGACCTGCGTTCATTTAGGTTTGTACGTGCTTGCTGAGTTTCTTTGAAAATGCGACAGCCTTTGTAATTGGCCGTGTGCTCCAAGCCACAGTTAACGCAATTCGGTTTGTCACTTTTTGGTTTTGTGCATTGAGAATAGTGGTGTGACTCTTTACATCTAACGCACCTCGGAGTGAGTCGGCAGTTTGCTTGCGAGTGTCCATACCTTTGACAACGTTTACATTGTATTGGGTAGTTTCGATTTATTCTAGGTTGAACTTGTATGACGCAATGCATCAGGCGATTTAAAGTTAATATTGACTTCCCGTCTCTATTGTCTTTTATTTCTAGAGCACAAATTTCAATTGGATTTTTCTTTTTGTCATATAATCTAGTCACTTTGGTAACAGGGTATTTGAGTTCAAGTTCTTTTAAAATGTCAGCTTCCGAGTAACATGTGGGGATGCCCTTCATCACAGCATTAAAGATTTTAATAGACGGGTCGCGGAAAGAATAGAATTGTCTGTTCTTCTCAACACAGTGATGTCTAAAATTACGGTAATCTTCTATTGTAGTGAGCATGATTTTTAGTTGATCACCGGCTGTCTTGGTTGTGAAATCACATTTGACGACTGATTTAATGTCGGAAATCATTTGGTTGTAGTCAAGTACGTTGTGCATAATTATGGGCGGAATTTTTAATGTTTGTTCTGGAGTACTTAGATCACTGTCTTTAAGATTTTGAAGCACTTCGAAACGCGATGAAGTTTGAACATTGTATAATGGCATAGAGTTTTCATCATCATTTCTCTTTCGTTTACTTACGTTTGAAAGCGTTTCGTTGGAAGTTGTTGCGTGCATCTCCTCGCTTTGGTGTTCTTGGGGCAGGGTCGTTTGGGGCGGTTGCTGCTGCATTAACGGTTGCCCTTGCTGCGCTGTGGGTTGATTCTGTTGAAGTAGCAGTAGTTGCTGCTGTTGTTGCTGATGAAGGAGTTGCAGATGTTGCTGCTGCTGTTGTTGTAAAAGTTGAAATTGTGCTGTTGGGAGAATGCACTGATCGCTGTTGCTTGCATATAGGGTATCCATAGCGTTCACTAACACTTGTGATGTGCTGTGTAGCCCCGACTCGGGGCTACCTTGGACGTTCATTTCGCCACTCGCGGTCACGGGTTGGTTTTCACTCACTTGTGGTAATTATTTATAATACTGTTTGCAGAATTAAACTGTTTTTGATGAAACAGTGTATAATATTTAAACTATACACGTAGATTGCTGTGCAAGCGAAACTAGTTTGACACTCAATCTAAACACACTACGCAGTGAGAGAGCTGTGGCGCTCGATGTTCACGGCACGGCTGCTCGGTGCGAACTGACTGCGTGGTGGGCTGCTGTCAATTGTGACTAATAAATTTGTTCATTTGCTTTGAAAGTTAAGTAAATTGCTTGTTCATCTATGATTATTTCTCACATTTAAAATCAGTTTAGACTTGCTACATGATTACTGACAGTATTGAAAATGTCTATTATTATATTCATTAATACTTCTTCTGGGTGAAATTGGGTATAGAAAAAACGATGATTTCAATTAATGAAGAGAGGTGAAAAAGAAACATTCTCGAGGCAGGATGTTTCTCATCGCTACATTTAATATGTCTTAGGAAATAATTGCGAATTTGAAACGTCAATCTGTGAACTCTGGTCAATTCAATTCTCTTAAACGCTAGTCAGTGTTTAATGAACACTGGTCATGCTCTTAAATTATTATATATATATATATATATATATATATATATATATATATATATATATAGTGTTTTGTAAGTAATGATAGTAAAACTAATGATAAAATGGTATTAATAATATTGTTCATAATAATAACGTAATTGCGAACTTCAATAAATTTACATTTTTAACCCGTGCTTATTTTCTGATAGACACATTTTATCAAAGCCTCTTCAGGTTTATTGACTAGAAAATTTCTTATTGTTTTCTGGCTTTGTATAAAACAAAATAAAGTACTTTTTAACACACGATAATCATGAGGCGAATTAAAAAATAGTATAAATCTCTGTGCTGTCTCGTATTGTGAATAATTATTAACGCACTGGCTTTATCTTAAAATTAAAAACAGAGATAACAAAAATTTGTCATACGAGTACTTAAAAAGAGTTTCACAGTGCACATTTTTCATTAAGGGACATGAATGAAGAGAATTAAATATTGAAATAATATATGAATATATTCCATTGTGGTATAGTAAGAAAGAACCCTCTAAGCCTATAATCATATAATTCCATGTGTTTATTTCAGTCTCGAGAAAGAAGTTCGATTCTTGAAGGAATACTGTCTTAGAAATTCAAGTGTGCAAAGTTGAGGAACATTTTGAGAACTTCGGAAAGGAAGATTTGCCGGAAATTGTCCCTATGCCACCGAGCCAGACTCAATTTTAAAATTAGGGTGAAGTTTTAACCTTGCGATCTTTCATTATTAGCTTTTTAACTACGTTATTAAGATAACTTTCCATTACAGACTATGCAGAAAAGCTTGAACGAAGATATGTAAGTATTGTGTCGGAATACGATCCAAATATTAAAATTTTCGAATATTTGTATTTATGTTTCGTAATCATTTCACGTATATTCCTTTTCTTAGATTTCGTCTTCTTGTAAAGACTATTCAGACCTCGTATTTGAATTCTTCACACTTCGTTTTCGTGCTATTTTTCGTGTATATTCGTTCTATATTGGACCGGATTTCTTTTCATTTCTATCTTGAAGTACTCCCATATTTAATATCTTTCAAAAATCCTCATTCCATTGTCTTTTAATCCAACATTTGCTGACAGTATCTCTCAAATTCGATGTGACTGCTGATTGTGAAGAAAGAAGTGAAAACAGATGCAGCGCACCTCTTATGTAATGTAGGAGCATTTTATCGTTTGCGGTGTTAGTGTGAATGTTCAATTAGATAATCAATGCAGAAACGAAAAAAATGACGGGGCCAAATTCAACCTAATCTATAATAGTATTGCCAACATATTAAAATGAAAAATCATAAGAAATACTAAATTTCATTTGAAACATTGTGTTTCTAGAACCACAATTGAATACTTTCCTTTTAACTATTTACAAATAAATTTAAATGCTCCATTAACATGTACAAGAAGATGTTTATTTATAGATTAAAAAATCGTTGAGTGGATTTGTGACTGTCTGGACATACTACCTTAAGAGGGATGCAAACCGGCAACCCTTCGTTTGTTAATGGTTTTGACATTGGTTACTGTAGACTCAGTGGGGTTGTCGTATATCCCTTAAGGATCTCGTGAATGTTCTCGTTTAGCAATCATTTCAAAGATTATTAAACTTTCCTATTTCAAATAGTCACATTGGTTGCTATCGTAAAAATGAATTTGCTGTTATCTTTCTGGAGTGAGTAGATGTGACTAGTACTTTTTATTTTCATTTCCAGAAACCATTTAAAGAAGTTTTCACATTTCCGTACAGATCCCATGAATTTAGTTTAAAACAAATTCTGTGATTAGAATTTAGAAATCATAATAGAAAAATAATACAATAAGCTCAAGTTTTTTTCCTCATTCTATAATATTGCTTGTAAGAGTAATTTCGTAGAGGGATTTGTGACAAACCAGGGTCAGTTGTACGAGTCTGAGTACCATCACATCATTTATTATTTTTTAAATTCGTGTTTTTCGTCCGCTTCCTCATTGGGTAGAACGTTAGTTGTGATGCAGATCTGCGAATTGCGTCCTGTGAAGCGACGGCCCCGCTGCGCGAATAGTGTTTGCCATGGGAAGCGCCGCCTGCTGCACGGGACGAGCCTCACCCACCCACCCCCTTTCGCCCACTCGCCCACCCGTCGCGGCAAATTCATTCCAAGTGCGCAAACTAGGCACAATAGACCCTGGAGATCGCGCCGCTGGAATCCCATAACCCAATCCGCCTGTCCCCCGCCCCCCCCCCCCGACCACGTCGGCAGAGCGGCACGGCGGCCCGGCCGGCCCCGCGACGTCCCTCGCGACCGTCACGTTCACCCCCTTCCAGGGAGCTGTCCTGTCCCAGGCCTCCCCGTCCTCGCCTGGTTCTTCCCCGTGCTCCTGCCTCGCACCTTCAGCCCTAGCGTTCGCGCCTGGCCCCCTGCTGTCATCCACCGCAACACATACGACCGCTTCGCCTGCCATTCCCCGCACTCGCTTCACCCTCTGCCGCCAGGCTCCATTGACTTCATTTCATTGCCTCGTCTCTCATTCGCCTCGCTCCGGACTCGTTCCTGCGTCGATCCCTACCCGCTCGCGAAGCAACCTCACAATGATAACTAGCGATACGGTGCTCAACCTGTCTCTGTTCGGATTCTCACCCGATCCCGTCCTCATCTCAACAGGATGTCGATAGAATTTTGGACCAAACCCGACCCGAACTCGATACGAACGTGACCCCAACTTATACCCGACACGAAGACGCTCCGATACCGATCTTATAAATGATGACGAATGTTGATCGATGATCGACCGAGGCCGATGACGCGCTCCAACTTGGCCCTGATGCTTTCCGTCACTTTCCTCTAGTTCCTACGCCCCGACGCCCGTCTCCCACATCCTTCCCTCCGCAGAGCCCCCACACCTGCCACATCCCGCACCCTTGACTCCCCAGCGTTCCCCCACTTCCCCACCCTGCATCGCCCGTCCCACCTGCGCCCTCCGGCGCGCCCACCGGTGGGGGCGGCGCCGCTGATTAGCATGCAAACACGAGCGGAAAGCAGCGCCGCGCCCGCGCGCGCAACATTGCGCTGCGTATCGTGAATAATTTTGCGCGCAGGCGGCGGCGGCGGCGGCGGCGGCGGGGGGGGCAGAGTGGGAAGGGAAGGGAAGGGCGCCGTGCCGCGCCGTCGGTTCCTGACACAGAGCCCCAGGCGTCCAACCCGCCCACCGCCCCCGCCCCCTGCCCCCCGCCCCCACCGCTCGGCGTCCGGGGCGCGCCCGGCCCGCAACACACGCCGCGCCGCGCCGCGCCGGCAGTCGATACTTCGCGGCGCTTCCTGCAGATCGCGCCACCCGCGGGCGCTCGTTCTCTGCGAGCTGCCAGGCCGTCATTAATTTTTCTGTGTTTGTGTGGAATTTCTCTTCCCCTTTCTCTCGCCGTCGCTCTCTCTCTCTCCCTCTCTCTCTCCTTCTCTCTGTCTCTCTCACTCCGTCTCTCTTTCTGCCGCTCTCTCTGTCCCTCTCTCTCTCTCTGTCGGTCTTCTCTGTCTCTCTTTCTCTTTATCTATCTTGCCCATCTCTCTCTCTCTCTCTCTCTCTCTCTCTCTCTCTCTCTCTCTCTCCCTCTCTCTCCCTGTTCTTGGAAACTGCTAAAATGTATTTTTCTCAAAAATGAAATTTCCAGAAACAGTGTGATGTTTGTGCCATGTAAGGTGTGAGTAGTTTTAATTACGAATCTACGACTGAAACCACGGAGGCAGCGAGATTCTAGTTTCGCCACACGCCGTTTCACCTTATTGGTTCGTCCTAGGCTAGGAAGGGAACTGGATCTCAGGACGCTACTGCTTAGATTTTAGTTGCTTAATTGGTAGGGTGGTTTGGATATTAGAATATATAAATGAACTGTGTTGTTATCAAAATTTGTAACATTCAACTGGTTTAAATCTGCCCTCTGAAATCTAGAAGTTAAGAATCTAAAATAGAAGCGCCGCCTAGACGCCACAAATTTGATGCGAAATCGAAAAGCTGGGTGTTCTCAAAGATCGTTCTTCACTATCTGGACCAAGTTGGCCAACATGCTGATGCCAACATAATTCTTGTGCTGCAATGTACTGCGTGAGTGCAACACGCACTGCAATGTGTGTACGACACTTATGTCTTCTCTTGTTGAAAACCCCTAGTAGTAGTACTGCGGGTGTACGAATACCAGATTATTATAAACATACTCAGAGATATTGCATGTATGATTATCAACATTAATAATAAAATAAGTAATTGTGGTCGCCTAATAAAACAGAATATCGTGTACTTGATAGCATGTTCGTTTGGCAATTCAAGCACGTAAACAATGTAAACGTGTTATTTCTATGTCATTGTAACTGAAACAAAATATGCATGAATGATCAACAAGGGAAAAAGTGTTTAAAAAAAGATAAATTAACTCAAACGTATTATCTAGACACAGTGTGAATCTGGCTGAGAATATGAATGAGATTGTGAATACGTTGACACGAGGTTTGAAAACAGTACCACCTAAATACTCGTGTGTAGGGGATATTGGTTAAAAACTACCCATTGAATGTTTACAAAAAATATCAATTTTTCAAATTAACTAAATTGCACGATGTCACGGCGAATCCTGTGTTCTTGTTAAAGAGTGAGATATATTAGCTCATGAAGCAATTAAAAAGCTATGTCATTTGACGACGTTCTGCAAAGCAAAAATGTATTCAACATTCCGCCATCCATCTGACGGCATGCATAACTTTTGTCGTAGTCTGTCCCCGATAACTCACAGAGGACGATGCTTTTCATACATTTTTATTTGCAATTTGTTCCAACACAAAACTCAGGTACATTTGTGAAAGTTTAATATGTATTTGGAGAAGTACTCATCCTTTGACAGCATTTCGTTAATATGTATTATTCAGAAGATTATTGGCTGTACTGGTAAACATTAATTGCTAGTCACATAAAATTAAATGAATATATACATTGACATAATAAAACTGAACACATAGCTACTAAAAGAATAGTTCACAATCTTTATGGAAAGGATAAAAAGAGTCATGGTTAGTGACAGATGCATTGGCTTTCAATGTTATTCTTGAATTTAATTAAATGCTCTTTTAATAGATTTTACCTTGTTGATAAGAATGTAATAGTGTTATATGTAAAACAATGACATGAAATGTTCTGTAAATTACAGATGCTAATTCGGACTTATGACTCTTAAAGTTACAAAATATTATACCTTATAACATCAGAGAATAAAAACCGTAAATATGCATTTGTTCGAATTTTACTTTTTGTATTACACAAGACAATCAATATGTGAGCAATAATCTACACATTTATAAAGACGGACTTAAGCCCTTTTTATTAGTCTGGATGAACAAGTGAAAATCCGAATAAATGTTTCAACAATATCAAGTGTTCTTAATTAATATAATTTATATCCATAACGTAAGCAAATTTTAGTTGGCGTCAAGACGCAAACCATTCCATAAAATTGGTGATTTCCCAATTTTTTGTGTTATTTTATTGTAGTAGGTATGACACTTATTGAAGGTACAACGCAGACATTTTTTTTATTTCATAAAATCTTCATAATCCTGAAGTGAAAATTTCTTTTTTCTTACACACACTGAGATGCGATGTGTTATGTCAATGATTTTTTCAATGATTCAGGTAATGATTTTTTATCTCTCAACGTTGGCATTTGTACATTTTAGAGATGATGATAAAGTTATTTTGAATGTAGGTATTAAATAAAACATTATTAATATTATTATTATTATTGTTATTATTATTACCTTTATAGGTGTACGAAATCGTATTGCAACTTGTTAAAGCTGTGTAAGTATTGGTACACTAACCTTTCATTTTAATAAGTTTTTAAGATATGAAATTACTATTATATTTTACTTGTATCTTTCGTTTAGAAGTAATAAAAAACAAGGAACAATCACGCGTCCCGAACACAAGTCACAACATTATGTCGAACATAGCGAATATGTCGACTGAAACGTAGTGTGTTTTCGTACCTATATTAATTAATCTGTGTTTCTAATAGCATTGTTTTCATTTGAAATAAATAGAAACCAATTAAAAACGACATTAATCAGATGTCTTAGAACGTAGTTGATGATGCTGCCAAATATGTAAACCAAAAGGCGAGCAGTTTTAATCTTTTTTCAAAAGTTATCTTTTACATTTCGGAATTATTTCTAATTGTATAAAATTGAAGTTAATTTATTATCATCTATTTTAATTACAGATATTTTACATCATGACAGAATACATTTCAAAAATTCAAAGGGTAAAAATATATACAATGATAATAATTTCTAAAACAAAATATAACATTTATATTTCGTAATAAATTATTTTGCAAATATTGATGCTGGTAATGGTACTAAATACGATTTAGGTCTATAATAATTGCGTAATATATACATTGTAATAGTAGACACAATAATAAATATTATGGGCATCGCCAAAATAACATGCAACAATTAGGATAATTATTATTTAATTTTATTGGGCTACAGCATTCTCAAATAATTTGTATTTCGTAATTTCAATTATTTCCGTCCACAATGATCGGCTCCAAAGAAACACCGTGGCGAGAACATGATGCCGGCGATCAGTAATTATAGCAGCTGGGATAAAACAGAGCTTACACGCGTGCGTCGTGTTGCAGCGGCCTCGTGGACGTGTTTTTCGAAATCCCTGGCCCTCGGGTGAGTGACAGTGCAACGCTCCCAATGGGCTTAATGCCGCTTCTGTTTGGAGCGATTGCCCTCGTTACCGTTGCGTCGCTCTGCAGCAGCCACAACCACATCGCCCCGCCCCTCCCCGCCCCTCCCTCCCCACCCCCGTACATCCTTTCCCTGCCCTTCTTCATCCCGTCCCGCTTCTTCCCGCCCCTCTTCGTCCCGGCCGCCATTGCCTCGACACTCTTCGCCCCAACCCCCTTCCCCGACCCTCTTCGCCGCGACCCTCTTCGCCACGACCCTCTTCGCCCCGACCCTCTTCGCCCCGACCCTCTTCACCCCGACCCTCTTCACCCCGACCCTCTTCACCCCGACCCTCTTCACCCCGACCCTCTTCACCCCGACCCTCTTCACCCCGACCCTCTTCGCCCCGACCCTCTTCACCCCGTCCCGCTTCTTCCCGTGCCTCTTCGCCCCGGCCGTCATTGCCTCGACACTCTTCGCCACGACCCCCTTCCCCGACCATCTTCGCCCCATGTCATCCCTCTCCGTCCAGGCCTGCCCAGACTACTTTGTCAGACACCGTTCCTACCCGTCCCTCACCAGCGCTCCTTGCTCCACACTAGCCCAGTTTCTTCCCGCATGACGTCGTCTTACCTCGCCTCGCACCGCTCCTCCTTGCCACATGGTGCACTTTACTGCGATGTTACGCCAAGCGAACACACAACACCGGTACGAACTCGCCCCGAACCCACCCCGAACCCGCTCCGAACCCGACACTAACCCGTCACGAGCCGCCTCCAACCAGCCAACCTATCACAAACCCGTACTGAACACGGCACGAACCCGACACGAACCCGACACGAACCCGACACGAACCCGACAAAATTATGCCACAAGCACGCCACGATACACCACCATCACGCTTCATACCCGTCACGACCCTACCACGAACAAGCTACGCTTGTGTCACGGACCCAGCATAAATCCGCTTCTAAGCCGCCACGAACCCGCTACGAACCCGCCATGAGCCTTCCACGATCCCGACAGGACTTCGACACGAACACACTGCGGCCGCGCCCCTGCCATAGACCCACCATGAACCCGTAAGGAACCCGCCTTGTTCCTCAAAGAGATCCTGAAGAGAAAGAAAGAAAGAAAGAAGGAGAAGAAGAAGAAGAGAGGGAGAGAAAGAGAGAGAGAGAGAGATCAAGGGCTAAAGAGAGAGAGTGTCGCCTGACGACATAGACGGGTGGCCACCAACATTCCACGAAAATGAGCGAAATTTCAGCTGTAAACGTGAATTTGTTCCATAATTTATTAAATAGACTCATTTATTGTCATATAGAAATTTAAAATTATTATTTTTTAGAAAATTCATTCTCTCTCATGGTTATCTTCATTCGCAAATATATGGATGCAGATTGTTTATTAAAACTTGCTTAAATATTGATTTACAACCGTGTATCGGAATCGTTTTCAAAATTCAAAGAGTCCATTAATTACCGAAAAGATAATTTTTAAAGTAAGATATAAACTAAAGTAGCACTTTTAATAGAATAATATAACAAGTATATAAAATTGTTTAAAGCGACTGTGACCCTCTTTTCCTTGATGTTTCTTCACAAATTTCTGTTATGAATTGCCCTCAATACTATTAGTTGACTGGAAATCACCAGCTTTAAAATCGTGCATTAATGTTTCGAAATATTTTTTTTCTTTAAATGCTATTTTGCTCGGTCACAAAGCTGTAAAGAACGACTTACTTTTTTTCCAACTTCGTGTTTTAGCTGATAGAAATCAATCAATTTTTACTTCCTCTCCTTACTTTGTATTGCGAAAGTATTGTAAGTAAAAGATATTATTGCAATCGTGCGCCGAGAAACGACGATTTTTCAACAGAAAAACCTCTTATTGTTGTGCTGTGGTCTATAAAAAGTCGATAAATCTTGTAGTAAATAATTTCCTCTAACACTTTGTTTAAGACACTGGCAGTCAGAATTCCTATGAGAGTTTTGTGGATCCTTCATACCGAAAGATCTATAGTTTCTCCGTTTTTTTGTCCGTCTGTGTTTAACGCTAACGCTTAAACTGTTAAGCCAATTTTCTCCAAAATTGATATTCCCCGATCGCTTTAAAGGACCCGAAGCTCTGCGAGATTGAGAGAGATATTTTCATTTTGGGGGTACTTTACATAAAGTATCAACATTTTCAAAATTTTCCTATTGAACTTTGCCCTCGGATAGCGCAATGAACGCTTAAAAGAATGGCGCATGTTTCGTTTTCGTTAAAATTCCTCATTATCTTTTGTTACCAACGCACATAATCTCCAAAACAATTGAGACTCAAAGAGCAAGAAGAACCTAACTACAACCTAGAAACATGGAGGTTCTATTCAACTTTGACACTTATTCAAAATCGCTGACATGTGCTTAGAGTCAGGCCCCTCGACAACAGGTAAACTTCGTGACAAAAAACCATGTGAAATATTCAATCCTCGCGTCCTCCAAATGGAGATCATGAAAAACGCTCGTGGCAACCAGTGCCTCTTCTGTCAAACGCAGTAAACACCACCAACTGGGGCGCCCCGGTTCCGGATCATTTCATTCAGATTGTTCCAGGCGATGACAGGCCTCAATGGGTATCTGGAGAATTCGCACGTGGGTCCGGTGTACAGCTGAAATGAATCAGTGCGAACAAGACAAGTCGTAACTAATAACAGTGTTTTTTTTAAATTTTATTTTAGGTCTCATTAACAGCTAGGTTATTAGTGATCACTATAGATTAACGATAGGGTTAACAGTATTATGTGATATGGTGATGGTGATGGATGGAAGGACGTGCCCGTGCCCGTGGCGGGACGCGAATCCGCGATCCTTCAGTCCGAGATTGTGACAGCACTACTGCCTCAGCGATCTCGGTCACCCGGACGACGAAAACAACAGTTTATAGGACAATGTCTTACTTTTATCAAAAATCAATGTCAAAGTTGTCAAAAAGCCAAGAGAGAACAACCAAGTTCAAATGATAGAACCGATCACTAGAAGTCAAAAAAACGTTGCCAAAGCACAAGAGTCGAAATAGAGTATCAACTGCGGACTTACGTGCGGTCGACGTTGCAGGTGCTGATTTACGAACGGCACTTTAACTTGCAATCACTACGAAAGCTACTCTGACTTCTCAGGCACCGGCTAGCTGGACTATATAAGTCAGACCGGGAGAAGTGGGTCAGAGCTTCAACTCATGACCCTGCAGTACCTCCGACGGGAATGGTCTGGGTTCGAGTACCGGCGGTGGAAGGATTTTCGACACTTCCGATATAGCACGAATTCAACCGCAGTCTGGAGGGGAATTCTCGCGGCCAGCTGCTCTAATCGGTAGTTTTCTGATCAAAACCAGGCAATGCAGAAGCACATCCCTAAAAAATGGGCTATTAACCGCGCGCGATCTTTCCTTCCTCTTCCGTGTCCATCCTCGCCCCTTATTTACATACACACTTTTATCACTATATTGCCACACAAGCCAGGAGATGGGTTGGTAGCTTTGAGCTTGACTCGGCGGGTGGTGCCTCGCTGGTGGGAGATACCTGGCTGATGGAAATCCCGGTAGCGAACGGTAGGTCGGCGTCGGATATCACCTTCATCGCCAGAAGATCTACGCGACCTCTCGAAGAAAACATGTCCACTACACGTACTGGACTAATTACCTTAGCAATTGACACGCCCAGGATCACTAATTAACCAATCAAAATATAAATCAGCGCCGCTGCCAGCCCAGTCTCGCCCCGCGGCGAGGCGCTTCTTGGAATGTGTAACGCCTCGCCGACTTCCGTCGTTCCAGGTCGCCGTTTCACAATATAGTGTTCCAGGTCGAAGGGGCGATGGAAGACCGCAGCAACTCGTGCAGGGAAAATCGAGACAGAATTATAGTTATAATAGTAGTTGATAACCCCGGTAACATTGTCTTCGTCCAGAGAGCGGGTGGCGGCGCGATGGGCGCCTCGCCTTTTCATAATCTCGGACCGCTGACGTCGACAAGTAACAGCTATGCCAGCCACCACGTGTGGCGAGGGGGCCGGAATGCCACGTCGCGTCGCGCCAGTAGAGCGCGCGCAGGCCTCGCTCACAATACCATTGGTACTTTGCGTGACGTTCTAAACTCCTTGCATCTCTTGCAGATACATCTGGAGATATATTCATTATGTTTGCGAAAGCTCTTGTATGATGTGTGCTTAGGGGTTTAAAGATGAAGTAGATCAAGAATAATTTAAATAATACATAATGTATTATTAGCTATTAAAATCGAAAAGTTTTACTATTTCAAAGTTAATGGTCGGAATTTTTATAGGTATTGTAGTGAGTTATCGTTGGCATTTCGTCGGAATTTTTACTAATTCAAAATTAATGGTAGGTTAACTGTGGATTAAATGTCTGGGTGTAAGTATCAATGTTCAAGAAATTTTACTATAAGATGATATTGAACATTTACAGCCTGCTTACTAAGCAAACAATAGATTTTTTTAAAAAAAATTATTTAGTTGTTCTTCAAATTCACGTGGCACATATTTCCAATAGCCATGTGATGTTTTTCTTCTCGGGTAAATTCTCCTCGGGTAATTTCTCCTCGGATAAATTCTTGCTGAATGAAAGAACATTGAATGGTTCTTCCCTCGAGGGAACGCGTTTTCTTTGCAATACCCATTGAAAATGTAATTGACCGTTGAAAGTATCACGGTATGTATCTAACTGTATGTATTATTTCGGCACTTTGATCCTCAGCTGATTTTTGTTCCTTGTTTTAATTTGTATCGTGTGCTTTGTTTGAGAAAGTAATCGCGCAAATATATTCATGAATACTTCTTTGATGAATATACGCAATTTGGTTCTGTAAACCACGCTTTTGATGTCACCGTAGTACGTATGTGCGTGCCTGCGTTATTTTGTGTCCAGAATATTTTTATGGATAATGCATATCAAAAGCTGGCGTGCTGATCCATCGAAAATCGCAATGTGAAATACGAAGAAAAAATGTGAGAGTACTATGATTAAAATATGACAGATGCGCATCTGAAAGGCTGAAAGCGCATTCTAATTTCTCCGACGACTGATCATTTTTGCGAGAAACGAACTTTGGTTCAGTTGAGTTCCTTGAAATTTTGAATAAGCATTATTCCTCAGAGATTTCGAAAGATGGTTTGTTTTCCTGTAGATTTACCCACCCGTTAAAGTGTCCATTATTTTTCAAACACTCTCGTTAAAATGTAAACATTACAAGTGTATAACGTGTTAATAAACATGCACAGTAGAGCGTCAGTATTCCGGACGTCAAAAATTCAGACCCTTGATAGACCAGACTAGATTCTGACGATAAAAATAACATGAATTTAAAGTTGTATGTATGTAAATATTATTTACTCTATGTAATGTATGTAGAGACTTTTATTACTATATTTTGTTAAGGATACTGTATTTTTTTATGTTCATCATTACTGTACATAAAATAAGACACTCTCTACTCTATATATAGTACAGTATATTTTGTCATTAATTACATTAACATTTCTTGTATATGTGGATTTATTCATTTGCGCCATATATGAAACAATAAGAGTAAATGAATTTACAATATTTTCACAAACATTTTTCTAATAGAACATTACTCATTTTGCCATCGTCGTATCGCCGTAGATATTTTTGAATCTTATTAATTTGTCAATACTTATATTGAAAAATTGATATCCAAATGAGATACCTATGAAACTATTTTCTCTGAAAATAATGGAAAAAACCAATGAACTCGATTCTTATTTTTCATCGAAACATGATTTTTTTCAATCGATTTTAGTCGCATAATAAAATAATCCCGAGTGATTCCAGTCTCAAAATATTTCAAACGATTTGAATTGCGATTTCAGCGAAGTTTCAAGAATCGAGGTTTTAGTGACAAAGAACTTTCATTGCAGTAGCACAGAAAAGTATCATTGGACAACTAAAATTGTACTGACGCAACTTGTTTTCTCATGTAATTACTTTCATGAGATATCCTTATAATATTTCATATATATATTTTTAATTTAATACTATTTAACCCTATATATATACTTTCAACAAAATATGACACTTGTGTTGAAGTGGATTCTTATTGTGAAGGAAATACTATTTTACTTGAGTTTTCATCACTCAACACTATGGGCAAATTAAGAGTGAAGAAAACATTCCTTATATCCACAGATCTCTGATCCTTTAGTTGATCACATTTCCGCCAAATGAAAGATTTCTGTTGTTAGAACAAACCTAAAGGAAACCTAAAGGTAAAGCGAAAGCAAAAGATATCAAACACGAGACACACAAGTCACAATAAGCGTGAATTGCCAAACTCTTCAACTAAACATTTTCACATTGAACTACTTTTAACGTTAAGAAACGTTTTGACTTTATATTTTAAATATAAATATAAGGAATATAGAATTCGAGAGAATGTTTCCTGCTACCACAACAAACTTGGAAAAAATATTCCTCTCGATACGATATGCATGTAAGAAAGTTAGTTTAATAGTAGCGTTAGAGTTTCCTTTTGTAAAATATTCAAGATAGATAATCACTATTACTTACTAGAGTTATATTATATCCTATTTTTGCGTTAAAATAATACAACTCTTCTTGAGACAAAACCACATTTTTCTTCTTCGCTTTCATTCTTCCCTCAGATTCATTTTTTGTCTCATTCAGAATGTGCGGCTAAAGATTCGTTTCATATTCAATAATCTCTATCGTTCTCTAATATTTATCAATGTTATTACCGTAACTTAGGTTGAAACATTTGCAGAGAATGTAGGTTTTCATTCAATTCAATTACTGTTATTCGTTGTAGAATTAACATAAATTCACGATTCTTGATATTATAAGGAGCAAATAATCGCAATTATGTAGATAGCAGCAGCATCTATACAGAGGTTTATCTTTTTGTATATTCCTTTTTCTCCTTCAAAGGTGTCCACCTGCATCGTTTCGAAAATATTTCTCGTGACAAAATTATACAAACAGAATTATTCATAGTTCAGTTGATATACTGTTTCGGGTTAACGAAAAATTCGCATATAAACGACATCAATTTGATAAAAAACGTCAATATTCAAATTCACTCCGCAATATTGAGAGACAAAATGTGCACACAGCACTCTAAAACCCATCGCGTTGTTTATATTCAACACGTTGGCAATAATAATGGTCTCTCCACAGAAAAAAATATCTATCGTCCTGAATTGAGGATACCTACCAAACGGTGCAAATAACATTGTAATTCATGAAGCTGCATTCTTCTCACGACACTTGTTATACATGCAAACGAGGGTCACGTGTGTGATCCAGTGACATCTGCCTCCTGCAATCATTTTCCTGGTGAGCTGCGTTAATTGATTGCTCAAATGTGCCGCTTGGGCCTGCAGCGCTCAGCATATTCCTGTAGCCACGTATTTCTAGTTAATGAGCGTAGATGATATAGAAATGGCAAAAATGGTTGGTATAAATAATAATAATGTGTCTTAGATTCGGTTTTGATATTTTTAAAATACATAACGTCAGCGAATAACATTTTGGCTTTTCTCCAATTGCTTTCAGACCTCCGCAATACATTCATTTGGTAACAAGGGACAAGAAACAAGAACAGAATAGATGTTCCGCGTCATCAATATAAAAAGTAGAGTTTTACATAAAGAAGCCAACGTGTTGTATACTTGTTTCGCTGTATCTGTCCAAGTAAACTTGAGCATTCGTGTTCACAATGCCCAAACCTGCTGTGCGAATTGATACTTCTGCCCTGAAAAAGACGACAATATGATTGGTCGAAGCGTTGCCATCACAGTCTTCGACTCGGCATTGCCCGGACATCCAACATCATTTACATGACTCTCCCCGCGTAAGCTTGCTACACAGCTTTTCATAAGAATGCAAGTTCCAGTAGTGATGTGACATCGATAAAAAACATCGATGTTAGAAAACGTCGATGTTAAAAATACATTGACTAAAAATCATCGATGTTTTTATACTGTATTAGTAACCTCTGAAATTAAAACCATATGTATTAAAATGCAATTTGACTGGGATCGTTTTTATAAATTCTCCGAATAAGAGTACTAGAAGAAGAGGCCAACCCTACGCCTACAGCGTATTTGTTGACCATATCTCAATGGGCAAAATAATTATAAAGAAAGAGGAAACACAAGGGCATGGAGTTCATCTCGGACGAGAGAGTTTGTTCGATTAAGGCAGTCCCAACAGCGTTCCTTTTTTTGTAGCACATGAATAACAGTATTTCTATCAGTTATTATTTCATATTTTAACGTTTACAGTATTGTGATCATGGGAATTTTTCATCCAGAAACACAACATTGGAAACGCAACATCGGTGTTAATTCATAGATGTTTTGAACACATCGACATCAATGTTGCATCCCTAGTTGACCCTACCTTTGAAGGTGTGTGTGCATAACCGATCGGAAAATGAGGAGTCAAAGGCCTGGTTGTCATGTGCCGTCCACCCGCACAAATGTGAGCGGCAGATTGGCCTGTCGAGGGCAGCCCAATCAGACCGCTGCTGAGTGGGAAGCTAAGGCGGAGTAATAGCAGACGTCCGTGGGCGTTTCTCAACACGGTCAGACGCAAGAGCAAATTTCGAATTGATAAATGTCCAGTGTTCGGAGAGTGTGTGGGACCCTTAAGATCTATTCACAGACGGTGTCCACCCTCGATACAGTATCAGCATTCGTTTTATATAAACAATTTTAGACACAAATTAATAATGACGACTAAAGATAAGTATTTCTATATTGTTGAAAGTAACTTTTACCAGCCGTTCAATGCATGGCGCTAAGAATAGGAGTATTTATAAAATCTAACAGAATGAAAATTCCTGGACCATGAAGGTAGAGCACAACCGTCTTGAATAATATAATATTAATAAACTATTTTCAAAATTTATAAGTAAGCCATGTATGAATTCCTTGCTACTTGGTCACTAATATCCGTACGGGAATATGTCAAAAGAAAACCTAAGAAGAGAAGTAGGAATAATCAATGATTTGTCCGACTGATATAAAATGTTCCTTTCGACTTTGCCATCTAGCTAGTAAAAGATGCTGTTTAAAATTGCTGTTGCATTTTTCCTTTCCATGTGCTCGACAGCATACTGGCATGTGCGTTTCAGAAGATGTTGAATCTTAGTTGCGCCACTTTTTCCATTTTTCTGGCAACTAATCGACAAATTTTTATTTATTTTCCAAAATATCACAATGTTTTTATTGTTTTAATAATACTAATAACAATAAATTTAATAATTTGGCATGCCATTGAAAAATTTGAGGTACGTATGTGTGATATTTTGCTCTCGTAAAACTCATGTTCCAAGAACATGAATCATAAATAACTGTTTATAATTACATCTCTATCTAAACATTTTCAGACGATACACCTTAATTTAAGTAACATAGTAACATGATGAACAAAGGTTGATGTATGAACAAAGTTTTACGACCTTCGCAAGAACCTAATAAAATGACTAGTGGCCTGCAAAAGAGAAACTGCCCGTCAAGAACAATGTCGTGATAAATCGCTTTCCTGGAAAAATAGGTCACAAACTGCGAATAAAAAACCGTCTCCATTAGCGTGCAAGTGCAGTCACGCAGATTGCACGCGCGTCTACAGGGGAAGCCAGTCACGGGCGCCACCCGCCGCGCCCTTCGGCTTCACGCTCCGCGGAACCGCCATTTTTGTTGGAGGTCAACAAGGCCGCCAGCGTTTTTACGGTCCTCGCTTGTGTACTTAACTGGAGAGGCTGTAAACTACTCCACTGGCTTCTAATAAGTGCAGTGTTCTAGAGTGGAAGTAAGTCCCTTTTCAGTCTTGTTCATTGTTTCTTGCGAAGTTGTTGATCAGAAGGTACAGTAGTGGTAAAATGAACGTTACTGAAGATTCTTAAATTCAAGAGTCGTATATGTCCTGCGTTATATTTAGTCATTTCCTTTCTTTTTGTTTCAACTCAATTCTGTTCAACTGTCTTATGTTATCCTCAACTTTGTGTCAATCAATATTACGGGAAAAGGGCTATATGCATTTTGGGGATCACCCTTTACAAGCTCGACCCTGAAGAAGACAAGGAAGGAAGAGAGATGGAAGAAAATGAAATGAGAGAAGAAAGAGGAGACATGAAAATGGAAAAGGAAGAGATGTATGAGAGAATGATAGGGGAGAGTGGTAAGGAAGAGGGATTAGGAAGAGCTAAACAGAAGAGGAATAAGAGAGACCGTTAAGGAAGAGAGGAAATGAAGAGGGGTAAGGAAGAGAAAGAAAGGAATGGGAAGGAATGATTGAGAGTGATCTGCAGCTCGGTGTTAAGAAACTGCTCCAGCATGCACCTGGAATTGCTGTACGAAACCAAAACGTCTGATCACAGCAGTTGGCCATAGGCTCCTTATTCAGGCATTGACATCATCTCGTCAGTTTCACAATTCATGACGAAAGCTTGCGTCCTGACAGACTCAAGGTACGCAGCGTCAGTTACAAACGTTCTACTATTATTACATTTCGATTTGTGCATAATTTATTTTTATGCTTGGTTTATGGGCATAAATATCCAATTTACTTCTTTGATGAAAATACACATTCGACTAATTAAAAAATATAGAACATTAACATAATATTAAAGTAATAAAAATCAATACAGTCTAGAAAACGAATATTTTTTGTTTACTAATAATTATTTCATGGACTTTAATTATTGTTCATTTTTTCGAAGTCAATGAAACTTACATTAACATCTAGAGAATGCATACGAATATAGAATTAAAATGTGTCGTTCAATCTTAAATATCATATGTAAATAATGAGACCAAACAGTGCCTATATTCTATTACTTATAGGAAAATTGAATTTCTAATTATTCCTTCAAATATCTTTTCAGTTACTCATATAGATTTGCACTAAAAAAATCCATAACGTTATATTCATGAAATGATTTTAAAGATTGAATTCAAAACAGAATTTAATATTGCATTCTAAAAGGAACACGTGAGCATTGATTTTCGCCGGCTCTTCTGGAAAGTATGTGCCTTCCCTCTTCTGCCTCTTTTATCTTTTGACGTTTCCCGGAAAAGCGAGGCGGAGAAGAGCCGAGGTATCGCCGTGGCCGCTTCTCGCCTGGCTGCCCAGTGCAGACGAACCCGGAGGTCTCTAAAAGCCTCTGACATGAGACGGACGCTCTCTGCTCCACCCCGCCTCCTCCCCATCTCCCTCCCCCCCCCGACTCACCCCGCCTGCAGCCGCGCGCTCCCCTCCTCCTGCCCCCGAAAGTTCCAGCAGAACCCGCACGGGGACTAAGTGAGACGCAATCTTGTAATCTCCGGCGTGCGCCGAGTCGCGTCTATTTTCCTTTGTGATCTCTTTTGTTTGCTTTCGCCTTGCGGGGTGCGGGGCGGGGGCGGGGGCGGGGGCGGGGGCGGGGGCGGAGCGAGGGCACGGCAGGGTCGACCGGTCCTCGCGGCTCCGCGAAGCACCCAGCGGAATAGAGGAAGTGCAGGAAGACGCCGCAGAAGTTAGCAGGTACTTCGTTCCCCTCCCCCTCCCCCTCCCCGCCCCCGCCACCCCTCCTCGACACCCCCTCCGTTCCCCTCCGCCCGCAGCCGGCGCCGACAACTTCTTCCCGTGTTGCGTAACTAGCTAACGCTGTTTCCGGTAAGTGAAACCTGCGCGAGCTGGTGGAGGGTGGCGGCACGCGGTGAAGCTAACTTAAGTATGAGAGGGACTGGGAGGGGGAAAAGGTGGAGGGAAGGGCCGAAAAAAAGCGGCGCGAGAATGGAGCTGTTTATTGAGTTGTGGGGAGCGGGGAGCCGAAATGGGCAGCCGGAGTCGAATCTGTCGGGTTCCCTCGCGCCGACGCTGAGGAAACAAGACTCCGTCGGAACCGCGTTTTAAAGATGCAGGATGAAGCTCCAACTGGCTGATTTATTTCTTGGCGAAATTATGTGTTCCGTTGAGGGTTATATAGTTTTTACTTAAAGGAGCACTCTTTGATGTACAAGAACGCTGCTGTGCAGAGAGATGCGTTTATGTGATGAGTCAGATCTCTCCAGACATCTTCAAGAGTTCTCTTACTCTAGGCAAACTGAAAACATTAAAACAGAAGAAATAAAGAAAATTCATTTATTGCGGAGAGCTCAAATTAAATATCTTTTAAGTTATTATTTATTAAATACAGATTCACACTGATATCTAATGGACCATCGATTCATTTGCAAGTTCGTTATGTTCTGCTCTCTGTCTCTCTCTCTCTCTCTCTCTCTCTCTCTCTCTCTCTCTCTCTCTCTCTCTCTCTCTCTCTCTCTCTCTCTCACACACACACACACACACACACACACACACACCTTTATTGCGAATGATTCTAAATATGATAAATGAAGCATTAGAGAAACATAACTGAATAAAAGTATCATGAACGTATTTGTGGAACTTACTCCTTTAACTTAGAACTATTGTTTCTTGGGTCGAGGCTGGGCGATATGATAGCTCCAAAGAGAGACTGTACTCCAAATTAAAAACAACTATATTATTTTAAAACATCTCAGGGTTG
Source organism: Gryllus longicercus (assembly GCA_038098605.1). Taxonomy (NCBI): domain Eukaryota; kingdom Metazoa; phylum Arthropoda; class Insecta; order Orthoptera; family Gryllidae; genus Gryllus; species Gryllus longicercus. Next base: position 505,436 of record JAZDUA010000088.1, read on the forward strand.
TTTATTCACAAAACAATATACCAAATATCAGGAATCGTGTATACCAATTGTTCGTATTTATACTTTAAAACATACTAAATAAATACTACAAACATCGCATTATCGAAACAAAGAGTTCGAATTAACTGAGTTAATTTAAAGAGCCCCTCTCTTCACAGGAAACTCCCTTCCCGTGCCACCCTTCGCTCTTTCTCTGCCGACTCGAACACCAGCGACGTCCTTGCGCGTCGCCGACGGGGGTCACTCGGGGAGTGGATTTGAATTACGCCAAATTCCCTACATTCCTTGCTGGAGAAAGAAGGCCGTCGCGCTGCCTGCTTGCGTCGCGGTGGACCGGGGAGGAGCTACTGCACTGCTCTCATTATTGCACTGCAAGCCCTTTGCCAGCCCTCAGCGGCGCATCCCCTCCCCTCAACCATCCACGGGGCAGGACTTTCCACCTTGGTTAAACGCAGCCGCTGTCTAGGAGAAAAGTGTGGCGGCCGGCTGCTCTGATCGGTGGATTTCCGTGGTTTTCTCTGATCAATACCAGGCGAATGCCAGAACAGTCCCCTAACAAACGGGTAGCGCACCGCGCACTATCATTCTTTCTTCTTCCTTGCTCTTACTCGCACACACACTCCCAGTCGGGAGCTTAGATTTCACTATCCACCATGCACTAACCATCCATAAATTTCGTATCGCAAAGTTGGAGTACTTTAAATCCCCCTCTAACGCACCTGTAACGAGGGCTTGACCCCCAATAATTACGTAACGCTAGCGACAAGCCCCTCCTCCAAATTCCAAAAAGTAGAACTCAATTATTTATCAGAAACGAGTCGTATGAATTGAGTTTGTGTTATATATAAAAATTAATTATAAGTAACGTGAGGATTAGTTGATGGTGGGGACCGCGCGTAACAATAAGTTTGGGGGCAATTTTTTTAAAGAAAGAAGTGCCCGTAGACGGAAAAATCTTTGACAAGTACACATGCGGTCGTGGATGATGCGTAGGCTCCGAGTCTACTGCACCAACTAAATGGGTTCTAGAATATACTATAGATCAGTTTTTAATATTTTCTTCGTAATCTCAAAGATTTACTTACTACCTATATTATTGATGAAAAATATTTTTATTTATTGTAATAATTTATAGGACATAACTTCTTTAATTTAAAATATATTTCATTTAATTTGTTAATATGGTAATGTTTTAGTACATGGCTAAATAAAAGGAATTATTTCAGCAATCATTGAAAGATTTTAAAAATATATATCAACATCACGTAACACTAAACTGTGACCCACATACCCATATGAAACGCAGCGTAACGCTGCCTTAAACTCCCAATGCTACCCCTTCCGCCGCCTTCCAGTGTACCATCACCACCACCATCCCCTTCACTCGCTGCTGCCTCCGTCATCGCGATCCCCGTCAGCAGCCCTACCACCACCAGCGCCGCCTCTCACCCATTCTTCGCATCACAGTCGCAGGCCTATCTATCGGTGCAGCCCCCGGCCTCGCCCCCGCCAGGGAGCGCGGGTGCGCGCGGGCGGTGCGGTCGCGCCGGGGCGCCATCCCGCTCGTCCGCGGCTGTCGAAGCCGCCTCGTTACGCGGCGTGGCTGGGCGGCGCCACGTGCGAAGCGGCCGCGGGGGCGGGGGCGGGGGCGGGGCGGGGGCGGCCGATGCCGCTGCTAACCATCAATCAGGGCCTCGCGCCGCTGCGCCACGGCGAGAGCGGGGCAGTTGCAACTGCGGTGGTGGCAGCGGTGGCGGCGCGGTATGGGCTGCGGCGCGGAGAGGCACACTAGTCACTGAGAAGTGCGGCGACGGTACAATCTGTGGAAAGGAGAGATTGGGTGAGACGAGTGAGAGGGGAGGGTAGAATGAGAGCGAGGAGAGTGTATATGGGGAAAGTGAGTTGGGACAAGTGGGAGCAGCGTGATTGGGGAGAGGAAAGTGGGGGCGGCGAGACTGGGACGGGGAGAGTGTGGTGGGGGTGTGGGGAGGGGAGAGTGCGAGCGGGCAGAACGGGGATGCGACGGACAGTGTGGAAACAGGTAGAGTGGCGATGAGGAGAGAGGGGACGGAGAGCAAAGGGCAGGGAATGTGACACTGGGAGTAGGAAACGAGGAGCGGGGAGAGTGGACAAGGGAACAGAGTGGGAAGTGGGAAGTGGGAGTGGTGAAGTCAGGGAAATAGCGATGGAGAGGTGTAATCGGAGCGGGAGGTTTGTGCGGCGGGGATGAGAACGGGGGGCAAAGGCTGCATGGGTGGGGTAGGCGGGTGGACGGAGGCAATGTGACGGTGAATGTAAGAGAAAATTGAAGGTTGGAATAGAATGAGATAATGAACTAGAACAAACAATAAAATGCACTGACTGCGGATAGTGGCAATGAGTAAATGAAAGCGTGTGCATGAAGGCTTTCGTGAAGGGAAACAATTCGAGCAAAATAAATTGCAGTGAAAGAAACTGTGTGATGTAAACAGAGAAGAGAGACACAAGATAGAAATATGAAACGCAAGAACACTGCCAGAGACTGGGGATAAAGTAATCAATGAGACGAGACGCAAAAAATAATACAGTGAAAAGAAAATTGGTGGATTTTATGATGAAACGAACCAGCATTGTTATAAAGTAAATAAAATAAATGCAAAGTAAAAAGTTGAGGCTTGTTGAAAATGTACAGTCCAGAACCGATGAATTCGTTGCAATCATACCGGTCCTCACATTGTTAATAAACGCCCGATTTTATGAGTATCACTGAAAATACTGTGTGATAGTCACGAAATTATTCGCAGGACAACGGAAAAAAAAACCCTAGTTAAAAAAGTTTTCCGCAGATGGCGTTGAAACAATAAATAGAAAAGTTCACATCTCACCGGGAACGTTGATGAAGGCAAGAAACGAGAGCCCATTTCCTGCAAAACGTTCCACCTATCCTGCAACTTTGTTAATCATAGTTGAAGATGAAAATGGAGGCGGTGATGTTGAAATCAGGAGCGCAGAAATTGAGATCCCCACGACGAAATCTTTGCACATGTTTTGCGCTCCACGCAGTTCGTGGAAGGGCAAGAAATTAAATCCGCACAGGTGGAAAGCGAACATTTGCCTACCACAACGCACCACACTCATCGTTAATATTCCTCACATAACTATTCGTCCACGCCCCTGACGCCGTTACTTCTCCCACACGGTTCACATCACCCTCATTGCCACTACTGCTACGGTGTGCGTAAGAGTAAAATTTAAAACGGTATGTTTACTTAAAACTTTCATGAGTTCGGCGATTACTAATCTCCGCCATCCACGTTCTACACAGCAAACCGCGTTCCGAAACGACCCAAAACCTGACCACAGTGTGGATATGGGTCAAAAATTGTCTTTTTTATAAATTCGAATATCATTATGAAATTTCAAACTTCAAGAATTCTGCTTTAAAACAAAGAATTGAATCATAAAACGAAATCTCCGGTAGTTCGACTGTTAAATCTTGTAGTAAAAAGGCGATAAAAATGTTGCAGATATGTGTAGCAAATTGTATCTTATTGTGATTGTGGATATTCTTCATGATAAATAAAAAATTGGTTGAGGGGGCAAAACTTGGGAAATTTGTATAATCCATAACAGTCATGACCTATGTCGTTATGCTCAATGACGCCCTGCGATTCAAATAGAAAAATAGCTACTTTTTCTCATTAATTCCGCCTGATGTTGTTCAAGGACATGAAAATCATCTGACGTTGCTGCAGAGCCTCATATGGAGGATCTACGGTTCGATCCCCGACGGCGTGTAGATTGCTATGTTGAATTTATACGAATTTTAGCGACCGGATGCTCTGATCAGTAGTTTTTGTAGTTTCTCCAATAGACACCAGGGGGAATACCGCAGCAGTAGCATAACAAACGAGCCATGGACCGCGCGCGATCTTTCCTACCTCTACGTTTGTCCTCATCCCTTACTTATACACACACTTACATGCACTACACTACCACACATGTCGGAAGCTTAGGGGCGTGTTCCGGCTGGGGCGGTGCCTGGCTGATGGGAGATACCTGGATGAGGAGAACACCGCAAGCCGATGTCTCTCACCTTCCAGCTGGAGAAGAATGTGTGCACCTTCCGTCCTAAATCACGACACTTACGAGATTCATGAGCATAGCAGTTAACGCGTCCAGAAATACAAAATAATCAATCAATCATTTTATAAATGTAATTACTTGTGCACTAATGCCATTGCTGGTTCGCTACCTCCACCACCAGAATCTCCCATGTCTCACCACCGCTCACGCCGCTCACTAGCAGAGTGGGCCCGTCGCTCTTGTCGTAGCCCCTGCCGCGTGGAATGAGCTGTGCGGCGGGGCGAAGCGCAGCTGCCCATTTTACTGCGCCTGTCATCGACCTCACTAAGCAGCCTGGCCGGGCCGCGGAATACACTGCGTTTGATTTGTATCTGGCAGTGCCCAAATTAGATCGTGTATTGCGGAAACCGCGACTGCGGTCGGCCCCGCCCCCCTCGCCCGCCGACCCGGACGGTCAGCGAGCCACGCCCCCCGCACCCGCCCCCCTCCCGGCGGTTCCTGCCCTTCGCGACCCACGTGCCCCTCCCCACTCCTTGCCTTCCCTCCTGTTTCTCTATCTCTACGCACCTGGGAACCTTCCACCCCCGCACCCTTCCATACACGACCACATTCCTGAAACAAGATCATATTCCCAACCCATTCCTTCCCGACTCTTTCTCTCCTCAAATTGTCTCTGCCGACCTCTTTCTCCCGACCGCTCTCTCTCTCTCTCTCTCTCTCTCTCTCTCTCTCTCTCTCTCTCTCTCACTCACTCTCTCTCTGTCTCTCGTATCTCTTCTCTCTTCTTTCTTTTCTCTCTCTCTGTCTCTCGTATCTCTTCTCTCTTCTTTCTTTTCTCTCTCTCTCTCTCTCTCTCTCTCTCTCTCTCTCTCTCTCGATACTTTCTGTTTCGAACCTTTTATTTACAATTCCATTCCGTATATTTCCATTATTAGTCCTTTTCCTAATCCTTGTGTCTCTTCCAATGTTCTTATCCCTCTATTCTCCCACACCGAACACAGCCTTCTCCGAGTCTTCGGTATTATTATCTTCGAATCTCCTACCCGTCCGTCCCCAATCCTCTAATGTATGGCTCCTGAGACCGCCCATTCCCCACAGTTGTTGGATCATGCTGTCTACTAATTCCCACATCATTATACCCCTACCTTGTCTCCACGTTATTTCAGACTGTTTCATTCTTTTTCCTCCTAGTCCGACGTTTTTCGCTACGTACTCTACAAGATTTCGAACACGTACATTCCAAACGTTTCCATCCCCAGTGTTTCCATCTTTGACTTCCTCCCGTCCATCGCATCCGTCCCTCCTCCCCCTCCCTTCGCGTCCTTGTCCGGCGGCAGGCGCACGCGTTTACACGGGGATCTAATTTGGGCAGCGGCTCTTCCGAGGGCCTCGATTGCAGCGGAATGCTTTGGCGCGCGTCAAGCGGCGGCCGCTGCATTGTGGAGAGCCCTGGAGGGCGTCACGCGCGTGGCTTCGCTGCGCAGCTCTGTGGTGCGCCCCCCTCGAGGGTTTTGCATTGCGATTCACTCAGGACGGCCTCGCCAGAGTTAATTTTATGTTCACCAATCCACTGCCGCCACACATGGACGAGTTTTTAATGGTGCCTTTGACGATATAAGTAAATTTTCCCCTAACACCTTACAGGTCTGAAAAACACCTAGGTAGATTGTGTAGTTAAATTTCTTGCACTTATAAGTTTTTTATTTTTTTTCTTCAGATTTTAGAATTTGATGATAGGTTGCTCTAGGGTGAAAAGTCAATAATGTAATAGTAATTTCTTGTAGTTTCTCTTTCTTATTTGGAATCCAGTTACAATATTCTTGTGGAAGTCACCACATAAATTAGCTGCTACTGCATCAAAAACTCAGCAATGGGAGTGAGTAACAAAAAATAGAAAACTTATGTTTTGCATGAAGTGAAAAGAACTACAAAAGTTTGCACATCTTCGAAGAAATTGCAAACCATCTATAAGACATGTTTGCCACTTTCGCAATGTAACTCAAAAATAAAAATAAAAATATTAAAATACCACTCGACCATATCAGTCCTGATACTAAAAATTATTGTGCATTGCTACAATTGTCTGTTATTGATTCGTCGTTTTATGATAATGACATTCGAAAGCGGTTGAGAAATCCAATTGTAAAAATTCGTACTTCACGTCAACTGTACCTATCAACAAAAAAAATTGTAAGGTAATAATACGTCTCATGCAATACTATTTTGAATAATCGAATTCAATATTACTTTCAAAACTAATTAACTTAAATAAATACTTAAATTGCAATGTAGGATATAATAATATCCACTTCTCACTTTTTCAATTAGGTATGCCCTTCTATTTTTCCATTACTCATGATTTTACCACGGTTTGTCACGTGCTAAATTTCTGTTTTAGTTTAACTTTTGCATCTCAATTAGGGTTTATTTTAACATTATTTTGTGTTTATAATGGGTTCATGTATGAAGAGAATATATTAATTCAATGAATTTTATTTAGTGTTACATTTGGTTTGGTGGAGAGAGAAATTTAATTCTCATTATACGCATTCTCACATTATACGTCAAATCTAAATGTTTGTGGATTTGTGACCGTTACCGGCTTTCGAGGGTCTGAATTCAAAGAGGAGAGACGTTTTTATGTGAAACGAAATTATTATCTTCTGTGCCGTAACAGGATCAGAGTAAATCTCGCAGCCAAGCCAGCATTGACCCTCGTCGCTTCTGTTGTAAGACCTCCCACGGGAGAGAACGTTGACTCGGGACCGAGCTCCCTCCACAGCTCTGGCGTCGTGAAGGTCCCTCAAATGCGCCTTGTGCGGAGAGAGGAGGCGATCGTGGACGTGGAGTAGAAGTGTGAGTATGTGTGTGCGTGAGACAGACAGAGAGAGAGAGTGAGGGAGAGAGAATGAGAGATGGTGTGTGAGTGTGTGAGAGTGTAGGAGAGAGGGTGTGGGAGAGAGGATGTGGAAGACAGGGTGAGAGAGAGAGAGAGTGCGTGTGTGTGGGAGAGAGGGAGGAAAATAGTACGTGTAGGTGTGAGTGTGTGTGGAACAGATGGAGGCGAGGGTGCAGGCAGTAACATTGCAAAGATGCTGTCTTTAAATCGCGTGTGGTGGCATAGGCGAAGAGGATGTATAGGAGGAGGGTGCGGGCGTGAATGTAGAGGTAGCGGAGGAGATGAAAGAAACAGCGGCTGCGTAAGTGGCTGAGGAGGCGGTGACGAGGAGGATGGAGGAATGGGAGGGGGAGTAAGAAGCCGTGGCGGAGGCGGAGATGGCAACGATGGGGATGCAGAAGAAACAATTAGGATGTATTGATTGATTATTTTGTGCTTCCGGACACATCAATCACTAAGATCATTTAGTCCCGTAAGTGTAGGGCGTGTTTTCCCCAGAAAATTGCTGTGATCTTCGCCCGCTAAACGGTGAGATCTGCCGCTGGCCTCGTGGGCTTGAGGGATTTTCTCAGGCGTGGAATCACCTCAACTATGACAAGCTCTAAGCTGTCGACTGTTCTTCTCACACGTTTGGTAGTATAGTGCATGTGAGTGGACGTATGTGTAAATAATGGGTGACGATAGGGCAAGGAAGACGGAGGACACATTGTGTGCGGCCCGCGGCCCCATTGTTATGGTACTGCTCCGGCTTTCGCCAGATATTGATCGGAGAAACCACAGGGTACAACCGGTCAGAGCTACTGGAAGACAGACGCCGGCCGCGCGGGCGGGAGCGGACGCGGCAACGTGCTGGCGAAGGCGGGGGAGGAGAAGGGCGGGAGGGTTTCTGCTCGTCGCACTGCAGCTCCGCCCGCGCGTCGATTGCGTTGCGTTCGTCTCCGACGCATCGAGGCGACGCCACGCACCTCGCGGGCGAAGGTGTGAACCCCACAGCGATCCGAGAGAGAAGTCGCACTTTCCGTCTAAGGTTTCTTGGAGAATTTCTGAAAAGAAATTTGTCAAATTATTACTTTCTTGCTACCGCGTACGCAGTACAGAAGGTAACGTAATGCTGCGCGAAAGAAACAACTATTTTTCGGCAGAGGAGCACTTATTGCAGGACCAGATAACAAAAAAATGGATAAATCCACTTGCTAAATTTAAAAACTATCCTCTATCTCGAGGTATAGCCATAATCCATGTTCTGTGGGTCCTTGATACCGAAAGATCGATTAACATCAAAACGACTGTCCGTCCGTCTGTCCACCTGTGAACATTGCTAGCGGCTAAACCGTTCAGCGTATATTCTGCAAAATTGATATTCCCGAATCATTCTGGCTGATGTTGCGACCACTTGAACTTGAAACTTATATTTAAATTTTGAGAGGTACTTTACATGAAGCCCCTGGAACATTTCAAAGTTTTCCAAAAAATGGCTACGCGACGAGCTGTACGCCAAGTACATACATACATACATACATACATACACATACATTAATAATAATTGTTTAAAAGTGGAGCAGAACAAAGGCTGACCTTATACAGCGCTGCGTATTAACTAAACAAAGCACGGTAACAAACATGCAATCGTCCAGGTCTGTGTCCACGTCTTTGAAGCGAATCAACTCATCGTTTTGTGCCTTTGACGTAGGGCACTATCTAGCATATTCCAGCGGTTCCTTTTCACATGGAATAGAACTACTGCAATTGAGACGAAATAATAAATATCTTACTACATGCAAATTGTTTTAAAGATATCCGGTTTTCAATGTTTATTCCAACAAGGCAGTCATTGGTCTTGTGAAAATATCTATGTCTAATGTACCGTATGCGTCAACATCTTATCGAAATAGAGTGTGATTTGTTGTAATCCGTCATTGAACCTCCTCCACCACAGTCTAAAGAAGAATTCTCAGTATCACATTTGTTTTAATTAAACAATTAAAACATGCCTTAATTTTTTTAATTTAAAAATTGATAACAATTGTGTATAATATAATATCTATATGCCAAACTATCTGCAATATAATTCAACACGATATTAATCATTAATCAAACAAAACTGACTAAAACGGCCGTTTCCGTGTTTTTTGTTCACAAAATCAGAATTAGTATCGTCGAATTACAAAACCTTAGAGTTTATGATTTTCATTTAACGTTATTTTTAGTGAATTGAATTGGTTTGGATCCTTCACAAGTAAAATTTGTAACCATTCAAGTTAAAAAATTTCGAAAGACATCACTCAATCCTCAACGTTTGTGCTCGGCTACGCCAAATATCGGTTATGTGAAATGAGATCATTTTAATCAGCCAATCAGAACGCGGTGACAGAGTTTGGCGTGACGTTCTTTTGTCACGTATTCGACAAGTTCAAAACGTAATACCTAAGAAACAAGATGTCGATTTTAAAAACAGATTTATTCGAACTTCAATAGTGTGTTTATGAAATATATTTATCTTTTATCTCTTTACGGTAAATAGTTATAAATTCGAATAAGTATGTTTTCATAATTTTTCTTAAAAATATTTGAGATCCCTTAGACTCTCCCAATCTGTATCTTATTTAGCTTTGCGGTAAATGCGCCACTGAGGTCAAGACAAAACAGGAACGGCGCCTCGGGCACCCTCTTCTCTGGACTCAGAGGCAGCAGGTGCCCAGCCGGGGCTTGCTCACAAGTTAGCTACGTGCCGAGGTACTTGTACAGACACGTCGCCTCTCGGCAAGATAAAATTAACGTTTCTGAAAAAAACACTGAATAATAAAATCAGGGTCGCAAGATCGAGGTAATAATCAAGAAATCGAAAAGAGGGAAAAAATAAATTATGTTTGTTTTGAAGAAACTCTCACATTCTCACAGACAGAATTTTTTTAAAGTACATACCGTCTTAGATTTGTCAGGGCATCCATTGAAGTCGCTGCAGTGCTCAGGAAGGTCTTTTGGTTGGAGCCTCGGCGATGCCCTGGTAGGATTGTTGACTCTACTTCTAGCTGGGTCGATGTAAGCCGCTGTCTGGAGGAGATTCTAGCGGACGGCTGCTCTAGTGGATAGTTTTCCCTGGTGGAAAATTCTCCGATGAACCCCAGGTGAATTACGGAGCAATACCTTAACACACGGTCCACGAACCGCGAGATCTTTCCTTCCCCTTCCTTATTCCGTCCTCACCTCTTACTTACACACACTTACATTTATATGCACTACACTACCACACATGTCGGGAGCTTAGAGATTGTCCCGGCTGGGGCGGGTGCTCTGCTGGCGGGAGACACCTAGTCAGACATCGGGGAAAGATCACCGCCGCCTCCCGCAATAAAAGAAAATAAAGTACTCTTACCGGAGTAGTGACCTTAGCGGTTGACGCGCCAAATATCAGCCAATCGATCCAAAAGCACAGGAGCGACCCGCGCCTGAGCAGTGCTGTGCTTCTCAGGGCACACGTGGCGCCTATAGCTGCGCCTGTCTCCGCTCGTGAAAGGCACTTAACGCGCGGAAGACGGGGGTGTGGCAGGGTCTGCTTCCGGGGCCGCGTGGCGCACTCCTGCGAGGATACTATCTATATCGATAATGTTATGGCTCCCCCAATCGCTGTTACTTTTATCATCGCCTCGCATCGGATAGAAGGGCGACGCCTCCGGGGAAGGGCTTAAGCACGTGCCTTTGAAGTTCCTCTGCTAACCACAGGGCTGCCAACACTCCAACTCAAAGGCTTACAGGTCTGGAGTAACTACTTACAGGGGATTTTTAAGTGAAGGTATAAAGAGAGAACTCCTCCCTTTTCTCTTCTCAAATCGGATTCCTTTGGTTTTGTCATTGTGATCCCCAATAAAGACGATTTCCTTCTCTTTGTACACCGTACGGCATGCGCCGCAACAACACTTGTCTAACGTGGACGCTGTAGGAAGTAGTTTTGCGAGTGGTAAAAGTCACACTTTATTTTGCGGATAGAAAAGACACACGAGGCGGATGGCCGAGCCAAATGAAATTACTTTTACCACGTGTGGCATACACTAAATTTTAGAGAGCCTTTCTGACACTTACTTTTTAATTCAAACATACAAATCACTTCATAATACATTGAAGACAGTAGTCGCTGATGCAGTCAGGGAAAAATATTTTGTTTTATTTGTTGCATTCACAAATTTATTTGAACCCTTTAGCACTAATCTCACTTTTAGCACTAAGAATAAATATTTAATTTCGAGCACGCCATGGATTCCATAAAGGAACAACTGCTACTAGTGGCTGTTTAAAAATAATTTATTCACATGCAATATCGAAACCTGCGAAGCCGTCGTCATTACGTCCATGTCACCTGAAATAACCCTCCTGTTCTCACTGCTATTTCTCCGTGCCTCGTCCATCGCCAGCGTTTCTCTTCTCGTAGCGGTGTTAGTAGCATTTGTGGTCCAGCAATATTGGTACAATGTATTTTGAATATGCATTGTGGGTGTCCAATGTCTGCAGTCTACCTTGTATCAACAACCACGACGTTTATGGAGTTCCCTGACTCCCAGGAGAAGGGTTCTACTCCCGCTCAGTTTCTAGATATTGAAATAATGAAAAATAATCTGCCAGTGTTCTTATAGATGGAGATATATATCTGCTCTAGGACGTATAAGAATTAAAGTAAGAAATAGTTAGAATTAACTTGTCCGAATTTTTGCTTCTACAAATTTCAAAAAATTGTTTCTAGAAATGTCATATCTCATAGAAATGAAGAGCTTATCAAGATGATTTCGTTGCAACTTTTAAAAACTAGAATAATAATTAAGCTACGGATTGTCAGCGTTGAAAACGTGAGATGGGGCAGACTCTTACTGAAGTAAATAAAAGTGAATGCGAGAACTCTAGCAAACATTGCTCCAGACTGCCCTCTAGCCGATTAAGAGTTCTTCTTCGTTCATAAAGGAAGATGTCGGTGTTGAGGAAAGGCCGAAGACTTGGGTGGACGCTGCGCTTTTAAGTCTCCGTATTGCAACATCCAAAGCGAGAGAGGCCAGAGCCGGGAACGGAAACAGCTGAAATATGCCGCAATGAAATCGCAGCGACCGCAACAGGCCCAATTCGATTCACGCGTTCCGATTCGATCGCGCGTCTCTTTTGTCAAACCTAATTGCTCTTTTGTTCGGAAAGCTTATCGAAAGCTTAAATTAAAGCGTAAAACACACAACGCTTTTGTTTCAACAGAAGAGGCGAGAGCGCCTCCGAAAAAAGTGACGAGTCTGCAAAAGGAAGAGAGTAATTCATTCAACAGCGCAGGAACAGCGATTCCGCTTTTGAGGGACCGCGTGTGCCCTCCGGACGCGACGTTCAACGCAGAAATTACCTCATGTTGTTGCGTCATTTATGAGGCGTAATTTGAAAGTAAACTCCGCCGGAAAGTGGGATCCCTTTTTTTTTTAATTCTCGCGAGAGACGACGGCTCCGCCAACAGTTGTAGGACGAAATGTAGACAAAACCGGAGTTAGTTACTTTGAGTTCATTTTTTCCCCCGTTGCCTCCCGCAAGCCATTTGGCTGCGTCTAAATATTCCGTGTTGAAACATGCAAATGTATGCAAACGCGCGCGCAAAGACGTGCCACTGGTTAAGCAATTCCTGCGGGATGCGTCTGTGCACTCCATCACCCAGAGGTCCCTGCTGCAGCGGTGGGCGCCGCCCCCGACTCGCTGCCTCCAAGGCGCCGAAACGCACGTTGCGTGGAGGGGGTGAGCTGCTCCTGGCTCGCGCCATACGCAACACCAGGCCCCGTTTGGGCGTCGAAGTCACTATTAGCAACATGCTTGTATTCAAGATTTCTCTTTTCTAAGGAATAGTTTGACGGCTGTTACCTTGTTTATTTAATGGTAATGGTTTCCTTATCTTAATAAAAAAGGCACAAAATATCGTTTTAACAATGTATTGTTAAATTCTAAATAATAAATGGTTAAAATATTTTATTGTCGGTTCTTATTAAGATCAGAACACCATTACCATTAAATTTCTTTTTTCATTTTTCATATTTATTTTATTTTATGAAGATGAATATTTCACTACACAATTTTACCCAAGTTAATGATATTCTTCTGTTTATTTACTTTTTCATTTTGTTTTGAAATGACATTACTTGCTCTAAATAAAGGTAATCTTGTACGTATCCAATTGTTTATATTGTAATTTGAACTTTCTGGTGCGTCATTATTTTTGCTTTTTGAACATTGATATTCAGACTTACTTTATTGCCTCATTGGTGTAAATCTTGCAAAACTGTAGTTCTTGAGCTGTTTCCCGTAAAGAACTACGACATCCGCGAATATTAGGTTGGATAATTTGTTTCCATTCATTTTTACCCCATATTGGTTTTTCATTCTTCTAAAAATGCTTTCAAGTTAGCATAAAAAAAATGAGAGATATTGGGTCTCCTTGCCTCACACCTGTATATAACGAACTTTTTTTCTTTTTCTGTTTTAATTTAAGTTTTCCAGTGTGCAATATGTATGTTTTTTTCTAATATTCATGTATATTTGTCTTCAACACAATATCTTTCATTTCTTTTAATACGCAACTCTGTAATCTGCAATGGAAATGAAGAGGACATGTTATGCGCTTCTAACAAGAACGTTGCACTCATCGTTTAAAATTGTGAGACCCGTGGAAAGGTAGCAGAAATGTAGAAAGTCAGAGAAGAAGATGGTAGATGGCTTCCAGACGAGATATAGTAGAAGTACAGTGGACGAGAGTGGCAAAAGACTAGGCATAATAGAAATTTTGGTGCGAATTTTTCACAAAGCAATAAACAGTTAGTTGACAAAGCAATAAACATTTAATCGAACTAATACTATACACTATCGTACGTCATCTTTAGAATACGTTTATTGAAAATACGTAATATTCTCCGCGCTATCTTCAAGGTCCGTTTAACACAGTGACAATGGCAGAAGAGAGAAAATGTTTATATTCTGTACATCAAAAAACAGTTTTGGTGGGAGCAAAGAGAATGAAGTTCAATAAGGAAGCTGAGCCTAACATTTATTAACTCACAAAATAACCAAAGAAACCCTGACACTTATGTTGATTTCACTTGATTTTTATTTCCTATTTTGTATACGAAACTAAACAAACAATACAATTGTAATAACAGTAATTCGCATTCTACAATCAAAAAGGGAATTCACCTATTTCTTTGTATGCATTACTATGACCCAAGGATCATATGCTATAAGACATTTGTTCACTTGATATTCAAAAATTGTCACCTAGTATTGTCACCTCTTAGAGAAGTATTAAAAAGCGGCCTGTTGAAAACGGTTTACCCAATCTCGATCTCGTTTTCATTAGAAATTTACAAACTGATTGACAGAGTTTGCTTCAAACACAATGGAGAGGTGAAATGTTGCAAACATAGGTGTTGCACAGCTTCCAAATAAAAAAAGTAGGGTTTTAAAATAAAACACGACCAATGCGGAAAGTTGGCAGCTCATCAGGGAGTGCTTCGAATCGCGGCGGATAATAAACACTGTTTGAAAAGACTGAATGCAGACGCACGGCGCCTAGACAGTTCAAATGAACCCTGCGGCACATCGTTTGCATTCCCAGCCAGCATCCGGACACACGACAGCCTCCGCACCAACTCGCATCAAGCATCACTTCCCCACTCGCCCGAGCACAAGCCGACTCGACGTCCCCGGCGCAGGCGGCTCAGAGCACCAATGGATGCCCTGCGATGCCTCTGACCGGGGGTCCTAGGGTTCGAGTCCTGATGGCGGCGGGATTTTTGATCCCAGCTAGGTCGAATTCAGCCGCTGTCTGGAGGAGAATTCTACCGACCGATTGATCTTATTGGCACTTTTCCGTGGTTTCTCCGATCAACACCACGCAAATGCCGGTACAGTACCCTACCAACCGGCCGCGTATCGCGCAATTTTTCTTCTTCTTTGCCATACCCTCCCTTATTTAGACACATATCCACTTATATGCACTACTCTACAACACGTGTCGGGAGACCAGCTTGTTCTGTGTGGGAAGGTGCTCCGCTGGTGGGAGATACCTGGTAGGCAATAATCCCGTTAGACCACTTGTATGTCAACTCGGACTCACCATATAGAAGGAGCAATACCGTTATCTTCCGGAATAAAACATTCAGTACACTAAGGGACTAAGTGCAGGCTTGAAGTGCCCAGAAGCATCAATTGAACCCCTTAGTACTATCACCGCCATCATCGCCTACCAAGACCGTAACTACTATCACCATTATCGTGTCATCTGCTTCCACTCCGTCAGTGGTTACATCATCAACGCAACATCCGCCGTTGCCTTTGCTTCCACTAACATAGTTAATCAGTCCCCCTCCTCATCTTTCATCACCGTTCCTTCTTCCCCGCAATTCCGTTGCGTCCACTTCGCATGACGACCAATTCGCTCCCACATTCGCTTCACCAACCCCGAACTGCAGAGGCCCTCCCAGCGCACCCGGCGTTCGGCTCAGAATATCCCCACAAGCGCTCTCTCTCACTCTCCCACTCTTTTCCCACGCCATCGTCAGCACTAGGGAGCGGATTTTTAAAACCTAAAACATCGCAAAAAATTATCAATAAAATGATCTTAAGATGTGTTTTAATTTCCCCGTAAAGCAAATAAAAGTGACGTAAACTTTTGATCAAAACCAGTTCAGATGAGCAGCTCAAGTTGTTGGAAATGTTACTGATGTAATAGAGGCTTCTTCCTTTCCTTCATGTTAACTCAGGTTGCAAATATGGTTTGGTCTGTTCTTTACCAGTACATCTCACTATGGTTATACCAAAGTGGTCCGGGCTGACAAATGCGCTAAGAAGCGTCACATGACCCTAGATTACTTACTCACAGTTGCTGACATTACAGTTTCTAAGCGAAGAAATCAAGAATACTGTAAAGAACTTTGTTGGCTCTCGTAAATATTTTGTGAAACAAATACCATTGAAAGATACTAAAATCGATTAAATCTGCAAACAATACTAAAAATGATGGGAAAAGTAAAAAACAGACTTATTAGTCAACATCGAAAAAATTACATAAAAATGGGTTATTTCCTTTCGTCATAACATGTAATTAAAGTCTATACTGAAAGACATTGTTCTAAAACAAACAAAAAAATGACATTTCATTAAAATACGCCTTCTAGTCATCACTCGTCAGTCGCCACACGAAAGCACAGTCTTCCGAACCGGACACTGTATCTATTTGGCTACTCAGGAGACCGCGTCCTAAACAGCGTCCTTGCCAACGTTTCTTCCACCATTCTGCGACCTCGATTTAGCCCCGAGAAAGTCGCAGGATTCTCGTCTACCCTCTCTGCCCCGTTTGGACCCCCTCCCCCGCCACCAACACCCGTAGGCGTGCGCACTCACAAACAAGAGAGTGGAGCGACAGCTTATCCATTCATTTTCTTTAAAAAATGGGTATAACATTTAACGTTTTTGAAAAGTTGTTGGTATGTTTTGAATTTGAACATTTCAACATTAATGAATTTCAACAACTCCACGGACGCGTGTTGTTACACGCCCTGTCTCCGAAGACCATTTTGGGCCCTCCCCACACCGACGACGCCCGACCCCGCGTTCACGACTGAAGCTCCCTCGCCCCGCCCCGCCCCGCCCTACCCCGCCTTTCCCCGCCTCACCCCGCCCCTCCCCGCCCGGTGACCGACTGCTCGAACCCGCCTCCACTGCCTCTCACCCACCTTTCCTTCATGGATATGTGTTGTTCCCCACCGCGTTCAGGGCTGACGCCCTCTCTCCGCATTCCTGTGACCGCCCGCTGGCTTCTGCACCTCCGCCTACACTACCGCCTTCTCACTCTCACCCTCCCTTCCTCCACTCACGCCTGTTGTTCCCCGACCCGTCTACACGGTCCCATTTAGACCCCCCAAAAACCCCATCCACACATACCGCCACCCGAGCCCGCGTTCAGCGTTGGACTCCACTCACCCCGCCCTCGCTCGCCGGCCTCCGCCCCCGCCATCCCCTCCACTGCCCTGGGGCGGCGCGCAGCCTGCGCCTCGAATCAATCAGGCGTCACCGCGGCGGCGGGCCCAGGCGCGTCGCCCAGGCGTTTGTCCGCGTCGCCCGCGCGCCGCGCCCGCGT
The DNA here is from genome assembly GCA_038098605.1 of Gryllus longicercus. Classification (NCBI taxonomy): domain Eukaryota; kingdom Metazoa; phylum Arthropoda; class Insecta; order Orthoptera; family Gryllidae; genus Gryllus; species Gryllus longicercus. The sequence continues at coordinate 522,535 of JAZDUA010000088.1, forward strand.
CACTCAGCGCCTCCTCCCCCACCCCACCCCTTCCCTCCCCTCCCCTCCCCTCTACCCCCCGCCGCACCACCGCCCTGCGCGCGGCAATTAATACCTTTCGGCGTCGACAAACAAGGCCAATTTTCCTCTCGTTCTATCGCAGCCGGCTTTTTACTGTCGGCGCCGCCACCGCTCCCCGGGGACAGTGGGCCCGAGTGGAACTAGTCTTGCGGAGCGCACTTTTTCCTGTAACTAGGTGGGTAAATAAACAAGTCAAGTATATAAAAGGAACTTGTTCTGTACTAATAATTCAAAAGGGGCATGTGAGTTATATGATTTGTTTGTGCATTGAAGGTTTGAGTTTAGTGTTTGAGAACACAGTTAATGAGTTGCTATAAATTTAGGATAAATAAATAAGAACAGATTGGATGTATGAAATAAAATCGCATCAAAACTAAATGTAACTTAAAACTTGTATGATACAACTGTTCAAATAAACATAAGGCGCGTTAAAAATATATAAACAAATAATATGTAAAAGGTATTTGTTCCAACGATTTTTTGGGGCTTTCTAGGAGCTTTCTTCAGGAAAAACGTAGAATAATTGAATTTACCAACTTTTTAGTGCGTGAGAATACGAACTGTTTCTATATGTACGGTAACACTGAACCACAAGAATAGGAAGAAACAATTCTAATCCTTTATAACAATAACAAATAAAATAGAATAGAATCGTACGGATGCCAAAAATGAAAGAATAACCTGCGAAACTTATTAGGTACTACAGTTCACTTCAACTTCATATAAAACACAAGAGAAAACGCGGTATACACGATCTAAGAATGAAAAAACATTTGTACTTGTCGAAGGCCTGAAAAAATTCTGAATTCCGACTTCGGAAAGTTCACAATTTTTCCCAAGCTCTTGCTACCCAATCTCTATCATTGCAGATCGAACCACGAAGTGCGCTATCGATTAATTCACGAACGTGTGACAAAAAGATGTGTTATGTAGATGTGTAGATAGTGTGTTGTGAGATGATGTGCAGATTTAAAATTCTTAGTATAATGCTATATGATTTCTCGGTATTTTCTTGAGAATTTAAGACATTTTTAAAAAATGTGTATAGTCTGAGAGCATCCTCTTGAAGTTATGTTTTTGTGATCGCGAGTACGAAACCATTCCAATTCATAAGGTGTTTCGTTTTCAGCCTAGGATAATATATGTTACCCTTTGTTTGTTACAATTATATTTGTGTTGTATATGTTTACAATTATATTTGTGTGCATTAGTTTTGCAAGAGCGACCCCTGTATTCAATTTTATCAATTAAATATAACTTTTAAAATATAAATATGTCTTTTAGGCAAAACTCTGTACCCTCTTTTTAAAAATGCTGTTTTTTATTTTTATTTTATTTTTTCTTAAAAAAGTCAGCAAAAACTGTACATGACATATGGGGAACAAGTAGCTTCTTCTTACGTATGGGAGACAATTCGGTCCTCCCCATGTTTTCTTGAGCTTCAGAAAATCTTCAGCGGTAAAAAACGTATATCAACATTGGGAGGTTTGAAAGTTAGACACTTTCGCTTCCGAGTTACAGAAAATATATTTGCATTGATGAATAAAATATTTATTTGATTTCTTATATTTGTTAACATTACAGCAACCTACTACTACCACTCCCGGCTTTACTCCTACCACTTCAAATAACAGGAGAGTTCAACAAATTGTGCACATAGTGAAGATGCATTTGGATTTTGAAAATTTTTTGGTAATAATAACTTATGATGTAGCTTAAAAGCCTCATAAATATATACGATAATATGGTTAGGAACTTACATCAACCGCGTCAAATATAATTAGTGCGCGTATTTGTATGAAAAATTTGCTATACCTGTCAATATTTATTCTGAAATTTATATCTTGCACAGTCCTTCCATCACACCACGATTCGTGGACCCAGTTAACAACGAATGAATTTGCTTATTCTTTCGAAACAAGCGACGTTCTTTTGTTATGTCTCACTTAGAGAAACAATAAATATTGTACTTCACTGTTTCAACATTTTGAATTAAATTTTAACGATTTGAAAATGTCTCGTTACTAAGCGAATTATTTAGCGACGTTATTAAGCAAACTACAAGTAAATATCTATACTCTAAGTACAAAGCTAATCAAGGCAAATCGATTCATGAAATTTCAAGAACACCTGGCACAAAATGACTTGTGTCCACAGCGGACGTCTGAAAGACGGCGCGATGTGTACCAATGACATAAGGCAATGCTATACTCAAAAGCAAAATATTTTTAATTTGTGATTTTTTTAACTTAGTTTACCTTATTGACTTATTGACGCGCCCGGAAAAACAAATTAATCAACCATTTCCGCTGGATAAGGCAACCACTGAGTCCACCAACAATTCCAGTTGGTGAGCTAAAAATTTCAACTCCTTCCCCGTCAGATAGAGAGTCAATGGCCGGAATTAGCGAGTATTTTTGTTTCGGCTCACGTCAACTACTTTGTCCATTAGTCTCATTAGTGTAGTAAATGTTAAGGGAGTGGGTGCCTCCCCTGGTGGATCGTGAGCCCCTGCCCCCACTTTCACGTCGTCTTTGGGAGCATTTCCCTTCCCAGGAATCTCCCTCAACGGGGAACCGTCGCACCGGGACAGGCTGCGCCCTCGAGTGGTCCCCTGGCATATGAGGTAGTTCAGTATGTGCGAATATTTGTGTGTGTTTGAGGAGACGTGCTTGAGGAAGAATAGATTCCGCGCGGTCCGTGCCCCGATTGTTAGGGAATTGCTCGGCATTCGTCTGATATTGATCGGAGAAACTACGAAAAACTACTGATCAGAGCAGCCTGACGATAGAATTATCCTACAGGCAGAGCGTGTATTCGACCTAGCTGATGTCGAAAGTTGAAGGTCGGATCACGAAACTCCTGATTACGAGTTTTGCTCAGGGAAGAGCCAAACTACATGCGTTATATTCACGTTCATAGCCTGTAACGGATGGGAAACATAGGCTCATCATGTACCGTGAAAACGAGGATAATGTTTTCCCCGTGGACTGCATGTGAATCTGTCTGCTCTCAATACACTAATACAAATCTACGTACTGGTTTCGTAATATAAGAAACAAGTGATCTATTTTCAACCTGACAGCAATGTGAAGTGAATGGAATACGACGGTTACTAATGATATACATTATTTATGATTCGCATCTTATTGAGATGTTAGTTTGAATTAGAGTTGCACTTATTTGAGTCTTGATTACCCTCTACACTCTGAATGGTTAATTGTTTTATGAGGAAATTTCGAATGGTCATGGTGATACATCATTAATAGTTATCATACCACACGTTACATAAAATTCATCATTGAGAACACTGATTTCAATATTTTATGACTTTACGTGCCTGGATTTTTGTTACTATATTCAACTAAAGGTCATATTACGCGCATGCCAGACGAATGATGGCCAAATCGAGTTCTGCAATGAATGCCGACAGAGCGACAGAAGAGAGAAGACTTGCTAGCCAGCAGGGAGTGAGAGAGGCAATGACGGCAAGAGAAATGCAATATGAACTATGGACAAATAGAGATGCGCGGAGACTGAGAGCGGAGAAAAGACGACGGCTGTGGAGCAACTCCGCATTTTATATGTATTCAAGTAGAATCGTCTATTTTTGTTTTTTAGTTTTTTCTACGCTCTTCTTTTGGCCCAATGTGCCGCCCTCGTCGCGCGCTGACGTCATCATAGAAGTGCCCACGCTCGCGCGCGCATGCGCCGCCGCGATTAGGGCGGCCGCCCATTTGCCCACGCCGCCGCCGCTTTATCAACTCTTTCGGCCGAGGATTTACGAGGACGCGCGGGGAAAAAGAGCGATGCGGCGCGCGTCGCTGCTGGAAACCATCCGCACGCCCCGATACTTATTCAAATGGCGCCATCCCCTCCACCTCCCCCCGGCCCAACGCCACTACCCATTTCCTCTCCGGTCCCCCGATAGATTCCCGCTCCGATTCCTAGCCCAAATCCCCGCTCCGACTCCCCGCTCCGACTCCCCGCTCCGACTCCCCGCTCCGACTCCCCGCTCCGACTGCCCGCTCCGACTGCCCGCTCCGACTCCCCGCTCCGACTCCCCGCTCCGAGTTCCCGCTCCGACTGCCCGCTCCGACTCCCCGCTCCGACTCCCCGCTCCGACTCCCCGCTCCGACTCCCCGCTCCGACTCCCCGCTCCGACTCCCCGCTCCGACTCATCGTTCATGCTGCCCGCACAACCCCCCACTCAGACTTCCCGCTCACACTACACGCTCCATTTCTCCGCTCCAAGACAGCTCTCACTCCGAGTTTCCAATTCCCATTCTCAGCTCGCGCCCCAGTTCCCACCCCCAGCCACCACCTCCAGCACCCTCCCCTAGCTTCTTTCCCCAGCTCCCACCCCAGCCCCCAACCCAGCTTTCAGCAACATCCAGCCCAAGTTCCCACCCTCAGCTCCCACCCGCCAGCACCAACCCCCAGCTCCCACACCAGCTCCCACTCTAGCACCCACACCCAGCTCCACCCCCCGGCCTCAACCTTCAGTTCTCACCCCCACTCCCATCCCGAGCTCCCATTCTTAGCTCGCATTCCCTGCTCCATCACACCACTCCGACAGCATTTTCGCCACCTTTTCTCCTTCTTTCCGGCGTTCATAGGCTCCCTTTCTCCTCAACCCCTTCTCCCTCTTTGCCCCTCCCCTTGCCGCGTTCGACCCTCCCGGCTGCTCTTGCGCCGGGGAGAGTGCACTACTCATTCATTTTTGTGTTGACAATGGAACATGATAGAAACACGGCGGAGAAATGTCCGTGTGGCGGCGCACAAGCGGGGGCCGGCGTGCGCCATGCGTCATGCTCTCCCTTCGCCGACGAAACGGGCTGCACTGGACTGTGTTTTGTTGTTGGTCTTTTTTCAACACGTATTTTCACTCGATACTCGCTGCCTCGAATTTGTTTTCATTTTAGTTTCCTTCCCCGGCGTTATGAAATAGTAGGACACGTCTGAGTACGTACCACTCCTGTATGCAATTGTAACTCACAAACTTTTTAAGTAGACATAGGTCATTTATATATGAAAGGAATTAGATATTTTCTTGTCACCGACATACAATACAACCTTTTTTACTGCCGTTAGGCAGATACATATTATATGACCGAATAGAATTATTGTAGATAGAATTAGCTACTGTTACAGGGTTTATGTTAATTCAGTACACTATTTATCCAACTGTAAGAAATAAAGGAACATACAACTTAGTAAAAGTAACAATTTGGAAGGCACTGGACGAAATGTAAAACTACTAATATTGATCGACGTGAAATAAAACAGAGATGAGTAGAGTCAGTTGGGCCCGCAGTGCGTGGCGGTTTTGGTAAATCCGTCCGCCACTTTGTCCTCCGCATTTGACACAGCTGCATGGACTTCGGCACTGGAATTTCTTAAAGCGTTCCTGCAGCGCCACTGCCGCGTACAGCGGGCAAAGAACAACCGAGCACCCGGGAGCAGCAACATAACGGACCGTGGGTGCAGCGGATTTGCAACTCGGAGAGGAACTACCCGTTGGTATTGGAAACGTGTTTGGAAGACCAAGTGTTTATCACAGGTTTGTCAACATATGAATGGGGAATTATCAATAAATCCATTAGTCGCGTGGATTTCTTTCAGAATTCCAGTACGCGAGTGGCATTTAGTAAGATTATTCCACGAATTATGATTTATACCTACAAATAAATACTCATTTCATGAATATATTAAAACATAATTTTGATCAAAATATTTAAAGACTGGCTCGTATTACAAAGGTATCTGGATACCAGGACTTTTCAGTCGATGATTCTGGAATACGAGGTTTTAAGGAAATGAAAACTTCGTAAAGCAAAGACTTCGCAAAGACTTCGAGATACAAAGACTTTGGAATACAGCGATTTTTGATCGACAAACACTTTGGTATACAAAAACTTCGGGATTCGAAGAATTCGGTTCAATCAAGCTGTAAGGCAAAATGTGCCGATAAAACGAAAGCGACAAATACACAGGAAAGATGTGCCTGATCGGCCGAACGTGATACAATTCTTACTTTCCACTGGACGTTTCACTAGAAGAATAAAACCCTCGTCTTCGCAGCTGCCCAAATGCGACTGCGTCGACTGCAGCGCCGGCGGGAGCGCGAGCGCGAGCGCGGTCGCTGGGCTGCCGCCGCCGCCGCCGCGGGAGGTCTCGGTGGGTGGGCCGTGGGAGGGGGCGGCGCCTGTGGGCACGGCGGATGTCGCGCGGCCGCGCGGAGTGCAGAACCGGGTTCGTAACCCGCAAGGGGCGTTGGCGCCACCGCAAATCAGCGCGACATTGCGCTGCGCCCCGGGCTTGTCGGCTCCGCGAGACCGCAGCCGCAGCCGCAGCCGCCGCCGCCGTTTCGTTCCCTCCGCCAAGTCACTCCCGCCAGGACCTGCCTCGCTGCGGCCACTCGACGCTCACTGCTTGGCTGCATTCTCACTCAGTTTGGCGCTAACCTCCACTGCTCTCGCTCGCTCAGTTTCGGGGTTGCTCTTTTTCTCGTACATACCGTTTCGCCTCTTTCGACTTCGTACCTAGCTCTGTTTCTCTCGATATACTGCTCTATTCCCACCCTTCTTCGGTGTACTTCCCGAGCCTCCCGCTTTTCCGCCCCGCCCCATCATCATTTAATTTCCCTTCCGCCATCTCGCTCCTCCCTATTTATCGTAACCGGTGGAGTTTAGCTCATAGGTATCGTTTTCGCTGTCTCGGCGGCACCTTTGATCGGGAGGGAGGTCGTAGGGTACGACTCAAGATAGTGGTGTATTTTTGACACTAGCTATATACGAGTTGGGTAGAATTGAACAGCTTCCTGGAAAATAATGCTAGTGACTGGCTGCCCTATACTCTATCCTACATTACACCATCCATCTAGATTGTTAACTATTCATTTATGCATTACGCTGTATTATTTATGTTAATGTGTATTCATAGTTATTTAATACTTTTTATTTTTGATTCGGTATCTGTATTCATATAATTTTTACCAATACCAATTAACGTACCAGTAAAGATGGTTCAGAGCGTCAACTGATGTCGCTGCACAATGCAGTGCAGGGAACGATTGCCGACGGTGGCAGGATTCTCGACAGCAGATATATAGATTCGTCGAACGCAGCCTCTGTCTGGAGGAGAATTCGAGCTTACTTCTCCGAGAAACACCAGGCGTATGCCGGAGCAGTAACAAACGGCCTCGGACCGCTGGGGTTGCCCTGCTGGGGCGTTAACACGCTGGTGGGTGATACCTGGCTGGGGAAAATCCTCGCAAGCTGACGTAGGTCGGCGCCGGACAACGACATTCAGTGGCAGAAGATCGCCGCCACCCTCCGAAGAAAATACATGCACTACATTAACGGAATTAATGACCTTAGCAGTTGACACTCCAGCAATCACTAGTCAGTCAAACAATCAATAAAAAACCATTAACGTTCGTCAGCGCAACCTGTTAACATAGAATAATACTTATTAACCGAGTACCGTTAACGTAAGAGTACCTACTCTTTCCAAGTACGTATTGAACGTACACAAATTTACCAGATGAGCTACATAGAAACCAACTGCAAATAAAAATGTATGAAAAGCATCGTCCTCTGTGAGTTATCACGCACACACTATGGCAAAAGATATGCATGTCGTTAGATGGATAGCGGAATGTTTAATACATTTTTGCTTTGCAGAACGTCGTCAAATGAAAGAGCTTTTTTATTGTTTGATGAGCTCATATATATCACCCTTTAACAAAAAGCATCAGATTAACCATGACAACGTGCAATGTTGGTGATTTGAATAATTGCTATTTTTTGTAAACGTTCAATGGGTAGTTTTTAACTCATTTATCAACACAGTCACAATCTCCCTTGTGGTTAGGTAAGTTTGAGGTAATTTATCTCTGTTTTGTTTATGCAAATATCCATATTGATGCTTCATGCAGCAACTATTTCAGTTACATAGTAATAGAAATAACACCCCTTGTTTACGTTCGTGAATTACGAAACGAACGTATTACCAAATATACGATATTCTGCTGGACGAATCCAATACACGATAATTGGAGGATAGGTTCACATAATATGTTATTAATGATATGGAGAAATTATTATGAGAGTGCAAATAGCGTAGAAATTTATTTATTTTGTTTTCTTATAAATATTTTTTATTTATGTTAAATTTAAAATGTGTTTGTATTTATTTGTAAGAGTAATTTTTAACGACCTGATTAAGGGGCTCAAGAATGAACTGAAGTCACTACAGTGGCTCTGTTTGGGAGGCCCTAGGGTTCATGTCCCGACGGTGGCAGAATTTTTAACACTAGCTAGTTAGCTAGGGCGACGTCAGCCGCAGTCTCCATGAAAATCCTAGCGGCCGGCTGCTCCAATCGGTTCTTTTCTATAGTTCTAATCAACCCCAGGCGAAAGGCGGGGCAGAACCCTAACAAACGGGCCACGGATCGCGTGCGACCTTTCGCGGGAGACCTATTGGGAGCTATTGGGACCTATTGGGACCGTAGAGCTGTCCCCGGCTGCTGAGGTGCCCCGCTGACGTCGACGCGTGTCTCCCCATCCATTGGAACAAGAGCACCCACATCGCCAGCGATAAAAACATGCATTACACTTACGGGATTAATGAGTAGACGCAGGGAGAGACATCTCCTCCAGGGGGAACTCTGATCTCTGTGTTCCTAGGTTCCAGTCCAGACGGTGGCAGACTTGACTAGCTTGTTAGCTAGGTCGAATTTAGTCGCAGTCTGGCTGAGAATTCTAGCGGTTGACTGATCGGTAGTTATCCGTGGTTCCTCCGATAAACACCAGGCGAATGCCTGAATAGTCCCTAACAATTGGGTCACGGACCGCGCGTGATCTCACCTTCCTCTTCCTTGTCCTATCCTCACGCATTACACATATACTTCCACTAACACGCACTACACTACCACACATTCCGGGTCACCCGTCAGGAGCTAAGAGATTGTCCCGGCTGGGGCGGTGCCCCGCTGGTGCGAGATACTTGCTTGGGGAGAACCCCTACTAGCAGATGGTACGTTGACGCCGGATCTCGCCATACAGCGGAGGAAAGATCACCGCCACCTCCCGAGCCAAAACGTGTGTTACCCTTAGGGGACTAATGACCATGGTCGTCGACGTACCCGGAATCCCTAAACAATCGATCAAGAAATCGAGGCGGAAGCACCCACTGCGTTTATCTCAGAGCCAGCGCTGCCGCTCTTTCTGGCCGAGAAAGTCGAGTTCGAGACCCGACGGGGCGGATATTGCACTAGCGACATATTGTAATACCAGCGGGGGAGGGCGCCAGGTTCAGCTCCTGAAATATGACTGGATGGAAGTGTTGGGAGGTCATGAATTATAGCACAGAGTCATTTATAACAAATAATAGTTTATTCCTGGCACCATGAGCTGCCAGGGAAGTTACAGGTCGCAAAGGGCGACGCAAGTTTCTTACTAACTCTACTCTGTGAGCTCATTTTCCCTAATTACTAATAGGCTAATTCCCTTAAGGCTAACATATTAGGCTTAATCTCTAATGAAACATGCAATTCACCATTTATGATCTGCAGGGCCTGAGCGCGGCCACTATCAATTTCTCGCCGTAAAATTGTCCTGCGAGGCAGCTTCACCTCGTAGCTTTCACCGTTGGCTGTGCTGTCTCCACGAGCGGGCCGGGCGGCAGCCTCGGAGGCAGGGGCGGCGAGCGGTCCCAGGTCACCGACCTTCCGCGACGCGTCGCTCCCCAGCTGACAGCGGGGGCGGTGGCGCTCCCTTCTCAGCTGGTAGCAGGCACCCTCATGTTGCCGACTCGAGCTGGCTCAGTCGGTCGAGGGGAATGGGCGCTGGCGTAATACGATGTGGGCTATCAATGGGCCCGGCGTAAACGCGGCAAAGGCCGACGGGCCGATGCGGAAATAGCGCGGGATCCAGTGATCTCCCGCCCGAGTTTCCTCCGCGACAAGTCCACTAGTCGCGTTTGAACTAAATAGACTCTGGGAAAGTCTTTCCCAACTCGCGTCCCGATCGTAAGTAAAGTAAGTTAAGAAGCAAGTGAGTAAGTAACCAAGTAACCAAGTAATCAAGTAACCAGTTTTCCTCTGTGCATCACGTTTTTAAAGAACTCCCTTTCCCCTTCCCAAAATGTTTATAACTCTGTAAGTTTACCCCTTCCCTCATAGCGAAGCTTCCCATTGGCTGAGGGTAACTGCGTTTCAGAATTCTACTCTACCAATCATGTGGCAATTTTCTTGTACTTTTCCATAGATCGCTCTCTGTCTAACGCCGGCTTCTCTTCTCTCGCTCGCATCCCTTTGTCAAAGGTTCCAGAAGCTTTTCGCAGCTGTCTGGACACGTGTTCATGCAGGAGCGCATTTACAAGGGCCCTAAACGGTCGGCATGGGCTAATCGGCAGCCTGCTGTGTTTAATTTGTAAATAGCCCCTGTGGGGATTCGGGTGCCTTACCCAAGGCGCGTGCCAACGAGTGCGGGGGCGGGCATTGTTCGAAAGGGGGGTCGGTTGACGGCTGAGAAAGGTCTCGTTCACGACGCGTTGTAAATGTGTCTTCCTCTTAATCGACACCCGAGCCAACCCCTTCGGGATTCCGCGTTCCTCCCCGGGTGGCGGCGGAGAAAGGGGGCGCGAGGGTGTGTATTGTCCGAGAGGGTTTCGGCCAGGGGGCCAGTATGTATTTTTATGAGGGGGGCAATAAACGGGTCCGCCTCTGAAAGGAGCCGGAATGCGGTCGGGACAAGCCCTGCTGCGTGTCAAAAGAGCCTTCGCGACAAAGGCAGTGTCTCTCGACCCACTTCTGCCGCGACGGAGGCTATCATGAGATAAAAAAATTATGTTACTATTGGCGACGCCACAATAAAATTATTCTAATTAATTGGTGACGCCACAATATATACTAGGTTGCATTTACCTGGTGTGTGGAGAATAATTATATCTGCGAGCTGATCTGACTGGTAGGTTTGCGTGTTTCTTCAATAAATACCAGGCGAATGCTGGAGCAGTGCTGTAACAGACGACTCTCGGACCACACCACATGTTTCTTTCCTCCTTCTCCCCCTTCCCTACGCACTCACACACGTTCATGCGCTTCACTACACACACCTGCGGAGGCCGGTCGTGAGTTTACGGCTTGTTCCGGCGCTGGGGAGATGTCCATGGATGGCGGGGGAGATGTAGGTCGGCACCGGATTTCACTGTCCAGTGAGGTAAGGAATCACCACTATATCCTGGCATAAAACATTCCTATACTAAGGGGAATTATGACTTTAATAGTGACATGCCCGTAAACTTCAATTAATCAATATTTATCCTAAACCCCCCTTTCACTCCATTCTGTCTCATCGCCCTAACCACTCTCTTCGCTCCAATACTTCCATTCTACCTCAACCCATCATCTCTATGCCATTCCTCTGGTCCTCGGTGTTTGCCTCTCCCACAATTTCTCCCTTCTCGTTTCTCCCTTCTTCTTAATTCCTCACATTATTGACTCATCTCAACTTACCAAACGATTGTTCCCTGCTCATTTTACTCACCTGGTATTGTCTTTCCCTTTTCCATCACGGGCTCCCAAGCGCCTCACTTTTTCGCTTCCCCACTCTGTTACCTCCCTCTCATCCTTTCGTGGTAGACCGCGCTGACCTGCTCACTGCTCTGCTCGATGGGCCGGATGAGGCGTTGGGGTAGCGACCGACGTTCCCACGTAATAAGAATCTGGAGATCTCACGTGATACTACGAACTCGGAAATCTGCATATAGTGTTGTATGAAACTCACAGAACATGAATGAAACATGATTATTGTTGATGCATGAAATCGGGTTTGTAGCTCTTTCTCGTGTAAAAATATAGTGGTAAAATATTTTCTCGGAATATAATTCACCACTATAAAATGAACAAATATTAAATGACACGTAACTTAGGGCTATTCACGTCGATATACATTTTAGATGAACGGTAATCCAAACTTTCTGAATAAAATCCAAACAAGTGATTTTAAGAACATCCTCGTTTTGAAAATGTTTCGTGAATCTGGACGAAATTATTATAATATGCGAAATTAAAATATGGTAGATTTTGTTTTTTAAACAGTTACTGAACGTACTGAACAGTTTTTCTTTAAAAATACAAGATCCGTAAGTTTGTTTTTGTAACACAGGGAATGAAAAGGTAGAAATAACCCCACGGTTCTTCAGGTTGTTGTGTATCCCACAGTTGACAGCGTCATCTCACCAACTTTGAAAGGAAGTATTCAACTTTAATTCCAGCGCGTTGTTTGTGATACGTGGCCTTCCATTTGTGTGAGTCAAGTTCATTGTTAGTTAGCCCCACAGTTGCAATGTTCGTCGTTCGTATACCAAGCCTACATTTCTTCCGTTACATAATCTACCACTGTCTTGATTTCGGCGTAATTGCTACCGCCTACAAATCATTAGTAGTGGACTTGCGTCCACATATAATACGAGTAGCACGCCTATTTCTCTCTTTTTGTCGTTGGCGATGATACTAATTTCTTCTTTGGATAAGAAAAAAATTCATTTTTTGTCGTTTTATCTCCGCATATACGTATGTATATACTGAGTAATATACGTAATATAGAGAAAGTTATGTAATACTACGGAAAATCTATATCGAGATTACAGAAAGTGCTTTATTCACCGTTCGTCCGTCTGTGTGTCCCTCTGTGAACAACACTAGCGCCTGACCTATTCGTGGGTTTTTTCTTGCCGGTCGATCGGTCCCGACGAATGAATTCCCCCCCCCCCCCGATCTCGCCGTTACATTGTAGCAAGCTATTATGGCATCTAAAAGGCTGTTGGAAACCAAGAGTAGCGGTTGGGTATAACGCCTAAGTTATGATCTTAGCGTATTGGTATCCTATGCACAAACTAAAAAAACTCAAATCTTGGATTATTAACTAAACGCATTTTGGATGCTGTGTTACAGAATTTACAATGTGGCCTTTCTACATATCTGTGAAATTCTCTTTCTGTAAATATAATATACGTAATAAAAGTTTAATTGTAAATTACGTAAAACACATGAAACATTTTTTTAAAAATATCCTGGCGTAACAATTTCAAAGAATATATCAATAAAGTCGTTTTATTGAACATTACTTGGATTATCAATGTAAACTCTGATAATCGCGAAATTCTAGAAATATATTTGAAGATTTTCCGCATGAACTTACTTTTAAACGTGTTGTGGTTTCACCAATTTCCATTGAGAGGAATTCCCACAGTAATCAAATTAGAAGATATTTACATGGCCTTTTCAATGCACGTATAAAGGTTTATTTCGTCAGGTAGGAAGACTGGCTTCAATCTTTGAATTGTATTTTGAATTAACTTCTTTCAAATCGAATCAAAATAAACTAGACAAGCTAATTCTGTCAGACAGAGCACAAACCATGGTAAACAGTTCATTAGAATAAAAGTATTGGTAAAGACAATGCAAGCACATCTTGTTCACGTTTCAAATTATATCTCACGAAAACTAAGAGTTCGCGTTTTTGTGCCTCGTCATAACTATTTCTCCGTTATTTAATCTTTTAAAGTAATGTAAATATAATTTCTAACTTTCTAACTTTCTGATGAAAATAAATTGGTTTATATGTCATTTCATATTGGAGAATGTTCCATCCATACTTACCGTAAGTATACATACATTTATTCTAATAGTAGGAAAGAAAATGTATTGTCTTTATTTAATGCATTAATAAATTAAATAAAATAAATTAAATGTAAATTTAAAAATCAGTAGTTGGTTTATTGGAAACAATGGTTCTTAACTGCTAGTGTGCAAGAGTTCAAATTACATTAAAAATGAAGAACAAAAGCGTTTTCACATTTAAAACTAGCAGATCAAGAATATTAAGAATCGATTAAAAATATCTTACATAAAAAATTTCCAAAAATATTCATACAAGTCGTAACAGTAAAGTGGATTTTTATGACAGGATGCGCTAAGAATTCTCCTAGGCACTTCAAACTATCTGTGCCGCCATGTTTAGCAAGTGTCTATCCCCGAGGTAGACGCAGCCAGAGAGCAGAGCGGAAGAGGAAAGAGAATGACTTTGAAGCGGACACTCGATGGCAGTTAAGGAGGCCGTTTAATGCATCATTATACGCCTTTCAGTCTTTGAACAGCGCTCTCGTCTCCAGCGTGCTTGTGTTCCGTTTGTGGTGTTTCTCCTGTATGAGCAATAGGCGGGAGGGGGGCAGGCAATGCCGTGAGCCTCTTCAAAACCTTAAGCTCCTTCCTCTGTTGCCTTCCGCCGCTCCTGCCGCGTGCGGCGGCGGGGTGGGGCGCAGATTATTACTCCGCTTGAAACACCAGTTTCTACGCCCGGAATTAAAGCTTCGATATTCATTGCTTCGTGCAAGGCACCCAGGCGCCTGGCGAGTTTTCAAAACACGGCGTTCCTTACTTCCCATGCTCTCCATTAAGCTGTTTTTAGCCGATAATGGCAGAAATCTTTGGAGCGGAATATATATGAATTGATGGTTTGGTTTTAAATACGAGACTGCGGAAAGTTTAAGACTTCTCCACTTTCTGAGAGTGTTTCTAAAGTATTCGAGATATACAAGAAAATATTTTATCAAAATTAAGATTCCAACATTCGTATGATAATAATTACATAACTTCCCATGGAAAATAAGTTTTATGATTTTGTGTTCCTTTTGTTGCCATACACCTAGAATAAAGCCATTGATTTGATTATCAAATACTATCTAGTGATGTATTAGTTACATACCAATAATATATTAGAACTTTTGCTTTTATCAATACAGGACACAAAACCACTTTAATTCAATTTTAGTAAAAAATAATATATAAGAAAGAATATCAGTATAAAAGAAGAATATAGAAACAATTAACCTAATCTCTTGCACAATGTAATGTATAAACTGTATGTGTACACTAGTTAACAATGTAGAATTATACATACCCTACTCCACTTTCAGATATTTTTTCTAAGTTCGTAGGGCTGATATCATTACATGTTTGTAACCTCTCAATTTCTTTTGGCATGTATTATATTTTGTTTATTGTATTTATTTCATAAATATTCACATTTGTATGTTTCCCATTTTCCCATTTAAACAACAGAACGAGATGGGATTCGCCGAGTTTCTGTCATGTGTAAAATACAAACCACCAGGGAACTCACATCTTATTGATGAAGAACAAACACTAAAGGGTGATATTTTCTGTTTATTGTTGGTTCTCTTCGAGTTCATTTGCACTTTTTCTCTCCGCATCCTGTAAATGACTTCTTCTGTCGCATACTCCTCGACAAATCCAAGTTGGTCAAAACTGATTAAAAGTTGCAACTTACTTAAAAGTTGGGATACTCTTTGCTTCCGCGATGCTTAGTCCAAGACCGAGTCCATTCAAGAATGTAGACGGTCTTGGCACAGGCAAAGACGCAACAGACTAACGACATATCGACTGACGCAGTCAGAAATCGCCTTAGACGTGAACAAACTTACAATTCGTAACTTTTACATTTAAAAAGTCTGACCTTATAGTATACTGAAATGTATTAAAAAATGACACAATAAGGATCAATCTCTTTAATTCATGATATGTTTTATATTTATTTGTTTCTGAGTGTAATATATATATATATATATTTTGGGATGGGTCAAATTTGTTTTTTATGCTTGGCTGAGCTCTCAAAAATCAAGTTTTCTATATATAGTATAACGTTCGGGCGGGGACGAAATTTTGAGGAACCAGACTATCGTTTAGGTGAGGTAATCATCCCAAGAGTCTCATCATGCAAGTATTTAGGCATTCATCTAGATAGTAAATTAGGGTGGGAGGTGCATATAAATCAGACAGTAAGAAAAGCGTGGAAGTCTTTACATTTTGTAATGCGAATACTAAAGAAAAGTTCTGCAAACGCCAAAGAATTAGCATATCTTACGCCGGTTCGCCCTCTCATGGAATACGGAGTTGGGTGTTGGAATCCATACAGAAAGGCGCACCGGAAAAATCTAGATAGAATACAGAGAAAAGCGAATAAGTTTACCTATAGACATAACGTAACAAAAAAGTCATGGGAACCTCTAGAAACGAGAAAAACAAAGGCGAGGCTTTGCGCTCTTTATAAATCGTACGTCGGTCAACCAGCTTGGAAGGAAATTCAGATTAGACTAGAAAAACCAAATTATTTCGGCCGAAGCGATCACACCCACAAAATTCGAGCAAGGAAACAAAATTCAGATCTTGGGAAGTTTTCCTTTTGTAACAGAACAATTAGAGATTGGAACAGTTTACCTGCGGCAGTTTTCAAAGCTTTTCCTCTCAATGTCCGAAGTTTTAGAAATAAGTTAGAACAAGATAACAGTAACTGATATTAAATGAGTAAGTGTTGTGTAGTGCGGTGTAGTGCTGTGAAGTGATGGTCAGTGTAATTCAAAGCAAAAAAGTGTAGTGTAGTGAAGTTAGTGAAGTGAAGTGCGGTGAACGCGACCAATGCTCTTTTCAATGCTGCTTTTCCTCTTGTACTATATTGTACGGTATTATTATTATATTATTATTATTATTATTATTATTAATGTAAGTGTTGTAATTTTTGCACTTATTGTCACTTAACTGCCACCGGGTCATACCTATTTGCAGTTCTAATAATAAATCTTTTTTACTGTAGACAAATATAAAAAGAAATTACCAACTCCAATATGTGTTTTTAACAATATTCATACGGCGCGCGGGGGCTTCCAAAATGGCATTTTTGAGCCATTTTTATTCGTATCTCGTATATATCTGAATGTATCGTTTGGAAATTAAAACCTTTCGATATGTTGTCACCAGATAACTACATTTAATAGTATGATGTTAAAAAGTGATTGCAATATTTTGTGAATTAGATATTTTCACCGAAATATTCGATTTCATCATTTTTTGTGTATTAAAATAACAAAAACACGATTTTCAACGCCTTATCACCTGACGCTTCTCGTAGCTCGGCCTGGCACTCACGAGCAATGTGGCCACGCAAAATGCAATATTTGCATGCGCTCGCAGCTCAACTTTAGCGACATCCATCTCGAATCACAGTCTCTAGGATTCTCACGTTTGCATGTTTTGTCTTCTTGATACCAAAGCACTCACGCGTCATCTGGATGTCGCATCCCGTACTGTGTACACCATGTTTTCAAATGTATAATGTTCAATAACCGCATAGGCGGACTCGGTATACATAAAACAGTTTCGATGACTTCTGAAATGACCCTCGTAATTCCCAATAGGATACTTCAAATGTGATATAAGCTGGTAGTGCTTGATACTTACTTTCCTGTTGTTCGAGGGTAAAATAAATCTAGTGACGTTTTTTGTGAACAGGACATGCGAACAACATTTCTTCGTAAAAAAGTAGAAATGACTAAGAATTTGTAAACACTGAAATGTTATAGTTGAAATAGTTTGAATACTTGAAATATGTTATTGATCTTATATAGATGCGACGTTGCTTGCATTTTCGTATCTCCCCGCTAGCACTGAGTGTGATATGTGAGATTGTATATGCAATAAAATGAACATAACAAACACAAAATAATCATAACACATGGCATCCTAATTTTAATTAAAACAACACATTTACTTTAAATTAGGATGACTATGAGGGTGCATATAGGAATGCAAATTAAATGAATTATTACAGATAATCTACAATTCGTTGACCTGTGTGGCTTATTGAGTTTACAGACACAAATAGTAATTTCCTACCGCAACAAATACCATACCCTGCTGTTGACATTAATTTTAATAGCCGGCTCCCTTTATTTGCAGTCTCGCCCTCATTCTCGGCGGGGGAAGGAGCGAACAGTGATCAGACTAATAATTAATCACTGACAATATTCTTCCTTATTGCTTATTGTATAGATGTTTCGGCTTATTGTATAGAAGTTTCGCCCCGCGAAGTGGCCAGGGTGCCTTCACACGGAACCACTCGCAGGCGCCACTGTCAAGCGGCAGTGCCCTTCTGTTACCGCCGGCCGCCACCCACCGCGACAGGGGAAGGTTTCGTGGGCCACACCCACAGACACTTGGAACTACATGAGGAGTGTTCATGGGAATTAAAACATGCCCATAAAATCAGATTTTGCAGACACAGTGAAACAGTTATTGTTGGCAAGTCATCGCGTTTTCAAACTATGTAATATGCTGTACTGCTTACTGGTATTGTTACTGGTATTGTTAACAAAATATTGGCATACAAACTACAGTAAAATAATTTATCCCAATAAAATGTGATGATACGAGTAATAGTAGCTCTATTTTATTCATAAGCAAATATAAGCTTCGGACAAAACCAAACATGTCCAAATTCCCGCCCCCCCATCATTAGTCTACGTATACTGCTATCAAGTCAGTTATAGTCAATCAGTATCAAGTCAGGTTTTTTTTCGGGGGCGGGAATTTGGACATGTTTGGTTTTGTCCGAAGCTTATATTTGCTTATGAATAAAATAGAGCTACTATTACTCGTATCATCACATTTTATTGGGATAAATTATTTTACTGTAGTTTGTATGCCAATATTTTGTTACCAAACGGTCAAAACTACAACCATTTTTGTAGCTAATGTAACCATTTTTATTCTCTAAATAAATTTACCAAACACTAAAAAGAAAAGAAAATCTTGTGTGACTGTCGTGATCATGACCTGAACAAGCACACATTTTAGTACTTAGCTATCTATTACTGTTTCATTTTCAAATATTGGTCCATCAAGAACAAAGAAATGCCGTTCCCGGCCAGGAGAATCTGAAGAATTCTCTCCATTTATCTCCTAAAAGTTCAGTCAGTAGACATGTTACATTACAACTCTTTGTCAATGGTATACCTCTTACATGTGACACTTGCTGATGGCTAAATTGTTCCATATTTGCTAATGAAAAAACACATTTCCAAAAGGTCAAAGCAGGACCTTCATCAAATATTGATGTGGGATAATTTTGACAGTATGAATCTTCTTCCCTTTCATTGTTTTCTGAATAATAATTCGCTTACATTTCTGAGTTTTTGTGTCCTTGAGATCCCATCTTATACTAAATTAAATAGGCATAAATAGTCACGTGATCATGGATCTTGGCATCTTATTCGTTTCACGGACATGTTTTTATTGCTTGCAACAACGCTGTGTGCATATTGGATTTTGCCTGATCTTTTGTTTTCTAGTAAAATTATTAGAGATGTATTTCCTTTTGCTCCTTCACAACAGAACAGGAGATGCAGCTGACAAATCATTAGTTTTACCACAATCATTTGTCACAATAACACAATTTTTTCTTTCGATGGACATGTTTGTTTTTTGCATGAATGCACCTCATATAGAACTATATGTAGAACTAATTATTCTATATATCTGTAGTTACACCGCTGTCGGCACAGATGGCCGATAAAGGCTGGTGGAATCGGGCAAAGGCGGCTGCAGGCAAACACCGGTTCAGTTGCGCGTCTGCTGCTTGTGTGTAGTGAACGCTGCAATTTAGATCTGTGTTCTGCTAGCGGTGGCGCGAACGTGCTTCTGTGCTGTTGGTGGCGAGAGTCCGCCCCAGAGTGCCACAGCAGCGCGACTCTGCCACTCGTGTGAACACCTCGATTTAAACCAATGCTTTGCTAGCAGACGCGCCACTCGAAAGCGCTGAGTGGCGCCGTGTGATTATGGCGCAAAGAAGCGGACGGTGACCCGACAAATAATGTATCACTGATAAGATTCTTTATGTGTTTTGCATAGATGTTTCGCCTGCAGGACAGGTAGGCTGCTTTCCCTTCACATGGAGCCACTCGATGGCGCCGCTGAGAAGCGGTAGAGCCTTTCTCACACAGCCACTGCTGACCGCGATGGGGGACGTTTTCAAGAGTCACATCGCTATCGGCTCTCGTGCTACTCTTGTGACTCGATTTAAACCAATGATTTGCTAGCAGTCCAGCCTCTCGGAAGTTGAGTGGTGCCGTGTGAAGGTGCCCTTAGGCGACGAGAGGGTGAGTGGCTGTCTCTCTTTGGCGGGAATCGACCGACTGCATCCTGCGGCCAGTTGCTCTCAACTTCGCCGCCAACTTAATCCCTTTTTACTTTTCGTTACCTGAGCCTCCGCCCCGTTTCGTTCATCCGGGTCTGCTTCTCGGAAGGAGTAAGAAATTGAGTTGAGTTTGCATTCATAAGTGGCGCATATGGATGTTTTGCACCAGTGGAAAACCTCGAACACAGGTAAACATGGCAGATTCTTCGAAATTGTGAATAAGATTATGTTCGTGATAGATGATTTCATGTTTTCTTTCCAAAAGAATGTTACCTGTGGTTTTCAACGTTAGCAGTGCCTAAAAGGACATACAAATGTTTCGTGAAAACAGATACAACTGCATAAACTATAATCGATCGATGCACTTCTAAGCAGACCAAAATTTCAGAAACCAATCGTCATAGTAAGGAGGAAAATGAACGGGATGATGCCGGTTTGGGTATTTTTGGGAAGGTAAGCAAATGGCTTAGAAAACGTTGCAGTCGCTATGCTCCCCCACCTTTGCGGCAGAGTCACAGCAGTCGGCAGGTGAAGTCCCTTTCCGGCGGCTGCTGGAAGGCGGTGCTTTAGATAAACGCGCAATCCAAGGTTCTACTGCCGGCGAGGCCTCTTCCCAACTCGAACTTCCCGCACTAATGTCGCATTAGTAATTTTGCATAAACAACTGCCGTTGCAGGTTTTCCGGTAACAAACAACAGCTCACTACAAAAAAATCGCATATAATACACGTACATTATTGTACAACCCCTTGCCAAACGGCATTAAATGATTAAATTCGATACAGAAATTTAAGTCCCAAGTAAAATCTTTTCTGCTGCACAACTGTTTCTATACAAATAGAGACTATACCGAGCATCGAAAAGGAAAGTAATATTAATTTTAACAATCACATTTAAGGTATTATATACTATTTGGATTGTATAATTCTAAAGAACCTATAACAAGTATTGTACTTCAACTTCTGAATCAATGACCCCTATCTCGATCAGGTTTTCGTCCAGTTTCCCTGATCCTCCAGCAAATGCTGAGATAGCCCCTTGTTTTCCTAATGGACATAAATGTAACTTCAAATTAACTTCTCCCCTTAGCACGTCACACACACTTTTTAACTGTTTTTAACATAAATAAATATATAATAATAACATAATAAAATAAATAAATAAATAAATAAATTCGGTCTCTCTCCCTCCCTCCCTCTCCCTCTCTCTCTCTCGTGAGGGTGGTGGAAGGCGACGCCGCTGCGCTCAAACATCACACACGCGGTGGTCTTTTACACCTCTTACTTAGGCAAAAGGACCTTTGACCGGTGAGTAGTGCCGAGTGGTTGGCGCTGGATGCAGTCAGTTGTTTGGATCGACTTACAAAAAAAATGAGGCGACTTTGGGTAGCCGTTTCAAACTTTATGATGCGCCAACCGCCGCATAGTTTCTCGTGAAATCCGCTGCGCTTGTCTCCGCGCACTTTCCCTTACAGCTCCCTTCTGAGGCTTAAAATGCACCCGCGCACTTACAGCTTTCTTGTCCAAAGGGAACATTGAAGAGCCTATCCTGGCAAGTCCTTTTCTCAGAAAGTGCTAAAGATAGGCTTTTTACACTAGTACAGGTCGCAGCTACGTCACTCACAATACCACTAAAATGACGGGTTTTAAAATTGTTTATTAATTTTGTAGATGATATTTTCTCATAATGCTACTTTTTCCACGTTTTATTCTAAATAAAGTTGCGTAGAATCGGTAATACTAAGGTAATCAGAAAACATGTTTCAGTAAATTTAGGACACTTTTATCAATAACTCCTGAAAATTTCAGTTTCCTGCCATAAATGTAAGCTGGTAAAAGATCAATTTAGTATCAAAAATATCAACTTTCGGGAAATGGGCTTTAAAGATGCAACCTTCAGAACACGTTAGCTCAATAACTTGGCCCATCTGAATAATCATTTTCAAATAACTACTTCCTTTTGAAATTTTTTTTAGGTTAGTTAGCTTCACAACTTCACAGTTTTCAGTTTACTTTTTATATGACTAAGTCTTTCGGTATATATGCACATTATTTAACAGTAAGTATTGGGACCAGCACCTAAGCCCAATCAAAAGAGGACTTCACTTATACATAATAAAAAATACTTGCAAGAATGATAGCCACAAATTTCAAACACCAATTTAAAAAGAAATTTATGGATATTTATTATTATTATATTCATTAAACTATTTTTGATCGCAAAAATGATTCGATGTCCCAAGTTAAATTTACACTTTTACCCAGTTTTTCATTTTAATACATATTAAACTTCTACTTAGATAAAAAAAATCATTTTGAATTGGTCTTATGCACGTATGCACATCACACTGTGAGAAAAACTGATTTAACTACAGACTTAAGATGAGAAAATTCATCAAGTATGCATACAAGAAAAAAAAACAGCGTTATCAAGCTGCAATAAAGTGAACAACTGCTGAAGAGATTGCTTCCATGAGTTTTTTTCAACCACATGAGAAACTTTTCATAGCATTTATTAGTTTTATTGATTTTCTCAGTTAATAACCAATCGTAAGAACCATTTTGCAATCTTTAGCTGATTTTGATCACAAATGATAGAACATATTTTTTGATTTCCTCGTGCGTGTGAGTGCGTGTGTGCTTCTGTGTTCTGTTGAGCTGAAGTGATTTGTGATTTAAGGTACTATTGTTTTTGATACTTTTACAAGTAAATCTGCGAACAAATCACATCGCATAATATCGAATTTGATTATTTAAGTGAAGAAAAACTATACAAAACATTTGCTCCCATTGATCAATTTGCGTTGATATTTAAAGGTGTCTGTACTCCTATAGGTCTAACACACAACATGTTTCTGAAGATCATATACTCGTTCTAGCGGGGACATTTTTGTAGAGCAGTCATAGTTTTTTTGCTCACTATCAGACAATGGCTATGTGTAAAATTGAAAATAAATTCGTTGTCTTTCATTTCGATCGCAACTGCATAACTCACTTTTCGCTGTCCTCTTTTCATTTGTTCGAATGTGATTCTCCAGTACTTCTGCCTCGAATCCAACATTTCTGTTCCCAAAATCTAATTCTGTTTCGCAGTGATGAGAGGAAATGTATACGTAATCAATACAGATGTGTGTCGCCAGTGGAGTCGGCATTTTTATACATCGCGCTGTATTTGGAACATCTGCTTGATAATTAAAAAACATCCCAGTACTTTCTGAGACACTAGATATTCAATATTAGCACATGCGGTACAAAATTGATTTGATATTTATAATTATCATATTTTATGCTAGATTTGTTTGTTTTGTGGTATGAAATGTGAAAAATTATTTAACTAATTAATACATTTTCTTTCTTTGATTTTTGTTGATGTACTGTTATTGTTAACTCCTTGCGAATTCGTATTGTCATAAATTGCTCAACGTTGAGGACTTTTTAAATGAAATCGTAAGTATAAAACACACAGTCTTTGAAACTATATTTCCATACTGACTCCTCATCCAACTAAAAACATAAATCATGAATTACAAATGTGAATTTAACGCGTTCTTCCCTATTTTGTGAATAACAATTATTAATAATAAAAATGAACAATTAATGTAGTTTTGGTTTAGTACTTGTGGAGCATTGCTTGTCTCAGGGTTTTGTTAACAATCTCAAGCAAAAATACATCTTCTTGTTTGTTTCCTCAATAACTCATTCAGTCCACGTCATTCTCTTTATCCTTACGCGTATCACCTGCATTGATCCGAGACGTTGACAATAAAGCGAAGGAGTTGTTTGACTGGAGTGAATTTTTTGGCCGCTTTAATGCCCGGGCGACTCCTAATTGCCCGGCTTCCCCCCAGCGCAAAAAGTCGCCCTCGGCTGCCCGGGCGCGGCGCGACCGGCGGCCCCAACCCGCTTTTTGCTCGGGCGTGCATAAAAATCCGCCGTTATCAGGGCGGATGCGAGGCACGGCGTGACTTCACCCCGGTCGCCCTATCTACCCTCGTTCCGCTGGTCGCCCGTGCCAGGCTACATCGCCGCCCTCGCCGCCCTCGCCGCCCTCGCCGCCCTCGCCGCCCTCGCCGCCCTCGCCGCCCTCGCCGCCCTCGCCGCCCTCGCCCTACCGTAATCTTCTGTTTCTAAACGCCTCCACCTGTCTCCGATTTCCATTATCCTCCGCCGTCATTGAATACGAGCATCCATCGTCATTCACTATTCCTTACCATCATTAACTACCCCCCACTATCATTCACTATCCCTCAACATCATGCTCTACTACCCACCACCATGCACTAACACATTCATTACACTAAAAATGTTACGAGAGCAGGAAGAAATACATCGCCAAAGTGAAAAATACAACCTTCCTTCCTGTTTTATAGCCTATCTGGTCTTTGTCTAAAGTCTATTTCAGTCTACAAACGCTTGTAGTTTGAGGCTCCTCCGACTGTAGCGACAGGGAGATCCTAAAATTTGAGTCCCAACGTCGGAGAACTTTCTACACTAGTGCAGAGTTTACCATTGTCTGCAGAAAAATTCTAGCACGCGGTTGCTGTTAAGGAACGTTTCCTGTTTTTTTCTACGATTTATAACAGGCAAAGAACCCTAACAAAAGGGTCATGTACCGCACGTTATCTTTCCTTCCTCCTCCTTGCCCCTTTGACCGTCCGTTACTGCCACAAACTTACACATACATGCACTACACTACCACATCGGAAGAAGATTCGGGATTTTAGTACTAGAACTGACTGGGCCGGTACCCTCTGGAGAATACACCTGAAGAGTTAAAAAACAAGTAAAGCGACTTGCAGATCGGAACATGATCTCATATTCCAGATGGAGAGGAACACCGGGAAGGACCCGGTTAAATACATTATCGGGAATATTGACCAAAGTATTCGACGCGCCCAGAAACCATAAATACTCACTCAGCACGTGGCTGGACAGGAATTTCACCTCCAGTACGAATAAATGGAACGTGCGCCGACTCATCACAACGCCATCGGCACTTCTCGCCCGCCTTGACCAGCTGTCCGTTGCCACCTGCTCCACCGCCGCTGTTAGAGTTTGCGCGTGCAATCTGTGCTCCCGATTGACGTCACGGAGGTGCGAAACGGCAACACTGAATGCCTTTTCAAAACACATTGACTTCCTAGATTTTGGACAGGCCTCAAAAAATGTCTTTGACATTTCGTATAAGAAGGCACACAAGAAATCAAATGAAACACCAATAAAGGCACAACAATTACTAGCACGCATTGATTTTTGATTGAGGGATTGATTAGTGAATCTGGGTTCACCAACTGCTTAGATCCTTATTCCCGTAAATGTTTTATTGCGGAAGGTTCTCCCACTTGGTGGCAAGATCCGTGTTGCGTGCGTATCTCCAGCGAGGTATCTTCACAAGTGGGAACCCGCTCTAAGCTCCCTGGACTGGTCTCCGAGTGTGATAATATAGCCCATGTTTATGTAGATGTGTGTAAGTAAGGGGTGAGCATAGAACAAGAAAGAGGCAGGAAAGAACACCCACGGTCCGTGGCCTGTTTGTTAGGGTACTGCTCCAGCATTCGTCCGGTGTTGATGAGAGAAATAGCGAAAAAACTACCTCTCAGAGCATCCGGCCGCTAGAATTCTCCTCTACACAACGCTTGAATTCAACCAAGCTCTCTAGATATTGTCGTGGCTCGCATTGGGATACCAGATGTTTTCTGAACAGCTATAGTACACGGATACGCATGCAGTGTCCCCCTTCTCGTGTGTCTGACTCTTATGGTAAAAGTTGTCGCGAGCCCAGATATCTTGTGGCCACTCTATTTCCGTCTTTTCGACCATCGCCGCGCCGCCCCCTCCGCCGTTCGGTGGCGCCGCTTCCATCGCCACCCGCGCCTTTTGCTTTAGCGGCTTTACAACCGCTCTCCCCCGCCATGCGCCGTATTTGACTTAAAATTCCTACTTATCGCTCCTGGCTCGCGCAGGGCGGGGCACAGGGCGGGGGCGGCGGGCAGCTTTTTTTTCTCGGGCGCGGGCAAGGGGGCGGGGGCGGGGCAAGGGGGCAGCCCACCCTAATTTCCGAGGCAAATTAGGAAAACTGCAGCGGTTAAACTTAACTTTTTCGCCGCTTGGGGCGCGGGTGTCGGGGCCGCCGGCGCCGGCTCGCGGCTTTGGCGCAAAAGCGCGCGCCGCAAAAACGGTGGTTTCCGGCGGGGGCGTGGTGGGAGTGTGGGCGGAGGCGGGGCCGGGGCGGCGGTGGTGGGGTCGGGGTGATGGCTGGAGTGGTGACGGTTCGCGCATTGGTGGTGAAAGTGGTGTCGGAGCGACGGGGCGTTGGCGGTTGCAGAGGCAGTGGTAGTGGCAGTGGCAGTAATAGCAGTAGCAGAGATTGTGGTAGGAGCAGTGACAGTAGCAGTAGCGATGTTAGTAGCAGTCGTAAAGGCAGGAATTGGGACAGGGGCAGTTGCCAGTGGCCGAGTTGAAGGCGGAAGGCGCGAGGCGGGAAGGGCGTAGGTGGTGAAAGCGTTGATGTCGGTGGTGTCGGTGGCGGCGCCGTTGACATCGGCTGCGGGAGCGGTAGTGGTGACGATAGCGTCGTCAGTGGAGACACATGCGTTGGCGGTGGTGGCAAGGACGGGGCAGCGGAGGCGGAAGCGACGGCGAGGGCCGGAGTGCGGAGGCGGGGACGGAGCCCAACCCGCCGCAGGTGGTGGCGATGGCGTTGACGTCGGCGGTGGCGGCGGCGGCGGAGTACGCGGTGAAACAGCAGTTTCAGTCCGGTGGCCAACGGGTTAACTCCGGCATCGATTTTCGATTCTAAAATAAATATTCGCGTAAATACGCGAATTTCATTGGAGTTTGGCGAGCGCGAAATGGAGTTGGGAGGCGGCGGCCGCATGGTTCGGAGGTTTTGCTTCTCCTCAGATGTGAAAACAAAATCGCGGCCCGCAGCGCCGCCTGCCTGGGGGGGGGGGGGGGGGGGGGGCGGCGTGAAGTTGGACGGGGAGAGTCTTCTCGTGTAAACAGAGCTTCGCTGTGGGGGATGCGGCTTCCGCGCAGCCTCAGCCGCGAAACTCTGCTACACGCGGAGGCCGCGCCCGTTGTTTATATTCGTCGTTTATGATACGTTTAATAAAGTTAGCTAATTGCAAAGCATTTCCTGCAGATGTTATACGGAGGATGATCAAACAGTTCGGACTGCCGCCAAATCTGACATCTCTTTAGTAATGAGTTTTTTACTTTAGGTATCGAATACTTCACAGAACCAACACAAAAAATGACAGACGGTATGTACTTTGTTTTACTGCCAATTATCAAATGGCACAAAACTTTGACATTTTCTAATTTGACACAGTACGGAATGTCCTGAAAGGGTTAAGGAAGCCATTTTTCACATTTGCCGGATTCATTAACGTTCCTCAAATAAAATAATAACCTGACTGATAATAATGCAAGTTTGTATATCTATGTAATATTAATGAAAATTAATGTAAATCACAAACTAAAATGTTACATAATTTTTTTTCATTTGCGACTGAGAATAAATTAATAAAATTTACATAAAAGTCTTTGGTAAATCGATAATTGGTTATCGGACTGTAGGAATTGAATTGAATTTGAACGTATTGTGTTAATTAATGACACAAACGAATAAGAATACATGGTGGATCTGTTGGTGTGTATGTTTTACATCGATTGAAATTACAAATAAAATCTTTTGCTGATCAGTATTGGTAGTTAAAAAATGTGGTGTCCATTATTGGGAGTTTTGTCCAATCTCCCAGTAGCCTAATGGGCAACAGCTGAGTTGGTTCCTTATTTGCCCTTACGAAATATATGAATATTAATCTTCTTCGAAATCCGCGCACAATTGTTCTGATTAATAATCATTTTAATGATATTTATAATAAAAAATGATTATTATTGTTTCTGTTGTTCTTACACTAAATAGACGGCTAAAGATGTTCGGTGTGGGTACAATGTAATCCACCACAGGATGTAATCGCTTCCTAAGGAGATCTATAGACTGCCTCTACAATGATTTGCTCAAAATATTGACAGTTCTCAGTAGCACAACATCTTGCACTTCCCAGTTTTCTGAAAGGAATAAGAGTTTTGTTCAAATTTTCTCATACATTTTGCGGAACAAATACCAGAAGTCCGGTGACTACCTGTGCGACCTGCTATTTTCTCTCCAAATCCGGCTAATTACCATTCTGATGACGTCTGAATATTGGGGCTTGGTCAGTGGAAATAATTAGACTTTATAGTTGTTTGCCAACGCTTCGGAAAATATAGGTTAATCATCAGAGCTCGCATCCACAAAACAGAAACAACAAGGACCTCAGTTGATTTATTGATGATTTCGGGAGCGTCAACTACTAAGGCCTATAGTACCGCAAGTGTAGTGGGAGGTGGCGGTAATCTCTCTTCACTGGATGGCGGGATACGCCGCCGACCTACCCTTCGGCTTGCGGGGTGAACTCCTACCGGCATCCCCACCAGTCGGAAGAAGTCTCAGCCGGGATACTAGCTTATAAGCTTAAGCTCCTGTCTAGTCTCCCGACAAGTGTGATAGTGTAGTATCTGTAGGTGTAAGGGTGTACAAGTAAGGAGTAAGAATAAGACAAGTAAAAGGAAGAAAAGATTCGCGATCGGTCCGTGGTCCGTTTATAAAAGTATTGCTCCGGCATTCGCTTGGTGTTGATGAAAGAAGCCGATCATATCACCCGGCTGCTAAACTTTTTCCTCCAGATAGCTGCTGAACTGTCCCTAGAGCAAGGAACTGGAGTTACAGATTCCTGCAAATGGTACACCACACATGAAGTGAAGAATTACATCTCCCCAGCACACACTACGCTCGCTGTTATTTTGGTGCCCGAGCACACACTTTCCCATTCCGACAATTGGATTGGATTGTGCCAGACAATACGAAAAGCGTATTACGAAGAATTTAGTGGCTTGGATTTTTACGTATTCTGGTAAATACTGAATTAAGAAAGATAACGATTTTCTAAAATGTACCATTTTAGGGTATTTTTGCAAATACGCAGATTAAAGGATAAAAGGGAATAATACTTTTATGAAATAAAGTATTAAATATTAAGTCAAAGATTGAAATAATAAATGGTCCAATTAATAAATTATTTAATTACAAAAATTTAAATAAAATACCAATGTTACCCCCTTCTAAAATTTCAAAAAATATTTTCTAATGTTTAAAATTAAATTCAATAGTCTAACTTCTGAGGTTGAACAGACCGTGCTTGATATGTGAATTCTGAATTGCAACGCTTTTATATTAATTTACTACAAGCAGAAAATAAAAGAGGAAGATATTCTTCTATTAAATTTAAAATTGATCAATCAAAAGAAGAAAAAACAAATAAATACTTCATGATGCTTTCATGATGTTTGAAATTAATCAAAAAATAAGAAAGTTATGTATAAGAAGTTTATATTTTCGCGATACAAAGCTTATACTAGTTTATGACAAATAATGTAAACGTATGCCGTTGTGCAAGCTATCACTGCTTTTGAGAAATAGTGGTATGGGTACCGCGGAACAATTTCCTGCTTTCTATTGCATTTCAAACAGTGATAAAATGAAATGAACGTTATTCGATGTATAATACTGTGCTCTAGTTTTGTTTAGTCTACTATGCTGTGATAGTGTTCCATATTGAGAGGAAAACGATATGCATACAAACTCGGAATGGACATTGATTTTTGCTGTTCCATACATCCTAAAACATAACTCAATTCCAAATGGTGTATACCTAGTAAAGGGCAAATGGTGACGTCTCCTAGAATAATTTGCGCGAAACAATCATAAAATAACATGTAACATCATTTCGTTTTTAAAATAAATGTTCAAGCAATAAATGATCCGTGTGAATACGTATTTTCGATATTCCGATTCCAAGAATAATTCGACACGTCGAAGTTTCATGATTTAAAAACATAGTATGTGAGATGATCAATATGTCAGACCTATTTGCCTCATGTGCTCAAGTTAATAACTCATTATTAATCCTTTATGTAGTTTTACGAACCCTTAAATTAATAACAATGAATAAAAGAAATTTCCAATCCCAATAATAAAAATCTATCTAAAAGACCATCCATGTACGGCAGTGACCATTCGTAAACATTCTAAAGAATATTTCTAAATTTTACTCTAATATGTCTTCTTAGGTACGGGCTTTTTAGGTACTGCTTTCAAATTAGAAAATAAAATGTTTTGTTATTTGCACATATAAAAACGGCCCCTTTCGATCATCTCCTAAATAATATTAAAAAAGTCTGGTGAATTAGCTTTTGAAAAAACCGGATTTGAAAAAATACATTTCATAAAATACATGAAGTTATATAAAATTCTCGTTTCTATATTTATAATATTTCAATGCAAACGTAAAATATGCAATTGACTCCAGAAATAAGAAAGTATGTAATGAAAAACAATTAATAAAAATTGCTAAAACAAACACATTAAAAAAGGTACAAGCCAAATAGCTAAATCAAATTCAGCCGATGCACGGTGGGGCCAAATGCCAAAAAGCTGGCCAAAAGTCCAAAAAAAAGTTACTAGATAGGGATTTTGTCGTTGCTACTTCAATAGGTTGGTATTTGGGCCGTTGAATTCCGCAATTAGTAACGGTTTCTCTCTTATACTTGAGGTAAGAGATCAGTTCAAAGTTGGGCCTCGAGCGATCGATATCGGTCAGCTGTGAAACGTGTTTTCAGAACCTTTGTGTTTCGAAGGATAGAGAAGCGTGCAGTCGGCCGAATTCAATAAAACAAAATGGAATCTATTTCTGAGAGTAAGTAGAAACATAATATGTATACTTAATTTTTTTTAAAATAATTTGTTAATGTAATAATTAACGTTGATTGTTGGCGAAAAATGAAAATGCTATAATCAAAAATTTGTGTATAAAATGAAAAATAACTATGTGCACCGTCGTGCGGGGCTAAAAACTTAACATGACATTATTCGAAATGTTATTCTCTGTGAGAATCACAAAAAAACAGCTGCCCGTAGCTGCCGTTTTAGTGCCTGTGACAAATTTTCGTAGCGCGTGCAACATGTAGAAATACAAACTTTTGATGATTTTGTTCGCCATATTGGTCCGCCATTTTGTTTTTTTAGCATTTTTATTCAATATTTATTAATCAGCATGCTTATAAACCCAAATCAACTCATTTTTAATTATAAACACGATCATTTCGTGTTAAAAATGGAAAAAAATTGATGATTTGGTCCGCCATATTAGTCCGCCATTTTGTTTTTTGGCATTTTCATTCAAGGTTATTAATTAGCATCCTTAAAAATTCAAACTAACTCTTCTTTACTTATAAACATAATAATGTTGTGTTAAAAATACAAACTTATGGTAATTTTGTCCGCCATATTGGTCCGCCATTTTGTTTTTTTATGCATTTTTATTTAATATTATTAATCAGCATGCTTATAAACCCGAATGAACTCATTTTTAATTTTAAACACGATCATTTTGTGTTAAAAATGAAGAAAATGATGATTTTGTCCGCCATATTGGTCCGCCATTTTGTTTTTTTTGCCATTTTCATTCAAGATTATTAATCAGCATCCTTAAAAACCCGAATGAACTCATTTTTACTTATAAGTATGATCATTTTGTGTTAAAAATACAAAATTTTGATAATTTTATCCGCCATATTGGTCCGCCATTTTGTTTTTCGGAATTTTTATTACAGATTATTAATTAGAATGATCATAAACCTCTGAATACAAAGTTTCAGTCAAATCGTACAACGCTTTCGACTTTTGACCAGCTTTTTGGCATTTGGCCCCACCGTGCGATGTCCGGAAGGGAATTCTAACGGCCGGCTGCACTGATCAAAAGCTTTCCGTGGTACATCTCATTCACGCCAGGGGAATGTCAGAGCAGTACACCAACAAACTGGCCACGGACCGCACGCGATCTTTCCTTCTTCTTTCTTGTAAATTTATTTCCTTCAGTTAAAAAACTAATACATTCTGAACACTAATACATTCAATAACTACAGTACCACACATGTCGAGAGGCAAGTCGGAAATTTAGAGCTTGTCCTGGCTGGGGAGACGCCATGCTGGTAGGAGATACTTGCGGCGGGAAAACTCCGCCAAACGACGTGAACGTGGGCGCCGGATCTCGTTATCCAGCAGGGAAAGAACACTCTTACATCCCGTGACAAAACCATGCACTGCACTTTCGGGATTAATGCCCCTAGCCTTGACTGGTCGAGACAAACAAAATAAGAATATCATCTCGCTCTGCCTGTGCGGGTTCCGCCCTGATGCGCCGACACCACTCCTCCTACCTCAATGCTTTGCAGATTACCAAAAACCTTTAAGACAAAGCGTTAAGGGGCTCCCCTTCACCTGACATTCTATAGAACGCAGCGCCCCAATTTAAATATTGACCCGTTTGTCAATTATTCAAATGAGCCTTCAGCCACCTCTTTAGGTCGTCTGGTGTCCTCACAAGCGTATCAAACGTTCCGCGTTATCATTAATAATTTAGTGAATAAATAAGAAAAGTACATACAGATAATTTAGACACCGCGTCGCGCAGCGAAACAAAATATTTCGGTGGTCTCAATGTAACGAATCTCGGGACAAATTCCTGTGAATCATCACAATACCGCACCAAACATCAAAAACTGCTCCAATTGACTCTACTCCAGAGTTTCAATTTCTGATGAAAAGAAGCTTAGAATCAGAGGCGATATTTATTTAACTTTCAGTGAACGCAAAAATAAAACACGTAGAGAATACGCTGAATAGATGTCGCAGATTCAAAACTTGTAAGTGTAAACTACAACCAAAATTGCAAGTTTAAGTAAGCTACTGACCTTTTTGAGACCTCCGCATCTATTCAGCGAATTCCACGCAAGTACCATTCATCCATATTCTTTAGATGTGCGACAATTCGCTTTAGATGTTTACGCACAGCAAAGGTTCCAGTGAACTTCCAAAATTTTCAAAAATCCGAGTTTCGGATGATTGTGTGGTATTGTTGAACTCTTAGAGGTAAAATCTGGACTTTCTAAACTGCAAGTATAAATAAAGTTTATGTTTTCGGATTGTGAACAATTAAATAATATTTTGGTACGTCCAGGATTGAATGCTGGGAAATTGAGAATATTATGCAGTCTGCACATGCCAAAAGAGATTAAGTGGAAAATGGAATTGAATAGAAAAAGTGGCCTTATCAATATAAGGAAATTTTCATGGTTTAGGCACATATATTTGATAGAAAAATATTTATATCATCATCTAATTCTTCAATAAATACTGAGGAGCTTCGTGGAAGAACTTGAGGATACCATTAAAACGAGAGCTTGGAACAGGATTGAAAATCAAATGATTGCTCAAAGATTGCAAAACATGTCAGGATATAACTAATACATATTGTAAGACATCCGGCACAAGAAGAGAAATAAAGTAGAAAAAAGGAAACTTGTGCTTCAGCATAGCACAGACTTTTTCTTACCCGTTTCCTTATATCTTCAGTCTGGTACGCAAAAATACTAAAATTAAAAAAAAAGAGCTCGTGACATTAACCATAAAACTAATTGTTGGGGAAAATTCCATTTGAAGAAAAAATCACTTTCTTCAATATTGTTGTTGTTGTTGTAGGAAGACGCTGAAAATAATGAACTTTTATAATTTTCGAAAGTTCGGAAACACTGAAAATAGGATCTACGCCATCTTTAAAAGGACATTTTACTTTATTCTTACAATATTTTTTAATGTGAAACTATTTTTTAGAACCTTTTGAAAATATCTCAGAGGTTTCATTCAAAGTGCCCCAAAATTTAAAAATTGTTTTTCAAAGTTGCAGAGCTTCGACTCGAGCTTAATCGACCAAGGAAAAAATCCTACGAAATTTTGAAAAATTTCCGGAGGAATTTTGGAAAAAATCCTACGAATTGTGTCGATGCTATTCTTCTTTACAAACTGACGGTCGTTTTGAAAAAACAATAACAGTTTTTCGGTATGAGGCCGCCCCAAAACCTGTATGTTCTTCAGTATCTTGAAATAGATTTTCCACAGCTTTACATAACTTCCTCTACATTACGTATAATTACTGCGAATATACGAGAAAGAAATATTACATGAAATAATGTGCTCCTCTAGAAAGAATATTAAGAGTAATAAATAGGGAGCGAATTTTAATGACATAAAACATTGCCAAAAATGATCAATAAACTGTTCTTAAAATGTTTTCGAAATGGCCTAAAAACAAAGAAAAATGAAATAAAGAATTTTATCAAAACCACTTCAACGCATGAACAAATCAATCTGTGGAATATGTTACTCAAATAATGTGTACTCAGCTTGCAAACTTTTAGTTTGGACTGTTCCTTAAAAGAAAATCTCTACCTTTATTTTATCGCGAAATCTGCCGAACTGACACTGGCATCGATAGGCGTCACACGAACCTTAGATAACGTAGAACTCACAACGGCAGACATTACGATATGGGAGCGAAGAAGTCGAAACGGCTACTCAGGTGTTCTGTGGCGAACATTTGTTGCAACCCGTAAATATTTCTTGAAGCAAGTACTATTAAAATGACATTAAAAATCGATGAAATCAGCAAAAAATGAATTAAAAATACTTAAAAAGGTACAAAATGACCTCTTAGTCGAAATCACGGAAAAAAGCAAAAAATGACAAAAATTAGTCATTTCGTTTTGTTTTAATATAAAATGAATTTCTGTAGTAAACGGCATTGTTCTAAATGACATTTCATTAAAATCCGCTCCCTAGTAATGAACAAAACTCGACATCGAGGAATCAGAGTTATCAAGATTTGATTGGCAGAATTTCGTTTGTTTTTTGTTAAATTGATGAAAGGAAAAATATTGTACGGAGAAAAATGTGTGTAGGTGCTTTTCATATGAATTTATATATGAAAATTTTATTTATGAAATATGAATCAATACATGGTTGTACTTAGTTTTTAGTATGATTTCAAATGACTCTTCCAGATTTCACAAGGTTTACGTCGTTCAAGTATTCGTGTTTGATCTCAACATTCTACCGAAATAAATTCCGAATCCAATAATAATCTAAACGTAAACCAACTTGAGGGCGACACCATTTACAGTAGCTATGTTCGTATCATTCAACACCTTATTACATTATTATTAAATTAATTAGGAGAATTATCAAAGTAGGTTTGATGTTGGGACATGCATGACTACAATCCTGTATTGTAATGTTGCCACACGAGTATCGTACAACGCTCTATCGCCACTTCGTAAAAAAATTGAATGTGCAAGAATTATTGTTTATATTTGACATTTCAATCAGCGAAAAAATGAGACTTGTTTGTAGTAGTCAGTAGGAGGATATGGAATATTAGAGCATACAGAGGCGGATCTATCAGTTTCAGGGCAGGTCTAGATAACGTTCATCAATGACAAAACCTTCTGAGCAATTTTTCTTGTTATTAATTTTTTAGCAGTTGTTAATACGTTTTCAGCTAAGATCTCGTTCAGTTTTGTGGAGAGAGGTGCTTGAGTTGGATATGCTGCGTGAAATCTCATGGTTCTTCATACATCTTACTGTCCATATTGCAAAGAATGCTGTTATGGACCGTGGCGTTAATCAGTTCAAGTATTCATTCTTCAGTCCTGTTTGGCCACCTAGTGATTAAAACAACACTTTATATCTGAAGGAAGACCTTCAGAGAAGAACATTTTCAGATGAGAGTGAGATGAAAGAAACAATTTTCGACCATTTTACGAACAAAACTTTGGAGTATGATTTCAAAAACACAGAAATGTAAATAAACATATGTAAAACTAGGGTTGGAAAAAAGGATGACTAAGTTGAATAGTAGTATTTTTTTTTCTTTGCAGCACAAATAGAAGTTAGTTAGGCCCGAAACTTACAGAAGCCATCTCATATGTGTTCTCGTAATGCCTCTTACGAAGGTTATAATAGTTGTCAATAGTAAGCCATGAATTATTAGAGCACTCTTGTTCCTATAATCCTTATTTCAAAATAGATCTTATTTCGTTAAGTTTGACTTAAAATAATCAAAATGGATAATTATCTTTTAGAACAGATTTCTTTATTGAATCGATCAACCAACGTTAACCCTATACCCAATATATTTTAACTGACAAGCATTCCAGGATTTCGAAGAAAGCTAGAGGAGCTACAACAGTACGTACTTTATTGCATTTTTGGAAACGGTTACGTAATATTTTAATATTGAAATTTCTGCTATCACTAGAAAAACTCAAAAAAATTCAAAGGAAGCGCCTTCAGTGGATATCTACAATTGTTTTCATGGTCAAGAACAGTAGCACTTTCTTACTTCTACAAAAGAAAAAATGTATAAGGCCGGCCTGAGTAGCCGAGGTTGCTAAGGTTGAAGGGCCGTAGCTGCGTTGGTTCGAAGGGGCGTGGGTTTGATTCTCGCCTCAAATATGTATGTATGTGCTCGTGTTGTTCTTTCGTGTTCCTTCTATGGTTGCCAATCACAGTAAAACAATAACAGTGGTCACTATATGACGCAGAAGTTAAAGAACGACATTTAAAAAAAAGCATGTATTGTAGCGAAACCGATTTCGTCATACTTTTCGAAACGAAATTCATGCTGGAAAAATTAAATATAACAAACTCGGACCACCCAGAATTCTACCGGGAGCTTAAACAGATTGCAATGCACGCGTAGTCTCACTTATCGCGGGGGCCATTACCGCCTCCTCCCCATTAAGCCGGCCGTTTTGAGGACTGCCGTTGACAGATACTGTGCACGTGCGCGCGGCCAGCTGCAGATTTCGAGACCACCCACTTTCGGGGGAGCCCAGAGCAATACTT
The DNA here is from genome assembly GCA_038098605.1 of Gryllus longicercus. Classification (NCBI taxonomy): domain Eukaryota; kingdom Metazoa; phylum Arthropoda; class Insecta; order Orthoptera; family Gryllidae; genus Gryllus; species Gryllus longicercus. Next base: position 559,502 of record JAZDUA010000088.1, read on the forward strand.
CCGTCATCGAACGCGCCTCCCTACGCAAGCGAGGGCTAGATTTCTAGAAGGTTCGAGAACAGCCCGCATGCTCGCAGCCTGCACAAAGGGTGGAAGTTTCCTTCGCTTCTTACGCTGCGATTGGGTTAGAATGTTTCACTGCGACACAACTTCTGACCAATAGCGACACTGCTATCAAAGGGAACTAGGACACGTAAGAAATTGGGGTGGGGAGAAGAGCTAACCTGGTGCGATTTCAACGGAGAGAACGGCAGAAGGGATTTGATTTTTAGACAGAACAGTCGGGGCAGAAGTTTCTCTTGGGGGGGGAATATTTTTCGGTCAGATGCAAGTTCAGCTCTGCCGAACTTAGAAATTATCAGATTTGATTTGAGTTTTGGGCTGACGGGAGTCGTGAGAGAATTACTTCTCTGGGAGGAAATTATTCGTCGAGGAGAGGCCAGTTTGTCTCTGAAAGATTTAGAAAGATTTCGGAAGGGGCGAAAGCTACTAGCTGACAACAATTGAGAAAATTAATTCTCTGGGGTGGGATTTATTCGTCGGGGAGAGGCAAGTAGACCTCTGTGGCGTTTAAAAAAGGGGGTAGAGAAAAATTATTTCTCTGGGGTGGGAATTATTTGTCGCTAGACTTTCCGAAGTTATGTTAAAAAAATTAAAGAGACATTAGGCTAATTACTACGTTCCGGAGATAGAGATCGCCCGACTTCTACCAGTTTCTACCAGTATCAACCAGTATCAACTAGTATCAACCAGTATCATCCAGTTCTGCCAGAATCTTCAAGAACTTCTAGTCGCCTAGACATCGCGGGCAGTTCGCCCGGGACATCGCCTCCCCTGGTTGAATGACCGGAGGACCGCTCAGCTGACGCCACGCGCCAAGAGGGGTGAGGGACGGCCGCGGTCGCCCCCTCGCCCAAGGCCGCCGCCCTCCTTCCAGACGCCGGCAGAGGGCCCCCGCCTGGGCACACAAAGGACCCTACGAGGTTGATGACCTGACGGGTATTCATCTACAAAACTTATGTAACGCAGTAATGTGCTTGGGCACGTCAAATTATCATTCTGTAACGCTTGTAAATATTATTTGTAATCAGTTGACCTTCTTCCTAGTTATAAGTCTTTTTCTATAATTACTAACATGCCTAATTTTCTTTCTCTATAATTTTTCTTTTCCATTGTTAGTGTAAGAATTGTAATCTCCCCGGTGCAACTTTGTTTATTTTTTTTTGCTCAGGAATAAAGTGAATCATTTTACCAGTGAACAAGTGTTTATTTTTGTTGTGTTTCTCTTGTACTATGTAACAGTTCCTTCCATCACCGATCTGAGCTAGTGGCAGGGTCGCTAATCGATTCCACAGGTAATCGTTAGTGTTACAGTATAAATTTCAACAGTTATAGTTTTTGCAGAATCTTATATAAACAAGGAAGGATAATTTCATGTAAAAGTAAACATATATTACTGAAGAACATCTAATATATGGCCTTTTAAATTTATTCAGAAAATGTTGTCACACGTTTTTTAAAATTTTGAATATGTTCCAGGGCCTTCATGCGAAGTACCACTGAAAATTATAAGAGCGATTTCAAATTCAAGGGTTCGCGACATCAGCCAGATCGATTGCGGAATATCAATTTTGGTGAGAATATTGGTTAAGGTTTAGCCGCTAGCGTTATTCACAGACAGACAAGCTGAGAGACAGACAGACAGAGTCAGACCGACAGAGAAGACAGGCAGAGAGACAAATAGACAGAAAGACAGGGAGATGGAGAGACGGGTTTTGCTGTCAATCGATTTTTCGGTATCAAAAACCACAAAATATGTATTTTAACTAGAGAGCGAGTTACAGGAAGTAATTTACTAAGGACAAGATTTTTCAATTTTCTTGTTTCTAGGACTCGGCAATGAGAGCTTTTCTGTGAAAAATTCGCCGTTACTTTCCGCATCATTACAATACTTTCTCTGTATTGCTAAGCAGTAGCCACAAAGTAGAAGTAGTTGTATGATTTCTCCTGTCTTCTATCTCGCTTGGGAACGCATTTCAATTGCATCCTGTGTTTTCGACACTCCTATTCAGAGTTGCAACGCGTGTCTTCCTCTTCGCGAGCGCAAGCCTGTTCTCGATGCGTTGCTGTTGCTGCTGCTGCTGCCTCTTGCTCGGAGCACCTACAACCCCGCCCCTCCGCCCCTCTCACCCGCCCCTCCACCCGCGCTAACATTCGTTCATGAAATATTGACGAGGCGTCTGTTCAGTGCGCAGTCTGCCGGGCGGGGCTGGGCTGGGCGGGGCTGGGCGGAGGCGGGGAGGAGCAGAGCAGGAGCGGAAGGCGAATAAAAGTCGGGGTGCTTGTCGCAGCCGCCCTCGCTCGCGGCGCTTGAGACGCCCTCCCCCCCCCCTCCCCACTCCGCCCCGCGCTTGTGAATCGCCTCTCGCGGAAGGTTGCCGGCTCTCGCCCCTCGGTGCGGGGGCCGCGGCGCCGTTTAGCGTCCGCAGGGGGGGGGAGCGGGCGACGGCGAAGGGGATGTGGAGACGGTGCGGGCGGACGATGTCGGCGGATTTTTCACTTTAGCTGCTACATAGCTGGGTGGAATTATGGAGAAGAATCGTAACAGCCGTCTGCTCAGACCTGCGGTTTCTTCGATTAACGCCTGGAAAATACTTCAGCAGTACCCAACCAACATGCCATGAACATTATTCTTCTTACAAATACAAAAAATACACTTATAGAACACGAACTACAAGCCAGGAACATGCACATTATCAGGGAACCAGTCGTGCTTATAACAAATGAGTTGGTGCCTCGGTGTAGGAGATACACGGAGGTGATAAAACCCGGCAAGCTGACGTGTATTTCCACGCTGGATGTCACGTCGCAATGGAGGAGAAACATCGCTACACTTCGGGATGTGACATACACTAAGCACAAGGGAGTAATAAGCTTAATAGTTAACCCGTGCGGAATCAATGCACTCTAACTCGCGCCCTTTACCGACCGCAGGGCGTCGAAAGTGAATGGGACGACGGAAAAGAGGCTGTGAAGACGGTGCCATCATCTCCATTCTCTGCACTAATTACGAGGATATAGTTGGGTCATATTGAACCTCTGTCTGAAGGAGAAATCTAACGGCTGGCTGCTCTGATCTGTAGTTTTCAGTGATTTGTTCGATTACTGTCTAGCGAATATCGGAACGTTTCTGCTGGAAAGCGGAACAAGGACCGCAGACAATTATTCCTTCCTCACTTTTGCTCTTTCCTCCCCTTCAAAGGCATACCCTCTTACATGCACTACCCAACCTCGCATTTCGAGAGACTACGACGGCGAGAGGTACTAGAGGCGTGGACAGAGGCTGTAACCGGGGCGGGGCGGCGGGCGTGGAAAGAGCATTGGTGATAGGCGAGAAACGTTGGTGTGAGAGAGAGGAAGAGAGCGAATGGGGAGGGTGTAGGAGTGGAGAGCCGCTACTGCTCTCTGAGACTGTGTCGGCGATTTTGCAAGTTCACATACACTTCATTAGTAGTACTAAAGTTTGAGTTGCATTTTAAAAAGAACAGCGGGTATACTCGTAGTTGCTATTCTGGTCTGAATATTTCAGTTGAATTTTATTCTTTAATACGAAATGACACTTCTATTTTCCCTTTACGAAGGTGCTGCTTAAGTTATCTAATGTTGCGGAAAAAGAGGCGAATTTTCAACAGAAAAACTTATTGCCGGGCCTTGTAACAAAAAAGTGGATAAATACAGATGCTAATTTTAAAATAACAAAATCTTCTCACACGTCTAATACAGAAAAATAAATTGCCGCCAAAACGTTCGTCTGTGGACAGCGCTAGAGGTTAAACCGTTCAGCCGATTTTCTCCAAAAATTGATATTTCCTAGCTGATCTGCCTAATGTCACGGCCTCTAGGATTTGAAACCGATATTTTAATTTTAGGGGCACTTTACATGCAGCCCCTGTGGCATTTTCAAAATTAAAAAATAATAGCTCCACCGTTTTTGATTAAATTTATTTTGTAAGTGTGAAGGACTTTGTGAGAATGGTATATGTCTCATTTTTGTTTAAAACCCTGTTTTTACGAAAATTGCAAAAAACTCAACATTTTTCAGCATTTTCCTTCAACTGTAATTTTTAAGATAAAATGTTTTCTTAATAATAAGTTTATCAAAAACAGTTTTTCAAAAGAGGTCATGTTCAATATTTCGAAAAAATTAGTATTTTTTTCGCAATTTTAGATGAAACATAGGCGCCTTTAAAACCATTTTAAACAATGTTCTCAGAAACGGCTTCAAATATCTTTCATTTTTATGCTCGTATGTAGCAAAGAACTATAAAGATAGTGGTAATGGTTCAATTATTGACGCACTCTGCATTTTTGAAAATTGCAAAAGAAATTCGAAATTGTAAATTCGAATTTCGCGCGGTTAGTTTCATGTGTTGGCAGTTCAGAAAATAGCAATACAAGTTTCAAAATTCTTTGAAATCATCCCATTGTGTTCGGTCATGAATGTATTAGTAAATAATATTTTTATGAAAAGCAATAGATTGTAATACATTTTAACTTAGGACTAACAAACTCACTTCAATACGTTAAGAAGTATTAATCGCTGATTATGGTATTAAAAAATTGAAAGCTCACATTAAATGTAAGCAAGATAGGTTCGAGTGAAATTATCCTTGCTTTTCTGTATTATGTCCTGCAAATACTCTAAAATTAAAATTTATTCATGTTCGTTTCATTTCTAAAATTAAGAAATGATTACTGCTTCTGACAATGGAAATAAATGAAGATAATCACAAGATAAGATTCGTAAGAGTTTTTAGTATGGCAGAAATTTCAATATTTTACTATTACGTAACTATTTTCAATCATGGGAGAAAGTATGTGTTGTTATAGTACCTCTAGTTTCTTCATAGGTTCTCAAGATATTTTTTTCTTTTTGCTCTCTAATCTTTCGCAACTGCGAACTAAAATCTTTCGGCCTATAATAATATTGAAAATTTTGGAGGTGGAAAGGTGATTTGTCCAAGAATCCTATCTGGGCGGTTTCTGATGGTTTCTGATGTGTTGTTTTAATAGGAATGGTGTTCTCGTATTTTGCGAGAAAGTTAGTACTTTGCTTAATATTTGAAAGAATTAATTTTTGAAGGAAAGTTATCGAATTATGTAAACTTTCAAGAGCAGCCTGTGAATTAAACAAAAGTAAACGTGTTGTATGCGAGGTTTCTTAGATTTTTAATGAACTTATTTCGGTTTGAATAAAGTTTATGTGAGGAAATTTTTCCATTTTCCTCTAATATGTAGTAAAAAGATCAAGCCTTTCTCAAAAATTACTACCCGGTATACTAATTGAATATGCCTTTGAATATTAAGAATTTGAAGCATTTTCTTTTAATTTTGAAGTATGACAATCGACCCATTATATTTGTATTACATCAAATTATAATTTTGTAATTAATCTGATAATGGTATATGCCACATTGTTCCATGCGTTTGAGTGTATATTACAGCTCATAATAAGAGCAAAGAAACACTTCATGGAAATTTATAAAAATAATAATTATAAATTTGTATTCTAACAGTAACATCCTATCAGAAATTTGTTATAAATCGTGAGATAGTTCACATTTCGTGGAATAGAATTGAATTTGCATCTCGCGTACATGATTAAGTGAGAGCTGCCTTAGGATTCTAAGGCAGCTCTCACTTAATTACAAATTTAGTTTTCTTACTTGTGATATTCCTCGTAAAGTGTGTTCCTGGAGTGGTTTGCAGTCAATTTCTTCAGAGACTATGCGCGCTAGTTTCACTGCCGATATGACCGTTTAATGTATAGCAAGATCCTTGTTTCTGTGTCTGATGTCATGTTGCTAACAAAATTTAACACTGCATTGGTGTTTTTGATTTCACGATTTAATTTAACCGTCTGACGTCTTCGACATATTTATATCATCAAGGACATAGACCCTGTCGATTTTCTGCACTGATTTGTTGATAATATTTCGAAGAAAATACTGGTGGTTATGAAGTAAAAAAGTCTGGTGTTTTATTTATAATCGACAAGAAATGTGAAAATTCCCTGCAGGCGTGCATTTGGAGGAAATCATGTAGAAGAACTCTCGCTAAAACTTCCTAAATCCTTCTCTAGTCTTCCTGAAACTCTGAGAAGTTATAAGAAATATTATAAACGTTCATTGTGGAAATATTTTCCTGAGAATCTACATACTATTACTATCAGAATAGTGTTAACAATGATTAAATATTTCACAATGACACCATTTTACCTATTAAAATGTTTGGCTTGTCTCTTGACATGAACCACTACTCCAAAACGAAGTAAAAATTGTAGTTTCAGTTCCGTCCTCCTAACCAGTAAGAATAATTCACTGAGAGACCAGTCTAATTGGCAACAATCGCATCTTTGCTTACCCCACCTTATTAATTAAAATCTCTTTTTTTATTTCTATCCTTCGGACGAAGGTTCAGTCCAGTCGTCCCAATTAATAAAAACATAATAAACCTTTCGTATTGTTGACGTCGGTATCATCGTCTCAGGTTAGATGTTTTACCTTTTTCCCTCCCTCTTTCTCCAACCCCCTCCGTCACCCCATTCCTTCTCGTGCCCACTCTTTCTTCCGCAAGAATGAATGGTATTCATTCTAAATTCGTCCTTAAAAATATAGCCCTTTGCATATTCATACCACCGTATGATAATATAACTAATACCTCACGACTCCTCTTTACCAATTGAAGTAAATTAAATTAACCGCTTTATCAACTAAAAAAGTAATCCTATAAAATGTCAATTATCAATAAAATGTTTACTTTTATCTCAAGTGTTCTGACGTAGTTCCAGTGCAGGCGTCTTAACCAGTAAAAAACAGAACACGCTGAGAAAACTGTCGAATTGGCAACGTTGGCATCGACGCCTGGAGCTAGACGTCCTCCCTCCCTCTCACCCTCTCCTTCACCTCCTTCCCCCTCCCCCCTCCTACCGCGCCTGGGTGCCTCGTAAAGCGTCGGAGGGCCCGGGTTTATTGACACTGCCCGCTTTCGGTGTGCCTGGAGACTTAACGGCGTCAAATCAATATTGACGAAAGCTTACGGCGAAATATAATAAATTCTTATGGCACCCTCCGAAGCCTCGCCACTCCTTTCTATTGCCCGTGGTAAATCAGAGCCGGGATTTATGGCCAGGAACAGAGATTTCGAAGATATCACTGGGTGTTTACTCTGTGTAACGCTGTACTTCCGTCCTCGGGATGGTAGAGGCTCGTGCTGTGGGAAGATGTGGGTCCGACTCGTTCCCAGCCGCGTGCAGTTGCTGCAACGGAACCATCTACGCCACAACCATGGAATGCGCTAGAGATTGCTTCAGCGGCTACGTCTGTGTGTAAAACGGGAAGTGGCAGGTTCAAAGATTAGGTAAGGCAAGTTTGTTTCCACTTTTAGATTGTGTTAAGCAAAACAGAAAAAACCGTTACGTTTCTCATATCAACATTTGCTTCACTCGAGTGAGTATTAAGTGGCGTCAATTAGATCATTTGTCTCGTAAGTGTATTTCATGTAATATCACTTCTGGTGAAGCTTTCCCCGCTGCAACGTCACATCCAGAACATATACGTTTGTGCATATAAATTTGTGTGTGTGTGGGTAGAGGAGGGGACCCGTTTTTAAGATGCTGTTGAGGCATTCGCCTTGAATTGAACGAAGAAACCATAGAAAACCATCGACCAGGGCAGCCTCTGGCTAGAATTATTTTCCAGTCAGTTATTGATTTTGATCAAACTGTATGTCAAAAATCTGGCCCTGTTGGGACTCAAATCCTAGGACTTCTGGAATAACGACGAAACAGAGACAATGGATGTCTTGCAGACGGGTATTAGCTCGTAGTTGATTCAAGGCGTAGGGTCACAAGACCGAAATCTGAAAAGAAGTAATTCTAAATTATTGACAATGCTTTACCTAACATTGAAAAGTCATTTTGAAACCAAGATGTGTATTTTAAAAACAATGCCACGATTTACACCAATCAGCTATTTAAACACTTTGAATATTTAGTTCGCACATCAGGAAATTTATTGAGAAGTGATGTACGATTTTTTATGAGACATTCGCGATTTGGGGAATGAAATAAAATTCCAATATTTTTGAAAATTTTGTTTATTTTTTTGTTGTTTTAGAAAGCAAATGTATTTATGCATTCGTAGATTGATAGTATTATGTGCAAAATATTGCATCTATAAATCAAGCCCGGGGGAGGACGGAATTTAATACAAAACATTTAAACGCACACAATACCGCATCTTCGTTTGCTCTTTGGAACAATAAGGTAATGTTTATTCCGTTTTTGCTCATTTTGACGCTGACATTTTGATGCTATTCCAGAAATAATTGGAGTTATATATTTTTTTCTTGGCATCACTAATTTATCACTTGAACACATCTTTAAACCACAGGATGCTATGAAAACAATGGTGTCACAAAGGTTATTCAGTAATCTCTCGACGTCCTCTTCGCAGCTCGCTTCACGTCAATCACGAGACATCCTGCCTGGTGATGCCTCCGTTCTAACTGATGGCAAGTTGCAGTAATAAAATTAAAAAGGATAACGAGATAACGACGTCTTCGCGCTATCCGCGGTTTATTGCTACTTCCCCACACCGCACTGGTGGGTAGGATGGAAACAAGTGAGAGAGATGGCGATAGCCCATTCCTGCGATCGTAAGTTTTAATTTTTATCTCGTTTGCTTCTTTTATTTGCCATTTGCTGGGAATCCCTGGCCCCGATTTGTTGAACTACCATTTTCTAAATATACTCGTGTAATAAAAACGAACAGTGAGACAAAACAACTGGCAGAGAAAACTGACAATCTGGTAGATAACTATATATGAGATAAAAACTGAATTGGTTTAAAATACTAATACTATTGAATTTTGTCTACAATTCTTATGCTTGTATAATAAAAGGAATTGACATTCTTCAAATTCATACAAATTTTGAAAAGCTCTACTTTCCTTTCCTCAGAATAAGCACTTAAAACCCAAAGTTGTGCTATAAATCCAAAATGAGGTCCAACATTTTTAACAAGTTTATAGCATACCATTAGACTGTAATATCTTTTCAGTCTACAGAAATGTAAGGGGGAGTGCTCAAACGGGAATATGTATGATAGACAATAGTTTGACATGTACAATCTAACAATGAATTATTTTATATAAATATATCTTTCGTTGTCATCATAATCATCACTATCAGAAGGAATATTTAAAGAGTGTTTTTTATTCATCGGTAACTCGCTGTGATCGAAGATCACGTCTTGCACACAATGGTTATAACTCGCTGACGAACAAAACACGTACAGGGAGCTCAACTGGACCACAATGGGGATTCGAATCGCTACGTATTGTAGGAAGAGAGTATCAACACACTGCCATACAATCCACTTTCTAATATATACCACACAGGCGAGTTAATGGATCACTTGTAAATGGAATTACATCTGTAAATTCAAAATGGGTAGAAAAATATTGCCCCTAGGCGTTGTGTAAATCTTTGTCCTGATTTCAAATTTCTATTATGGTTTTCGTATTAAATGAAAATGGTGTTAATATAATCTGGGCATGTGAACATTATCTGCAAAGAGAATAAAGAGTTAAAAACTTTGTTTTCTGTGCCTGTATGGAATTTTTAACGAAAACATATATTCAGAGAGTAAAGAACTTTTAAAGATATAACATTGTAATTAGTTGCATATTTACAATAGCCAGAATTGGGCAAAATACTTTTAATTTAGAATTTAAATACTCCAAAATACATTTTAAATAAATATTTAAATACTCTTACGTACACAAATATATTAGGTTTCGATTTTCTAAATGGATACGTATTCAAAATACTTGAAATACTTAAAATACAGTCAATGCAATTGTATTACATTTTTTATTGCAAGATTATATTGTAATTGCCAATAGCAATAAAATAGTAATTGACAGTCATACTACTTTCTGAACAAAATACAATACAATATAAGAATACAACATATGTATTCTTAATGTAATTAAAACAAATATTATTGAATAATAGTTTAGTGACACCTCTCTGCCGCTTCAAACAGATTTGAAAGTGTTTTCTCACATTACTATTTGAGGTATTTAATAATATTAGAAATATACGAAAAGGTGTCCAGTGCCCCACCAGCTCGCAGATAGAGGTTGAATGACAAGTCGTTTAAACAAAGTGGGGATAAGTGAGTCGTACTTCTTCGGTTAGTATCTGCTAACATCTTTAAAAAATTTTACTATCATTATGGAAGGATAGGTACATAAAATGGCCGGCTCCCCATCAGCAGACCAAGAAAATAAAAACCTTGAAATAAAGCAAAGATCATATAAACATTGGCGTTCACATATTTGTTCCTATTGCATCGAGTTCATTATAAATGTTCAGTGACCTAGTAAATGATAATTGCTGTCTCAGGTCATCACTTCTCTCATGTTCAACAATGTTTTGAAATCATTCACCGAATTTTAAGGTAAAAGAAAAAAATTGTGAGTAAAGAGTTGATAAAAAATTATCCACGAGTATAATGCAGGGTTGTCCAACTGGCATTTATTGCTGCCCGCGAAAGGTTATTGGTCAAAGTGAAAGTTCCTTCCATCCATGTCGAGCGACAACGTTGCGCGCCTAGCGTACGCAAACTCCTGGAGTCAAGGTCCCTTTAATATAAATTGATTGATTGTTTTAGTGATTCCGGGCACGTCAACTACCAGGGTCATTAGTCCCGTAAGTGTAGTGCATGTTTTTGCTCGGGAGGTAGCGGTGACCATTCCCTCGCTGTATGGCGAGATCCGGCGCCGACCTACCGTCGGTTAGCGGGGTTTCCCTCAACCAGGTATCTCTCAACCAGCGGAGCACCGCGCCAATTGGGGCAAGTTCTAAGCATCAGGCCGGTCTTTCGGCATGTGTGGCAGTGAAGTGCATGTTAGAGGAAGTGTGTGTGTAAGGGGGGAGGTTAGGACACGGAGGAAGTAGGAACGATTGCGCGCGCGGACCGTGGCCCGTTTGTTAGGGTACTGCTCCGGCATTTGCCCGGTGTTGACTGGAGAAACCATAGAAAACTACCGATCAGAGCAGCCGGCCGCTAGAATTCTATTCCAGACAACAACTGAATTCGATCTAGCTGACAAGCTAGTGTCGAAAATCGTGCCACCGTCGGGTCTCGAACCTAGGACCTCCCGGTCAGAAGGACTGCAGTGACATCAGCTCTTTAATATAAAAAATAGGGCAAGTTTAGATATAAAGATTTTTTAGTAAATTCAGAATCATGCCAAAGTGTTTCACTATGTTCTTCCTGACGTTATGCCTACAGCTTGATATCAGGAATGGTCTTTCCCCCGAGGTTCACGTTTCAGAGAAGCCGAGGAAACTGCCGAAATCAGCAACATAGAGAAGTCAAGTGTGGTTCGTATTGAAAATGACCCGCAAGAAAATTAAGTGTTCTCGTTGCGTTCCTTGGGCCCTTGCAAATTGGACACCCCTGGCCGACTTGCTCGATGACTTTTGATCTTTTCCCTGCACGGAAAAGACCCGCCCGAAATAAGCTCAGAGCTCTTTACTGGACTTCCCATATGTGTGGTTCGATTCTCGTGAAAAGTATGGGTGTTTTCACAGTGTGGTTGTGTAGTTGTCATACCACAGCCTATTCCAAAATAACATCGTTCATTTCCACGGATACCCTCTTATCTATACCTTTCTTGCCTCCAACTATTGCATTAATGTAATTTTATCGCTCGAATTTTACGTGTATTCTCATTTCAGATTGATAAACCAGATACTTTATTAAACTTATCTCCTTCAGAAAGAAAAAATCTCAAAAGACATTCGTAATATAATACCAAACAAATCTAGCGATAAATTCAGGTATGCATCAAAACATTTTATTAGTAGTATTGATAATTTCGGTCAAAAGTTGTTTAGAGTAATTTTTACATCGGTAAAACCTCTCATAAGCGGAGGCATCCGTTGTTGGTCATTCGCGTAGGCTTCGAAAGCGACATTCAAATTTCTTAAGAGTTAGTCGCAACCATTTTTTAGAGTTGGTTGGAGTCGTCCTGTCTTCGCCTCCCCCCCCACCCCCACCCCGACCTTCCAAAGAGCCGCGCCTCTCTCATTACCGCAGCATGTGCTTGCAGCCGCCCCCGCCGTCCTGGCCTCCTCCGCCGCCAGTACTGCCAACTTGAAAGCGCGCCGCTCTGTAATGGGGTCACGGCTCCGGGATTGTTATTTTAATTAAACATCGCGTAATTACTGCATAAAAGTACAGAGCTCCACCCCTTAATTCTTTGTCTCCGCACATGCCGTACCGCGTCGCCCCGCCTCCCTTTTCGTTCCCGGTTTGCCCGCTGTGCGCACGCGGAAGGGGCGGCGGTGGCGGCGGCGTCTCGAAATTATGCAAAGAGCCCCGCTCTACCCCGCTCGCCCGCCCCATCCCCCCGCGGTGCTGCCTCTAAGTATTTCCTCGAGATTGTTTCCGGTTTAAATCCGAGAAGACCGCGCGCAGCCGCAGCCGTAATTGGAAAAGAGTGACTGGGCTGGCCTCTGGTGGCGACATGCGTAAACGCATTGGACGTTTGCAAGCCGCTCAGCAAACTCCCCACAGGCCGTCAAATTAAAGAGGATACACTCCATGCTAACGGCTCCCAATGGGCTAAATGAAAACAAGCAGATCTCGTATGGCTGAAGCTGATTAGGGGGTGCAGATATTGACGAACAAACAAGTGGCGGTGAATGTCGGAGCTAACGAACAGAAAAAAAGCTGTGAGTAAAGGCTATATATGTTGTATAAGCGCTGGCACGAATATCAGTTTTTTTCAATGTTAAACATGTGTTGAAGCAGATTTCTTGAAAACGTATTTTTATTTAATAGATTTTGTTTTTCCTTTTTACCTACAGATACTCTTCGTGCAATAAATTCACTTTTACCTCCAGAGGCACAGCGTAGATTTAAAGTAAAGCGTCTATAAACGTTTGAAAACACACTCCTTTTTCCTATAATAGACAACTTTTGAAAAGCGGGTAGACCTATGTTCATAAAACATATTAAAAATTTATACTTGTTGAATTTGAAAGAAAATAACTTAACATGTTTCATCATTGCATAATAACATTGTAAAGCGAAGTCATACGTATAACATCCTGATTCATACATTTTTTCATAATCTAAAGTATATTATTTTTCTGGGCACCAGTCGCTATCGTGATATATAAGAATGATTTACCTATTTTAGTCAATGAAGAAAGCATAGTACAATACTTATTTGGTATTTATTAGGACGTGTTCAGCTTTAGCAAAATACATTGATTTTGAGAGAAATTTTACCAAATGAGTAGTAAAATTCTAGTAAGAGTCATGTCCATGTTTTGTAAGAAAAGTCCAAATTTTAGTCAGGAAGCTGTATACCCACTAAATGAAATGTGCAGGGTGTACCTTACAAGGTGTCGTTTGTGTAACGAGAATTCTGTCACTAGCCTTCATTAAGGGATTACTTGTTTTTGGAAAGAAACCTGGAGAAAGATTTCATTATATCGATATCAAAACTGCTTTTTGTTTATTGAAACAAGTAAATGCCATGAAATGTAGATTCGTTTATTTAGTTACTTATTTAATAAAAAAAACAATAAAAACTGTATGTGACGTGTGGGAGAGGGGATAATCTACGCACGTTTTCTTCAGTTCCAGAATCCCTTCCCGTCATTTTAACGATAGTTGAAGGATGAGTAAAAGTTAAAGAGAAATAAATAAAAATAAAATGTAAAAAGGCGCGAGATCAGCAACATTTAAAAAACTAGAAATTTTCGTTCCCGAGTTATAGAAAACTATAGAATATATACAATTATAGAACTATAGAATTTTTTTCGTTCCCGAGTTATAGAAATGTATGCAACGTTGCTTTATGTTGATTTATGAACTATAAATTATGTTAACTAGAAAGAGTGAATGTTATAAATAAAATCATTATAAAATATTTGGTATAATGTATGAATTTTATTAAGATGATATGCAAAATTCTTCAATTCACCACTTTTTGTGCTTATGAATGCACATCTATTCAATTATTTTAAACCGTGTTTCAATACAATTCAATATTGAGTAAATAAATTATTTGTTCTATGGTTCGTATCCACGTTTTTGGCTGATTTCACCGATTTTAATTTCTCTTTAATAGTATTTCTTTCAAACAATATTTACGAGGTGCAGCAAATGTTCACAGAATTCCTGAGTAGTCTTTCACTTTCTTCGGTCATATATTGTAATATCAGTCGTCGTGAATACTATGTAATCTAACGTTCCTGTGACGCCTATTGTCGCCATTGGTAGCTATGACGATTTTGCGATATATAAAGGCAGAGATTTTGTTTTAAATAGTCCAAACCAAACGTTTGCAAGTTTAGTTCACTTGAACAAAAGGAAGAAGCCTGGATTACATCAGAAACATATCCAACAGCTTGAGTTGTTGTAATGCCTTTCGCTGCAGGTGTAGTGCTACTAGCAGCGATTGCAGGCAATTACAATTGCTTCCAGTACAGGATGCAATAAAAGTTGAGTTCGCAGGGAAGCTAAGTTCCCTGGAGGAGCGTGGTGGTGAGCGAGGTTTCAAGTACAGAGACCAAGTCCGATGAAGTATGAAAGTTTAATATAAGAAAAACAGAGCTGCAGAGCAGCGTGAAGTGCACACAGCAAAATCTTTAGGCTGTCTCTCCTGCCTCTCAACGCTAGAGGATCCTTATATGGGAAACAGAGAGGTTAACGAGGCCATTACGCCGCCCCCACCGCCAGAACTCGGCACGCCCTGGACGCCATAAATCGACATAACTGTCAGAGGACTTTTGCTCTTTTGAAAACTCACGAGTTCCCAAACGTCCCTGTCTCCACGCCTGGATCGTGTTAGCGTTGACAGCGGTTCGGGTAGCTTAATCACCCTTGACCGTAGCCGGAGCGCCTGCTCCCGGCGCGACCCTAATTTAAGCATGAAGGGAGCATGAAGGAAGCATGAAGCATTTCTTTCACGTACAGTTTGAAAGAAATATTCATTGCTCTTCTTAAGCAATGCGTACTTCACATGCACGTAGGTGCATTTACCATTACACCTCCCCCCATAGAAAAAGTTTTGATCAACAGATGAAAACTTTTCTAACGAAAAGCTTTACTTGAGCTTCTCGTTCGTGTGGATATGGATAGATGTTTCTCGCCATCAACTTCAGTTATACTGATAAATTTTGATGAGTGAGCAGGAGATATTGTGGAATTTATTGCTGCAGTGGAAGACTGCTCGTCACGAGTACCAGTTGTTTTATAACACAATTCTCCCTGCTCCTGAATAGTTAATAAGAATCTTTCTCTTGTTTCTTTCCATTAATTCTTTGTCGAACATCTGTCCCATAACCAATAAGTACAATTTCTACATATTTTAACACATCAAAACATAAAACAACATGAAAATATTACAATTAATATGCCAAAAACTGAACTACATGTTATTACATGAGCGTACCACTAAGAATAATTATTTCTTTCTTGTTGTTCAATTAATTTCTCTACCTCATCAACTTTAACACTTCTTGACATACATAGATTCTTCCTTACATATATAGTTTCTTTCTTACGTATATAGTTTCTTCTTTACGTATATAGTTTCGTCCTTACATATATAGTTTCTTTCTTACATACATAGTTTCTTTCTTACATACATAGTTTCTTTCTTACATACATAGTTTCTTTCTTACATACATAGTTTCTGTCTTACATCATAGTTCTTTCTTATATCATAGTTTCTTTCTTACATCATAGTTTCTTTACCTCATCAACCTTAACACTAGCAATTTTCAAATCAGCAACTGAGGACATAATATTAACTAAAGGAATATCTAATTCTAAATCTGCAAAAGTTTTGACCTTGTCACTGTCAAAGCAACAATCATAATTGATCGGTACAATTGGCAAGAAATCATTAGTGAAATTACTCTCCAGAGTTGATGTAGCAAACAAAGTTACATACGTAGAAAAAGCTTTACATCTCTGGTTCAAACATAACTTTCCTTTCTTTTTGAATTGTAATGTGATCGGATGTATCTCCACACAGAACAGTCAATCTTTCTTGCCTTGGAGTTACAAACAACCACTGGTTACTTAGAAAAAGAGGTATCCAAAAAGTTCTTTCCAAACGAATTATTCTACTCTCACAATTATTTGGCATAATAGTAGTAGATGGATGAAGAAGTGACGCTTCGCAATCCATCGCGGGAATAAAAGTATAAATTGGTACATCTTCCTTACATACATAGTTTAACATACTAGTTTGAAAACATTTTGACAACTCATCATTTGACATTTTACCATAATGTTGCCTCATGGAATCACTAAAAATAAACTCTTTGCTTGAACTTAAAAATACATATGTGTTAGTTCCTTTGGACACGGGAAAAGGTAGGATCTTATAGAGATGATAGATATTGGGGGAGAGAAGAGGAATTTCTAATACATACACCAAATATTGCTTTAAAGCGTACACATGGGGAATCATTATCTTTTGGAGTTCAGGAAGGGGAAAAGGAGGATAATCCAAACCATTTGGCAGTGCCTGGCTCTCCATTACCTTTTTGATCTTAGCAGTAGTAATGAGTTGTGGCTGCAGCGTTCCCTGCACTGCATGGACAAAAGCATCTAGCAAAATTTCAAGCGAATGCTGACATTCCTCGATACCTCTTTGCAATATTCTTATTTGCTCATTGATCTGACTGATGTTTTCTATCTCCACTTCTAATGCATTAACTTTGTTATCAGTATAATTAGCTAATTTATTCAAATTTTGTTTTAATGTTTTCTCATTTTGATTTACTCTTTGAATTGTTAAGTTAACAGAACTTAATGTCGATTTTATTACCGTCATTTGATCTTTGGAAATGTGTAAAAATTCGCTTTGCTCTTTTTCTAATTCTGAAATATGTTTATTATATTCCTCTGCATCCGATTGTGTTAGAGTTCCAAAAAGTACCTTTGCTACTTCTCTCACAAAATTTAATACTCCTCTCTTTGTTCTTACCGCTCTTTTATTGAAAGATTCGACATTCTTTGAATCTACCATATATTCGCTTACTAAATCTCTCAAATTATCAATATAATACGTTTTAGATCTCATGTATTGCTGAAAAGCTCCACAGTCTGTCTGATGATACCAATTTGCTTCCGATACTTTATTACAATATTCTGCTACCTTTCTGTGATGTTCTTTCGTACTCTTCCAAAGCTCCTTAATTGGTTCTAAATTTATATAGCTTACTACTTTCCATCGCATTGGGTAAAAAGAGATAGTTCCAGCTTCATAAAAATAAATCCCGATTTACAATTGTAGCTGCTCCACTTCCTGTCCATTTTCCATTTCCCACCACCATAATAACGCCGTTAATATTACCCAATTCCTAAGTGCCCTCATGCTTTGTTTCGTTCCTTGAAACGGAAGAAAAGTATGGTTTCAGTCTGTAGGTATGTACTTCCTGATGCTTACGTTTACCCACCTCTTGAATAATTGCATTAGGTTCCTTCATCATCTTTACTTCATAAGGACCTTTCCATAATGGTTCTAACTTATGCCTAGCTTCAATTCTTAATAATACTAAATCATTTACCTTAAACTTTACAGGATTGGCTTTTGTTTTCTCTCTTTGATTTTCCTTGAATTGTATCAATCTTTCCTTAGCAATTATATGACAATTCTGCATTTTAAATTTAACTTTCTGTATTATGTCATCATAGTTGTACAAAGGTTGCGGAGTACTTTGTAAAATCCCTGGAATGTTACATCTCCTACCGTAAAATATTTCATAGGGTGTGAACTTAGTGATACTATGCGGAGTAGTATTGTAAGAAAAACACGCAAACGGTAACCACGTATTCCAATTAAAAGACTTTGGATCACAAAAACAACGTACGTACGTTACAAGCGTTTTATGAGTCCGTTCTAATGCTCCATTACTCTCCGGATGATACGCTGCGGTATTGATTTTTTCAATCTTAAACAACTTGCATATTCTTTTAAATACATCAGACATAAAATTACTCCCTTGATCAGTGACTATAGAGTTTGGAATATCGTATATTAATATTACCTTGTTCACAAACGCATCTGTTATTTCTTCCACAGTTTGATTCTTAATAGGAATAGCGATAACATATTTACTTAAATTGTCTTGGCAAGTTAAAATATATCTAAAATTGTCTTCCGTAACTGGAAGGGGACCTACCACATCGAGATAAAGTTTACAAAACGGTTCGTCCTGAGTATCAGTGACTTCTAATTGCTGTTTTACTTTGTGATGGGGGTCTTTATTCATTTGACACACCTTGCAATTCCTAATATAATCGGCTACGTCCTTCTCCATTCCCATCCAACTTGTATATAATTTTATCCTTTCTGTAGTTCTTTGAATTCCCTGGTGACCACCTACCGGGCAATTATGCATTTCTTTAATAATTGCTAATTTCCTCTCATTGCTTATTTGCTCTACATTAAATTGCATACATTCTACAGGATATCTACTTAAACAATCAGCATTACAATTTTTAATCCCTGCTCTGTATTTAATTTCATAATCGTATTCTTCTAGCAATAATGTCCATCTCAATAATCTTGAACTCGGATCTTTCACATTAAAGATCCATATTAATCCTTTGTGATCCGTAAAGACTGTAAATTTTCTACCTAGTAAATAAGGTCGAAAGTGTTTACAAGCCCAGACGATTGACAAACACTCTTTTTCCACCGTACTGTAATTAATTTCTGCCTTGTTCAGGGTTCTACTGGCGTAAGCTATTGGCTTATCCTCACCTAATTTTCCTTGTGAAAGTATTGCTCCAATTGCATATCCACTAGCGTCAGTCGTCAATATGAAAGGCTTGGTAAAGTCGGGATATTGTAAAAGGGGTGCTTCAGTTAACTTTTGTCTCAGTAAATCAAAACTGTTCTGTTCCTTTTCTGTCCACTGCCACTCGACATCCTTCTTTAATAACTCTGTCAAAGGTCTTGCTATTGTACTAAACCCATCGATAAACGTTCTATAATAACCTGCTAAACCTAAAAATGACTTTATGTCCTTCGGATTTCCTGGTCTGGGAAATTCTGTTACTGATTGAACTTTTCGCGGATCAGGTTTTACTCCTTTTGTTGTCACCACATGTCCTAAGTAGTTTAATTCTACCTTCAAAAATTCACATTTGTCGGGTTCAATTTTGATATTATGTTTTCTGAGTTGCCCGAGTACTTCCCTTAGCTTTTTGTTATGCTCGGCTAATGTTTCTCCTATTATCAACACATCGTCCATGTAGCAAAAGCATCTGTCACCAATTGACTCGTGCAGAATAGAGTTCATCATGCGTTGAAACGTAGCAGGAGCTGATTTTAGACCAAAAGGCATACGCGTGTATTCATAATGGCCGCTAGCCGTACTAAATGCAGTTTTGCATTGATCCTCTGGTTCGATTGGCACTTGTAAATACCCACTGGCACAATCGAGAGCAGAAAAGTAACGCGATCTTCCTATTTTATCCAAAATATCCTGAATATTTGGAAGAGGATAGCTATCTCCTACTGTTACGTCATTCAGTCGTTTAAAATCCACGCAAATTCGCCACTTCTTTTTGCCAGTCGCATCGATCTTTTTCGGAACTACAAGCAAAGGAAAATTCCATTCGCTCTTACTATGAGTAATTATTCCGTCATTTAGCATTTGTTCTACTTGCCTCTGAATTTCCTCCTGATGAGCTTGAGGTAACCTATAATTCTTTAAAGTAATTGGTCTACCTTTAGGAATAGAGGGTGTGGGAATATAATGTTTTGCCGCTGTCGTACTAGTCAGTTTGCCTCCTGGTAATTTGAAAACATCTACAAATTCACTACATATATCTCTAATATCTTTAGCTCCTTCCTCTATATGATGCAATCTCAAGTTATCATATAATAATTCTATTCTCCGCTTCGTGAACGCGTCTTCATTCGTCCTATCAGTAGCATTATTTAACTGAGTCGGAGGTTTCTTTAATATTGGTGTTTCTCGTAATATTAACGTTTCGGGCGTGACATTTACAATAAGACACGGAAACGTTTTATCACAATTCGTCAAATTTGCCGCACAGACTATTCCTGGCTGCAATAATTGTTGCTCTACATATCTCTCTCCTTTTTCTGTGGTCGGGAATTGAACTACTGACTCACTGAAAGGTGGTATTGCAATATTTTTAGTAAACACACAATTATTCTTTAAAAGCCAATCTTGTCCTAATATAACATCAATATTTCTAGGCAATTTATTTACAACATAATATTTGGATTCTATTGACTCACTGCAATTATTCAGAGTTAAATTTACCATACCTTTTACCTTGATATTTTTCCCACTAATACCTTGAATCTCAATTACATCATCGCTTTGGGCAATATTTTTGACTAATGAGGATTCCCTTACCAATGATACCTGGGCCCCTGTATCAATCAAGGCTATTCCTAAGCCTCCCTTAATTTCCGGACACAATACATATACCTCGTATGGTCCCAAATCACTTTTCATGTAACTGGTTTTATCAAAGGCGTCCCCTTGTTTTACACAGTTAACCTCCTGCGACTCCTTGCCGCATCCAGGGTTCATCACAGTAACTATATCACGTGAATCTCTATCACAAGAGCTATTCCTTACAGTATCTTTATCACGCGAATCTCTTTCACAGCTGTGATTTCCCCCAGTATCCATATCACCTACGCAGCCATTTTGTAGAGTTACTTGCGGCTGCTCAAGCAACTCTACTGCCTGTTTCCCTGTTTGCAATTCCTAGTTTCATGATTTCGCCTACCACATTTGGCGCATTTCGGATCGTTATTGCAAACCCTAGATATATGACCCAGTTCCTGACATTTATAACATTTCACAGTATTTACAGCAGTAACATTAACTTCACTTTTAATATGCGTACTTTGTTGCCTCCAAGAATCATATCGCTTATTCTCGTATCGCGAATTCCATTGCCCCTGATTATTCTTATACCTTTGCGATTTCACTTCGCTTTCTTCTTGTAAAGCGGTTTCAACTATTTGTGCAAAAGATTCCTCTTCTCCTTTAGCTTTAACAATATACCTTATCCTTTCATCTTTCAGTCCCGCAATAAACGTTCCCTTTAAGAATTCTCCTATTAACTGCAGACCTCCTTCTACGTAACGCGCATTATCTTTCTGTTCTAATTTTTCTAACCTGCCTTTTACTTCTCTTCTCAGATCTATAGCCATACTATCTACTCGCGAACCCCATTGTGCTACTGTTTCATTTGATCCCTGCTTCGACGTGAATAATACGCCCGCGTAATATTCTAACGTACGCCGTACAGAGAAGTTTTCCTCTAATATCGCTCTAACCTGTTCCCAAGTTTCGCGTTGTGTTCGTGCTAATAACCTATCTTTAGCATTGCCAGTAATTTTTGATTCAATGAATTTCAAAAGCAATGATCGTTTATTGGGGTGTACTACTTCCGTTGCTGCCTCAACTCCTTCTATAAATTCTCTAAGATGTCGGGGATTTCCATCAAAGTTACGCGATATTAATTTTACTGCCTGTATAACTGATATATAATTTTCCTCATTATCGCCAATATCATTGTCTGCCATGGCTGGATTAACCTCTTACCAAGAAAAAGATGTAGGGTGGCTTGAAGATGCGCAGTTCGGGCCTCCAGTGATGGCTTCGCAGCTCCCCTCAGGGTAGAGGACCCTCTCGCGGCGCAGGCTGCCAACGGCTAATCACTGAAGACGTCCCTCGGGCTCGTCAGCGGCTGCTGGTGCTGGCCTCCAAACCACGGACTCGGCTTCTGCAGGCGGTGAACGGGTACCACGGCGCCTTGTGGATTCCTCTGGAGCGTTGTTCCCTCGAGAAAGGCTCCGGCCCACCTCGGTACAGGCGCGAAGTCTCTCCAGCCCGGCCGTCAGCAGAAAGTACTTGAATTCGCTGTGCTCCTCAATCCAAGCCGCTGCCACCATGTAATGCCTTTCGCTGCAGGTGTAGTGCTACTAGCAGCGATTGCAGGCAATTACAATTGCTTCCAGTACAGGATGCAATAAAAGTTGAGTTCGCAGGGAAGCTAAGTTCCCTGGAGGAGCGTGGTGGTGAGCGAGGTTTCAAGTACAGAGACCAAGTCCGATGAAGTATGAAAGTTTAATATAAGAAAAACAGAGCTGCAGAGCAGCGTGAAGTGCACACAGCAAAGTCTTTAGGCTGTCTCTCCTGCCTCTCAACGCTAGAGGATCCTTATATGGGAAACAGAGAGTTTAACGAGGCCATTACGCCGCCCCCACCGCCAGAACTCGGCACGCCCTGGACGCCATAAATCGACATAACTGTCAGAGGACTTTTGCTCTTTTGAAAACTCACGAGTTCCCAAACGTCCCTGTCTCCACGCCTGGATCGTGTTAGCGTTGACAGCGGTTCGGGTAGCTTAATCACCCTTGACCGTAGCCGGAGCGCCTGCTCCCGGCGCGACCCTAATTTAAGCATGAAGGGAGCATGAAGGAAGCATGAAGCATTTCTTTCACGTACAGTTTGAAAGAAATATTCATTGCTCTTCTTAAGCAATGCGTACTTCACATGTACGTAGGTGCATTTACCATTACATTGTTAATGTAAGTGGTTTTGATTTCTTTTACTTAATTTATCTTTATTTTTAGGGCATTTATAAAGCATTTTAAGAGCATTGATCGTTTTTGGCAATATTTAAGGTCATCAACATCCACCCCCTATTTATTACCAATCATGCGCCGTTATTTTTTGTTGAACATTGGCCTTTGACGTTGTAACTCTCCTCCGTGTTGCTGGGCTGGAGCGGTCTGCTTCCGAAGGCGTGGGGGGGGGGCGCTGGTCGCGCGCGCGTCTCTTGCAGGCCAGGGGTGGGGGAAGCGGCGTGGTGGCGGGGAAGGGGGTCGCGGGAGGAGCAAGAACTTCACAGCTGACCGCCCACCGGTTCCGGCGGCGGCTGAGTCAGGCGGGGCGACGGCGACGCCGCGGTCAGCAGTTCCGGATAACTACGTGTCAGCAGACAAACACTCCAGTACACCCCGGCCTGCCCTGCTCGGCCACCCGCCCGCCTGCCCGCCCGCCCGCTCGGCCGGCCGGCCGGCGGAGTGTGGCCCCCGCTGCCCCTGGGCCTGACAAGTCGCCGCCGCGGCCGCCGCGCACCGCAGAGGGAGGGAGAGCGCGGCGAGGCGAATCGGGGCGGTGCTGAGCAGAGCAGAGCAGGGTGAGGCAGGGCACGGTAAGGCTGGGCAAAGCGGGGCGGGGTGGGCGAGGAGAGGTGCGACGAGGCGGAGACGGGGGATGCAGGAGGGGGGCGTGCGGGGCAGGGAGGGTGGAAGTGGGAAGAGATGGATGGGGGCAGGGTTGGACGTAGGCAATAGGGCGAGATGGGGCATTACGGGACGGTGTAGACTGAGGTGCAATTACATAAGGCAGGAATGGTCGATGCGTGTCGGTTTGAGAGCAACGAGGTAGAAAAGAATGGTTGATGGATTGATTGATTAGTGATGCCCGGCGAGTCAGCTGCTAATATCATTAGTCCCGCATGTATTGTGCATGTTTTTTCCTCGGGAGGTGGCTGAGATCTTTCCCCCAGGATAGCGAGTTAGGACGCCGACCTACCGTCGGCTATCGGGGTTTTCCACAACCAGCTATCTCGCACCAGCGGGGCACTGCCCCAGCTGGGTGTAAGGGGGCGAGGAAAGGACAGGGAAGAGGAAGAAAAAATAGCGAGTGGTCCGTGGTCCTTTTGTTAAGGTAGTGTTCCGACATTCCGGTGTTGATCGGAGAAACCATGTAAAACTGCCGTTGAGAGCAGCCGGTCGCTAGAATTTCCTTCCAGATAGCGACTTAACTCGACCCAGCATACAAGGTAATGCCGACAATCCTGCCATGGATATGGGAAAGGATGAGGTGGGGAGCAACGTCAGGGCGGCGTTCGGAGAGGCGTGGCATGTCGAGACGTGGCGTGGCCGGAGAAGGGCGGGGCAGAGAACGGCGGGGCTAGGTGGGACGGAGACGGCGAGACGCGGTACACCGGGGTGGTGAGTAGGGCTACGCAGGGGAAGGCAAATATAGGAGGCCAAGAGCGAGGCGGAGGAGGACGTAGCAGGGAAGGGGGAGGGGTTCGACGATGGGGCGGTGAAGTGTGGGGCAGTGATGAGTGAGCGGGTGATGGTGAATGGGGCGGGGAAAGGTGAGGCGTAATAGAGCTGCGCACGGTAGGAGAGGGCGGGGCGGCACAAGGAGGACGGGGAGAGCAAGTCGTGGCTGAACGTGGCGGTGAGGGTGGAGTGGGGTGAGCTGGGGGTGGACGGGGGGGACGGCGAGGGACTGGATGGGGACGGGAGCCGTGCGGCGCATGGCAACACCCTCAATGGCTGACAGCTCGCAGGCGCCGTCCAACTTGCTGGTTAGCGCTGGCCTTGCTCTACGAAGCGACCGCTCCGACCAGAGTGGAAATGCCGACGTATTGCGTAAACGGATCTAAAAATAAATAATTTTCTCTTGAAATTCATTTCTGGTAAGTATAGAGTGGCTTCTATACATGGAACCATACGTAACAAAATCATGTAACATTGACGTCTATATCTGTGCAACTTGTGGGTCTGCGCGCTTTATTCGGATATATTTTCGTATTGTAAACAAGTAATTTCTCCAGCAAATGTGGCTTGCAGATATGTCTATTAAAGTAGCAAACATGACGAAATATGTCATGTTCAAGACACAAAATAGAAGCTTCCAAATATGGTGTAGCTCGGCAATGGAGGGCCGAGGAGGTGCAACCTCGTTTAAAACAATTTCCTATAACAGATATAATCCATAAAATTAACATACCGTTATTGTTTAATATTTTGTGAGATTGAAATATTGTAGGTAACAGTTTGTACGTACAAACGTACGTTTGTAGGTAACAGTCAAACAAAGTATTGAGCAAAGAACACGGAGAATTTTCCGTGAATAAACAACCTTGAAATGAGCTACACCATTAACATGTTTCCTCACAGCATCAGAAGCACACTTGGCACTTGACAAATACAGAAAGAAAACGATAATGTAGTATATTATATTGTATATTATTTCTGTCAGTTTGCATTTCTTTTCCAGAAGTGTTACTTATGTGTGAGATATTGGAAGCTTTAGTAAATGTACTTGTAGTGGTAGTTGCATTTGCGAGTACCAAACGGTGCATTGCAGATAGGGACGTTATCAGTTTGCGTTCCATGTCGGAGGAGTATCAGCATCATCTTCCTAGTTGATTCTGAAGATGCTATTTCCTTAGTGAGAAATCTACAGCCCGGATTTTCTGATCTTTGTTATGTGGTAACCTACGAACAGTTCCAAATCGATGCTGGAAAAGTATTCTAAACAACGTTACGTGCTCCACTCACGATTCGTCCTTTCCATCTCATTCTCAGAAACGAGTGATGTGACCCCATTCTTAAAAGCTACGTTTCCCATGACTTACTCGTATAAAAATAGTATGTCCTACGATTACCTGGATGTCAGACGTGGAAAGTTTTGAAGACAAAATAAGGGGAAAAATATATACATACTGTTTATTTAAATCTTGTTTTAATTTTGTTCATCTCACTTCCCATCTGACTTTTCATTCTTTCCCTCGCTTGCAATAAAGTAGAAAAAATAATAAACCACTCTGACTGCAGCAGCAACAATAAAAATTCACCAGAACGGGTTTATTACTTTTATCTGTGTCATAGCAGTTAAATAGCACACTCATTTGTATGTAATTATGTGCTTCACAATTAAACTATTGCTGTCGTGTAATCATGATGAACTAGTTTTTAGGCTAAAGTATGATACGAATTTTAATGTTTAATTATTTTTAAAATATTCATAGCATTTACAGTGCTATTTAATATAGACTGTGAAAGATAACTCTGTGAAATTAACTCTTTCCTTTCAGCAATAGAACTGGTTATTTTCTTTCGAATAAATTGCAGATAAAGATGAATGTGCCCACCTTACTTAGGTTTTAGTATGATACAACAGATCGTAATATCGTTACACCTTTATACTTGAGTTTTATTCATAGAATTGATAAAAATAAGTTTTAAATGAATTTAATTTTATGTAGTTTCCAAATGGTTTTTGTATCTCATTGCGAAGTTTCGGTGAAATTATATCATTTATAACTATAATACACTGGAAGTTTATTTTGTGCTCATTATGAGCAAAAA
Source organism: Gryllus longicercus (assembly GCA_038098605.1). NCBI lineage: Eukaryota > Metazoa > Arthropoda > Insecta > Orthoptera > Gryllidae > Gryllus > Gryllus longicercus. The sequence continues at coordinate 585,800 of JAZDUA010000088.1, forward strand.
ACCGTGTGTAACACAAGTTAACACAAAATGGAATGAAGGCGAAAACGTAATTCAGTATTCAAGCAGAGAAAAGAAGGTGATTTTTCTTCTCATTTTAAACATTTTCGACCATTTTGCTTGACATTAAAACCTTATAAATCATGTGAGAGCGTAGGCTTCCGCGGCCGGAGTCAGTATTTACTAGGCTGTCCGGGTGACGCCGCGTCCATGGCGAAGGTGCCGACGTTTCGGTCGCCATTCTGCGACCTTCCTCAGGGCGTAATGGACGCCATGGACGCGGCTTCCATGGTTTTCCATGGACGCGGCGTCACCCGGACAGCCTAGTAAATACTTATAAATCATGTAAAATATCCTTATTTTTGCATTACGTGGCCCTGGAAGGTTTCTTCTTCCATACCCCCAGGACTATCAACCCTGGGGAATAAAAATCGGACTCAGCTAAATTTTGGTCCCCAATTAAAAAGTTATATGCACCTGCCACCGCGATAATGATACTGAGCCACGGTGAATGCAGGATGCATGCATGAGTGGTTCTAGGCGGACGATTCGCGAGAGAAATAATAATAATATAATAATAATAATAATAATAATAATAATAATAATAATAATAATAATAATAATAATAATAATAATAATCCAAACCCACACACTCATGACGGATCCTACCTCCAAGTAACTCAATAACTATGAGTTTCTTGGACATTTTAGTGGGACTGTAGTTTTCTGCGACAGGATTGGGGTAGCACTGACCGAAATCCTACGGGTCAGTCGGAGTATTTCCCGCTGGTGCCCGCCGTCAGGGCAACTGCGGGTGACCCTGGGCCATGCAACGGCCGAGGGCTACGCAGGGCGGACGCCGCGCCCTCTGGGACGAGCGAGGGCCCTTTTGACCCTTTGCCTCTCGCCCTTTGCCGCTCGCCCTTCCGCCCCCATGCGTGCGGCTCACCCTCCACAACTGGCCGCAAACGGGAACGGCAATGCGAAGGCTTGGACGCGAACGGCAATTGGGGATGGCCTCTTCAGAACAAACGCCAACAGAGCAGAGGAATTGCGCCGTGTAGTAGTAGTAGTAGTTGTAGTTGTAGTAGTTGTAGTTGTAGTAGTAGTAGTAGTGGTATTACTACCATACTACAACTACTACCCCTATCACTACACTACTACTATTACTACTACTACTATTCCTACTACTACTATTCCTACTACTACTACTACTACTACTACTACTACTACTACTACTACTACTACTACTACTACTACTACTACTACTACTATTACTACTGCTACTATTACTACTACTTCTATTACTACTACTTCTATTGCTACTACTACTATTACTACAATTACTACTACTACTATTACTACTACTATTACTACTACTACTGCTGCTACTGCTACTACAATTCCAAAAAAATTAAATCACGTCGTTTCTGTTGAGTTATAAAATGTATATTTTATTCTAGAAACAAACAAGTCTTCAACATCTCCGCAAAACAGTAACTATTTGCAATTAAATTTCTTAGTTTTCAAATTATGTCAGAATTTTCTCAAATCTCTATATTTTAATATACAAATATTTTAAAATTGAATTGTATTAGTATAACAAGAAAAGTATTAAAATTGTTCGATACATTTGACAATGGGCCCGCATGTATTCTTACATATCTGCTTACATTCCACCTTCAAGACCAACTTTGGATAAAAATCCCCTTCATGATATTTAGAAACCCTGCTTTCAAGTCGAGAGGCAAACACAGTTTGGGGAATAATCGATCGTGTTCTTTGTACGGTTTTGTTTTGTTCTGCGCCTGCGGTTATGGTAATTGCAAATGATTGTCGAATCAAAAGCAAAAAATTAGCGGTTTGTATTATCGCTTTTCTGTCGACTGTGCTGAACAAGTTGATTACATTCAAATGTCCATAATCCACATGAGGGAGTTGGATTTTTGACGCTGCATTGTCAGCCAATGACTGCTATATTTTATGGGCCAAGATACCATTTCCAAGGGAATCCTTTGTTAATGTATGCTGAAGAGATGTTTTAAAGGCTGGTACGACAAACGATGTACTCAAATTCTAATGTTCTTAATAACATACTTTTGTAACAAAACGGCATTTGACCAGATACCGGTCCATTAGAGTGAAGCACAATGTATTAATGTGGATGTAATGTGATGTATGAATGTATGGAAATTTTCTTGCGTTAGGTCAGTAATAAATGTAATTTAAAGTGACAACGTTGCGGCTTTTATTCTGCCTTCATCAGGGCATTTTTACTCCGGATCATTAGGACCTATCCACATTATAACGACTCTTCCTTCCCACATATTCATTCCAGGTCTTCATTCCCACACATTACTTTCACATAACACACCACCTTGGCAGAGCCTAAACTCAACAACATTTCCATACAATTAATCAACGAAGTCATAAAATCAAACACTAGGTATTAAAGACGCAATAGGCTTCTACGCCGTGTTTAAGTCATGAAGAAATCTGGATGAGGATGGTGGACTTTCGAAGGAGGAAAACTCCACAGTTTGTCATGTCACGCCTTTGGCCTATCAAAGAACTCTGGCTAAATGTGCGGCAAAATTCGGGGGGCAGGAGACAGGGGGAGAGAGGCCAGGTGGCGATATTACGTGAGGAGTAAAAAGCGATGTGAATTATCGAGTGCAGTAGAGGAAGCAGGGGGATGGTGAATGACGGGAAATGTGCAAAATCAAAGATAAGGGGTGGAGGATGGCGGTGAGAAACGGAGTTGTGTTCAGTTTAGTTAAGTTGATCACTTGTCTTGAACGCGGTGCCTAGAAACAGACATAAGTGAGCTTGCCAAATATTCAATCATATTTATGATGAGTCCAAATAGTACGGATATAATTGGATATATTCCAGTCTAATGTGCAATCGTTGGACGTGAGGGCAAGTGCGAGTGCGAGTGCGAGTGCGAGTGCAAGAGTGAGAGCGAGAGCGAGAGCGAGAGCGAGAGCGAGAGCGAGAGCGAGAGCGAGAGCGAGAGCAAGTGCGAGTGCGAGTGCAGATGCGAGGACTGAGTCTGGGTTTGGATGAAAGCGAGAGCGGCGGAGAAACCCGATCGACGTCGTCGAAAGGAGCGGGGACGGGATTTGGGTGAAGTCGGGAGCGGGGAGCGGGAAGCGGGGCGAGTGGCGCGAGCGGGGCCCGGAGCGGGGAGGGCAACGGACGCAGCCGGAGTTGGCGGGGAGTCTCCGCTTAACGAGACATTGATATTCAAATTGGGCGGCGTAACAGCGCGTCGGCCGGTGATTACGGGCATTCTGCGCGCCGCCACCGCTGCGTACTGCCCGTCGAAGCCGCCTGCTGGGCGCGGAGAGGGCGGGGCCGGGTGGGGAGCGTTAGCCTCCCTGTGCGGCGGCGGCGGAGGCGAACGGGGCAGCGTTCCCTTTTGTGGCCCTAACAGGCGCGAAATTTGCACAAATACGGGCGGATTACCTTCGGTTCGTCGCCGACTGTTTCGCGGCAGATTCTTGCAGCTGCCTTTGATGGCGCCTGCCCGACCCTGTCTGCTCCGCCAGCACATCAGTGCACATGGTTAGGGCGTTCGCTGCCGCGTTGCGAAAATTAGGAGGCCGGTCTGCGGCAATGCTCTGCTGTAATTTATGGGAAGAAGTCGTTCTACAAAAACTATTGTCTACGTACTTCAATAAATGTTGCTGTAGCAAAGTTTTTGACAAACGTTTATAGGTAATACGCGTTGTAAACTGATAAACTACACTACCTACGCTCTATGAAAAATATGTTGTTTTTAAAATAAAAGTGATTTATGAAAAGTAAAAATGATTTATGATAATTTGGGGTTATTTTTTAAATTTTATCAAAAATATGATTCTTTGTTAGTGTACTTCAAATTAATAAATATTGGTTACTTGATAACAAAAATAATTTTATATTAACTTTTATTTTTCTGTATTGAAACAGTCTCGTGTGATTAAAGATCTAGTTCAATGGTTTTTCAGTGATACGGAGAAAAATAAACTTCATTAACTTTTTAGAACTTTCTTTCTTTTTAATTTTGAACGATTGAAGGCATTAAAATAGTTTGCGTTGCTTATTTCGCACCAAAAACTATTTGCTGATTAAATACTCAATATTTTGAGCAGTTGTATTAGAAATATTGGCGATGGACTGTTCCCTCTGAAATGACTATTTTAAAAACTGTTTACAGTAGTGAGTTAGGCCGTGGGAGTCATTTACATCATTCTTATATTTTCGCTTTAGAATATTCATGTAGCAATTACACTTTTCTAATTATTTAGTTATTTTAAGTATATTATCCATGTATAACATTTGATAACTTGAATGACAAAAGATAGCATCATTTCAAATGCATAATATTAAATAATATTCGTTTATGTTTTGTTGCAGGTACGTGGAAATCATTTCATCTGGTTCTGTATTCATCTATACTACACAAAGCATATGTAAGTACTTTCCACAGATTGCCGTTAAATAGGCATACAAATATTTCCTGAGAGTACAAGTCAGTTCAATACACACAGCCCTGTCTCATTTATCTGACCACTGCGTATGTTCGACGCAAACGTTCAATAACCCCTTACACACGGCACTTGACAGTTCTGAGAGTGGGAGGTATATTAAGCGTGTCGTTTGGAAGTAGGAAACAGTACAGTAGTTTACACAATGTAAGAACGGAACAATTTATCGGACGTCCAAAAGTGTTCGCATGCCGCCGTGATTAAAGTATACCGTGCATGACAAAATGGAGATATACAAAACCAGGGCGAAGGCATCTGTGGTTCACAAAGGGCCATGGATGTCAGGGGACAACGACGGCTGCGAAGATGTGTACGGGCGGATAGACATGCAACTGCAGAGCACCTGTCCGCCCATTGAGCCAAGGGGCTGCCAACAGGATCTCCTCAACAACCGCTTAGCGAACGTTGCTCCGTATGGGCCTCCGCAGCAGGCGCCTGGTTCATGCACTCATATTGACTGCTGAACATCTGCGACGAGGATGGAATTTGCACGCCAATACCGCAGCTGAACTAATTGGCGATGGGTTTTTGTTTCACTCGAATCACGTTTCCTGCTCCATCGCACAGATGGTCGTTGGGGTGTATACGGCATGAAACATCTGAAGGCGAGCACACAGCAACAATAGCAAGATGGGTCCAGGCCGGAGGTGAGAGCGTGATGGTGTGGGGGGAAGTTTCGTGGCTTTCTCTGTGTGATATCGTCATTCCTGGAGGCACAATCAATCAACAGAAATATATGGTCATCCTTGGATACCATGTCCATCTCTATACGTAGATGAGCCAGACGACATTTACCAGCAAGATAATGCAACGTGTCATACTGCTCGCAATGTACGTGCATGGCTCGAAGAGCATCAGGATGAGTTCCCGGTGTCGATTTAAACTCAATCGAGAATCTACGGGACCATCTCGATCCTTCTGCTCGCCCCGAGGATCCGCAACCGAGGAACCTAGCGCAGCTGGCCACGGCAGTAGAGTTGACATGGCTACACATCCATGTGATTACCACCCAGAACCTGATTGACTGTCTTCCTGCACGTCTTGCAGCGGTTCGAGCTGCAAAGGGATTATTCAGGATTCAGACCGCATTAATGTGACTGGGCTGTGTAAAAAACTATTAAAGAAAAACTGTTTGTTTGACATGTTTAAAAGTAATATGATTGCAGTTCATTTGCATCGTGATAAATACCTTCACTCAGCTAATGTTACCGTGTTTATGAAGATTCGCATTAATACTACAACACCGAGAAAACGGTCTTTTTACAGATATTGCGTTTACCTTGATGTAGGCATCCCATACTGCACTACTGATTGACAGGTGCATCTTCTGACACAGTCATAGAGATTTCTTGTACCTGTCAAGCGCCAGTGCAATATAGGTTGCCTACTAATCAGAGAAAACACCTGATTTTCCATCACATGTGTTAGTAACGAGTGATCATCGTCGTTCCTCATATAAGACTTACATATTTGTAATATTGATTTATTCTCAAATATTCTGTGTATGGTTGATTGTGTTTCTTGATGTGATCTGATTGATTGATTACTGACTTATGGCGCGTCAACTGCTAAGATCATCAGTCTCACATGTGTAGTGTATGTTTTTCTTCGAGAGGAAGCGGTGATCTTTCCCAGCTAGATGGTGAAATCTGGCCCCGAACTACCGTCGGCTGTCGGGGATTTCCCCAACCAGCTGTCTCCCAGCAGAGAGGTGCCACCTGAACCTGGGACAAGCTCTAAGCTCCCGACCGGTCTCTCGGCATGCGTACTTGTGTAGTGTGTGTTAGTGAAAGAGTGTGAATGTAAAAAGTGAGAATAGAACAAGAAAGAGAAAGTAAAAATCGCGCTCAGTCCGAAGCTCATTTGTAATAGATCTGCTCAAAACTGCCTGGAATTGATCGGAAAAAACACGGAAAACTACCTATCACATCCTTGATGTGAGTGTCTTCCGTTTCTCTTCCGCACATCCTGTTAATCCGCAGCGTCGGGGGGAAGTGTTTGGTGAATGCGAGGGGCACGGCAGCCGTTGTGAGGCGCCTGCGGGCGCGTCTGAAAAGGCGGGCCTGCGTGGGGCGGCGCTGGGCGGCGCGGGGCGGCGCGGGCCAGGGTGGAAGGCGGCTGCGTCAAACGCTCGCAGCAGCTTAAGGCCCCGCGCAGCCATTCTGCGCGTAACGAGCCGCGCGCGCAAGAGCTTTCGCCCCGAGCGCGCGTGCCTCCCCTCCCCTCTCCCCTCCCAGGGCCCCGGCCATCCCCGTCCTGCACCGCCCACACCCTCCCTGCCATGCACCACGACCCCTCGCCCCAGCCTCTCTCCGACCTGTCTCACAATCCTCCCCCCTCCGGCTTGCATATCTGTGCGTAGCCTTCCACCGCACAGCCCCTCCGCGCCCTGTCCTACGGTTTCGTGCACCGCCCAACCCCGCCAAACCCCACACATTCCCGCTATAATTTGGACTATTCAGCCTCTCCATTCCCTGCCCCACGATATCCCCAACCTGCATCTCTCAGCTTCTCCCCAGTCAGCAATTCCCCGCTCTGATCTGCACCGATCAGCCCGTATTCTCCCTGCCCCACAATTTTCTTCCCCGGTCTGCTCCTCTCAGACCCTTTCCCGTTCTGACCCGCAAGTCTCTGTCCCCGAGCCACGTAGAGTTTACCCGTTGTCTAGAGGAGAATTCTAGGAGCCAGGTACGCTGATCGGAATTTTTCCGTGGTTTCGGCCTCCATCGGTAGTTTTCCATACACACCAGGTGAAAGCTGGAGAAGTATCCCAAAAACTGTACCGCCCGCGATCTTCCCTTCCTCTTTCTTGACCTACTATCCTCCCTTAGTGACACACACACACACAACTACCACACATGCCGTGAGCTTCGAACTTGTCCCGGCTGGGGGAGGTGTCCACTTTTCGTAGATACCTGGGTCGGGAAATCCCCGCAGGTCGGCACTGATTTTACCATCCAGTGGAGGGGGGAATTGCCTCTTCCTGCGATAACAAATTCAGAACAGAATGGAGCAAAGCAAGGCGACGCGAGGCGTGACAGGGCACGACAGGGTGGCACGGGGATGGGCGTCGAAGGGCAGGATGAGATAGGGTAGGACGGGAAGGGAGTTGCAGGGCAGGGCAAGGCAAGGCGGGACAGCAAGTCCGGGAGTGGAAAGGCGGGTCGAGAAAGGAATGAGCTGGGTTTCACAGCGGAGCAGTATGGGCGGGGCGTAGAGGCGGGCCTCGGCGGGCGTGGGAAGGGTGGAGTGGGTCGAGGTAAAGCCGTAGGCGAAGGCGGGGAGAACGCGGGCGCGGTAGGCCGGTGGCGGTCAGAGGTAGGTCGGAGTGTGTCAGAGTCGGACGTACCCGGGGTGGATGGAATAGAAAGCGGGCACTGACCCTTGCAGTCCCACCTCCACCCACTCTGCCACTGCGCCCACCGTGCACCACTCGGCTTCCGTTCGCGCACTCGTCTGTTGCCTGTCTCGTGTCTGCTCTTCGTGCGAGGCGCACGTCCGTTGCGGCTTCGCATAGGCAGCGTCGTCAGCGCAGACACAGGGCTCCTTCGGAGAACGTTCTTTAAATGTATTACCACTTGGAAGGAACTTCTATTAAAACTTTTGCGTGAACATTTACTTTACAGGACTTTACGCTCACTGTAGCGTACACCAATCGACGGCAATGTCGACCATCTGCGCTTGCGCCGTTACAGCTTCGCATGCGCTGATGCTCAAGGTATTCAATGTCACGTGACTGCTGTAAGTTACTGTACACTACTCTGTGTTTAAAGCCCCTAGAAAGAAAATCATGTTCTCGATGGCGTAATTTTGTTAGCAAATTCAAATTGTTCTGCACATATGCTGGAACATTTCTCCACAGTTTCAGTTTATACATTGTTTTAGAAATGTCTTAGAAAGTTTTTTTGGTCGCATGAACTACAAAGTCATTACAATTAAATTGATATCCTTGAGAAATTTTAAAAAACATGATTGATGTGGGAGTTTTGGGTAAATAATTTAGAGACAATTATATTTTATACATATTATTTGCAAAACAAATAATTTGAACAATTAGATTTAAATTGAAATAAGAATACAACATTTTTTCAGTGTCTTTCCTCAATAGCTTGAAAAGTAATATAGAGTCAGGCGTACGTCATCCCAGTCACATAGAACGCACTTGTCAGTGCCATCGTTCCCTGTTGAAATCTATGCTCTTGTGCCGCTCTCGCTCTCGCCCTCTGCCGACGCTTTGGAAACTGCTTGTTTAAAATTCGTCAAATTTTAATTTTAACCCTAATATTCAACTGGGAAAAATATTTTAGATTAAAGTAAGTTATTACGATGTCGTTGAAATTAGTAAAAATACAATCAAAGATACCATTTTCATTGCTGTTCATGATTTTGTATTGTTTTTGAGAACGTCCATGTTATGTAAGAATGCTCATCATAACACATTGTTACGACATTCTTATCTAGTGATTTCCAATTATATTAAAGGACTTTAATTTTAAATTAAATCACGTTTAAAATACACAACTATAATGTATTTGTTTTCAAACCTAATATCAGAAATAGTAAAACATTTAGAAATTTATTTGATTACATGTTTAGTTCTTTACGTAAAGTCTCGGAATAGGTTTTCAATGAATTGCTTGTTTGGGTTGAAACTCAACCAAGTTTTTTTTTTCCTTTTTTCAGTTTGAAATAAACAAATTTCAATTTTTCATATTTCATGAAAGTATTTTTAAGTTAACAAGCAATAAAATGTAAAGTTTGTTCACATTTCAGTAACATTGTTTAAAAAAAATATACCAGTCAACATTCTTTTTTCTTGGCGTATCGCGAAGTAAACCTTTGCCCTTAGTCCCTGCTCTTGGGCACGATACGACCTCCCTGGAACGTTTCTTTCACAGCCATTCTATCTCCACTCGTTCCTGCTGTCGCCATCCTCCATCACGGAGCTCCCCAGATTTTAGCCTTCACAGTCGCAAAGACTGGCCTACCGCCCAGCGATCTAACCAACATTTGCGGAGTCTGTGGGCTCCGCCCCGCCCCCGGATCTCCACCTGACCGCCTCGGATTTCTTGTGGGCGTCGCGTGGGGCCAAATCTTCTGCAGCCGTGCTTAGCTGCTACTTGCGGTGAAGACAGAGGGGCAGACCGGTGCGAAGCAAGCGGAGATTGTTCCGCACCCAAGTTCACGTGGCATAAGCAACTAAGATGGAACGGTTTTGCAGCTTCTTACAGAAAAAAATTGCTGGTGTAACCAGTGGTTGGTTCTTGGAAGCGCTGTACTGATATCAATTAGTAATAGCAAATATTTAGGGTTAAAAGTTGCAAACAGATGCTACGAGATAGCCTCAACAATGGCCCAGACGTGACGACAATGAGCTAGCTCTATGCTGGCAAAATTAATTCCGGAATGAGTGGGCCATAAGCTGCTAAATGGATAAAGTGAGCTGCAAATATACGTTTTAAACAATAAGTTGCAATCTCAATTAATTGAGATATACTATATCATCTCAACTATAAAATTATGTGTATTAAATTTCGAGTAATTTATGATAGAATTAGTACTTTAAAAACCTTTTTCATCAAATAATTCAAGAAATAAAGTACGAAGGACGGAAGCGAATGGAAAGCATGATAGGTTAGACGAAAGAACAAGATGCGTACATGTCAGACGAAAGAGAAAGGACTTGGAGCTCGGCTTGGGCCGAAAAGATGAACAGTAGTTTGACGGAGGGCATTATTGCAAGATGAAAGATCGAAAGAAGTCGCCATGTAGGACTCTCTCGTATAATGAGCTCGGGATACGGTGTTTCCTTTGAAAGTTTTGTTTGTTAACTTAAGTAAAATACTCGAAGGTGCTGACGTGTTTGAAGTAATAGCAATGAATAAATAATATATTTTGTGAAATTTTGAATTGAAATTAAAACAACAACAGATATTACGTACTTTCGAGATGGTGATCAATGGAAGCCTCTCTGCTACTTTCCTGGTGAAGAAAGGGAAATTCGCCAACTAAGAAGGCTGTGCAGACATCGAAAGGAATATAAAATATTACAATGAAGAAACAATCCATAATTACAATTACGAATTCTTAAAATAATCACATGCTGACTCTCCCGTTCGGCTTGTAAAATGTAATATTAATAACTTGGAATTAATTAAAATAAGCGATAATATGTAAACATTTCGGAGAGATACTTCGTTTGGAAAACCCCGCAAGCCGACGTGTAGATCAGCGCCGGAACTCGACATCCAGGGGGGAAGGTTACCCACCCCCTCCCGAGATGAAAACATGCACTACACTTACGGAACAAATATCTTAAGCACTAGACTCACCAGTCAATCAAACGAAAGAGCAACACGCATTGTAATCTCACTTTAAGCTAATTCTTCCCGACTCCCTGAAGCAGCCGCCGCCCGCCAGGCGCGCCTTTGTGTCCGGGCGCAGTGGAGGCGGCGAGCGGTTGGCCCGAGCCCGCCGCCGCTGTGTTCGCTCTGTGGAGCCTCACAGCCTTACAGGGCGTAGGACGCGGCGCCAGAAAAGCCCGGCCGTCTTCACAGAGAGCGCCGCGGGCGATTCTTTTATCCTGCAGGGATCTCCGATCCGGGCGCTGCGAGACTTCGGGCGCCGCCGCCCCGCACGCCCACCCACGCACAGTGGTCTGCGGACGGTCCAAACAGCGCTCGCGCAACGCGTTTGTTCTCTAAATAGTAATTAATAACCGGGGTGTGATATTGAATGATATCGTTACTTTCAAAAATTATATTTTCTCTAAAACTGCTTCAAAGTTGGTCTTTAAATGTTGACTCAAATAAACTAAAGTTTGTTTCATAATAAAGAAAACATCATATTTCTATTGGAACCAATAACATTTTCATAATTGAAGAAGGGTTTTCTAATCTGTCTTACATCTTCAACCTGGAAGCTAGAAATTTCTTTCTTACTGCAATATTTTTCTCAATATTATGTAACATTTAAAACGTTTTTTCACAATATTAGACTTTACGTGTAATTTTTAGTCATACCGTGATATGGTTTGTTTTAAGCGATGGATTAAGTGTTATTAGGATAGAATATGCAATATAAAAGTATTATGTAACATTTACCGTAATAATACGAGAAAGTATTTGTTGAAGGACCAGTGGTTTCTACTATGTCGCCCCTCAAGAAGAGAAAGATATGCAATGCTCCGGGGGAAAAACGGCGGCAGAAAAACTCTTATTGCCAGGCTCTGGTTCCAAAACGTGAATAAATCCAGTTGATAAATTTAAAATAAAAAAAATTTGTAACACGTAGTATAGGCAGAATCCATGTTTTGTGGATCTTTGATGCCGAAAAATCGAATGACAGCAAAACGTCTTTTTGTCCGTCCGAAATTTACATTTCCCAATTTATTTGGTCCGACCTCTACAATTTGAAACCGATATTTTAATTTTGGGGGATACTTAACATGAAGCCTCTGAGACTTTTTAATTTAAAAAAATGGACCATCGTTTCTTAGTGCCATTCTGTTGTCTGTTAGTGTGATGGATGAAATTAAAATGGTACCCGTCTCATTTTCGTCAAAAAAGCTGATTTTTCGAAAACCGCAGAAATTCTTAAATGTTGGGCGTCTTCTTACATCTACAATTTGGTAGACTTTTTCTTAAATAAATGTGTTCAACAAAAACAGTTCTTTAAAAGAGGTCACGTTCAATATATCAAAAAAGAGTATTTTTGCGTAATTTTAAATGAAACATAAACTCTTTAAAAACATTTTAAACATTTTCTCAGAAACCGCTACAAGTTTAGTCTTTCCTTTTTATCCTCGTATGTAGCAAAAACTGTGAAGTAGTTGTAATGGTCCTATTTTTTGCGCACTCTTTATTTTCGGAAATTCCAAAGTAAAATTCGGAATTGAAAATTCGAATTTCGCGTGCTTCCTTCCAAGTGTAGGCAGTTCGGAAAATAGCAACACACAGGTTTCAAAATTTTTCGAATCCATCCCGTTGTTGTCGGTCATAATGATTGTATGATGTAGATAATATTTTTATGAAAGAAAATAGACTGAAGGGAGGTAATAAATTTTAACTTAGAACTAATAAACTCACTTCTTTATTTTAAGAAGATTTAATCGCTGATTATGGTATTTGAACTTTCAAGGTCACTTCAAGTGTAATCAAGATAGGTTTCTGTGAAATTATTCTTACTTTTCTGTATTATCTTCTGTAAAACTGTAACAGTTAAATTTATTGCTGTTTTTCGTTTCTAAACATCTTTTTTTTATCGCGCACTGTTGGATCTAGTTATTTGCCAACCTCCAGCCTTTATTCGTTTTATTCGTCGCTTACACAGCAGTGCCGTTGTCGAGTTTTGTTATCGGCTTAGGAGCCTCAGGGCATCAACTGATGTCTCTGCAGTGCCTCTGACCTGGTGGATCAAGGTTTCGAGTCCCAACGGTGGCAAGATTTTCAACACTAGCTACTATGTACTTAGGCGCTGTCTGGAGAGGAATTCCAGCGGTCGGCTGCTCTGATCGTTAGTTTTCCGAGATTTTTCCTATCGACTCCAGGCGAATGATAACCCATCAAAAAGGCAAAGGTCTACGCGCAATCTCTACCTTGCCCTATTCTTACACCTTACTTACACATACTCACACTAACATAAAGAACACTACCACACAAGTCGCGAGACAAATCAAGAGATTAGAACTTGTCCCGATTGGGGTTGGGGCGATGCTCCGCTCGGGGAGATACTTCGATGATGAAAGCCGAAAACCCCGACAGCCGGTGTGTAGGTGGGGGCTGGATCTCACGATTCAGGAGATACAGAACACCAGCACCTCCTGCAATAAAACATACTGCACTTATGGTACTAACAACTCTCAATTGACTCGCTCGTAAACAGAAAATAATCAATTAATCAACCATTGGCATCTTGTGTGCGATTTCTGCAACACGTCACAATAATTAAGAAAACACCTATCCAGGTTTTCTTCCCGCAGGCGCACTTCCCCGTCTGTTTGCCTTGTTCCACCACAAGGTCGCGGGATAATGGCGTCCTCTTTAAGCGCACGGCCGCGGCGGCGATGGGAGCGGGCACTCCGCCGCCCCCCCCCCCCGCCCCAACGCCGGGCGGCCCTTCGACTCCGCGCCGGTGGCCGCTAAATCACGCAACAAACTTTGAGCGAGCGGCGCCGGGCGGCGCGGGCCGGGGCAGGGAAACGCCGAACAGGCGGGGGCGCGATCCCCGGCAACGCCAAGCGGCGAAGGAGGGGAGCGGGTTGGTGTGGTGGTGGAGGTGGTGGTGGTGCGGGGCGTAACCGGACAGGACGGGAGGATCAGACGGAGCTGGAAGGGTGGGAAGGGGGCGGGGCGGGATGGTAAGAAGCAGCAAGGGCAGGAAATGGCAGGATTGGCTGGAAGGGGTGGTCGGGAGCGACAAGGATGGACAAGGGTGGGACGGAAGGACGGGCGGGACCGAGCGGCAGAGGCGGGGCTGGCAGGGGGCGATGGAGGAGGCGTGGAGGAGTGGACGGAGCGACGGGAGGGATGTGGGCTGAGTGAGACGGTGCGGCAGGGGAATTCTTTGAGAGGCGGGGCTGGACGGGTGAGGTTGAGGGGAGTGGGAGGGTGGAGCGGGGGGGGGGAGGTATGGGGCGGCGCCAGTTGCAACGGCAGGGGCGTTACGTGG